>JAQQTO010000031.1:15480000-16712500 GCA_029884595.1 Ormosia semicastrata | reverse complement strand
TAAATAACATAAATTTTTGAAATACAAAATCATTTTGATACAAATGTCGCAAAGAATACAAACATTGTTTAAAAGTTACAGTTACCTTATTTTTTTCGAACGTTGTTCGCACTTTCTCCTCCTCGCCTAAACACGCGCCGAGCTTCAAGAAACGTGGGAAGCATTGAGCACTTATCACGCTTGATGTGGGGCATAACGACAGTGTTCAAAAGCCCAAACCTTGAAGAAAATCGATGTACGGTATCGAATGATGCAACAGGAAAATAACAAAAACAAAACTACCACATTGCATGAAACAATTATAACAACCAGGAAATAATAAAACATGTACCGAAGAAGTGCAACACATCCCGTTAAATGGACTTGGCGATATATTTTTACCCTCGTGCACTTGCACGTGCTACTCGTGTCAAGTCATCCACCAAAAATCGTACACTGCCAACCCCCAGCTATACTTATCGAGGGAGTCCAAATCATCTAACAGGTGTGCGAAGACGGAATGCACGTTGACACCTGTAACGGGAAAGTAGAACTCCGCGAAAGCAAGCAGGATGTAAAGTCGACAAAAATTATCGACTTCATTGACCCCTACATGGTGATACAACTCAGCCCAAATTGTGCCAATGGTTATATCGCCCCCCTTAAATAAGGACAAAGTTCGGCCCACTCCATCGTCACGTGGGGTTGTTCTTTCCCCAGCAATCCGCAATCCAAGTGTCAAGCACACGTCTAACGGACTGAAAGGGATAACCCTACCTCTGACTCGAAATCCCCCATCTCTTTCAATCCATCTAGACGCTAACTCCCACAACAAGACACAATTGATTTCTAAATTTTTAGGCATACATAGTAGAGATTTGAATGGGGTAGACTCGACGCGGGACTTCTGCACATCCGTCAAAGTGCTATTCGCGTCAAGCAACAACCGTGGTGTGCAAACATGCCTCACTCGCACCTTCTGCATTATGAGAACATATTAGTCAACATATGCGCATAGCCAAACACGTATAACAGATTTAACCAAGTTGGTTACCTGATTGATGCTGGACAAATCACGCCTCCGTGTTGCCCGTGAGCTGTCCATGTAAGTATTCTCGCATATACGAAGACAAAGAATGAATTTTCACCAGCTTCAAAGACGATTAAAAGCACAAATGAATAATCAATCGTATTGGTCACAACTCATAGACATGCACCAACTTCATCATTTTGAACCAATTGTGTCATTTAAAATTCCTTAAGCCTAAGGAACAACAAATTAAAAACTTATATAAATCATTTAAATGCGGAACACACTATTTGCATCGATATAGGAAATTATAGATGAGGAAGATGAGAAGTTACAAAGTCTCAAGCAGGAATGGGAGATGTCATACATTTACCATTGTTACAAACCTTGAAAGAATTAAATGAATACAATTCAAGCGGTGGGTATACTTTTAATGAGCTATGGAACTTCAAGGAAAAAAGGAAAGTTACACCGAAAGAGGTTATCACTTATATTGTGGATCATATCTCTTTTTCATTCAACCAAATACACACTACTACCATAGTATATCAACAACGAGTCTAACAAAAAAAACCACATACATCATTATCTCTATGTTCAATTCACTCCATTCAAATAGACATTTTCTCAAATCGATTATAAGCACACACACTTATTTGCATTTCACAAGTCTCAAATTTAAGAACAACAGTGGTTATTACAAACTAACACCAAGCTAGATTTCTACAATAATATCAGAATTCTTTAGTAGTTTCTAGTCTAATTGATCGAGTTCTAACAGTTTCCGCCCACCCTTTAGAAATTTTTTTGGATTAACCAGAAACTTGTTCATATTAACCACTTATTCATAATGTATTAACCACCTAATTTTGAACTCAACAAATCCATGAGATACACCACTTTTTGTATGGTTTTCTACTAATCTGCTCACATATTGTTAAAAACAACATTACAGTGATTCGTTTCTAACTAGTTTTCTCCTACCATTTGGAATTTTTTAGATTAACCAGAAACTTGTTCATATTAACCAGCTTATTCATAGTGTATTAAACACTTAATTTTGAACTCACCAAATTCATGAGATTCACCACTTTTTCCATGATTTTCTACCAATCTACTCCCAACTTAGTAAAAACAATGTTCCAAATGTCCACTTCACTACTGATTCTTTTCTAACTAGTTTCCCCCCACTATTTGAAATTTTTTTGGGATTAACCAGAAACTTGTTCATATTAACCAGCTTATTCATAGTGTATTAACCACTTAATTTTGAACTCACCAAATCCATGAGATTCACCCCTTTTTCATAGTTTTCTCAATCAATCTACTCCTACTTAGTAAAAACAATATTTCACACGTCCACTCCACTATTAATTGGTTTGTAACTAGATTCCCTCCACTCTTTGAAACTTTTTTTTGGATTAACTAGAAACATGTTCATATTAACCTCTTATTTGTAGTGTATTAACCACTTATGGACAAGATTATTTCTCAAGCACATTCTGAGTTAATCAATAATAATAATCAAACAAATAAATCCCCAACATTCCTTTATGACAGAAATTAATCACAAACCAAAAAAATTCCCCAACTCCTCATCCATTTATTGTCAATTTCAAAGCTAATAAGCATACTATCTACCATTAATCACACATCAAATTCCAACCCATGAAATAAAAAAGGTCACAACATTAATATATAAAAAATACCGCTAAAGGTTATGCCAAACAATACATTAGAAACACATTTTGAAATCAGCATACTTGAAAAGAAAATACCATCAACTTCACAAATCATTACTAAAACTTATACATCAACTTCACAACCATCATTACTAAAATACCATCATCTACAAATACCATCAACTTCACAAATTTACTAAAAAGAAAATACAATTATGCAGGCATATTGATCAATGACATCACTTACTTCAAAAGCACATATAATCTAGACTCAACTTACAAACCACCAATGACCCTTGTAAAGAACATACCACAACTTATACATTTTCATATTACGAACAAGAAACAAGACAATTTGTAATCAAGTTCAAAAATTTAGTTCACTTAACGAAGAGGAGCATACAAGAACCAAGAGTGGCAAGACAATGAAACTCAACCCAGACATTTTGTCAAGCAAATTATTCCAATTCTAGTACAAACAAGACCATCAAATTCATTTAGAAGCAAATCATATTGTCATGGATCTTGAACCAAAATTATTGTGCCTCATATTTAAAATAAAAAAATGGAGACATAGCAGAACTTAAACACAAAACATCAAAGATTTAGATTCATCCAGATTGCACTCAACCTCTATCATTTGCAATCAAACACCCACAAAAATAATGTGTATTAGCCATTCAAAAGATAAAAAAAAAAATATATAATGCAGAAGATATGCAAACATACCAAAACATGTTGGAAACCTTCAAACTCAAAATAACAAAGTAAAGGCATGTGCTTCATAATTTATGGGTTATAAAGTTGATCAAAACAATATATAAAACATAACGGCAAATATAACGATACATAAATCGTGGAATAACAATAAATCTCATGCATCTTGTTATTAAACCTCAAGAGAAGAACAAACTAAACTCAAGCCCATATTCTCGAACATTCATAATCATGTTGTCCGAGGCTAGAAATTAACTCAAGATTCGGTAGTACCAAGAATTCCAAATTCAAAAGTATCATTGAGGAAGTCATACTCAAATTAACCAAAGACTAAATCAAATTAACAACTGCACTTATTAAATCAATCAACACTACTTTATAATATCAATACCAAAGGGTTATAGCAATTAGAAAATATAATCAAGTGGGTATCATATGAGTATCTTAGAAGATCATAATATGGATCGTATGGTAGGAAAAGAAAAGTTCTCGCCATTGAGTATATCATAAAACATAAATCAAGTTTATGTAGAAAAAAAAAGCATATGAAAGAAGAAACTTACAATCTAGCACAGCTTTGCTAACAAACCAAATGACCTTGGTAGATCTCCGTGAAATTATTATATGAAAGGTCCCTGAAGAAAGGAAAGCATCCTTTATGAGGTTCTATACAATGAAATTTGAACAAAACAGTCAAAGCATCTGCATTTTTATTGTATAACTTTCTCACAACTCAACCATTAATTATATTTTAAAACAATCTCAAAGCATAGTTTTCAAATCATGCCCTTAAAATCAAATTGAAAGGTAGTCCTTTAATATGCATTTCCAGAATGAAAGAAAAAAGTTCATTCACATATCTCAACCAAACTCCCATCCCTACACAATTTCCAAGATGCATCAATCTCAGTTTCAAGGTTTTGCCTTGTGTAAACCAAAAAATGAAAGGAAGTATAAATCATGCAAGTGCCCTAGTGAATAAGTTTGATAACTAATCACAATAAAAGTCAGAGCTTTAAGCTACGGACTCCACCGAAACAAAAAGGATTAGAAGAACAATCCATAGTCCACAATACAACACATTTAGGTAGTCTCGGTTCACCCCTTTAAACCCACATTTCGGTTCTTCTAAAAATAAAAAATAAAAAAGAATAAAATGCAATGGAGGCTTCTCCTTACACCTCCTTCAAATCCTAAGTTCCGAAAATGTCGAGAACAAAACTCCATCCATTTGTCGCTTTAACAAAAAATTTCAAGATATCACATACGAAAAAGAAAATCATCGGATGATGATCTAAACTCGATTTGTACAACATTTTGAGAAACAAAAACTCAAAAACATAAAAGAAAATATTTTTCAAACTCGATTCAGTATCCATCATTAATTTTTCAAAAGAAAATATTTTTAAGAATCAAAAGATGAAGTAAACCATAGTCATGAGTTATAAGAGATGAAATAAGAAGAAAATGAGAGGGCTTTTATCTCCTCTTACCTTGAGAAGGCGTGGTCGACTAGAGTGAGAAAGTAGAATAAGGTTGATGAAGAAATGAAGAGTCTTACTTCCAGCTAGTGAGGTTGGAACCTAGATATTTTGTAATCTTTAAAATCGATAAAGAAATAAAGAAATGAGATGAGAGGGAGACGAGGGAGACGGGGAGCCGAGATTGAGAAGGGGAGACGAGGGGACGAGATTCAGGAGGGGGAGACAAGGGAGAGGAGGAGACGAGATTGAGAGGGAGAGACCAGATTGAGAGGAATTGAGAGTGAAATGGAAAAGAAAAAAACCAAATGAGAAGCGGGAAATGAAATGGAAAATGTTGGAGGCATACGGATGACTCAGCAAATATACCTACGGTGGATATACGTTGGACGTATTTCGTTGGACGTAAACCGTTTTCCTAATATGTATGAACCATTTGTATATACAACAATGACATGCATACACTAAATTTTTTACACCATTTTTATACTCGTGAACAATATACAAATAACTTGTGAACAAGACTAATAATAATCAATTAATTGATTAACATATATAGTGATCGATTATTAGTCTCATTTACCATATAGTATACCAGTCATTTACACGTCGTATGGTGTAACATGATATAAAATAATGGTGTGTATCTATCATTTTTTGTATATATGTTTATCAAAATAAACTATACAAGTTTAACATACTGTATATCATCACAGCACAATGTTAACAAAAATAGTAAAAGAAAATATGTTGAACAGGTGAAGCATAGTTTCTCACCTTTGTGAAGGCCAAGTTGATGAGGTAGAAAGGAATTGTCAATGTTGTGAATGTCAATGAGGTAGGGCCGCAATGGGTCCCGAGTCTCAAGAAGTCCGAGACCCTCGTGATTGTGACCAATATGAGCTTGATTACGTTGTTGGTAATGGCAGTCATAATCAATGGGAATGATAAAGAAGTTGGCAGCTTGCTTGGATCGTGTGGTTGTGGAGAGGTTAAGCTCTTTCATTCCAATACAAAAGCAAAAAATTTGTCATTTTAATCAATTAAAAAGAGGTTAAATTTACAATTGAGCCATTAGTATTCTGTGAATTGGGTTCAAAGAATTTTAGTCTTGCGAATTAATTGATTGTTTAATCAGTTTATGGATCTTGGGGAAGGGGAAAATATCAAGTTAGCTGAATAGGAAGCATGGACACTGACACAATGATGTGACAGTACAATTTAAATATGTTCTATTAAGAATTGAAGTGTGTAGTTGTGTCTCATATGTAAGGGTCCAATACGTTTTTCACATGTACATCGCTTTATTTTATGTAGTGTCTTTTTATAAAAAAAAAAATTTAAGGTTAAAGTGACTATTTTATCTTAAGGTAAGGGCATGTTTCTAAAATATTTATTGAGATATTTATAAATAATAGATATTAATAAAATTGAGTTTTATTCATCCGATCGAGCCATATACTTAAAAAGAAAAAAGAAAAAAATTGAGGCAAAGTCATATTGAGATGGAGAGAGAAAGATGTAATGAACAGTATCGTTATTCGCTAACCTAAATACATCCAAGTCAAAGAGTAAAGTCCCGTTATGAAGGGTAGAACAGCTGAAAAATGGAGGTTATGGTAGCTAAAATCCATTGATGAATATAAATAAGCTGTTATGGGGTTATCTACCTGCAATCATTTTGTAGGAGATTTCTAACGCATTGTTTGGATTAAGAGAAAATGGAAGGATAGAAGTTGGGAGGAGAGAAAATGAAGGGAAATTGTATTTTTCTCTCCGTTTGGATTGACAATAAAATAAGTAAGAAAGAAAATTATATTTATAGGCCTCACAAAAAACTTTTCTCCTCAATAATGGAGAAAAAATGAAAAAATTATTAGTTGGCACAAATATCAAGAAACAGAAAAATTATATCAAAATATTTTAATATTTTTTCAAAAAAAGTTATGAAAAATAAAATATTTTAATGTTTTTTACATTTTCTTTCTTTTTATTTTCTTTTCATCCAAATAATCAAATTTTTTTTTGACTTTTTTATCTATTTTCTCTCCTTTTATTTTCTTTTTCTTATTTTCTTTCATCTCGTTTTCTCTTCTAATCCAAACAAAGGATTAAGGCAAGGAGTGAATGGTAGAAAGAGAAATTTGAAAACTGAGAAGTTACTTTTTGTTTATTTTTATCAAACAATGAGTTTTGGGTCCCACATGACTTAATGGTTTTTTTTCTTAATTTTGGATAAGGAAATAAAAATAAAAATAAATAAATAATAATTCAAGCAATTATTAATTTTAATATAATTATAAATATCATAATTCATAACTATTAATTTAAGACTTGACCATAAGAGATGAAAGTATACTGTCTGGGTAAATATTTATATATTTATTTTATTTTATATAATTTAATTAATGATTCACTAATTATATTAACATAATATTTCGACCGAATTATTCACCAATCCCAATTTAATAACTTTGCATCTACCATAAGTTTGTGCTATGGAAATCACAAATTTATAAAGGCTTGATCTCTATGCACTGTTATTATTAATTTTTTTATTTATTAATTGATAAATGATCACATGTCTCAAAAGAATTTGCCAATCCATGGGATAAAAGGTTCAACCGTATTCTCGACCGTTCAACAGCATTCCCTATCTTGTATGTGGACTTGGGTGTGGTTTTTATGATGATGAAAAAAGAGAGAAATCTATGGCTTTTTAGCACTTAATTAACATTGGGTATTGGGTACTATTTTTCACTTTAGTTATGTCTTCTTGACAAAGTTTTCACCTCATTTATCTTATGTGGAATCCTGTCATTGTTAGCCATTGTTGATTGACAAGATAAGAGTATTGGACTAATTCGCAAAGTCGGAATCTCACCGGAAAAGGGAAAAATACCGAAAATAGCCGGAATGCAAATGGACAAATTGAGTCTCTCTCTCTCTCTCTCTCTCTCTCTCTCTCTCTCTCTCTCTCTCTCTCTCTCTCTCTCTCTCTATATATATATATATATATATATATAAATATATATCCAAATTTAAAGAGTACATAATTTATTGATAATGATAAAATCTGTATAAACAATTTTTTAAGAGCAAAATATTAATCTACTAGAATATATATATATATATATATATATATAGGCATATATCTAGTGAGAGAAATTTTATCATGTGAGAGAAATAAATCTTGACTATGTCGCGATCGAATTAATTGTGGCGAAATAAAGAACTCAAACTAAAATATATTTGATTAGGAGTCGCCACCAATTTTATTTTAATTAGGAAAAATTGAAAAACTTTTAATAGAAATTAGTCTTTGAAACCAGATTGAATTCGGAGTCGGTTATGTGTAGGGAAGGGTGGAAACTTAATCCCACAAAGAATTCTAACACACCGTCCCTAAGACGAACATCTACCTTAAGATAATTATGTAAATTCTTAATAATCTTTGAAAATATTTGTTTTACCCATTTTTGTAAAAAAAAATTGAAATAAACAAATAAATTATGAAAATTTAATTTTTGGCTTGACGGAATAAGAGTCCCGCTCCTACGTATCCTCAGGTGCAATGAGGAACTCAAAGTCACATAATTCTTTAGAAAATATTTGTGGGTTTGTTGATTTTATTAAATAAACTTTAAAAATTTGAATTAATGTTCGTCACGACTCGATTATTCAAATTAAGGATTAAATAAGCGAAGCTTCAGCGTGCTGTAGACGTCACCCATTGATTATCAAATTTGTTTTTAAAAAAATATATTTAAGATTATCTAGGGAAAAAAAACAATTTGGTTGATTTTATTTTTTTTTAAATTAATTATATTTTTTAAAAATTTGAATTAACGAATGATCCGCGACTGTTAATCAAATTAAGGATTAAATAGGTGAAGTTTCACGTCACGCTAGAGACGTCACCCATTGTTCGTCAAGTTTGTTGCGAAAAATTTTATTTTCACAAGAAAAAAAAGCTTTGGATCTTTATCAATTGGCAATTTATTAAAAAACAAAGACATAATAATAATAATAATAATAATAATAATAATAATAATAATAATAATAATAATAATAATAATAATAATAATAATAATTTAAATCATCAAGTTTGTCGCAACTCGGATGATTCATAGGATAATAGAAAATTGTCATGTATCGATAACTCCATTTTTTTAAAGTTCAATTTTTTTTATCTTGTTTCTTTCATTATTAATTTTTATTTTTATTTTTATTTTTATTGTTATTATGGTTTGCAACCCAACGAGTCCATTAACCCAAACTATTTCCCAAAAAAAAAAACTAACCTATCATAAAAAAAGAAGAAGAAAGGAAGCTTACGAAAAACAGAGGGCAGGAGAAGGTGTTTAAGTTAGGAGGGGAACCAAGGGAAGAGACCCAAGACAGGCGCGAGCGGCTACTCGTGACGCTTGGCCGGCCAAGGTGGCGCTACCGGTACGGAAGTTGATGGTGAAGGAGCGCTGGGTCTCAAACCGGATCGGCGACGAATCCGGCACTGCGTGGACGGATTGGATCGTGGAAGTGAGACGGTGGAGGCCGGTGTTTCTTCACGGTGGTGCGATCCGGATGAACGACGTCGCTTGGGCAGGGGTCTGGTAGCTAGTTACCGATTCGTGAACAGGCGGAGAGATGGTGGCTCCGGTTCGAGGTTACACCGTCGTGACTGGGTGAACGGGTGCTGGGCGGAGCTGCTGCAAGTTCTGGTGACCGGGTTGGCTGGGGTCCTGTTTGGGTGGTGCGCGCGGAGGAGGGTTCTCGTTAGGGTGTTAGATCTGGTTGTTGGGTTTCCGGATGGCACAAAGGAGTGAGTGGATGGAGTTTGGGTCACGGCTCTTATGGAGGATGAGGTTGGGTGATTATGGGAGCTTGGAGGTGTTGTATGGTGGTGTGTTCACGGTTTGACGGTGGTAATTGAGGGTGATAATGAGGAGGAAGACGACTTTAATGACTCGTGGAATGATGATGGTGTGTGGGGTGAAGGTTAAAGAAGATGAAGATAGTAGGGTGAAGAAGGTGAATGGGGGCTATGGTTGGGTAAGGATGATGTTACTTGAAGAATTTTGGCGTAAACTTGGTGAAATACTACGGGATTAGAAAAATAAAGTAGGATAGGGGGCCGCAGTAAATATTTTATGTGTTATGGTCAAGTCAAGTTCGAGTATATGTTCTCTCTTTTTTTTTTTTTTCTCGATGTGTGGTTTAGGTGTTTTATAGGAGGGGATTAGGTGAGGTGTTTGAGTTAGAATGTGATTAGAAGTTTGTTTAGGATAAGTGATGGGAGGTTTAAGATAAGTTTGTTTAGGATGAGTTTGAGTTAGGATGGGTTTATGTTAGGATAAGTTTGTGGTAGGATTAGTTATGGTTAGTTTAGGATAGGTTTGTTTGGGATAGTTAGGATAACTGATGGGGTCTGTTTTAGGATAAGTGATGAGTTTTAAGTGTGAGGATAACTGATGGGTTGTGGGTTAACGGGTGATGGGTTAACGGGTTGGTTTATGGGTTACGGGTTATTTTTTTTCTTTTTTTTTTAATTCACAAAACGCTCCGGACAAAATTGGGTATTCACAGTTGCCCCTCTTTACTTGTTTCTTACTATATAAAAAGAATGACTGTAGTTTTTTATTTTATCATGGTAAGGAACGAGTAAAGGCATGAACTCAAATTTTGTTCGGGAGCGAAAAAAACAAAACAATGCAAAGAGCAATGCGCTTAATGACAGAAACTTAAAAGACAAAAGCCGATGCTCTCAAAAGCAAAAGACAAGAAACCAATTGCACTCAAGAATAAGAGACAGGAGCCGAAGTGCTCAAAAGTAAAAGACAGAAATTAAAAGATAAGGAGCCGATGCGCTCAAGAGTAAAAAGAGAGAGGAGTGATGCGCTCAAAAGTAAAAGATAAAAATTAAAAGATAGGGAGCCGAAGTGCTCAAAAGTAAAAGACAGAAATTAAAAGATAGGGAGCCGATGCGCTCAGGAGTAAAAGACAGGAGCCGATGCGCTCAAAAGTAAAAGACAGAAATTAAAAGATAGGGAGCCGATGCGCTCAAGAGTAAAAGACAGGAGCCGATGCGCTCAGGAATTAAAGACAGGGAGTCGATGCGCTCAAAAGGTAAAAGATAGGAGCCGATGCGCTCAAAAGACAGGAATTAAAAAGACAGGGAGTCAATGCGCTCAAAAGGTAAAAGACAAGAGCCGATGCGCTCAGGAATTCAAAGACAGGGAGCCGATGCGCTCAAAAGTAAAAGACAGGAGCCGATGCGCTCGAAAGTAAAAGACAGGAGCCGATGCGCTCAAAAAGTAAAAGACAGGAGCCGATGCACTCAAAAGTAAAAGAGCTGATGCACTCAAAAACTTAAAAATGCGAATGCATAGAGCCGAAGCGCTCAAAAACTTAAAATGCAAATGCATGGAGCCGATGCGCTTAAAATGCAAATGCGTGGAGCTGATGCGCTGCAATGGAAACATTCATGACAGTTAGACAATGCCTTAAAATCCCTTTTTCTTCTCTCTCTTTTTCTCTCTTTTTCTTTTTTATTTATTCTCTCTTTCTTTCTTTTTTCTTTTCTTTCTTTTAATCATTTGATCCAGCAACGACTTTGGAAAGGTTTGACCAATCAAACCCTTGTTCACCAGCTTTTCTTCATCAGACCCTTTGGCTATCTCAGAATCCTTTTAACCCTTTTTCTTCTTCATTCTTTTTTCCAACTCTTCCTTTCCTTCTTGGCAACAAATCACTTCGACCAAATGTCACATTGCAAACTATACTTTGAGCTACTGAGATCTTTCAATCTAGCTCAATCATTGAAGGATTGTTGTAGAAATGTCAGAATCAAGCTGTTGATCTTGAATTTATGTTATTTGAGACTTAACTTAATGAGTTAAACATGCATTCATGTATGGATAGAAATTCCTTAAATGAACAAACTTCTTTTCATTACTTTGGTAATATGATGAATATCTGGTAAGACACATGCTTAAGAGGAAAACATAGAAACAAAAAAAATTACAAGGGAAAGAAAATTTGCCCCAGTTTTGGTTTCTTGTTCCTCATTCAATTGATTCCCTGCAACCGTTTGATAATCCAACTATTGTCTCTGTTGCTACTTTCTTCAACACATCTTTCCTTTAATCTTTCAGACATTTTCCCCCAGTATGGCCAATTGGATGCAGAATAAAAATTGTCCCAGTTTGGAGTTTCAGACCTCCTTCCTTTGAGATTTTGCCTATTTATTTGTCCTAACTTTTGCTTAAGCCGCCCTTTCGGGTTTTCGACCTAATGGACCTCTTTTTTTTTTCTTTCTCTTTTTTTTTACTCTAACTTTTGCTTAGGCCGCCCTTTCGGGTTTTCAACCTAACGAGCTTCCTCTTCTTCTTCTTTTTTTTTAGGCATAGAATCTCTTGACAACATCAGTATTTACTGGCCTTGGCAATTCTTCTCCATCCATATTCTGCAAAATTAAAGTCCCTCCAGAAAATGCTTGCTTAACGATGTAAGGACCCTCATAACTCGAAGCCCATTTTCCTCTAGCATCCTCTTGATTAGGGAGAATCTTCTTCAATACTAAATCTCCGAATGAGAATTCTCTAGACGTACTTTTTATTAAAGGCTCGCCATTCTGCTTTAATACAACTGTCCATGACAAATAGCTGCCAGCCTCTTCTCTTCTATCATATTCAATTGCTCATGCCTAGTCTTCACCCATTTAAATTCCTCTAACTCTGCCTCCATCAACACTCTTAGAGAAGGAATTTCAATTTCTATGGGAGAGACAGCTTCCATCCCATACACCAAAGAGAAAGGTGTTGCCCCAGTGCTTGATCATATATTGGTACAATACGCGTGCAAAGCATAGGGTAACATTTCATGCCAGTCCTTGTAGTTAACAACCATCTTAGCCACAATTTTCTTGACATTCTTATTTGCAGCTTCAACTGCACCATTCATCTGAGGCCTGCAGGGAGCTGAAATATGATGCTTGATCTTGAAATTTTCACAAAATTTCTTAATCTCGGCACCATTGAGATTAGCAGCATTATCTGTAATTATCCTCTCTGGGATTCCGTATCTGCAGACAATATCCCTCTTGAGGAATTTCAAAAATACCTTTTGCGTAATATTGGCATACGAGCAAGCTTCTACCCACTTGGTGAAATAGTCGATTGCTACTAAAATGAAACGATGACCGTTGGAAGCTTTAGGGTTAATCGGCCCAATGACATCTATTCCCCACATCGAGAAAGGCCATGGAGTTACCATATTGTGCAAGGAGAATGGAGGTGCATTGACTCGATCTGTATATATCTGGCATTTATGGCACTTTCGAACATATTCTATGTAGCCTGCTTCTATGGTGGAGCAATAATAACCGCTCCTTAAAATTTTTCGTGCCATCATATGACCATTAGCATGAGTCCAACAAATTCCTTCATGGACTTCAGTCATGATTAAACGAGCTTCCCGAGCATCCACATATCTAAGTAAGGTGTCATCATGGCTTCTCTTGTATAGAACTTCCCCATTCAAGAAAAAGGCCATTGCCAACTGGCGAATAGTCTTCTTATTCACTTCACTTGCCCCAGTTGGGTATTCTCTATGTTGGATATACTGTTTGATATCATGATACCAAGGTTTACCATCTGGCTCACCCTCCACATTGGCACAATACGCGGGCTCACTATGTACTTTTACTTGGATGGGTTGGACATTATTGTGGATATCCAACTTAGTCATTACGGCCAAAGTGGCCAAAGCATCTGCAAACTGATTCATGTCTCGAGCCATATGGGAAAAGGTCACCTCTTCAAACTTCTCAGTCAACTTGGTCAAATACTTTTGATAGGGCACCAACTTTGGGTCTTCAGTTTGTCATTCACCATTCACTTGATAAATGATAAGTGCCGAATCTCCGAATACTTTTAATTGCTTGATCCCTAAGTCAATTGCCACTTGTAAACCACTAGCACATGCCTCGTATTTCGTAACATTATTAGTGCATTCAAAATCCAGCTTAATAGCAATTGGATATTATTTTCCGTCTGGCGAAACAACAACAGCTCCTATGCCACTACCATACATATTGACTGCTCCATCAAAATACATCTTCCACGCAGACTCTTTTTTTCTTTCCTCTCTTTCTACCATCAATATTTCTTCATCAGGGAACTCGAATGTCATTAGTTGTCCACCCTCAAGAGGATTTTCAGCTAAATGATCCGCAATTACACTTCCTTTGACAGATTTCTGAGTCATGTACTTGATATCGAACTCTGACAATATCACTTGCTATTTTGAAACCCTTAATGAGACATGAGGGCTTTCAGATATGTACTTCAGAGGGTTCATTCAGGAGATTAGCCAAGTGGTGTAATAGAGCATGTACTGCCTTAGCCGTTTTGAGGTCCATACTAATGCACAACATGTCTTTTCCATTGCCATGTATCGGGCTTCACAGTCATTAAAATTCTTACTCAGGTAATAAATCGCCTGCTCCTTTTTCCTTGATTCATCGTGCTGCCCCAGCATTGCCCCCATTGAGGTTGATAGTACGGTTAAATATAATATCAGAGGATGACCCGGTGTAGGGGGTACCAACACAGGAGGATTCATCAAATAAACATTTATCTTATCAAAAGCTTCTTGACATTCTTCATTCCATTTACCCGGCTGATGCTTCTTCAACAACTTGAATATAGGCTCACAAGTGCTGGTCAAGTTAGCAATGAATCTAGCGATGTAATTGTCTCCCAAGAAAACTTCTCACTTCTCGCTCTGTCTTAGGAGGAGGCATCTCTTGTATTGCCTTTGCCTTATCCGGATCCACCTTTATCCCTTCTCTGCTAACGATGAATCCAAGTAATTTTCCAGTGGATGCTCCAAAAACGCATTTATTAGGATTGAGCCTCAACTTATACTTCCTGAGTCTTTCAAATAATCTCCGTAAGACTGCTACATGACTTTCCTTTTCTTTGGATTTGGCTACCATATCATCTACATAAACCTCAATTTCTTTATGCATCATATCATGAAATAATGCAACCATAGCACGTTGATAGGTAGCCCCGGCATTCTTCAATCCAAAGGACATTACTGTGTAACAAAAGGTTCCCCAAGGTGTAATAAAAGTCGTCTTTTCTTTGTCATCAACATCTATGGGGATCTGATTATACCCAGAATACCCTTCCATAAATGAGAACCTATGATTTCCTGCTGTATTGTCAACAAGAACATCAATATGGGGGAGCGGGAAATCATCTTTTGGATTGCCTTTAATTAGATCTCTATAATCCACGCACATCCTGACCTTCCTATCCTTCTTTGGTACTGGCACAATATTTGCTACCCATTGTGGGTGTCTTGACACCTCTATAAATCCAGCCTCCAATTGTTTAGTCACTTCTTCTTTGATCTTTAGTGACATATCAGGATGCATTCTTCTCAACTTTTGTCTTTTTACTTCTGCATCTGGATATAACGAAATTTTATGTGATGCTATTTCAGGGTCTAATCCAGGCATATCTCTGTAGGACTATGCGAACACATCAAGGAACTCCCTCAATAGCGCCACCATTTCTATGCGCTCAGGATTATCTACTATTCTCAACTCTTTCTTATCTTCTTCTGTTCCCATGTTAATTACTTCTATTACCTCATTGCTCACATCAAACTTCCTCTCTGAGTATCCCAACATTTTTTTAAATTCTTCAACAATCTCTTTCTCTTCACCAAATCCTAGATCCTCTTCATCAAACATTGCAGGGGAATCAATTAACAAGTTTTCAAAGTCCCTCTCATGAGATAAACTCTCTACAAGACTCACATCCCTGGAAAGTAATTTATGGGGAGTTGGAAAGATAAAAAAAGAGTAGAAATGATAAAGTAAGAGAAGGAAGTCTTTTTTTTTAAAGAGAAACACAAGAAAAGGAAACTAATAAATGTAAAAAAAAAGATAAGCAAAGAGAATGACACAGAGGAATGCTGAATAAATATGCAACTTTATTTAGTTAATTGTCTCAAATAACATAAATATAAGATAAAAACATAGCTAGACATAAATATCTGCTTGTTACAGCATGACTAGACAATTACTTGGAAACAATAACATCAATCATTGATTCAAATTGCCAGTTCTTCAATGGCTCCTCTTCAGTGAAAGGCCGGATTGCTTTGTACTCTTCAGGGTCTTCTTCATGCAATGCATTGATAGTAAGATGGTATTGGGGACGAATAACTTCTTCAGGCATGATTACTTTGGTTGGTACCGGGAATGTTTCCCTCAGGTGAGGAATATGCTTCATTTCTCCCTTATCACTCATTTTCCCCAAAGTCATGTTCTCCATTCTCTCTTCCAAAGCCGCTTCGTACCCCAATCCAAACTTGTCTAGTTTTTCTGGAAGTGAAATCGGTGTCCGAGTTCCTTGCAATTTTGAGCCCAGGCCTTTTCCTTTCTGGTACCCATTATTAGTCATAATTCGGGCCACCACCTGATTCACAGTTTACATCGAGGGTTCACCCTTACCGAGTTCAGTTTCAACTACCTCAAAGCTGTGCCACAAATTCTCCTCATCTTTCTCTGCACTTTCCACATACGGCACTGAAACCGATTTTGACACCAGGATTTCTTCTTCTCCGTGTATAGTAATAACCGACCCATTCTCGATGTATTTAACACTTTGGTGTAGTGTAGAAGGAACAGCACCAGCAGCATGAATCCATGGTCTCCCCAGGAGCATAGTGTAACCAGGCTCAATGTTCATAACTTGAAATAATACCTGAAAATTACTTGGACCGATCTCTAATGGCAACATCACCTCTCCTAAAATGCCTCTCCTATTTCCATCAAAGGTTCGCACTACCATTTCTCGATGTGTCAGTTCATCCTCACTTATCAACAATGAGGTTAGAGTTGACTTCGGTAGGATATTTAATGTAGACCCCCCATCAATCAAAACCTTTGCAACTATATACCCTTTGCATTTAAGGGTTATGTGTAAGGCTCGTGGGTTTTTCTCAGACCGAGAGGTGATCTCTTCATCCATAAATGTGATCATGTTGATGTGCTTTACTGGGTCCACCATGTTGACAACATTCTCAGGGGTAACATCGGGTTTGACATAAGCCTCATTCAGTACTCTTAGCAACGCTTTTCGATGTAACTCAGATGTCAAAACGAGTGACAAAAGGGATATCCTTGCTGGAGTCTTCTTCAGCTGTTCCATCACATCGTATTCACTCTGTTTCATGATCTTCAAAAATTCTTCCTCCTCTTCTTTCCCTCTCTCCTCTTCTCTTGCATTTTCCTCCTTACCCCATTCTTTAACATTCTTCTTCTTCTCTACTTCTACTGGGCCATAACATCGCCCACTCCTTGTAACTATATTAGTCACATGCTCTTCATCCTGGAGTATTTCAGCAACTCGGGGCTTTGAAGTCTCTTCCCCGACTCCTTTCGTTTCCACCCTAGCTTCATAATTCCATGGTACTGAGTGGGTATCATCATAAGCAAACGGCATTGGCTTCTTGACTGTAACAACTACTCTCCCTGGCGCCGGGACTTAGTTGAGAGGTGGCACCTTCAGCACAAAGCGTTCTACCACACTGACTTCTTCGAGGAAGCTACCCTTGTCCAGCTTGTATTATTCTCAAAGTGAGTAAATCCTGGACCCGAACCTTAAAGTCCCAACAGTTCTCAATATCGTGTCCTGTTCCCCCACAATGGTAAACACATTTTGATTCTTCATCGTACTTCTCCTCTTCTTTTACTGATGAAGCTGGTGCCGTGATATCATAACCTGCTTTCTTCAACCCCTCAAATATTTGAGTCATCGGCGTACGTAGGCTCATGGCATTCCTTATTGGGGGTCCTTCCATCTCTAAAGCATTCACCACATTCCTTTCACTATGATTCGGAATTGGATTATTGACAATACTAGGTCCAGCCTCTTCTTGAATGTCCAGTTTTCCACAAGCGATAAGCTTTCTTAGCGCCATCTTGAAAGACTCACAGTCTTCAATTGAGTGCCCCGAAATATCCATATGGTACTTGCAAGTTAAATTCGGGTTGTACCATGCTGGAAATGGTGGTTGTAGGGGACGTACAGGGTTCCCTGAGACGAGGTAAGCATCAAACAGCCTTTGGAATAAATCTGCGTTTGAGATGGACAATTTTGGGAAAAGGGGTAGGTTTTGGGTATAGAAACGGCCTTGATTTTAGAAGTTTGGTCGAGGTTGTGGGTAGTTTTAGAAATTTTACAGAGGCCAAGATGAGTACTAAGTATAGATTGGGCGAGTTGGTGCATATGGCTGAGGTACTGGGATATTGTTGATTTGGAATGGCTGGGTTTGAGGTATATTTACTGGAGGAGCGGTTGGGCCAAGTAAATGGGACAGTGCAGGTGTTTGATAAGAAGGGTAAGTGTTTGGGTTGTATGGGCTGGTCGGTATGTAGGGTAGGATGGCGAATATCGGGGTCGTAAAGGCTGCAGATTCTGCACGTAACTCACTTCCGGCTCCTTTTTCTTAGGGGGGAACCCCTTCTTGAAACTACTTTCATTATTGCCAGCTGGTAATTTTTTAGCCTTCACCAAAATTTCAATTCTTTCTCCAGCAGCAATTAAATCAGCAAAGTCTCTATAAGCGGCGCCCGCCATTGTCCCAATATAAGAAGCTCCTAAAGTTCCCAAGAAGTATGAGCACATCTCAGTCAAAGTTAACGGCGGTTGCACTTGGGCTGCAAGAGTTCTCCACCTCTGGGCATATTGTTTGAATGTCTCCTCATTTTTCTTCTGTAATGTTCCCAACTGTTCCGGGTTGAAATTTGTATCCAGATTAAACCGATACGACCCATAAATAAATTCCCGATCATCCCAAGAGGAGATTTTTGAGAGGTCCCGTTGGATACACCACTCCAAAGCAGGCCAGCCCAAGCTTAAACTTTCATGAAAGAAATTGACTAGGAACTTCCAATCCCTTGACCAAATGGACATTTTGGTAATGTAAGTTTTTAGGTAAAAAAATGGATTAGTGCTCCCATCATACTTGACAAATTCTGGGACTTTGAAATCCTTGGGGATGACGATGTTAGCAGTAGGGCACAATTCTTCTATCCCAAGGGGACCGTAGGTGTTAGGACCCTTGATCGCCTTAATTTGCTCTTCCATCTTTTCCATCCACTCTTCTTTCATCTTGTCATTTTGAACAGTTACGTGTCCAATACTCAGGTAGGAAATCCGATTGTCATCATATGTGGCGGTTCCCACGTGAACTCAGTATTACCATGGACCTCATTGCGAGTACCTTCTAATGAATGATATCCTTCTCCAATAGGAATCACTACTGATGCAGTGTTTGAGGTTCCTCCCACATAAGGTACCTCATTAGTGACTCCCGGGTTTGTCCTCATAGAAGTGGTATTCAGTGGATGCGAGTGCGCCCCTGTTACTCCTGTACCTCCAATTGCCTCCATCAAGGTGAGGGTCTCCCTCATGGCTGACAACATTTCCTCAATTCTTCTTTGAGATTCTGTCACCTTATTCACCCTTCCTTTCACTTCATCTAATTCCAAACTTAGGTTCCTACCTTCGTTCTCGGTTGCCATTGCTGCAAGCAACGTTGTTCGAGCCCTTGTGTTGTGAACATGGGTTTGATTGGTGTCTTCTTTCCTTGGTCGCGCAATGGTTTTAAATTTTCTATGAACAATCAAAGTAAAATTTGTTAAAACAACCATGATTATTATTGATTTGTTAAAGGACCATTGTTAATTTGTGCCGGGCGGATTTGAGTGAGTATCTTTAATCTTTGCTCGTCATGACTGTTTCTTATAACGTCTCGTTCAAAAGTTTGTCATGACCATTACTTAGAACGTCTCGTTCAAAAGTAGTGGATCTTCAGTGCAACATAGGATCAGAAGAACAAAAATGCATACTTTATTCAATTGAAAAAGAATCATCAACATCATTTAAGAGGAATACATCATTTCCACTCTACATCATTGTCTAGTCTAATTCCTCTTTCTTAAACGACTGCACCATGATCATCTGCTTCATTTGTCCAATAAGATTCTTGCAATACTCAATGAAGTCATTAATCTCTGCCGGAGTCTTAAGCGGATCGACCATCTTATCTGCCACCTTTAAGTAATATGGAATGTCTGCGATTGCCGTGTTGGCTAGGCATGCCAGCTTCGAGAATTGGTCTCTCCAAAAATGGACTTCTTTTTTCCATCCATTAATGTCCTTGTCTTGTTGTCTTGCATGATCTATCATTTTTTGCAAGTCCTCCTATCCCTGTCGCAATGCTGCTTCATACCCTGCAATCTCCTCGACAGTGCGCAACCTCTAAATTCTGATCATGTTTTCATATCTGGTTGACACTGTCTCCACTTGTTGCCTCATACTATCTGCTTGCTGAAGAGCCTTATTCTGTGTTGCTTTGGTAATTACGAGCAGCTCCTTGAGTTGTTGATTTTCTGTCAGAGCCTTATCTCTTTCCTGCTCTCGGAGCCTTAGTTCCTTATTTGTAGCTTCCAAACATTTTCTGATTTTTGACATACTATCTTGCTCTGTCCGTTGCCTTTTGTTTGCTTTTTCGAGAGCATCGTTTTTCTCAGCATTTTCACGCCTTAAAACTGCACATGCCTGGCTAACCTTTTCCAACTCTGCCTCTAATTTACTTTTTTCTTTGTTGGCTTCAGCTAACTTTTCTCTTATTTCTTCATCTTCTATCGAAGTCGGAGGCAGAGACTTACTGACTGTAGAGGTTACTGAGATTTTAAAGGGTAACTTAACTTCCCGCGCCCTGTTCTTGACCTACTGCCTGTAACTTTCTTTAACTCCGCAGCTTTTAACTCCCAGCTCTTTACTCTTTCTAATAACTTTCTTCCAAGCGTCTCGCACTCTCCTAAGTGTCTCAGTACACTCCATTTGCATATCACAGACAAAAGGAGCGGTTTCCAATTCTGATGGTGGCCCTATCATGGGATAGCCTAGTTGTCGCAATGCCAGGGCAGGGTTGTAGTTAATGCATCCCCGAGTACCCATGAGAGGAACATTAGGAAAGCCTTCACACTGATAGACCACTGTTTGCCCTTCTTTACACTGTGGGTACCATACAATTTTCTTTTCCTCGAGTTTGGCCAATTTTTCAGCCCATTCGCGGCCATTCCTGGTTTTCAACTGGAGCATCTTGAGACTTGTAATGGGACATGGATCCTTGTAGCCCCTCTTGAACATGTGACTTGTGAGCCATACGAATAACATCGGTAGACAACATAAGATCCGCTTACCCTTCTTTTCATGGCAGAAATTCAGAGTATAATAAACATCAGCAAGAAGGGTTGGGACAGGATTAGCTGCATTATTCCTTCTAGCGAGAAACACATCTATTGTTGCAAAATCTATCAAGTCTTCATTACTCGAGAATAGGATGCTGCCATAAATAGTGAGGGCTAACACATCCATAAAGGTATTCCAGTCTTCAACCTTGGCTAGGTGGCGCATGTGCTCTTCTAAGTATTTCCTTGGGAATTCCTCTGTTCCTTTTCTATTTTGCTTTACTTTTTGCAGATCCTTGCACATGAATCTTCAAGATGTCTGCTATGGTTGGCATGGATGCATGGTGGCCTATATAGAGGTATGGTTCTTCTTTTTCCAAGGGTAAGCCCAAGATCTGCTCAAACTCTTCTAAGGTGGGGGCCAACTGACAATCTTGAAACGTGAAACAACGCAATGGTGGGTTATAGAATTGGGCTAGCGCGGTAATAGCTTCTACCTGTACATCAACCTCTAACAGATTCAGAATCTTCCCATATCTCGCAGTGAAGGTCAGACGTTGTGTCTTCTTCAACATTCGACCCAAACTCAACAGGCTTTCTGTGTCAACTTCATTGGCCTTAAGTCGCAAAGTCTTTTTCAAAATGACCTCATTGTGATCTGATCCCATGACACGTTCCATTATTAATCAAAGATACTCACTGTTAATCCTTAGGCACTTAGTTTCAACAGTCCCTCAACAAACCTGGATTTAACACATAAGAACTGTCAATGCATGGTTTTTTGGAGAAAACATGATGCGAAGAATGATGACTTGTGATGCAATAATGAGTGAGTGAGTTGTTGGTCCTTTAATAATGACTCATCTCCTCTTTTTTGAAAAAAATAAAAAATAAAAAAATTTAAGAGGGACGCAAGTATGGTTTGTCACATTAAAAGACTGAACAACTCACAAGATATGGATAAATCTAAAGGTAATGAAAGGTGTGCTCCCTTTGTATCCTAATGGGGTTGCCTTAAACTTGGGAATTCTATCCTAAGGATCTAAGAGTCTTTCTGATTCGTGAGAACTTCCGTAGAGTGGCTTTTCTATTTTAGAGGTCTCTAGAGCCAAGTCCTATTTCAGAATGTTGACCACGAAATAGTGGGTAAATCACTAGGTGTGAGACATTCATGAAAAAAATGCACTCTAGATGAGGTTTTCGCGATAACTAACCAGGAAGTACATCCAAAATGGCTACCACTACGCAACCTCTACTTAACTTAGGCTTCACTCAGACCCGAGTATAGGGCCCCACTCGAATGTGTGTGCTTTTTGTGTAGGTGCAGTGGGTGCTGGGAGCGTACAAACCTTCACAATCTTAAAGACTACCCACATCCTACAAAACAAAGCAAATACAAAACAAATTCCAAAAGTTTTCTACCCTAAGGTTCAGATAGTACAACAATTAACACTAAAAATAATATATAAAAAAACAATCAAATAATAAAAAGAAAAAGAAAAAAAGGATAAAACAAACACATAAAGATCACCAAAAATTTTGCATAACTAACTTTTACAGGCTTGACTCTCAAGTGTCCCCAGTGGAGTCGCTATCTGTCGCGACCGAATTAATCGCGGCGAAATAGCAACTCAAACTAAAATATATTTGATTAGGAGTCGCCACTAATTTTATTTTAATTGGAAAAATTGAAAAACCTTTAATAGAAATTAGTCTTTGAAACTAAATTGAATTCGGGAGTCGGTTATGTGTAGGGAATGGTGGAAACTTAATCCCACAGCACTCCTAACACACCCGTCCTAAGACGATATCTTAAGTTAATTATGCAAATTCTTAATAATCTTTAAAAATATTTGTTTTACCCATTTTTGTTAAAAAAAATTGAAATAAATAAATAAATTATGAAAATTTAATTTTTGGCTTGACGGAATAAGAGTCCCGCTCCTACGTATCCTCAGGTGCAATGAGGAACTCAAAGTCACATAATTCTTTAGAAAATATTTGTGGGTTTGTTGATTTTATTAAATAAACTTTAAAAATTTGAATTAACAAGCCGTCACGACTCAGTTATTCAAATTAAGGATTAAATAGGCGAAGCTCGCGTCGCGCTAGAGACGTCACCCACTGATTATCAAATTTGTTTTTAAAAAAATATATTTAAGATTATCTAGGGAAAAAAAACAATTTGGTTGATTTTATTTTTTTTTAAATTAATTATATTTTTTTAAAAATTTGAATTAACGAGCCGTCGCGACTCTGTTAATCAAATTAAGGATTAAATAGGTGAAGCTCACGTCACGCTAGAGACGTCACCCATTGTTCGTCAAAGTTTGTTGCGAAAAATTTTATTTTTACAAGAAAAAAAACTTTGGATCTTTATCAATTGGAAATTTATTAAAAAACAAAGACAAAATAATAATAATAATAATAATAATAATGATAATAATAATTTAAATCATCAAGTTGTCGCAACTCGATGATTACAAGAGGTTAGCAAGTCATGCAACTCGGATAACTTCATTTTTTTTAAAGTTCAATTTTTTTATCTTGTTTCTTTCATTATTAATTTTTATTTTATTTTTGTTTTTTTTTGTTATTATGGTTTGCAGCCCAACGAGCCCATTAACCCAAACTATTTCCCAAAAAAAAAAACTAACCTATCATAAAAAAAAAAGAAGCTTACGAAAAACAGAGGGCAGGAGAAGGTGTTTAAGTTAGGAGGGGAACCAAGGGAAGAGACCCAAGACAGCGCGAGTAGCTCAGACGCGGCCGGTCAAGGTGGCGCGCTGGTACGGAAGTTGATGGTGAAGGAGCGCTGGGTCTCAAACTGGATCAGCGGCGAACGGCAACTGCGGTGGACGGATTAGATCGTGGAAGTGAGACAGTGGAGGCCGGTGTTTCTTCACGGTGGTGTGATCCGGATGAACGACGTCGCTTGGGCAGGGGTCTGGTAGCCAGTTGCCGATTCGTGAACGGGCGGAGAGATGGTGGCTCCGGTTCGAGGTTACACCGTCGTGACTGGGTGAACGGGTGCTGGGCGGAGCTGCTGCAAGTTCTGGTGACCGGGTTGGCTGGGGTCCTGTTTGGGTGGTGCGCGCGGAGGAGGGTTCTCGTTAGGGTGTTAGATCTGGTTGTTGGGTTTCCCGGTGATGGCACAGTGGAGTGAGTGGATGGAGTTTGGGTCACGGCTCTTATGGAGGATGAGGTTGGGTGATTATGGGAGCTTGGAGGTGTTGTATGGTGGTGTGTTCACGGTTTGACGGTGGTAATTGAGGGTGATAATGAGGAGGAAGACGACTTTAATGACTGTGGAATGATGATGGTGTGTGGGGTGAAGGTTAAAGAAGATGAAGATAGTAGGGTGAAGAAGGTGAATGGGGGCTATGGTTGGGTAAGGATGATGTTACTTGAAGAATTTTGGCAGAAACTTGGTGAAATGCTACGGGATTAGAAAAATAAAGTAAGATAGGGGGGCTGCAGGTAAATATTTTATGTGTTATGGCTGAAGTCAAGTTCTGAGTATATGTTCTCCTTTTTTTTCTGATGTGTGGTTTAGGTGTTTTATAGGAGGGGATTAGGCTGAGGTGTTTGAGTTAGAATGTGATTAGAAGTTTGTTTAGGATAAGTGATGGGAGGTTTAGGATAAGTTTGTTTAGGATGAGTTTGAGTTAGGATGGGTTTATGTTAGGATAAGTTTGTGGTAGGATTAGTTATGGTTAGTTTAGGATAGGTTTGTTTGGGATAGTTAGGATAATCGATGGGGTCTTTTAGGATAAGTGATGAGTTTAAGTGTGAGGATAACGATGGGTTGTGGGTTAATGGGTGATGGGTTAACGGGTTGGTTTATGGGTTACGGGTTATTTTGTTTCTTTTTTTTTATTCACAAAACGCTCAGACAAAATTGGGTGTTCACAGACTATATAACCATACATGGATGATCAAGATTAAAAGTTACTTGAAGGTCATGTGATCACTTAAAAAAATTACATGCATTTATGTTCTAATCTTAATCATCTATGAAAGTAGGGGTGTAAGTGGGTGGTTTGGTTCGGGTTTTGGGGAAAAATAAATCCGAACTAATCAAAATTAATTGGTTCAGTTTGGTTCGATTTTCTTATTTGTTGATAGCCAAATCCGAACCAAACTGAACCAAACATCTATGGTTTGGTTTGGTTCGGGTGATCGGGTTGACCATTATTTTTTTTAACACAAAAATTGGCCTTTTTGGTAGTGTAATCATGAGGTTATTAAAAAAAAAGGAAAAAACAGTGTAGTACACGACCTAGGCTGTGTATCATTACACGGCCATGTAATCGTGTACGTGGCAGACACCTCAAATTCAGTAGAGTATACGGCCTATGCCGTGTAACATGCTACGGCTGTGTACTCGTGACAGCAGCCATTTTCTCGCTTTCTTTTAGGGCTTCTTCTTCCCTTCTTCCCCCATTTCTCTCTCTTCTCCAACACAGGCCCCATCCTCCTCCACCACTTCCCCCTCCAAATCTTCCATTTCCATCATTCAAATCCACCATTACAACTATGTCTGTGTAAAATGTCTATGTACTGTACACTGTAGTGGTTGGTTCGGGTGGTTCTTCGGATTTAAAATTCTAAATCCGAGAACCGAACCAATTAAGTTCTCATTAATTCGGATTTCACTCGAACCAATCAAAATACTCAAATCAAACCAAACCAATTTGGTTTGGTTCGGGTTAGTCAAATTGGTCAAGGTTATCCGAACCAATTTACACCCTACATGAAAGATTCAATAGTTAAGATTCACTCTCTCACCTCTCACAATAAACACTCCTATCACTTTGAGTAAGATCTTATATATATATATTATATATATTATATATATATATAGGATCTTACTCACAGTGAAAGGAGTATTTATTTTGAGATGTGAGATGAATGAATTTTGACATTGGATCTTTCATGAATAATCAAAATTAGAACATAAATGTATATGACTTTTTTAAGTGATCACATGACCTTCAAATAACTTTTAATCTTGACCATTCATATATGGTTGTATGGTCAAGATTTACTCCTCTTACTCTCTCACAATAAAAACTTCTTTCACTAAATATGTCTCATATATATATATAAGAAAGTAAAAGTTCTCCAAAAGTTGAGTTCACAAAATTTAATTTATAAAACGATTTGATTGAATCAAATTTAAAGATTGTTGTGATCAACTGGCGTGAATAAGTTTTGAAGAACTATATTGAAGTAAATTTAATCTTTTGAGAATCAAAACATTTACTTTAGATATTATAAAGAGAGTATAATTTTGTGGTGTATTTTAAAAACAAGAGGGGATAAGTGAGTATAATTTTCCCAATTATATATGTTTCAGGATGAAAAAAGGATTATTACATTTTTTAACAAATGCTTAATTCAAAACATATTGATTTATTTTTGTACATTAAAAAATTGATAGCTATCACATGATATATTGGTTTCGCATGAGAAAAATATTGTCACTTATATCGTCGACTATAGCTAAAATTAAGGACAAAATAATTGATATTATCCGTGGTTTTACTTATTTATGGAATTGAAAATTAAAATATTTATATGCTACAAATTTAATTGAAGCATGTCTAAGAATTCATACATCAAATTAAAGTGTTTTTTAACAAGTCACCATTGCATTTTATTATTAGAAGAAGATCTAATAGTTAAATCTTCAACAAATTAAAGAGGGGAAAAAAGAATATATATAAAAAATAAACTAAATATTAAAGAAGAAATAGTGTAAGTTTCACAACCGTTCGCATGGAACTTAGAGCCTGACCTACAATGCTACATAATTTACAAGCGCTTGATCACATACAGGGCTTAAATATGCTATCTTAAGAAGTAACTGATTTTTCATATTCTCATACAACAGAATAACCAAAATTTTCATTTGTTTCCCCTTAATTTTGCTCATTTATCTTTTGCTAGTGATGGTATGGGGATGCTTCTTGGATCCGATTCTTCCTCTTCTGGAGAAACCTCTGCAGCGATCTTTTCATGGAAAGACCAGTGCCAGGGCTATACAAGTTATGATGTGGTGATTGCAGTGTTGGTGAAGATGACTCTGACCCAGTTGGTGTCCTTACTCTTCCTTCCATTTCTTTATTTGCAAGCATTAAGATGGATCTGGCCTGCATGCAATTCACATGACCCCACTTATAAGTTATAACTCTTTCTATCATATTCAAAATAATTGACCTCATGAGTCATAGTAGCACATGAAAATTCAGAACACCTAAAATAAACAGTGGGTCATGACTACTAACAATTACAAAGGATTTTTTATTAAGTGTTCTTAGTATCTTTAGGACACTTATTAAGAATTTCAAAATTGAAAATTATGCATAAAAAATAAAGCTTTAATGCATTGAAAATTAAAAAATCTCTACTTTTTATGTATAACTTCTTATTTTAAATTTCTTAACAAACAACTTAGGACACTTACTAGAAAAACCTATTAACAAACTTGACTCATTTGTTATTTGTCTTCATAAAGTATAAAATAAGGTGACTCGCAAAAAGTAAACGTTTCTTGAGAAAAACATGCACCAAAAGTATTGGTATACACAGTTGTTTGAGGTCAACTAATGAGTCTATGGATTCATACTATGAACCTTCTAGGAAACTAGCCAAGTTTCACATCAAACAAGCAAATATTTAGATGAGATGTGTTATAACTACCCACATAAAATTCATTTATTTTAATTTAATATATAGTATATGAGAATAGTGAGTTCCACTCACATGCTACACGATATCCCTGTGAAGCGTCATATTTGAGTTGTTAAAAAATCATTTTATTTTTATATTTACCAAAAAAGTCAATTTTATATTTAGTTACACACCAGCTACTGCTATTTGTCTCTTTCGTTTGTCGTGTATTTTCTTGTGCTGGTTTACCACCAACTTTCCGCAAGGACTATGTCGGTATGTCCTTTACAAAACATTCTGTAGTAATGAGGTGATAAAATGAGTCAAGCCGGCCCATTCTGCCCCGCCTTACTTTTAATCCACCAAAAGAGATAGGAAGAGTTGGCTCATTTTAAAAATTGAGTTATAAAATTTAACTCATCTCATTTTAAGATAGGTGTAGTCTCCTTTAAAATATAAAAAATTATAAAATATAAAAAAATCATAAAATTTAAAAAAAGTAATTTTTATAGGTTAAAAAAATAAAATAAAATTAATATCATACTCATAAAAATATTATAAACACAAATAAAAAGACTTATTTATAACACTTTTAAAAAAAAATTCCACCTATCTAGTCATACAATTTCTCCCGCATATCAATTAATTCACGAGTTATGCATGACGAATTTATGCTGCTAAAAAATAAAAATAGGTTAAAATATTGAACTCAATCCGTTAAAAAATGGTGAGTTGATGGATTAACTAACCTTTTTCCCATAATTAATTTCAAGTAGGCATTCATTGTATTTAGTAATATTAAACATATATTTATACACACATTAATTCATATTTCTACATAATTTATCATCTAATTACAATTAATTCATATCATTTTTTGCATAACCAAATTCTAATATGTTATCTTATATTAAATTGATTTTTATATTTTTATCATTAATATGTATATAATTTTTTCACACTTTTTTTATATCATTCATTATATTTATTTATTTTTATCATTTTTTCATTAAATTTGATACTCTTAAAAAATATTAATAATACATATATCCTAAAAAATGTATATAACCATCTTTTTCCAATACAAATATGAAGTGATGTATATATTAAACATTAGCCCAATGCATTAAGCTACAGTACTTACTCATCATATTGTAAATGAATAAAATCTTATTCAATAACCTGTGAAAATCATAACAATAATTATTGTATGATCTGATTATACTGGGAATTTGAGAATCAAAGTAACCACAACAGATAATCTATAAATCCTATAAATTTTCAGGTTACCGAAGGAGTTACCAAAAGTTTTACATTAGCAAGTAGCAAATTTTTTATTATACCCAAAAAACATAGAGCACTCAAATGGGGGGAAAAAAACAAATTTCAACAAAGAATATATATACCTGAAGCTCTGTGACATCACAAACGCAAATTTTGCCATCATAGAAAATGGTCAACGGCGGGTACTGTTGCTGTTGCTGCTGCTGCTGGTGTATACGGTGGTACTGTTGTAGTGTGCTCTCGCTGGCTTCTTCTTCCATCCTTCATTGGAGAACAAAAGAACCAAAAGAAAAAACTGAATCCAAATATATGGTTGTGCATTCAGAGACATAGACATGATGCGGAAGAAAAAGAAGAAGAGAAAGAAAGAGAAGCTGCTTACATGGGGCGGTGGTCGGAATCATAGGGAGGAAAAAGGCGAAGTTCTAAGTTGCAATTCCTCCTCATCTTCTTTATCTAATTTGATTGAGGCTTTGAGAGAGAGTGATTGAAGTTTTGTAAAGAGAGAAAGCAAAGATAACGTTAACGCTATACAGTGAAGAGAAAAGAAGATGGAGAAATGGGAGCTGTATATATATTAAGTGCGAAATCGCTGTTGGACAAGTGCTTACGAAACACGTAAAGCACAACAAAAATAAATATCGGTGGGGAGGGGCTGTAGACAGAGAGAGAGAGAGAAAGAAATGTGTTGTGTTTTTTGTCTTTTTAATTAATTTAAGCACATGTTTCACGGTTTTAAGATTTGCATCACGTGGCACGAGATTGATATAGACAACGGTGCTTTCATCCTGCGGTGCGGTGTGCAACACCCGAGACAAAAGGAAAATGGTAATTACACGTTATTTCAAGGGGAATATATATATATATATATAAAAGAGTAAGTATTAAGAAATATATTTCCACCTATATAATTGACTATATCATGTAACATTAATTTTTTACATATTAGATAAAAAAATATTAAATATATATATATATATATACTAAATGTGTAATTTTTTTTATTATCTAAAAAAGTATAAAAATAATTAATAAAAATGATGCAAGAATATTATAGCTCGAGACAAAATTGTCCCACTCATTATTAGTAAATTAGTGAATGAAAAAATGATTAATTCTCTTAATATATTTTTTAATAATCATCTTAATTATTAAATAAAAAATATTAAATAATTTTATATTTTCAAAATATTCGTTATATTTAATTTTTTATTTAATTTTTTTATTAAATAGTAAGATAATTATTAAAAAATATTTTTAAAAGATATAATAAAATTATAGTGAATGTGATTGAGTTTTATTGCACTGCTTCAAAATAAACGTGCTTTAATGCAAATTATTGATAAAGTAATAGTAATGAAAAAATTAATATTTTAAAATAAAATTATTTAAAACTTACTTTAATTAATAATTTAAAAATTATTAAAATAAAAAATTAAGAAATTTTAAAATTATTCTTTACTAAACATTTTTTAATTATTATTATTAAGGATCTTGTATTTCATTTTAAAGTAAGTAATGGTTTGCCTTGAAGCACGTGTATTTTGAATATGCAATAAAACTCAATCACATTCACAAATGAGTTTTATTCCTACTTAATTTTATCTTGCCCCACCACTTTTGAAAATTTTATGATGAAGTGAAAAAATAGTAATTTTAAGTGGTGTTTAAATATTTGTATTGTGTTTTTATTTTCAGTTGCCATATTTTTATTAATAATTACAAAATTTCGTCATGCTTTAATTTTATTTCTTGTTTTCAAATTTTTATAAAGAAAATAATGAATATTTTTATAATTTTTTAACAAAAATTTAAAAACATGAAATAAAATAAATATAATATGACATTTTTATAATTATTAATTAAAAAATCAAGTAAATTAAAAATAAAAAACAACCAAACCCCCTAAATTTTTCAATACTATCGACTTTTACAAATAAATTATTCTGATATACATCGGAATTTGCTCAAAACTAGTTCTTATCGATTTTGAATTTAATTATTTTTTGTTGTGCTTTGTGATTGGTACTCTAACTTTTTTTCTTTTTCAATTTGTCGCTTAAAAAAGTTTTTTCACCTTATTTTATCTGTTGCTTTAAAAAAATTAAGTAATTATGAATTATTTTTAATTTTACCTTTAATATTAAAATCAAAATAAAAAATTAATAAAGTAATAATAATCTATTTTTTATATTTTAATAAAAATAAAGGTGTGTTTGAGTAAGTTTTTTTTTAAAAAAAGTGAATATAAAATAGTATAAATAATTGATTATTTTTTAGATAATTTTATGAAAAGTAAAAAATGTTTTATGTTTAAATATAATTATAAAAAACGCTTTTTATTTTCCTTCTTCTATTACAATATTTCTCCATAATTAATTATAAAAGCACTTTAACATGTACTCTAAGTAACCAAAAATAAAAGTAAGTATAAATATTTAATATTTTAAAAATATAAAAAATATTTAACATTTTCTTCTTTATGTAATTAGTGGAGAATAACAAATATTATTTTAATTCCTTAACGTTTGTCCTAAGGCACACATTAACAAAAACCCATAAAAAAAATGGAGTGAGCAATTTATTTCGGTTTCAGACATTCATGAACTGCTTACTCTATTTGCTTACCACTTATTCATCTTTCCAATTGAAAATGGCATCATAAAACCAAAGATATATATATATATATATATATATATATATATATATATATATATATATATATATATATATATATATATATATATATATGCATTTTTTCTCTCTCACATAGGGCATAATTTTAATTTCTGTCCAGTACATTTTCCTGTCTTTCCCGCTCAGTTTTGTTTTAGGCTTTTTAAAATATTTTGGTTTCATTTAAAAAAAAAAAACAATGAATGACATGAAAGGAAAAAAAGAAAAAAAAAACCAACAGCATAATAGGTTGGAAAAGAAAAAAGAAAAACCTATCCCATAGTAGGTTTTGATCATATTTTGCACCTAATAAATAGTCAGTGAGAAGAAATTAATCATCTCATAAGTGTTTTTTACATGATCTATGAAGAGAAAGATAAATATAAACAATTTAAATAAAGCCCTACTAATGGATCTCTCTTTAGAACTTTTGTGTTTGTCTCTTTCTTTACATGATTTTATCATGTAAAAAACCTACATAAAAGAATCCTTAGATTAATAAATATGAGACATAACAACAAGTCAAATTTAATTTGTTTTAGTCACGGCAACAATCAGTAAAGAATAGAAGTTTTTAAGTAGTACAGCTAAAATCCTTTGTGCCAATACAACAACAACGTATATAAATGATATGTACCTTAATCCCATTTAAGTTATAATGTGCAATTAACTTAAAGCAACAAACACTGTATAATTATGTACCTTAATCCCCAATTAAGTTATAATGTACAATTATTTGCTCTCCCAATCCACCTCTTCAGAGAAAATGCTATGTGGTACAAAAATTAATTCATTACTTATAAACGTTTTGGTTGGAAGAGTTTTCATGTATTTCTCTCACTTTCACTTTTTTCTCTTCCATGACTTAAGTTTTTCTGTCTTTTTCTCATACATATTCGTCCAATTCATCTTGTACTAAATAGCATAACTCTTTTTGTAAATATAAAACTTATTATAACGTGTTTTTGGAATGTATGATTATAATTATTAATTACATATAATAAAATTGAGTTTAAAATAAAAATAAAATGACTTTTCTGTACAAGTGATTTTCTTATGAATAAAAAATTACTTTACACTTATTAGCATGAAAATGACCTGTCAACTTGAATCATCACTCCTATTTGGTACATATCAGCTGTTCAGGAACGCAATGCACATAGGAGAAATTTTTGTACCCAAAAAAATAGATAGGAGAAATTCTTACATATTCTTGAGTAATAATTTCTCACTATGAGGATGTCTATTATTGATTTGGGGCATAGTCCCCTAAATTTCAAGCATTACAACTTAAAATTAATGGTAAAAATCATCTTAAACAAGAAATTTTCTTACTTCAAGAAGATGTAAATAAGATTTTCTTGTGAAAATTGTAAAAAGAAAAGAAAAGAAAAAGACAATGTTTGAAGTATCGTTTTCGTCAATTTCCAATAATTTTATTTGGAATCCGTTAGGTAAGTCTTTATCAATATATTTTTCACACGAATCCCGTGAGCTTACCATTAGTTGTCTAACATAAATTAAACCGTTCTAGACAGCTGAAAACTATAAATACAGCAGTTATGGAAAGTTCTCCTGATCTTACCTTTGCCCCATTTGGTATTTTCATTTTGCTTCAATACTTCACGTGGTTGGTTCAAGTTCCGTATTGAACTATAAGTATCCATTCTCAATCCCAGGCATGGATGGTGCAAGTTAGAGAAAAAATGAAACTTATTTCTGTATATGATAATGAAAGAACTAAGAAGTTTAGAAGATATATATGATAGTGTATATGAAATAGAAATAATTCTTATGTAACCACTGTTTATCGTATATATTTTATTTAGGAAAACGTTTTTCGTCCAACCAAAATACTCCAACTTTCCTCCATTTAACCACGTATGTTTGTTGACTTTTTCAGGTATGCTGTATTTTCATTTCAAGTTTTTCATTTCTCGCTTCTTGGATTCACTGATAATCTTAACCACATATTCCTAACGTATTAACCATTTAATTTCTCACTTTTCATTTCCGCTTTTGGGATTCACCGTGAACCGATACTTGATTAACCACTTATTCTTAACGTATTAACCATTTAATTTCTCGCTTCTCATTTCCTACTTCTTGGATTCACCAAAACTAATATTGATTAACCACTTATTCTTAACGTATTAACATTTACTCATTATTGAGAATTCTTTCTTGGATTTACCAGAAACATATACTGATTAACCACTTATTCCTAACGTATTAACCACTTATTCATTATTAGGAACTCTTTCTCGATTCACCAAATGATATAGATTAACCACTTATTTCGAAGGTATTAACCAAATTTATCTTGATTAACCACTTATTCTTAACGTATTAACCACTTACTTATTTCGAATGTATTAACCGAAACTTATACTTGATTAACCACTTATTCATAACGTATTAACCACTTATTCTTAACGCAACCGTTTCATATTTCAAATTTCAAATGATGACACGTGACATACGGTAGACAAAAGTTGGAGTCTTTTGATTGGACATATAGCGCGACCGATTTATTTAACAGCTGACCTGTGTTGAATATAATACTTGCGATGTGCAGTGCTTACATACAGATTTCTCAACAAAATAAATGTGCTAGATGCACAGTTCTAAGGATGATTTAATCATTTTTCCTTTAAAATAATCATTGTATCAATATTCGATATGTATCGTATCGAATATTTTAACATTTTTAAATATTTTTTAAATTTTTACATATCAACATATTTATATTTTTATATCTCATATTAATATACCTATATCATATAATATTTGTATTCTATATTTATAACCGTACTTTTTAAAATTTAATCTACCTATTGAGCATCTCGATCAAAGATTCCAACTTTATGATAAAACCTACTACGTGCTATTGGAGTATGTGAGAAGCTCTAAAGCCAAATTAAAGCGTCCTTGGAACTAAGGAGAGCAGCTATTTTCAGGGAAAGAGTGAAGAGACGCTAGAATATTGGACGAAGCCCAAAAAATGGGGACGAAGCTACAGCAACTACAGCGGGAATTGGGACCAACCCTTCTGATGAGGGGATTATGCCCTGAACCGGGACTTTTTATTTGGGTTATTCCCCCGTAGTTTTTGTTCATGTCATTTGGTTACTTTGTCCAGCAAATAATGAGATTCACCCCAATGGTACCAGCTAACTATGATAAAATAAATGTAACATTTGATTGGCACAAATAAAATATGTTTGAGATGAAAATACATGCGCGACTAAAACCAATGTATAATTTTAATATATATCTATTATGTATTTCCAATTGTGTCATGCTTCATTTAACCATTAAAATTTGATACAATTTACATTAATTTAATCATTATTCAGTTAAAAACATTGATTTAATCAAATTTTAATATATTGATTTTAGTGAATTCTATGGTAAAGATTCAAAAGCAATCGAAGAGTCTTAGCTCAGTTTATATACAAGTGTCTATAAACTAATTGGTTTGTGGTCCAAGTTTCAAAGGGGTTTGGTCAATATCTACAAAGTAATAGAATTCAATAAAAACAATACATTAAAATTTGATTAAATCAATGTTTTTTAACTGAATAATGATTAAATTAATGTTAATTGAATCAAATTTTAATGATTAAATGAAGCATGATACAAACAGAAATAGATAATAGATATATATTAAAATTATACCTTGGTTTTAGTCGCGTTCTGTCCCGGATAAATGGGCTCCTTAGACTAGAATCAGCTCAATGCAACAACCTTCTTCTAGTTTGGAGTGTTGGAGAGGAGGGTTGGATACCTGTAAGACACTCCAAAGTTTAAGTTAGTAAGTGTGCAAGATGCATGAGTGCAATGAGTGGGAAAAAAACTTACCCTCATAGCTACTATAGCTATTTATAGAGGGAAGTGTCTTAAGGACTAAGTATTGAGCAAGGATATTTTGGTCATCATAGGTGTCATAGGGGAGGTTCTAACTATGCCTCCGTTTGGAGCAAGGGCTTCGACGTCTGAGGCCACTACGATGTTTTTTTTTTCCAAAGTGAGGAGGAAATTGAGGTGTTGAGCCAGATTTCGTCTTTCGACCTCTTCCTCCATATGCAAAAGACTCAGTACTAATCTGTTTCTCTCCTCTGATATTGGAGAAGAAGCTAGACACCAAGAGAATATTCGTTCTAGAGTTGGACAACCAAATCCTCCAAGATAAGGTTGCTAAGTTCAAGGCTGGACAGAAGGAGGTGAAGGAGAAGTTGATCGAGCTAGGGAACTGAGTTCAAACCGTCTCCACCCAGCACCTTAAGGCCCACAATCGCTATGAGAGGTGGAAGACTAAGGCTATGGGTACTCCAACACCAAGCTCAAGGCATCCGAGGATCGATAGAAGGAGCTGAAGACTCAAGTTGAAAACTTAAAGATTGAGAACACAAGTCTTGAAGCTCAGGTCTCGGACCTCGAGAAAGAGAATGCGAGCCGCGTTGAGGCCAGAGGTGGGGCTTTTGAAGAGCTGGTGGCAAAGCTAGTTGTTGAGCCCAGTATTTGGCAAATTGGAAGGCTGCAACAAAGAGGTCCTTCCAAAACACACTAGCACAAGTGTTCGTTCTTTATCCAGAGATCAAAGAGTTTCCGGGGGCAGACTACCATAGTGGGGTGGTCGATGGCCAAATCGTGGCAATTGGCAACTTTTCTTCGAAGGATGAGGAGGAGGGTGACCAAACAGCTGCGAACAACGACCAATTCGAGTAGGATGTCGCTGCGAATGTCGAACTGACAAGTCAACCCACTGAACTAGCAGGGGACCTAAAGGCTGGGATTGAGGGGAGTTATTGTTGGAGGTAGGACGGTCCCGACTTGAAGTATTTTTCCTTCTTCTTTTGCTATTTTGGCCACTGCATGGGTTTTATGTTTTTCTTGTTTGAACACAATTTGCCCAATTTAAACGGGCTTTACATTACTTTCTATTTAATTCTGGTATCTTTCTATTTAGTTATCTTTACTTTACTAGTCTTCTGCCTTTATCCTTTTTTTCTTCCACTGAGGTCCAACGCCTCGAAGTGTATTTGTCTGAACTCATACATAGTTTATGGTCCGACATTCTACACCTGTGAATTTTTCAAATGCTTTAGGGATCTAATGTCCCTTTAGCAATCTACCCAAGTTGGGATTCATTATCCCATAATGAGTTGGGATTCATGGTCCCACACTTGTAACATTTTAGACACTTTAGGAATCTAATGTTCCTTTAGCAATTTGCCCAAGTTAGGATAGATGGTCCCATAACGAGTTGGGATTCATGGTCCCACACTTGATCCATGGTCCCATAATGAGTTGGGATTCGTGGTCCCACACTTGTAATTTTTTAGATGTTTTAGAGATCCAATGTCCCTTTAGCAATCTGACTAAATTGGGATTCGTGGTCCCACACTTGTAATTTTTCAAATGCTTTGGGAATTCAATGTCCCTTTAGCAATCTGCTCAAGTTGGGATCCATGGTCGTATAGCGAATTGGGTTCCAAGGTCCCGACTTGTTACCTTTTCAAATGCTTTAGGGATCTAATGTCCCTTTAGTAATAAATTTTGTAAGACTGGCTAGGAGTAAGATATCCCATATTGCTGAATTGCCTCGTTTTATTTATTTAGATCTTTGGTTTTACAAAATTAGAAATCATGTGCAAAAGAACAACTGCAAGAGAATGATTAATTGTAGTACTTCTTCAAGTTCACGACGTTCCACACCTTAGGCAATTCTCGTCTTGACAAGTCAGCTAGCTTGTATGCGCCATTTTCAAGTGTGGAGTCATCTGATATGCCTAAAGCACATAGCCTAATTGTCCCGTCCACTCCCCTTTCTCATCCTCTAGCCTTCTTTTCAACCCCTGAAGTACAACTCTGTTTGTGGCCTTAGCTTAGCCACTAGCTTGGGAGTGCTCTACCAAAGTGAAGTGCTGCTTTATTTGGAGGTTAGGGCACATTTCTCGAAACTTCTTATATATGATTTAGGTCCTGTTATCCGTGACTATGGACTTTGAGATTCTAAACCTACAAATAAGTTTCTTAAGGAACTTTTTCACTCTTTCTATCCTGTATGAATAGGCTCCTTGGGCCAATACTAGTTCACTACAGCAATCTTCTTCTAGCTTAGAGTGTTGGAGATGAGGGTTGGATATCTGCAAGACACTCTAACGTTCAAGTCAGTAAGGGTGCAAGGTGAATGCAATGAATGGGAAAAGATCCTTAACCTTATGGCTACTGTGGCTATGTATAAAGGGGAATGTCTTGGGGACTAAGTATTGAGTAGAGATATTTTGGTCATCATAGGTGCAATAAGGGAACACTACAAGAAATTCACGAATTATCAATGACCATATTCGTCGCTCAAAATCCGTTGGAAATTGAATTTTCTGGCAGATTTTCGCTCCCTGCAAAAACCCTTGTTAGAAACTAAAATCCGCTAGAATCCACAGGAAATTACTGGTGGATTAGGTTTTGCCCCAAAAAAACAATGGCGTGTCAGAATCAAGTAATTTCTAGCAAAATATTCACAAACAAATTTTGGTAAAAAAACTACTCCATCAAAAATTATTTGTGTACTATTTTTTCTAGCTAAAAATTTGCTGGAGTCACTGTATAAGTGACTCTGAGTAGTATGAGATTTGACTACTCTATTCATCTTTCGTCTTCTACTGATAGTGAGGATGATGACTCTAATAATAAAATTTTCAAGCAGTTGATATGATTGAAAATTTACGTACCGAGAATGGTTCCACCTCTTATAATGATGATGACAAGACAAGGTAATGAGATGTAAAAAAAGAAGAAGAAAAGTATTATGGATTATAATAATAAATTTACACGATTTTATGAAATAATTTTTTTGGAGAACAGAAGCCATCTGGTGGAGAAGCCAGAAAATAAGAAAGAAACCAAAAAGAAACGAATTTTTTTTTATCAAGAATGATGACACTAATGAAAATGTCTTTGTACCAAAGTATCATGGAGAGACATATTTAGATAATATTGTATGCTCAACGTTATTAGAACTAGTATAGTTGAGAGGGTAGCCCCAAAACCATTATCCTTGTTGGTAGCACAAAATGCTTGCAGTCGTGTAATGATTTTTAAAGACTAGCAGAAAAAATTTAATCTCAAGGGAATTTAGACGAGAGTGTAATTAGGATTTTGAGAGTGATGATGATGACAAGTGAAAGCATATATATTACAATCTTATAAATTTAATATAATATGAAACTGAAGGAAAAATTGTCCAAATTTAATGAATCAGTCTAGAAACTAGGAGCGTTAGTATAAAAAAAAGTCATTTTCTTTTAAGCTCTTGAATTGATCGCTTTCGTGTTTAAAATTTTTTTGTGTTTGTTTCTCTCCTGATGAATTGGGATAACAATCTTGTTCTCTACAATTTGAGAGACATAATTTTTTTTTCAAAAGTAATGTTCATTGTGAAATATATCAATCACCATCATTGTCTTTAATGGTTAAAAATATAAATTTTATTAACATTCTTACGTACGTTCTTCTAGACAATCGATGATAGTCAAATCTTATAGAAGTTAACTCATTTTCTTTCTCCAATCCAAAGATTTGGACCATACATTTTCTCTAATTCAAAAATGTCTCTAAATTGGAGAAGGCCTATAGGTATAACTGTACGATGTGGCTATCACCAAACATAAGGAAAAGTGCAAGAATGTTAAGAGAATTCAATTATTTAATTGTTGAGAACAAGGATGAAGATTGATATATTTCGTAAGGAACATTACTTAAAAAAAGAAAGTACTTCTCGAATAGTTGTCAACTTTCTATCCTAACTCACCAAGAGAGATCTAATACAAAAATACTTTAACACGAACTAGAATAATTTATTAAAGATCAAACGAAATTTTACTTTTTTAATATTGACACTCCCAATTCCTAAACTCATTCAATAAGCATGGATAGTTTTTTCTTTAGTTCCAATTGTATTACATTGAATAAGAAAAATACATCTACTCCACTTGTCATTACAATCACTATCAAAATCATAATCCCTACTTCAACCAAATATCATTGAAATTATTTTTCTCTCAATTAACTACTCTCCAAAACTTGATAGATAGGTGAAAGGAGACACATGCTTTTGGTATCACTAGTAAGGACAATAGTCTAGGCACTACTCACTTAACTTTCCTAATTCTAACGATATCGAGTTCACGATTTTATTTGGCATATTCTCCCTATAGGACTTTTGTATAACATCATTTTCGTTGTTGAAATAATTCTATATATCAATTTTGTCTACTTTCGATTTTTGTCTTATTTTTCAACAGCTCCACCATGCAACTTCTATTTGTAAAACAAACTACTTCACAAAAGCATGTAAATTTATTTTTTTAATCCACAATGTTTTCTTTTTCCTTTTCTTACATTACTCTACCTAGTCTTCTCCTTATCATCATAAGAGATGGACTTGTTTCAGTACTCAAACTTTCTATGACATTTACCACATGATAATCTTATCACTAGAGTCATTATCCTCACTACCATTAGATGACAAAAGATAAGTTACTTAAGCAATCAAATCCCAGACTATTCAAAGCCACTTAACTTATCATGCAAAACTAATATCGTCTAATATAAGATTTAGAATTTCCTAATTTAGTAGAACATTAATTATGTCAATAATTCAAACACAACATGTATACAAATAAGTGTTAATAACAAACATATTACTATGTTATGTAATTCATATCACCGTAACAGATGACCATTATATATTCTTCATTCCACTTAGTAGTTTGAAGTCATCGTTCATCTGCAAGATCTGCCACACATTCCCTCTTATTTAATTATTTAATTAATTATTGATATTGTTCTAATTTTCACTTTCTATAATTTCATTTTATATTATAATTATAATTTTTTTACAACTTGAAACTTGTAGTAATTGATGCATCTTATATATTTGTCATTCTTCTTAGTTTGAAGTCATCATTCGACTGCAAGATTTGACACATTATTTTATGTTTGCAACCCATTGTCTTATGTCTCTAACCCATGTGTATACATTGTTCATTTGACAATTAAGTGCACATTTATGAAATTTATTATTATTATGTAATTAATTAATTATATATAATTCTCATATTCATTTTTATAAATTTTTTAATAAATATTATATTATATTATACTATACTTTATTAAATTATTAAAATTAATATTAATTAATAATTATTTTCATTTAATGTTTTAGTTTAATATATAAATTATTAAATTAATTAATTAAATTAAATAATTTATCATCCTCTTCACTTAAAATTTTAAAATTTTAGTATTTAATATTTCATATTATTATTTCATATTACTATCTTTATTGTCTTTATACTAATCAATTAAATTGATATATTATCTTACATGAATGGTCAAAATTAGAACATAATTGCATGTGATATTTTTAAATAGTTACATGACCTTTAAGTAACTTTTAATTTTGACTATCTATATATAGTTGTATGATCAAAATTTACTCATCTCACCTTCTTACAATAAAAAAAAATTGCGACCAGCTAATAATCACATATTTTATTCATTAATAAATCCTCATTTTTAGTCATTTATACTCTTCATATACTTAATTGATTGAGCTTGTTCATATTTTGTAAGTTTGGGTTCAAATTGGGTTTAATTGATCTTTTTTAACATTATTGAGATTTTACATTATTTCTGTATTTCGGTCATATCTTGAGTTCTAGATGTTTAAAAATTATGTATCTTACTTTGTAGGAAAGATGAGAGAGAGATCTACAACTTTCATGAGAGTTCCAAGACTAAATCGAACATCTAGTGTAGCTAATTGGGCCTAGAAGTCATAACACGGGTTCTTTCACTGGAACCCGAGTAGTGTGCACTGATCAGGGCATAACTTGGGCTATAGATGTGATATGAGCCTGAAATTGGTGGCATTTGAAAGCTAAGACATATATATTCAATTCATATGAGATCATTTTTACAAAATAAGATGTTTAGATGGAGTTTTTCATCCCTTAAAGTCAGCCAATGGAATCAAAGACCCTTTGAGAATGATTTGGGCATAACTTGAGTTATAGGCCTCTAATTGACATGGGACTTGGGCCCAATGATTCTTACTGGACCCAGCTTTTATAACTAATAAGTTTCTAATTATGTAAGGCCAAATTAGGGCGTAGTTATAGGGGTTAAAAGTACAGATCCAAGGCATCTTCTCATTCTACACTTTTCATTATCTCTCTAGATCTAGATCTTTCTCTCTTCTTCTTCCTTCTTCCTCAAGTTCCTTCATGGTGATAACTATGGAGAACTAAACTTCTGTAACCAATTCAGAGATTCTTAAAGAAATTGTGATTTGGATTCTTGAGATCTTAGTTCTGATTTTTGTGTTCGAATTGCATTTGGATTCCTCTTCTTCTTGATCTTGAATGCATGAATGGTGATTCTATTTTTGTTTGATCTGATTGGGTCTTGATTTAAGATTGAGAATTGTGATGGGATTTAGGATCAATTGATCTAAATTAATCACAGAATTATAGAGGTTAGGTTATTGATTTGTACCTAGGTTAATTGAATTCGGAGATTAAATTAACATAGATATAACATGAATTGTGAGATTACAAATTTGTGTGTCAATTGTTAATTGAATTCTAGATAATTATCTAATATGAATTTTGAATTTGATGCAAAGATTTCGGTTAAATCCAAATTAACCATTCAAATACACTTCAAATGTTCGTTAAATGATCTATGATGGAATCAACCCAATTTCAGATAAGTTTCTGAATTGATTGCTCTTTTAATTTAATTTTTCACTTTAATTATGTTATTTACATATTCTAAGTTCTCAAATCCCTCCCTCAATTTTGGCTTGATATGATTAAAATGCATTTAAAATCCTTGAGAGACGATTCGCTATTATTTCCTATGCTATAAGCTATAAGTATAACTCAGTTACAATTTTGATTGAATTCAACACTCGTGACCAGCTCACCTTCCTATTCCAGCCACCTTTCTCTCCCTCACGCCTCGTTGGTTCGAGTAAAGATGTTTATCTCCAATCCTCACCCAAAACCTTCCACCTCACGTTCCTACTTCATTTGCCTGCCTGTCCAAGATACAGTCAAAGATGTATAATCTCGAACTCTCCAAGATACAGTCCAAGATATCATCTGATTTCTTTCTGACCTCAAATTCGTTTTCCTACAATTGACTATATCCTAATTTCTAAATCCTTTCATTTTGCATTTATAATGAAATTTATACTTCATTATGGGCACTTGATAAAATGTCTCTTGGAAGTTAGTCCACCTCTTGATATGTTTTTTAAATTCAAAAGAGACTATAACGTACACATTTTGCACAGTTCTTCATTTACCTGCTTGTTCACTGAAGAGGAAGGTGAGAATAAGCCTCTCACCAAGCAAATCTGGTTTGGACTTAACAACGTGGACTTCCCTCCAATTACAAGTGTAAAACGACCCTCATGCTAAAAAGGCGAAAACCAGCTGTAACCAGTAATTATTGAGGACCATAGATGGACCCCAACTCAGGGAGTCTCCCCATAAGGTGTAAATTGGTTCATAACCACCCAAATCAAACCAATTAAATTAGTTCGGTTTGGTTTGGGTATTTGATTAGTAAATCAAACCAATTAACTTCAGTGAAATTTCAAAACCGAACCAACCCGAACCAAACCAAACCATATATTTATATTTTTATTTTTAAAAAAATATATCAACATTTTTTGGCTACTATTTGTTTTATTTTTTGTATGCTTTCTCGAACTCTTAAAATGTTTCTACATAGGGTCAAAATGTTTGGTTCGTTCATATTATTATTATGCTAATGCTATTCAAAACTCTTGATACTTTGGATCTTTCCTTCAACCAACTCTCTGGATCCATTCCTAAACTTCAAAATCTACATGTCATTCCAATCTCTCTTATAATGATTTAGAAAGAACTTCAATGCTCAAAATCTTTCTGCGTTTTAGAGTAATAAAAAACTTTGTTTGTACCATTATGCCTTTAACGTTTTGTTAGATATAGTTCCATATACATAAAGAACGAAAAAAAGTGGTTCATCTAAACTTGTTTTAATGAATCTTAAATGCTCAATTGACTTTAAAAAAATGAATTTTTGACTATAATGAGTACTTAAGTAATGGGAACTTGGCGCATGCAAATGAAAATGATTAAAACCGACTTATAGATATTGATCACTGAATGCGCAAGCCTTGTATGATTTGAAGCTACTTCTCTTAGTGAAAATGGTTTAGATTAAGCTAGGTTTTCAAAGTTCAGCTTAAGTTTTCAAAATCCGTAGTCAAGTGTGAACCTCTAGTTAAGTTGCTTTCTCTTAATTGAAGAGTAGTATACAACTTGTCAAGTTAAATCTCTCTTGAATTTTTTTTTAACTTATTCAAATATAATTTTTTAATACAAATATTAATATATTTCTTTATTCCCTCTTTATGAACTTTTTAATACACGTTAAACATGAAATAATTATTAGTGTTCAACAATAAGTTTGATTTTATTTCTAAAAAATTTTTCATTAGTTTATTTTGTACAAATTTAAATTTTTGTATTAAAAAAATTGTCATACAACAATATAGATAGATTGATTTGGATTTGACTATCAAAAAATAATCGAATTTTAATTTTGATTGATTCGAATTTATTTTCCTCAAAAATCAAATACCTACTTACATACATCTTTTTTAACTTTGTTTTAAATTTATACAAGAATATATCATTGGGCTTTTGCTATAGTATTCGCTCGAGTTTCTACATAGGGTCATGTTTTTATATTATTATTTAATTGCAAAACTGATACATTCCAAATTTTAACTTATGATCCAAGAACTCAATGCTCAAGCGTTTGAGTATAATACCATTTGCCTTTAACGTTTGTTAGATATAGTTCCATAGAAAAATGGTTCAAGTTTTTTGTCTTACAAATTTAACAGGCGCCGCATTGCCGACTTCCATTGAATGCGCAGCCTTGTACCTACTGTGCTGGTGTGAAGTTTTGCAGCTGTTCCAAAATCCGTAGTCCATCTTTTGCTATTAGATACACTTAACCCTAGCAAGAGCCCCCACACTACAATGTGCATTGTTACAATAATAGATATAGATAGACTGCGTGCTACAATGGCATTGTACGGAAGCTTCACTTCACCAAACCGTGTTTTCATTAAGTTGAGTAAACGAATAAAAATGATTTTAAATTTTCCTAACAAATTATTTTAATGATTTTTTAATTATTAAATGAAAAACCATTTTCAAAATATTGACTATATTTACTTTGTTTATTTAATACTTTAAATATTAATTAATAGAATTATTATTTTATTATATATATATATATTATTATATTTTGCTGTTAGAATTGTTCGAGCTTTTCATCCTTTGGATCATTTCATTTATTGGGATGCGTAAATTTTATTCATTAACATATAGAAAAATTATGTAGTATTTTTTTTAGTGCATAAAATATGTAGCATGCTGGAGCCTAAACACTCAAATGTTTCTTAGCTAGTCTGTAAGTTAAATTCATATGAATCATTTATTAAAAATTATAGTGAGAATAATGTGTTGACTTATATGAAATTTTATTCTGAGTTTGTGAGAATAAAACACTATAAAATGGTTAATTTCTTAATAAGTAATAAATGATTAGCAATTTAGTATAGTGCATCACAATGATAATTAAAAAATAAGTGCATTGAAAAACATAAAAAAATTGAGATAGTCTTAAGTTTCATCATATTATAATGGACTGATAATATCTTAAAATAATAATTAACAATCGTTGAAGATGACAATTAAAATGAGACAGGTGTAATTTGATTAATATGAATTGTGTTTTAGTTTGAAGGTTTTAAAGAACTTACGAAGGTTTATTCCAATTTGTAAGCTTGAGTTAACACCTTTTGCAATGTCACCCAAAAATCACTTATGGGAGAAAAGTAGTTTTAGAACTCGTTTCAAAGTATTTTTTTAGAAAAAAAAAGTTTTAAAAAAACATTTTTGTTTATTTTTAACATGTTTGGATATTTTTTAAAAAAATAATAATAAATACAAATTGTACTTTTTTCTTAAGATGGATTTTAGTGTTTTTCGAAAAAGACCTTTTTTATAACATAAAAAATTATTTAAACATTAAAAAAATACTTTTCTAATATTACATTGAAACATTTTTTTTTCTTTCTGAAATAACTTAAACAACATAAAATATATTATATTATAAGCTCATCTAAATCAGCCCTTAGTATATGAGGATTATTATTTTCATATTTAAGGGTATGGAAAACCTCGTAAGACAATTTTTTTTTGAAGAGATGATTTGGTAACTGTCTTTTCACTAAATAAGAATACACATTTGTACCAAAAAATAAGAGTACATTTAATAAGTTATTAAACGTTTATTAGTGCTGATTCTGTCCATACAAAAGATAGTAATTTTTTTAAAGAAAAATTAACTCACAAAAATTTAACAGATGATATTATTAAAAGACATAAATTATGTATCATATATATATATATATATATATATATATATATATATATATATATTTATACACACACTTTTTACTATATTAATTTTATATGTACAATAACTATTAATTTATTTAACTAATAATTTATTATTCTTAGTTAATAATTTTTGAATAAATTAATAACATAAATTTAAATAATATTATAAAAAATCATTCATATAAAATAAAATAATATTAATAAAATATATGCAATTATTAACTATTGTAAAGATATTTATAAATTTTTTTACAAAAATATTTTGTTACTGAAATTAAAGTAGAAGTTAAGTTCTAAATATAAAATTTGAGACATATGTCCAAAATAATGTTTCTAAAAAGCCTGACAATGTAATTCATGGAAAAGTGAAAAAGTGATGGTATAATTTAAGAGGTGTCTCTCAAAACTCTCTTCCCTTCTCCATAGCCATATTAGGCTCTAGGCTGCACCATATCTATAAAAGATATATATATATATATATATAATAAATAAATAATACTAAATAGAAAAGACTGAAAAGATTATATTACACGATTTAAATTTATAAAACAGATTGGAATTGGAAGTCAGCAACTAGCCAAGACACATATTTCGTTGAAGTATGATTTGATTTGGTTCACATACTTTCTTCCACTCTCTTTTTTTGCTTTGTTTGTTTTCCTTCACTCCAAAATCCCTTTTCATGTGAACGCGTCATGTTGCCATCGAACCTATGAGAAGTGTGTGATCTGTGATGTATTATGTATATAATTAAAGGCTTTAATTTTGATGAACTATTATGGCCAATTTTTTTAAATTATAAAGTATTATAGTTACATTTTTTTTACACTATTATTCATTTATATATTAATAAATTACAAAAAAAATTAACTATTATAATTATTGTCTAGAAATTTTAAATATTTTAATGATATATTAATATATATTATTTTTTATAAAAAATTTACATTAAGAGTTTGCCAAATTTAAATTTATAGTTAAATGCAAAAAGAAAAAAAAAGAATGAAATTAATAATGAGAAGGTTTCCGGATCTTTAACGGTGGGTTCAACCAAATCTGGATAATGTTTTTCAACTCTACGACAAAGGCTACGTTTATTGCAATTGACTTTATAAACATGAAGGTTCTAAAAATCAAATTGATTATTAAATTGATAAAGGAATTTATTTACGGTTTAATAGTTTAATTGTAGTTATACACACACATATATATATATATATAATATTTAAAATTATTATTTTTATCATTAATATCATTATTACTTTTGATAGACATAAATTTAATAATTTAAACATTTTTAAAGTTAAAATTAGAATATTATTCTATCAATATGAATAATATTAGTAAGTAATATTATAATAATGAGTGTTACACTAATAAATAAATAAAGTAAAGAAGTAATGGTTATAAATATTATTAAATTTTTTATGAAAGTAACTTAAATGTATTTTAGATTACTATATGAAAACAGAATGCTATATATTATAATATTTGCTTTATAACAACCAAAAGCATATGGCTTAGTGGTTGGTCGTGCGACTCCGTTGTAGTCGATTCCCTATTCCTGAAACTTTGATAATTTTTAATAATAAAGGGAACCAGTTCAATAATTTAATTGCTATTAGTTTAAATGGTTGACCGGTTTATGATCGATTTAATGGTTCTAAAATTAATTTTTGAATTACCGGTACAAAAACTTGAACGACCGGAGCATGTAATAATTTTCCTCTAAATGTATGTGATGTTATGCAACATGTGATCATAATTAAGTTAATTATTGTTGTATCTCCTGACAATTAAGTAATAATTTGACTAAATGAATTGAGCACACCATAGTTTGTAATTTGTATTAAATTAGCATTCTGTACTCGTGCGATCCATGAAACAATTAGTAAAAGTTTTATTTGCATACAGAATAATTAATAAAAATCTTATTAATTTAGTTATTAAAAATATAGTTAAAAATCTATTTGTTCATTTATAAGGTGTTAGATCAATAATAATAATTAAATATATAAAAAATTAAACATAATAGTCAAATAATTAATTTCAGTGTATAAAATATATCGTAAAACTATTTTCTAAATAAGAACAATTTTTTTCTTTTGGTTTTTCTGAATATCCCTTACTCGGTGAGAAAATAATATCCCAAAGTATGGTCAGATACCTAAGCGAAAATTTCTCCCAACAGTATTATTTTCATATATATGAATTTCAGAATCTAATATAAAATCACATGTTTAAGGGATCTGAGTTCTTTCTACTCGGACCAATATATGTTGGTAGAATAATTATTTTAAGTATAAATAATTAGTTAACTTAGATTTATGTTAATAAATTACAATTCATTTAATTTTATTAAGTTTTCTAGTAAAATTTTCACCCTGTGATTATATGTATAAATATAATTTCACATCAAGTTTTCAAGTGTGTAGGCTGCATATATTAGATAAATTTTAGATCTCAAATAAGCATTAATTGCACACACCCCCTAAACACATGGTAATATTTTTAGTATATAAATCTTTAAATCAACTTTAAAAAATGACTTAAAATTAATAAATATTTCAAGTAAGCCTTTTAATTAGAAAAAATTAACCATAAAGAGTCAATGAAATTGTGTCTTTGTTTTATATGAAGGAAATTGCGTCTTTATAATTGATAAAACAGGTCTGTCGATAAATTAATTTTGTAAAACAATAATAATTAAAGCCTAGGTAAACCAATCAATAAGATAATAATAGTAAAAAAATAATCAATATTAATATATAACTCATATTAAGGAGGAATGTATCATCTGAAAATAATTTTAGAATAATCAATCTTAATATATAACTTATATTGAGGAGGAATATATCGTTTGAAAATAATTTTAAAGAATATATTCCTCCACAATATATTTTTAGTATTTTTTCTGAAAATAAATTTAGAATAATCAATCTTAATATATATTTTTTAGTTTTTAATATTACAATTTGTAGTATTTATCTTAGAAGCTATTCGGGAAGCTTTTACTTTTAATGGTAAAAGTTCTGAATTTAAGTATTTTAGATTATTTATATATGACAATTCATGAAAAAATTAAATTTGAAAATCACATAATGATATATTGTAAAATAAATTAGAAATAATACCTCATTTTAAAAGTTATAGTAGTGTAGGTTCACATTCAATAGTAAAATTTGTTTTTATTTGGGAAGCTATTTGGTAAGCGTTTTATTTTTAATGTTATAATTTTTTTATTTAAGTAATTTAAATTATTTATGTTTAATAATTAATGAAACAACTAAATTTTAAAATCACATAATCATGTCTTATAAAATAAAGTTGAAATAATAACTAATTTAAAATATTATAATAATGTAAGTTCAATTTCGATAGTAAAAGTCAATAACTCAGATACTTTTATTTGCAAAAGTGAAAGATTGAATCAATTGAATTATAATATTTGGGACATGACACTGTATATTCCACGAGATCAAATTCAATTGAGTTATTTCCCTTAATTTTCTTGTAATTTGTGTAGCTAATTATTAGGCTTAAATTTTTAATTTGAAACAATTTAAATAAAATTAATTATTTTTTATGAAATTCGAATTGAATAGATAACAGGCAAGTGGTAGCGAAAAAATATAATATATAACTTGATTTTAATAAAAAAGGATAAATTTATATAATATATAACTTGATTTAATAATTTACAGAAAAAGTTTTCTAACATGATATAAATAAAAGTCAGGAAATGCCTCAGATTTGAAAAAGGATGAATGTCACTGTAACAAATCTCAGTTTTTATTACCTCAAATTATTGAACTCAATAGCCATATAGTTGCTAACTTTGTCATCTCTTTTAAATTCCACTAATTCACCCTTTCTTAACATCTTCAAATAGAAAGAATCATTCAATATCTAACAATATATGATACAAAGCATGTCATAAGAATCAAATATTATCACATATTAATCAAGTATACCAATCAAGTAAGATTCTTCCTCTTTGAATTCAATTTTTTTGAATAAGAGTAGAAAGAAAATCTATACAGAGGATTTATGGATTCTACTATAGGATGAACATTGTAAACAACTTAAAAATTATCCTAAACTCAAGAAATGTGAGCTTATACATTCATTTTGATTTAGAGGAAAAAGAAAAAGTTAGACTTGACACTTCGCCATCAAATAATTGCAATTCTAATCGATACACATGAATACTTGTTACTTATTTTTCTACCTTGTATCACTTATAAAAGTAATGAGAAATGTCAACTTTTAATAATATTGAAGACCTCACAAAGAGAAAAAAAAGAATTTTATGGTAATCTTAGAGAAGACTCTTGCAATATTAACCGGACATGGAGGTGAAAATAACTCCTAACATGTAAGTAAAGAATAGAGGAATAAATACATTTTCATCCATAATAACTATGTTCAAGTAAAAGTTACAAAAAAAATAAGCGTGTTCTGAAAAGGCACATAAAAAAATGACTTCTGTTAGTGGAATGAAAAATGTGTTTTAAACTTTGTATTCTTTTCCATCCATAGAAATATCTGAGGAGAGAAAAAAATTTAAAAGTGTAATATTCCTAAAAAAATAATAAATAAATAAATAAATAATAGACTAACAAACAAATTTTATAATGTAAAAGCAAGTTGTATTTAATAATATATATCAAGTAATATATATATATATATATATATATATATATATATATATATATATATATATCTCTAACAATCCGTATAATAGAATAACTTTTATATAACTTTTAACAAGTGAGTTCACGTTTTCAGATTTTTATAGATTATTCGGATAGCTTATATTATATAAGAATATACAAAGCCATCAATTTTGAAACCATGTGATATTGAATAACGACTGCAAAGTACCAAGAACAAGAAATCACGTTGCCTAATAACAGTAAGGAAAATCTTGTTATTCTTTGATCTCAATGGAACCAAACTAGAATTGGACTTAGTTGAAGAGGGCATCTGAAATTCTAAAACAATCATTAGCGCCCACAAGTGTCAGAAAAATAAGTTAGACAACTTGATAGATGACACAAACTAATGAAGTCAGCATCACCAAGTGTCATTACGGGAAGCTTCAAAAAAAAATTTAAGCAAAGATTACAGCAGAAACAGATGTCTAATGTGTGATAAAAACTAACAAAAATATGAGATAAGATTACGAAATCCAACCCAAAACATTAATTGTAAGATAAATAACAGGAAATGTGTAACAATCTTAGAAAAATCTGATAAAGAATACAATTACAGAGGAAGAGATTTTTTTGAAAACTCCTTTCCATTTGGACACTTAATCACCCTTTGCATCAGGAAACCCAAACTCTGGGTCTATAAATACCTCTGCAGTCTCCCCATCCTGTCACAGCACAGCCAAGCCAAGCTAAAAACACCCAACCAAGTCATGAGAACAGCCTCTGTTTTCTGCATTCTCAACTTCACCACCTTCAACCACAAATCAACTCTCCCTTTCTACTTACTAAAACCATAGCAGAGGTAGAAAATGACAAAAACTCCATTCATTATCCTTTATTTCTACTTACATATCTTTCAGTCCATAAATCCATACCCGTATACTCTACTTTTACTTAAACAACAATGTTATATTGATTCTTATGTTCTGTTGTTCAACCCATGATGTTATATCTTCTGACTGATGCAAATACTCTATTCTTACTAAAGCAACAATATTATATCTTATTTTTATATCCAGTTGATTAACTCATGATATTTTGTTTTTTTTCACTGATGCAAATACTCTATTTTCATATTATTGTAACAGTGTTAAATCTGATATTATACCCCTCTTTGTAACCCAAATATTTGAATAAGGTGTAGCAATCTCCTTCTCTGCTACGTGCATATTCACTTCCAATTCATTTATTATTCGAATAGTGTATGTACTATTCAAATAAAGAACAACAACTTTTCTTTCTCTACTACGTGCAAATTTAACTTTCATATATACCACATGCTAAATTTATAAGACTTAACTTATTACTAGGTCCTTTATTTCCTATTCACCGTCTAGTTAAAATAATGGAAACTTATTTATATATTATTCATATAAACCTCTTATTTATATATTATTCATATAGAACTTCTTATTATGCAAATGAACATGATTTCAAAAGTTTCTTTTGATGTAACTCATTATTTTATGTAACTCGAGATTATTTAATTTTATTTTGGATATTTACGTCAATTTTGTTATTATATACTATAATAGTTTTATTATATTAATTATTTTAAAACCAGTTATTTATTTATATTATATTTCTAATATACTAATATAATTTCTATTATTTTATTTTCATAAATATTTCTATTATACTAATTTAATGGTTGTTACCATATTTATATTATTCATCAAGATATTTAGTTATTCTAAAAATCAAAGAGAAAATTTTATGAAAAAGTTTTAAGAAACATATTATCCCATGAATAAAAGAATCAATATGCAAAGAAATTATTATTGCGGCCATGATGAGAGAATTAAAGAACGCCTTAATCAATTAAATATATTATTGTGACTATGATGAGATGATTAAGAGATGCCTTAATCAATTAAAGATATTATTGTGGTCACGATGAAAACATTGGGGGATGCCCTAATGAAGAGAAAGAGACACATTTGATGAAAAGTATTGAAATGAGATAACAAAGAAAAGATAAAAAGAAGATTTTTAGTTTTTTATATGAAATTATTCAGTTATTTATTTCTACTTTACTGAGTTAATTTAATCTTAATATTTATTATGTCATTTATTTTTAACTTATTTTACTAATTTAATTTGTGGACTTACAATTATGATTTTAGAAATAAAGATTGATAAAGAATGGATAGTAACTTTATATTATATGTTTTTACATTTTTCTACTGAGATTTTTATCTCACTCTTTTATGGTGTAATGTTTCAAAGAATGCCAATCGTAAGAATCCTTATTGACTTTTGAGTTGAGCAAACTTATATGCCAAATTTAGGAGATTACGTGTTCACAGTGACCTTGGGGGACCTCTTCCTGATCATATTACTCTTTGATGAGTAGTTAGAAAAAGAAAATACTTTGCAAATATGTAAAAAAAAATTGTGAAAAGTTGTAGTAGCACCTTAAAGACTTTCGTAAAGCATGGTTTTTGCTAAAATGGTACTTAACTTAAAGAGTGATGTTTGTATAACCTAACTTTTGAAGGGATATAATCTCTTATGTAAAATATCATATGAACTAATGAAAAATGTAGTAATTTATTATATAGCATTTTATTCTAACTTGAAATTTAAATACATAAAATAAAAATTAGAGTAAGACGTTACAAGAAGCACCCATAAGAAAACACCCATAAAATCAAAAGGAGAAGGTTAAGTAAGAATATATAATAATAAAAAAAGAAAACCTATTTATACAATTAAGAAAATTTGCAAATGATAACATGAGAAAAAATAAAATAATAAAATACATTATATTTTTTTTCTAGATTGATAATAATATGATTTTTCAAAATTTAAATAATAAATATATGATGTTTAATTTTTTATGATTGATAACGTGAGTTTTAAATCTTAAAATAATCAATGCATAATATATATTTTCTAATTAATTCATTTTAATAAATGATGATGATAACGTGAGTTTTTAAGAATAAAAAAATTAATGCATTCTATTCATTTAACCTAGTTGATAATGTAAGATTTGACTTTTTTAAAAAAATGAATGCATAATATATGATTTTTAAATAAATTTATTTGAATAAATGTTGCTTTTTAAATATACAGAATATTATGAAAAAAATTGTAAAATAAAAATGGATTTAGCTTTCTATTCAATTAATTATTTGATAGGCTTAGAATGGCGTCAATTGTCTTCAAGCCAATAGTCAAATAATCAATTAAATTTGCTGTAAAATAGCTTTAACTAATGTGAATTGTCTTTTATTAATTTTTATAGATTTATTACACGATTTTGCTATAAAAATTGTTTGATTGGTGTCATATACATGATTGACTTTCTGTTAATTAATTAATTAATTATATTTTCTTTTGAAATTACCTGAATATATATTGTCTGTAATAATTGTATCTTAAACAATTTGAATTTTGAATTTTTGAATTACTTACTATTAGAGAAAGGTTCTTGCATTAGTGAGAAAATAAATTACCTGAGAAGGTGATACATGACACACGTTTTCTTGTCAGGAACTTTCAATTGTATATTACATAGATAGATATAGATATTGGTATAGATAAGTATACAGTAAGCGTATAATAAAAGTAATATCTTTTAATAGTAGGAGTAATAGGCTTTTGTGTTATAACTAAATAATGGAGGAGTCGTAAAAAAAAATAGAAAAGCCGATTAAAATTTAAAAATTTAAAAATAGAAATAATGGGAGAGTCAAGATGTATAAGCATAGGGAGAGTGGAGAGAGGAAATAAATGATAAATTATAGCTATGGAAATAAGTTTTGGAATCATATCATCTTCGGTTAAGCAAAAATAAAATTGAGTCTATAAAATGCAAGTTCAACGAGATGCATATTAACACTAGCTTAGAAATGGAAATTAGGATTTATAATATTATAGCACAAGTCACATTGTTTATGTATATTAAATTTATCATACATAGTGATAAAATAAATAAATAGATATAAATTATAGGATTCAAGTTAGGTGAAAATAAATAAATAAATACTTTAGGTGTTAATTGTTATCGAAAAGTGTCTCTTATATTCAAAGGAAATTTTTTTCAAACAAGTATAAGATCATTGATGCTTTATGGTATCAAATGTCGGATGATAAAGTGTCAATAAGAGCATACGTTAAGTGTTGTTGAGGTGAGATTGTTGCAGTGTATGAGTGGATACATAAGAAAAGAAAAGATAAAAAATTATGTATTAGAGAAAAAATTGAAATAGCACCTAATGAGAAAAACGTGCAAGAATTTTGTCTAAGATGGTTTGGCTATATGGGGAAAAAATCAATAGAAGTCTCAATGAAAAAGTTAATAAGACAGAGGATAATCCAATAAACAAAGGTAAAAAAAGATCAAGGAAATCTCTAAGAGAAATTATTAAAAAAAATCTAAATCTAAATGATCTTTTTGAGAATTTGATTTTTAATAAAGCACAATAATATCATTTAATCTATGTTGTTGATCTCACCTAACGAAAAATTATTTTCTTCATTGTTGTTGTTGTTTTTTTTATTACCAACTTTTGTTGTTGCTGATTACATCGGATTTAAGTACGGGAGGGGAAAAAAATGACCTAGTGGGAGATTAATTAAACTTTTTTAACATTAACATCACACTAAAATCTTTAAGACTCAAACCAATACCCATTGACTTACAAGTTCCCGGCTCCATTAAATTATTTTGTGGTCTTGTTTAAAAATAGTCAATTAAAAGTTAGATTTATTAGAGACTTAATAAAAGAAACTTTTAGAAGTTTAAACTAGAAAAGTAATGAAATTTGAAAGATCCAATTTGTGTATGAAGTGTCTGTTCTTAGAGGAGAAAAATTGTGCACGTACCTAGCTAGTTTGGATCGGAAGAAATTTCCAAAGGATATGCAACAAAGTTGTGGTTTGGCCATTTCTACGAAACATACAAACAAACAATTAATGTACCTAACAATATCCAAATTGAATTAGACATCATATATATGTATAGCAAGCAACGCAACAGCGATGGAAGTGGTGATTTAAAAGGTTCGGAACTGTAGTATGTGGATCCCATTCACTCATTACATACAAATTTAATTTCAGCTATTCTCTTTTCTTTCTTGTTATGAATCTAATTGAATGAATGGATTGGAAGCTAACTCAATCTAATCTTAATAACTATTACCAAGAGACTATTATATACTGCATGTGTTATGTGTGGCTACGTCACCATAGATTCTTATATGCACTGTATCTATTTAAATTGTTGAGAGCCCCACTCCCACTTCTATATCTAATGTTAAAGAACAAAACTTGGCTTTAACATTTGGCTTTAACCCTTATCTCCAATTTCATTTAATTTTCTTTCATTTGTTACTTTTAATCTCATTTAATTAAATTAATAAATACATAAAAAGAGATTAAATGAGATTGGAAATAAGGGTTAAAGTTAAATGTTAGAGCAAAGTTTTGTTTCAATGCCAAAGATGTTAGTAATTAAGTACTATTACTAACATGAGTGCAAAAACTATCTATTTAGTCTTTTTATGTGAAAATTGCCGCAAGATGCACTCTCTGTGACTGCAAAATTATGTGGGGGATTTTTGGACCATGTTAATCCTCTTTATCCTCTTTGTGGATTGTCCCAAAGCAGAGAGGGTGTGGCCTTTTTGGTTGCAGTCAAATAATGAAATACTTAATGGACAATTTTTTAATATATCTTCTATATAAGTTTGATGAATCAGTTCTAATATTCTTATCATTAATAATACATACATTTTTTTTTTATTTTTTTAATACTATTTATTATATTTATTTTTTTTATCACTTTTTTTTATTAAATCTGACACTCTTAAAAAAAGTGTCAGCAGTGCATAAATTCTTAAAAAAGTATATGATGATCTTTTTCTTTGGTGTACAGATCTCAATTTGTCGCTACAGAATTCCAATCAAAGGAAAAATCTTTCATGTAGTGCTGTGAATTTGTCCTGTGGAGGCTTTGGAAACCCAGAAACTCAAAACTCTTGGATGGAAAAGATAGGTTAGAATTAGACATTGAGCATAAAGCTAATTCTAACTTCTCTGAATACTTAGTTTTTCTACCTTGAGGCTAGTTATAGTTATTATTATTATTAAGAAGTATTATTATTATTGCCATCCTTTTAAGTGGTGTTATTGGGTGTATTCCTTTTTTATTTGATTTTGAATTTGGTTACCAGTATTTTGTACGGTTTCCTTGCTTTCTTTTCTTGTGAATGAGTGAGGTTTTTATTTAGCCAAAAAAAGAAGTATTATTATTTTTGTTTATATTATCTTTGTTCACCCTTTTGTGGTTCTGCAGCATGCAATGCTGCTTGTTACGTCTAAGTTCTAATTACTAAGTACATGTTTAGAAACTCGTTTCCCTGACGTTTAGAATTTTTGAGCAACATGAAATCACGTTTAGAAATTTTTAATTTTCATTTACTTCAACATGATTCACAATCAAACGTACGTTGACTAAACGGTTAGAAAATCTTACTTTTATATTAAAGTTATTATTTTTAACTCATTTTTAAAATAAAAATTTTTAAACATAAATTACGTTATTATATATTTATTTTTAATTAAATTTAAGTTTATAAATATATTTTTAACTAAATTTAAATTTACCAATCTAATCCAAGAGTATAAGACCCACTATGCACCGTGAGAAAAGATAGTTGCTTTCTATGGCTCCCACCATTAATTTTTAAAGTTAATTTAATAAATTTTATTTACTTTTCGTTGTCACATTTCACAATGCCGGTGATATGAAAATTAGTGTTTTTAAAATATGACAATTTTTCAGTTATTCGATGGTTCACGCTAAAGTTTTTTGCTTTACACCAAGTCTTTCACTGTTTTTTTACATATGTGGGGTTATATGATTATTTCTTAATAGTATAATTCTTTTTTTATAATGTACAGTTTAATACGCTCAACACAGCCCAACAAACTTATTTGTAACTTTATATATGATATATGATTGGAATAAAGCAACAAAAATATGGACTCCATATAATAAAACGTGGTTCACTCTGATTCCGTTAGGGGGTCAATTTCAAACCAGACCATAAATGATAGTTCATAAACTTTAAAAATCAAACCAAATCATGAGTCTTGATTTAGGATCAACAAAATATACTTAATGATTTTGTTCAGTTTCAAACCACATTTGATTAGTGTTTCAAGTTTCTGTTCTTGAAAATGCTCTCCTCAAGCAGAAGCTTGATTCCAAGTATTTACGGGATTATTAATTCAAGATTTAAGTCTTATTGATGTGTTTCACAACATAAGTTAGGGTTGAACTCAAATACCAACTACCGTCTTCAAATATTCGGTTCGGAGTAACCATTAACTCTCCATTAATGGATTAAATAAAAAATTATAATAATAAATTTGATGTTACATCTTGACTTAAAACTTAAAAATAATGAGTCTATAAATCTTTTCACTTATATATTTTTCACTTAACTCATTTTTTATTAATGTTAAGACTTCAACACTCATATTTAAATTTTTAACAGTTCCCTAATTCATTATAAATGCTTAACTTAGTTTAATTAGTACCTTCTCTATAGCATGACAAATCAATATTACCTATATACTGTTTCGTGCAGACAACAGTGATGCACATTTGTTAGCCAACCTTAGCACTTCTATGGTTGATCCTAGCTTAGTTTTGCAATATGCATAGGCTTGGAGCTCCATCTTCTTGTAAATCCTTAGTCTTTTGCATTTGTTAAGCCAAGTATTTTTTGTTTTACTTTTGTACTCCATAATAATAAATAAAGGTACGTATTGTTTAATGATAATAATAAATAAAATAAAAATAATATGTAATTTAGTCTTTAATTTTAACATTATTCAATTAATAAATAAATTAAAATAACAATAAAGGAAAATTAATGCAATACACGCTCCTCATACTAAAACAATGAAAAATTCTTACATAAACTCCAAGTATCTAAGTTAAGTGTACTTGACTAATTACATAATTAATTATACTAAATTAAGTATGATAATTATTTATTAATTAATGATGTGATTGATCAAATATTCAAGTGTACCAAACTTGAATGCTTGATGTTTATATAAAAATTTCTCCTAAAACAATAATGAAAACTAGAGTACTACAAAACATGAGTTCAAAAACCCGTCTATTTAACTTTTTATGTCGAACCCTTCATTTTTATGGGTTGGGTTCAAAGTTATGTGAACCCATATTTTTTTTTTTCAACCATGTTAATCCTCTTTATCCTCCCGCGAGTTAAGCGGAAGCAGAGAGGGTTGGCCTTTTGGGTTGCAGTTCTCTCTTTTTTTTTTAAAATGATAAGTAATACTTTAAATGAAAAACTTCTTTGATGTTATATAATTTATGTTTGAATATTTAATTAGACTATTTTAAAAATTATATTTTAGATATGTGATTTGTAATTTTTTACCATTATTTTTTATTATTTTTTATAGTATTTATTGATTTTTATATAATTTTTTTAAATTTTTTAAAAAAGTGCAGAGTTAAGCGGGTTATTTTCCTTGGTGTACAGATCTCAATTTTTTCGCTACAGAATTTATCTTTTATGGAAAAATCTTTCATTAAAGCGTGATTTGTCCTTTAGTTCTTCCAATCCATTTTTAAAACAGAAAAGATAGGTTAGAATTAGACATTGCATTTTAACTAATTGAAGCGGGTCGGTGAATACTTAGCCCATTTTGTCACCTCTAACGAAAACTGAGTCTAAACCATGAAAACAAGAGCAATATTATTTGCACATTATTTTTACATCATTCTTACATTAGTTCTATTTTAGGCAATAATAAAAGCGAAACACATTTTTCAATATTTATTCTCTCTTTTTCATTTTTCCAAAACAACTATAAATATAAAAAAATATAAAAATTAAAAAATGATGTGTAAATATCTTTTCATTAAAAACAAAGTGCTTCCAATCCTTATTAACTAGACGAAATCCTAGTAACTGAATCTATCATCTTTACTTAAATCGTTACTCTAGATCTTTATAGCTACATGAAGTGACATATCACAACTGAAAAACTACATATCACTGAGAAAATATAATAATTACCAAAAGATTTAAATCTTTACTTTCTTTTATAGAGACATCAGAACCAAAACAGTGGATTTCTTATTCTACTGCCATTGCTATCAAGTGTTATGTATGTCTGCAAAGCTATTGACCATTTCAAAACGCATGCACTCAAGACTAGTCTTCAGAAAATTTAAATACTCATATTTGTCCAATATATAAAACTCCTTTATTCATAGGTTCATTGCACGATAGCAATAATACAAAATATGACAATTTTTCGGTTATTCGATGGTCCACACTAAAGTTTTTCGCTTTACACCAAGTCTTTCACTGTTTTTTTAAACATGTGGAGTTATATGATTATTTCTTAATAGTACAATTCCTTTTTTATAATGTACAGTTGAATACGCTCAACACAGCCCAACAAACTTATTTGTAACTTCATATATGATATATGATTAGAATAAAGTAGCAAAAATATGGACTCCATATAATAAAACTTGCAGCACTTATATTCTTATATTAAATAATATATATTCTTTTTCATAACCATCATAATATAATTTATTATACATATTTTTTTTTATCATTTTTTTTCACTTAATCATATCTCTTAAAAATGATATAAACAGTGCTTACATCCCTTTTGAGGGGTGTAAGATGATTATTTTCCTAAAATTTGGTTCACTCTGATTCGGTTAGGGGGTCAATTTCAAACCAGACCATAAATGATAGTTCATAAACTTTAAAAATCAAACCAAATCATGAGTCTTGATTAAGGATCAACAAAATATACTTAATGATTTTGTTCAGTTTCAAACCACATTTCATTAGTGTTTCAAGTTTCCTAATACATTATAAATGCTTAAATCAGTTTAATTAGTACCTTCTCTATAGCATGACAAATCAATATTACCTATATACTGTTTCGTGCTGACAACAGTGATGCAGATTTGTTAGCCAACCTTGGCACTTCTATGGTTGATCCTAGCTTAGTTTTGCAACATGCAAGGGTTTGCAGCTCCATCTTCTTGTAAATCCTTTGTCTTTTGCATTTATTAAGTTAAGTGTTAATTTTTTGTTTTACTTTTGGGGAAATATTTTTTGTACACTCAAAATACACACACCGTATATTTATGTGTGAGAGATGTCAAATCAAACTATATGTAATTCCTATAGAATATAAAATGAGTTTGTGAGAAGATTAAAAAAAAGTTAAAATATTTTAATTAGACAAATAACGAGATTGTACTTTTGTACTCCATAATAATAAATAAAGGTATGTATTGTTTAATGATAATAATAAATAAAATAAAAGTAATATGTAATTTAGTCTTTAATTTTAACATTATTCAATTAATAAATAAATTAAAATAACAATAAAAGCAAATTAATGCAATACACGCTCCCACATTAAAACAACGAAAAATTCTTATATAAACTTAAAAGTATCTAAGTTGAGTGTACTTGAATAATCACATAATTAATTATACTAAATTAAATATGATAATTATTTATTAATTAATGATATAATTGATCAAATGTACCAAACTTAAATACTCAATGTTTATACAAAATTTTCTCCTAAAACAGCAACGAAAACTGAGTCTAAACCATGAAAACAAGAGCAATGTTATTTGCACATTATTTTTACATCATTCTTACATTACTTCTTTTTTAGGCAATAATATAAGCGAAACACATTTTTCAATATGTATTCTCTCTTTTTCATTTTTCCTAAACAACTATAAATATAAAAAAAATATAAAAATTAAAAAAATGATGTGTAAATATCTTTTTATTAAAAACAAGGTGCTTCCAATCCTTATTAACTGGACGAAATCCTAGTAACTGAATCTATCATCTTTACTTAAATCGTTATTCTAGATCTTTGCTATATCAAGTGACATATCACAACTGAAAAACTACATATCACTGAGAAAGTATAATAATTACCAAAAGATTTAAATCTTTACTGTCTTTTACAGAGACATCAGAACCAAAACAGCGGATTTCGTATTCTACTGCCATTGCTATCAAGTGTTATGTATGTCTGCAAAGCAATTGACCATTTCAAAACGCATGCACTCAAGACTAGTCGATCTTCAGAAAATTTAAAAACTCATATTTGTCCAATAAAACTCCTTTATTCATAGGTTCATTGCACGATAGCAATAATACAAAATATGACAATTTTTCAGTTATTCGATGGTTCACAATATAGTTTTTCGCTTTACACCAAGTCTTTCACTGTTTTTTTAAACATGGGAGTTATATGATTATTTCTTAAGGGTCCATTTGATATGAATGATAGGATAATGACTGATAGTATTAGATCTGATAATATAAGGCTTAAGGTCTGATAGTATAAGACCTGATAGTATAAAGTCTAATACGTAAGGGTTGGAGATATCGATGTGTTTAGAATTGTAATGAAAAAGTCTTTATAATAATTTGTACATTAAAACTCTATCAAGTCTAATCCCCTTATCCAAGGTTTGATTAAATTATCTATCATTTTAATGTATAAGAAGAGTTTGATGAACAACTTTATACAATACAATATTTACAACAAACAACTGATAAGATCATAATGTCTTGTATTAACTTATCTTATCATGCTTAATACGACATGCTAAACAAGCTCTAATAGTATAATTCCTTTTTTATAATGTACAGTTGAATACGCTCAACACAGCCCAACAAACTTATTTGTAACTTTATATATGATATATGATTAGAATAAAGCAGCAAAAATATGGACTTCATATAATAAAACTTGGTTCACTCTGATTCGGTTAGGGGGTCAATTTCAAACCAGACCATAAATGATAGTTCATAAACTTTAAAAATCAAACCAAATCATGAGTCTTGATTAAGGATGAACAAAATATACTTAAATGATTTTGTTCAGTTTCAAACCACATTTCATTAGTGTTTCAAGTTTCCTAATACATTATAAATGCTTAACTCAGTTTAATTAGTACCTTCTCCATAGCATGACAAATCAATATTACCTATATACTGTTTCGTGCTGACAACAGTGATGCAGATTTGTTAGCCAACCTTGGCACTTCTATGGTTGATCCTAGCTTAGTTTTGCAACATGCATGGGCTTGCAGCTCCATCTTCTTGTAAATCCTTTGTCTTTTGCATTTATTAAGCTAAGTGTTAATTTTTTGTTTTATACTTTTGGAGAAATATTTTTTGTACACCCAAAATATGTACACTGTATTTATACCGTATATTTATGTGAGATATATGTCAAATCAGACTGTATGTAAGTATAACATTTTCGCGAAATATAAAATAAATTTGTGAGAGGATTGAAAAAAACTTAGAATATTTTAGTTAGACGAATAACGAAGTCATACTTTTGTACTCCATAATAATAAAAGGTATTGTTTAATGATAATAATAAATAAAATAAAAGTAATACGTAATTTAGTCTTTAACTTTAACATTATTCAATTACTAAATAAATTAAAATAACAATAAAAACATATTAATGCAATACATGCTACCCACACTAAAACAATGAGAGATTCTTACATAAACTTGAAATATCTCAATTGATCTTGATCAATTACATAATTAATTATACCAAATTAAGTATAGTAATTATTTATTAATTAATAATGTGATTGATTAAGTACACTCAATTTGAATGCTCCATGTTTACATAAAAATTTCTCCTAAAACAACAACGAAAACTGAATCTAAACCATGAAAACAAGAATAATGTTATTTGCACATTATTTTTACATCATTCTTATATTACTTCTTTTTTAGGTAATAATATAAGAGAAATACATTTTTCAATACACATTCTCTCTTTTTCTTTTATTCTAGACAAATATAAATATAAAAAAAGTATAAAAAAATGATGTGCAAATATCTTTTCCTTAAAAACAAAGTGCTTCCAATCCTTATTAACTAGACGAACTCCTAGTAATTGAATCTATTATCTTTACTTAAATCGTTATTCTAGATCTTTGCTATATCAAGTGACATATCACAACTGAAAAAACTACATATCACTGAGAAAATATAATAATTACCAAAAGATTTAAATCTTTACTGTCTTTTATAGAGACTTCAGAACCAAAACAGTGGATTTCCTATTCTACTGCCATTGCTATCAACAGTGTTATGTATGTCTGCAAAGCAATTGACTCAAGACTAGTCTTCAGAAAATTTAAATACTCATATCTGTCCAATAAAAGTCCTTTATTCATAGGTTCATTGCACGATAGCAATAATAGATAGGTGATATCTTCAGAACTGGGATAGAAAAAAATTGGTATCTGTCGTGCTTGTTGGGGAAATTAGGCCTAGTTGAGAGTGCACGTGTTTTTTAGCAGTCAATTTGGGAAGCTTCGTGCGGTCTGCAGCAGATTCCATTGCCAGGTTCCTAATCAAATCAAGGAAGAAAAACTGACCCGGGCGTTCCAACCTCAACTAGCAAAACTAAAGGGATGTTTGGTTGAAGAAGAATGAAAGTAAAGGATTTAAAAGTAAAGGATTTAAGCAACGTTTAAAAACCAAATGAGTCAATAAATTGGTATAGGGACTAATTTATGGTTCAATAATTTAATCATGATTGAATTGGGGTTGAATCGAAATATGATTTTATAGAGGCGACTCCTAGCTAGAATAATCTATCAATTTGATCCTCAAACTTTAATTATCCAATAATTAATCCCTTTATGATCTAACATGGTTAAAAGAAAATGCTAACCTATAAAATGTCACATTAACATCTTTATTATTGGGCAACATTTTCTATTAATAGTGTTAGATTAAAATAGATGGATGAACTTAATTATTGAGGATTAGAAGTTTGAGGGATAAAATTGATTAGGGTTTTGCTAAAAAGTATCATAAAGGTACTTGTTAAGAATTTAAAATAGAATTTTTTTTATGAAAAATAGAATATTTAATACATTAAGAATTAAAAAAGATCTACATTCCATGCAAAATTTCATATTTTAAATTCCTTAATAAGTGTCCTAAAGAAAAATCCAATTGATTATATGAATTCCTAAAAGATTGATAACGAACATGTATCTTTTAGTGTGACTAAAACATAACTTTATTAAGTTTTATGAACTTTTTAAAATTTCTCCAATTTAAAAGATTATAAACACCCAAACAAAAAGAATGAAGTTTATTACAATTAATACTTGTATTTAACACACAAATCATAAAGGATAAATAAAATCTTTTTAGTTCACACAACAAATGATGGCTGTGTGTTTGTTTCAATGAAGTATGAACACATGTATGTGCTTTATTTGAAAGCTATCTAGCTGAAAGCCTCAGTACTACGTTTCTCCTTCCAGGAACAGACTGAGGAATTAGAGAAGTTATTCTAGTGATTATTGAACGAGTTAACAGTCAATTATCCCCTATTTTTCATCTCTGAATGTTTCTCCTTCCAGTAACTGAATAAGATTATTGAACCGGTCTGGTCAATGAGATTGAGGCAACAGAAGAAATACTGAATCATGTGAGATTGAGGTTAGGCCTAAGTCTCAGGCCCATTTAGTATGCTGAGTATGATAAGATTTGATATTATTAGACATAATAGGATAAAGTTTAATCTTATCTCTTAAAATTTGATTAAATTATCTATTATTTTAATATATAAGAAAAATTTAATAAATAAATTTATACAATATAATATTTATATCAAATAATTGATAAAGTCATATATAATATATTATATTAATTTATTATATCACATTTGATATGTCATATTAAACAGGCCAAACAAACTTATAAATTGAGTTTTCTTATAAAAGACTTGGCATGAGTCCACAGACCTTAACAAACCTATTGGGCCAGGACCTACGATCCCAACAAACAATCCAACCCATGAGCATTTCTACCAGAAGAAAGACCCAGATAAAAATAAAGCATGCACAAAGATGAAGACCAAACAGGTGAGTAGTGTAAGGTCGCATTAGAAATGGGGTTGAGTCCAAATAGGCTACCAAACCAACAAGGCATCACCGTCCACAAGAAGGAGAGAGAGAGAAAGAGGTGGTGCTGGCGATGGAAACTATGCAGCTTAGTTAGTAGTATGTGTATGTGGTAAGGCTAATAGACAACTTGGGAGAGAGAGAGAAGAGAAACATAGAAAGAAAGAAGCATTGCGTGATTTGTCAACGTAAAAGCAGACACACACTACACAATACAAACTAACATTCATAGCTATAAATCTTCCTCAATTTCTCCGCCCATTTTCCCTCTTCCTTTAAATAAATTCCTACCTTTTCTTTCTCTCACTCTTCATTTCCATTCCATCATTCTTGGGTGATCCAATGGCGACCATTTTCCAGGGACTGGGAGCTGTCACCCCTTTCTCTGCCTCCAACTCCTTTGACTCCAACAAGCTCCTGCTTTCATCTCGTATATCCCTCTCAGGTTTGCTTCTTCAAATTTCTCTCTCTCTCTCTCTCTCTCTTTTTGTTATTATGGTAGAGTCTCTCTGCACCTAAATGTCGGTTCTTTCATTTTTCATTCAATTTATTCTGTAATTTGTCACTGTTGGGGTGAGTTTATTTTGATTCTAGTTTTTAAATCATAGACTGGTCGTTCATGTTGGGTTGCTCATGTAAGTTAATGGGGTTCTTCTTTATTCTGGGAAACCAAACCTGAATATTAAGAAATCTGGGATTTTAATTTCAATTTCTGTTCTTTTTCCTTTTGATTAAGTACTTTTCTTTTCCAGGGCTAGTATTGAGTTTAAGTGTTGTTTCTATAATTTTGTGTGTAATCTTTGCTCGATTCAGAGAGGAAAGCTAGCATTTTTGTTGTCAAATCTGATGCAAGGGTGAGCAAGGCCCTCAAGACAGGAGCTCGTAAGCATGAATTGTTGATTACAAATGCAGTTGCAGTAAGTTATCTCACTCCCATTCCATTCCCTTTTTTTTGCAGTTTGATTTAGGATCAATGGGATAGGGTTTGCATGGTGTCATCAAGTTTGTAAATTGTGTTTGTTGGTTGTTTGTAGACCAAGGGAGACAGTTCTGCAGCTTCTACATCTTCTAAACCTGGGTATGTTTCTTTTCAATGCTACGCAAACTTAATCATATTTAAATTAATTATGTGAGATGATGCTTAGTTGATGTGTTTACACTTTTTCTGATAGATTGACCATTTTATATAATTAAGTGTAATCAGTGTCTCTCTTCCGGTTTTCTTCCTAAATTTACATGTAAAAGTCATCTAATATGGTCTAGGCTATAAACAATTAAACACTTAGGCTATGCTTGGTTGGAGTGAAATGGCAATGTATTTGAAGTTTGAACACAATAGAATCTACACGCATTTCCATTTGCTATCTTCTCAATTTCCACCTGTCTATATTCACTCCAATTAAGCATAGCTTTAGAGTGTTCTTGGTATAGATGAAAATGAAAATATTGAAAAGAATGGAAAGCAGAAACAGTGAAACTCAGCCTAAACTTCCTTACTTGTGGAAGAGTGATGAATGTGGGGAACTGGCTACTGCTTTATTGCATCATCAGCACATTTTCACCCTCTCATAATTGACATGAAAGCAGGTCCAGATTGTAGTTACAACGTAATTAGCTAATTTAGTTTATCTTCTGGCTTGTTTAGAAATGCTTCCTAAAAGTATAAAATGGTGCCATGGTAGAGGACAATTTTATTCCTTTTATTTTTTAAATTTTCTGATGAATAAGTGTATATAGAGCCCATTTAGTTAAACTTTCTTTTATAAAAAAAGCACTTAAAAAAAAAGTACTTTAACATGTTTTTAATTATGTTTGGATGTCACTTTAAAGCCGACCCCACCTAGTGGGAAAAGGCTTGGTTGTTGTAGTTGTTGTTGGATGTCACTTTAAAATAAAGTAGGAGAAGAAAAAAAAGCACTAGAACCACTTAATTATGAAGCTAACAATTCCATGCTTCTAAAAAAAGTGGAAGGAGAAGTGGTTTTTAAATATAATTTTATGAAAGCACTACTAAAATAAGTACTTCTTAAATATTGCATCCAAATGCAAAACAACTTTTTTTTAAGCACTATTAAAATAAGAGGTATAGAAAAAGCAATTTTTATAGAGGTGTATCCAAATGAGCCTATATTCCATCAGAAAACAACAATACAACTCTGCAGCAATGAACAGACATGCTCTGTAGAACGGACTATACATACCTGTCTATGTATGCCATACTAACACAAGCTGAAGCCATCCTATTCCTATATAACTCCTATGAAAGAAAGTATTCATTAAGCCTACGGCCCCTACGCAAATATTTATTCACTATGCTGCAACTGACTGAAAACAAAAAGTAATCTATACTTCACAGAGTTGCAAAGTTTAGAAAACACATCCTCAGAATGTTTATCTTTGTTCTCAAGAATCAAGATTCTTGGCATTTTTCCTTCGCTTGATTGCTGAGAGAGAGAGAGAGAGAGAGGTGTTTGCTCGTGATTGGTGGCCCCTTGATGTGGTACTCAAGTAACTCAACTCTGAACCCCAATAGCCTTCAAAGTTTTTGCATACAAAGCCTTAGGCAATGATTTTAAAACTCCCCTTGTTAGTATCAATGCTCACTACTTTACTGAGAAGGATTTTGGGATTTTGAGTTTTATAGCCTTTCAGAACAAAGGGATTGAAGGTCAAGAGGCCCTCAACTTGGTGCCTTTTGCACAACAAGGGCCCTCTCCCAGGCACTAAAGGCAGAGCCTGAATGAAGTGTCATTGCCTGACAAATCAAGAGGAAGCTTTGGGGTCTTTGGACTACACTTGCGCCTTAGATTAACTTACCCCCGGTGCTGGAGAGTATCACAAGTAGGATACTTAAAAGAATTGAGAGGTGACCTGAATGGCATAGTAGAAGCGAAGAAAATGGTATTGAAATGGGTTGAATTTAGTTAGCCACCAGTAAAAATGCAGAGCCTAATATTACATGCCTATTGATCATATTTATAGAGGCTCTCTATTTTTCCTTGTGTCTCATTTTTTTGGAATTAATATACTTTTTTCTTGTCACCTGAAATGGGTGCTAGATACACCTGTTTGGCTTTTTGTGTTCATCTCTTAAGCATGGCTGTGTATAGCCATGCGTACACGTACTTGGTACGTACTGGGTATGGGTACGCCTTGGGTATGTACTAGGTATGTACCAATTATTTATTTATTTTGTATTTCATCTTTGGGTACGGCTTTGATATGGATCGGTACAGCTCGGGTATGGCTCACCTGTTTTTTGCCCCAAATGTTGTGTTTCACAGCCTTAAAACTAGCCATTTTGCATTTTGTTCCCCCATTCGAACTCAGCCCCATCTCTGCTCTGTTCGGATGCAACTCAGCCAAGAGTGGTGGCAGCTCTTCTCTCTGGTGATTGCAGGCTCCCGTGAAGGTGTTGACGCGACGGCAGACTCTCCGGCGACTGGTGTTGACGTGATGGCTGTTCTGTTCTTTAGCTTTTTCCATTTTTCCCTCTTTCTCGAACTCAGCAAGTTCCGACAGCTCTTCTCTCCGGCGGTTGCAGGCTCCAGCGAAGGGGTTGACAAGGTGGCAAACTTTCCGGCGACCGGTGTTGACGTGGTGGCAGTTCTCTTCAGCTTTTCCGGTTTTCCCTCAGTCCCTCCCCTCAAAATCTCATTTTAATCTCTGATTTGTGTACACAACCTTTGTTGTCTTGTAGTTTCTTATTGTGGATGTTGTCTTGGTTGAACAATTTAAGCTCCTTTCTTTGTTTTATGTTTAAATTTGTGTGTTTTAATTTTTATGTTGTGCTGTCATATTTTATTGTGTGAAATTTCAGTTTATTATATATATATATATATGCACACACACACACACCCCGTATCCGTACCGGGTACTGGTACTGTACCCGTACCGGTGCAATGTAGGTGTTCAGAGTTCTAGGATGTTTTGTTTTCTTGTAGTCTGTGAACATGTGCAAGCTTCATAGAAGGTGTCAACTTCTTGATACACTCAAATAACAAATGATGACCAAGTCCCATGATTTAATTTTATGGTAATGTTATTTGGTTTCTTAGTTGATCTTGAAGCACTTGAAAGGGTGCTGGAAGCCACAAGAAGTAGTTGTTCCTGGTTGATTTTAATGCAAAATAACTTGTTTTAGTATTTTCTGTTTCCTTTGGGTCTGAGAGTATACAGTAACAAAAAGAAGAATAAGGTTGGGGCCCATGATGAAGGTTGAAAACCTTTGGGACATTCTTGTGACACTTAATTTAGTACAACAGTCAATACATGATTGGTTGAACTAGCTAAAAGCGTTATTTGGCTTTTTTTTGGTCTCTCTTATTGACTGCACTGGTTATAAAGTTATGACCAATAATGATGGAATTGACAAGATATGCATTTTATTCTTAGGCATGAACTTCTCCTTTTTGAAGCCCTACGCGAAGGTTTGGAAGAAGAAATGGACAGGGATCCTTGTGTATGTGTCATGGGTGAAGATGTAGGTCACTATGGAGGATCTTACAAGGTAACTAAAGGCCTGGCCACAAAGTTTGGGGACCTCAGGGTTTTGGACACCCCTATTGCTGAGAACTCCTTCACGGGCATGGGCATTGGAGCTGCCATGACAGGTCTGAGGCCAATTGTTGAGGGCATGAACATGGGATTTCTACTTCTGGCATTTAACCAGATCTCTAACAATTGTGGCATGCTCCATTACACATCTGGAGGCCAGTTTAAAATACCAATTGTTATTCGTGGACCTGGTGGAGTTGGGCGGCAACTTGGAGCTGAGCACTCACAGCGACTGGAGTCATATTTTCAGTCAATCCCTGGAATCCAGATGGTGGCTTGCTCAACCCCTTACAATGCCAAGGGCTTGATGAAAGCTGCAATTCGAAGCGAGAACCCTGTGATACTTTTTGAGCATGTTTTGCTTTATAACCTCAAGGAGAGAATTCCAGATGAAGAGTATGTATTGTCACTTGAAGAAGCTGAGATGGTTAGGCCTGGGGAGCACGTCACAATATTAACCTATTCCAGGATGAGGTATCATGTCATGCAAGCTGCCAAGACATTGGTGAACAAGGGGTATGATCCTGAAGTAATTGATATCAGGTCGTTGAAACCGTTTGATCTTTACACAATTGGGAATTCAGTGAAGAAGACACATCGCGTGCTAATTGTGGAAGAGTGCATGCGGACAGGTGGAATTGGTGCTAGCCTGACAGCTGCTATTACCGAAAACTTCCATGACTATTTGGATGCTCCTATTGTATGTTTATCCTCTCAGGATGTGCCAACGCCATATGCCGGGACATTGGAGGAATGGACAGTGGTTCAACCTGCTCAGATTGTGACAGCAGTTGAGCAGCTCTGCCAGTGATTGCTACAAAACACATGCAATTAGGATATGGTTTTGGTAAAGCTATTGTGCTTGTTAAATTAAGCTAGAACCTTCATAATGATTTTCTCTTTTCCTTCCTTTTCTTTCACTTCTAAATCCCCTTAACTTAAAATTGTTATTTAATTTCTGATATCCTTTGCTATTTTTTTTAAAGAATATTTAGAACTGTTAATCCAATCCGAGGCATTCTCAATTAGTTCATCTGCATCTTTTATGTAGTGTGAGATTTTGTAAGCCCTATAACTAGGGAGGTATTTGTAATCGATGCTGAAGCCAGCAACTGTCTGTTATAGGCCTAGTTCATTTTGAATTCGCTTGTATGGGTGAAGTAGTTTGTTTTCATGGATTTTGAAATATGTTCTATTCAATTCTAAGTGTTACACGACTTTGAGTGCTTTTGTACTGCTGAATATTCAACTGCACAAACATGATCAAACTACCGATATTTTTACTTTCACTTAATATCTTTGCGTATTTACTATCTTGATGGTAACCATAGAGGAATCTGACTAGTTGCTATTACTCTTGAACTTTTCCTACTGTATTCCCAAAACTACTGTTCCTTCTAACTTCTAGCTATTCAACGAGTATGCGCATGAAATTCTCATCTTTAATGCGTAGTAAGTCTCTTTTGCATAGCTCAATGTTCCCACAATTACCAAAATAAAACAACCATAGAAGAAAAAGGAAGAGTTGTGTGAGAATTAAGGAGTTTACCAGGCAGTCTCAAAACCCATTTCAGTAAATGGTTGAGTAGAAGGCTATTGGACTTGACATCTCTTGTAGGAATGTTGCTTATGATAAAGTGGATGATTAATTGAGATCCATTAATGGAAAAATTCTTATAAAGGCAAGGTTTACCAGCCACTCAAATCAATTAATGATGTTGATAGTAACTGGGGGTGGCACTGAAATTTTTTGAGTCTGGGTGAGGCCTGGGGATCCTTGCACACTGAGCTACACCCCTCTTCCTAGTTGCCAAGTCAATTCAGTAAAGTGGAACCATACAAGTGAATCAATCTTCAATGTTTATTTTTTCTTTCCTTTTGTATTACAAAATATTTAAGAGATACAAAATATGAACCAAAACTATGGAAACCGGTACTAGGATATATGCACATGAGGTAAAAGTAGATAGGTACTAAGATATAAGCACATTTCACCTCCACAGTCCCGCACGCCTCCCTCTTCCCCTCACCCTCCATTGCCGAATCCCAAAATCCCGAACAGCAGTGTGCGGCAAATCGAAGGACATAGGCATAGCAGTGAGACTCCATTGAATCCAACAGTGAAAGCTTTGAAAATTGAGAACCTCTATTCCACTCATCACAACAATTCCTCATTGGCGGTGAGATTGCTGGCTGCCGGCACCGTAGCTCCGCCGCCGTTGCCTCACAGTTCTGTGGTGCTGTTGAGTGCCAATTTGAGAGAGAGATTGTCATTCTTGTTCTCTGCATCTCATGTGTTCGACATTATATTCTTAATATTATATATCTTCATTATAATATCATTTTATCATATATTTTTTATCATTTTTTTTCCCTTAATCATATCTCTTGAAAATAGTGTAAACAATGCTTACACCATTTTTTAGAGATGTAAGATGATCATTTTTGGTTTGAGAAAAGATCTCAACTCTTTTTTTGTTTTTTTGTTTTTAATTTTTTTATGTACCAAAGATCTCTATTAATTTTTAAGGGATGAGATGTTTTATTCGATTAATATTTACTTCATGAAAATTTCTGGCATAATTTTTTCCCTTAAATTTTGTGTTCCAAATATAGCCTGAAAGTTGCCCAACTCTTATAAGATTTTCTTTCCATTTATTACCATTTCACTTGTTGCAACATTGATTGAATTTCAGCTCAGCAAATTTTGAATAATTTCATCAAACAAACCAAACACATCCAAAAGGATAAAGCTTTCTTCACATCAGCTCTTCTCACATCTGCTCACATTTGGATGATGTGGCAGAATCTGAGTTTAATAGGTAAAAAATGATACGAGATCAATTATAATTAAATAATAAAAATTATATAAATATAAAATAATATAAGTATAAGTGTGTTCCTAACATTGAGCCTTCTAAAAACATAGAAGCCTCGGTGAACTCAGATCATGTCAAAGCTATTTTTCACCATGGCAACGGGCATTGCTGGCAATTGGTGGAGTGTTAACATATTCATCAATTCACCAACCAAAGTGAGGTCAAGCCCAAAAGTTCCAAGCCCACATAGACATAGATGCACTTTATTGTTGCTATCGTGATTGTGATTTGCAAACCAAATTGAAGGAGGGGCAAGAATTCACTTGTCCTGTGTAGCCTCCAATAAGGGATGAAAATAAAAATCTAAACTTGCTAATTTTGCTGTGCATGTGTTTTAATGAAAACTTTTACACATCCTTTTGCATCAGAATTGTGGTTCATGTTTAACTAGATCTTAGAAATCATGTACAAATTTGATTAGTTTTCTTTTCCTTCTCACAAGGTATCTTTACACTTTTTAGGTGTGAGACTAATTTCGATTGAGACATTTGATGACATAATTATGACTACATGTACTTTCAAGTAGATTCAAACCCTTACACGTATATTTCTAGTGAAGTTAACTCACATGGAACTCAGGTTAGCAACTGAGTGACACTTCATGATTGGTTAGCTTCCTTTTTATAGTGAATGAGGATGAAAAATACTGTTTAACCTAAATTTGCATCATACTTATGGTTTGGAACTTTGGGTGTTTAAAAGTCTTAATAAGTTAATCGCTCAAAAAGAATCAAACTGCAATTTGTTACTATGGTACCTAGGTATGGTATATATAAATCAAATTTTAATACTTAATCAAATTCATACTGTAATGAATCAAACTACAATATGCAACCTCACGTGTATCTGCAACAGTCTTTTTTTTTTTTTTTGGTGAGCTACGGGGTGGCCTAGCCACCCAAGAACCAGAGAAAACTAACACACACTACGCTGGAAAGAAACACCAGCATTATCATCTCTTAAAACAGCAAAAATACAAGAGGGAGGACTCAAAAACCTGTGCACACCAAAGTCCAGAGCCCATAATGATGCAACAGTCATTTTATGAGAATAACACTATTTGGCATTGATATATATAAATTCCATATTAGACGCTTATGGCACACTAGATTAACACTTTGTAAGTTGATCTTGGGTAAATTAGCCTTAACGTGAAGAACAGGGCTTATGGCACACAAGAGCCTATTCTGCTCAGCTTTCTAATACTATATTATTATTATTATTATTATTATTATTATTATTTGTTTTTTAGGATATTCTCACACTCTTAGATATGAGACTAATTTTTGAGTACCAATACGGTTAGGTTTTTTCCACAAGCAACGTCTCAAAAACTTAACCTTTGTCTTATATCTGGTGGTAGGGGTGTCCGTGGGTTAGGTTGGGTGGATTTTTCAACACAACTTCGATATCACAAGAAAGTCTTATGGTGAAAGTAACAACAATGCCTATACTTAAACTTGGTTCATCCTCATATCATCCTCCCGATATTTACATTACAAAGTTTTTTTTACTTTTTTTTGTCGGTCTGCCCGTTTTCAAAAAAAAAACTCGACTCAACCCACCTTCATGCTCGACCCGACCCAATCATGAGATTTTTTTTGCTCGACCCGACCCGACCCAACTCGCTCAAAAATGGGTTGGGTTGGGTCGAACCCGTGGGTTTGACATTTTTAAAAAAAAAATCTTGAAAAAAAAGTCGAAATACAAAATCTAACAAATTAACACAATAAATCTCAATATTAAATAAACTAAACGTCATAAGTCAATAAGTGCATAACAAATTAACAACTAATAAATCTTACTAAATCTTGAATAAATTAAACAAAGTTAGTCATAACTTAAACAACAAATTAGTCTAATTAATCAAAGTCAGTATCATCACGTATGTTACATGAATTATGAACAACATAATCATTGACTTCACTCTCTATTTTTTTCATATACTATTTATCATCTAAGCTATCAATTGGTTTTTCAACACAATTGTCACTCAGATGCACCGAAAGTTTTATAAACTTATTTTCGTTGTTCACTTTGAAAGTAACACTACAATGCCTACACTTAAACTTGATTGAAACAACACAAAAATGAGGAGAAAACATCCTAAAATGTCACCATGGACATTTAGGCTTCACTATGTCAGAATATCAAAGACATCAACATCATCCTCTATATCATCCTCCTGATATTTACATTACAAAGTTAAGATATTTTTAAAACTTTTTTATTATATGTGATAGTCTCTTGGCCACTTTAAAAAAAAAAAAACATGGTGGGTTGGGTTGAGTTGTGTGGGTTGGGAGTGTTTCAACCCGTTACAGAATTTTGTATCAAAATGCTTTGAGCGCTTTGACATGTTTGGGTCGAAGATTTTTCAACCCGACCCAACTCGCGAGAATTTTTCAACTCGACTCAACCCACCTAACCCACATGGGTTGGGTCGAAACCCGCGAGTTCATGGGTTCAACAAAAAATTAATTTTCTATTTCAATACGCTGAACGGCAACAAGTGGACACCCCTATCCGGTGGTGTCTAATATACACCTTCTTTTAGAGGGTGTATAGTACACTATCAAATCTAAATCATTGATTTATTCATAAAATAAATCAGACTTAAATCAATAGCAAGTTTTCTTTTTTTTTTAGGTTTTTTTTTCAAGTTTTTTTTTTTCATCCTCAAGTTTTTTTTTTTTTTATATACTACCACCGGTCACCTCTAATTTTTTTAAAGTTGTATAAGCGTATAAATATTATCGGTTAAAATTTACAAGATTTTTCAATAAACACAAGAATGATTATAGTTTTAGGAAAATCGGTCACCTCCGTTTTTTTTAGGTTGTGTAACTATATAAATATTATCAGTTAAAATTTGTAAGATTTTTCAACAAACACGTTATAGTTTTAGGAAAAAAATTTCGGTAAGATGTACGATATTTATAAAAAAATATAAAGATTAATATAATTTTAATCGATATTATTTATACACAGTGTAATTTTAAAAAAAATACCTAAAAACCACCCATGTAAACAAGAGCTAATTTCAGAGGTGACTATTCAATATATAAACGCGAGCGGCACACTGTGCCAGGCCTCATACCATAAAGAAACATTTCATGTACTAAAATGATTGGTAATGGTGACTTGAACAAAAAAAAACAAATTGTAAAAAAAAATAAAAGATAACCTGTAAAAAAAAAAAATTTGCTGTTACAAATAAAATACAGGATGTATGGTACACTCAAACTTAATAGAGTGCACAATAGCATCCGCTCTTATATTTATAGGACAATTTATTTACCATCATGCCTAATCCCTTGTGGGTATTGTATTATTGTTATTATATTAATTGCAAAGATGCCTGAGCCTAACTTAAAAAAGCTTCATGTGTGACGCAGCAGTAATGGCAACTAAGCTGGTGAAGTTTAAGATACAGCCACTTTGAGTCAAATTGAGAGGGATTTGTTTGTTTTTTAAAGAATAACAGAGTAACAAAGAAGGCAAATAAATTAGTAAAAAGAAAGAAAAGGAAGCCAAAAAATTTTAAAAAAACTTGGGAGATTGTTTTATATATATATATTCTTCATATTCTACTCCTGTCGGGTTTCTCTTATAAATAGAAAGCTGATTTTCTTGTTTTTTGGTGGCACTGATGAATATATTCCTATTTTATTTGAATACCTACAAACTGAATTCCAACATAAAGGGAGGACAAGAAAATGTTTAGGGTTTCTTTTTATCCCTATATATGAAGAAAACATTTCTATATAATAACATATTGCAGCAAAACCTGAGTCTGATTCCAGGTCATTTGCCGAGACATGCTTAAACATGTCCTTGTGGATTTTGTAAATGTGCATGTATGTGATCTAAAAATAATTGGAAGGTTGGTGACATTTTAATATAACATTAGGCCAAAGGTAATTAATATGCCTAGTAGATCAAGGCATTGGTTTGATTCCTTTGATGGTGACCGACTTCGACGGCGAGTCGCTTCGACAGCACCCCTGATTGCTTTAATTTTTGGAGGCCATTTGAAACACTTCTAACCCACTCAACTCTAAAAATCTAATGATTTTTTCTTTTTCTTTTCATCCTAAGGACTTGAATTTTCGGAATTTCCATTTTTTTTCTTCATCTGTTTTGTATATTGATTCTTCGATAGTTTGATCACAAGATTTTTTATTTTTTATTTTATTGATTCTTGATTATGTGAGATCTTGAGTGGTTGTTATGAAATTTTTTATTTTTGGCTTGTGTTGCTTCTTTGTTTTGTGAAATTAGACGTGGTAATTGTGAAATTTTGATTTTTAGTTTGTATTTATTCTTGTTTTAGTAAAATCTTGAGTGGTTGCAGTAAAAAGGTTGAAGAATGTTAAAATTTGATTAATCAAATTGAATCAATCCGAACTTAATTGAATTGGTTTGATTCAGATTATTTAATTACTTTTAAAAAAAATCAAATTAAACTAATTCAATCAAGAATGATGGTTTGAATTTTTTTTTTATCAAACTCGAACCAACTCAATCTGTAAATATTCAAAACCTCTATTTTCTTTCTTACTTTATTTTCTTGTTTATGCTTTGGCTTGTTCACCGAGAAAGAGAAGAAGTATAGCAAACTGGCAAAAATAAATAACACTAATGATAAATGATAATGTTTCTCGTACAATTAAAATATGTACATCATATTTATATTATGAATTTATATGAACGAGATGTTAAATCAGATTATATTTTAATGTAACTTTCTCACAAGATACAAAATGAATTTGTAAGTAAGTTAAATAAAAATTAAAGTATTTTGATTGAACGAATAACGCTGCTTATCATTAGTGGAAAAGGAATATGTACTAAGGGGTAGTGATGAAAAACAATAATAGTCTTTCTATTTTCTTTTTTTTTTTCCGGTAACGAGAAGGGGCAAGGCCCCAACTAAACAGCAATGCTATGCGGAAGAAAGAGACTCTTGCTAACTTCCACAAATTTAGGTTCATCAATGCACCTCATCCTAACTTCCACAAAATTGGGCCCATATTAGCTGAGATGAAGAGCCTCCTGCAACGGGACTGGCAGGTTAGTGTTAGCCATGATTTTTTAGAAAAGCTTGGAGCTCATGGGAACAAAGCTTTCAGAGTGTGGGTTGCCCCTCCACCTGGAATTGGCAGTCATCTTTTTGCTAATTTTACTGGAGTGTCCTTTGTTCGGTCTTAGCTTTTCTTCTATGTTATGATGTTTTTTAACGTAAAAAAAAAAATTGTGGATGCTCAAATCTTATCCAAACAAAAAATCGAAGTAAAAAACTAAAATCAAATTAAAACTAAATAAATTTGATTTTTTTATTTCCTAAAAACTAATTGAATTGGATCTGTTTTTTTTTTAAATCAAAGTCACTCTAATTTAATCCGAATCGATTATTATTATATAATATATTTACATATTATTAAATTTATATTTATATTTATAGTAACGTTAATTTCTCACACTTCTTTAATTCTTTTACTTTATGTGAAAATAGGTAATTTCTATTTTGTATTTCCTTTTATTCATTATTTCTTTTACTAGGCTAAATTACTTTTAATTAACAAATTTTTGGATTTATTATTATTTTTTGTCAAATACCGATTAAACTGATTCAATCAAAATTAATTTTTTAGAATGTAACCAATTTAATTCAATCCAAACTGATGTAAATAATAGTGTTTGAATTGATTGATTTTTTGACTCAAAACTAATCCAAATCAAACCATGAATACCCCCATTACATATTACCCAAACAAGGATGCTCAGGAGTGCACAATGAGTTTGGGATGGCAAAAATACTTGTATATGTGGGTATCCACAGGGATTATTCACGACCACGATAAGCGGAGGATAAGTATTTGTTTAATAAATGGGTTCCTTGCTTCGTAGGTACCCGTGAGATATATTTTTTAATTTAATATACTATACATGCTATGATTTTTTTTTCTTTTACTTTGAGATGAAATGAAATATATATTTTCTATTATTTTACAATGATTTTTTAGTGAATGAACCTACAATGATAAAAATTATCAATATATATATATATATATATTTTATATAAAAGAGTATCTCATGTGAATCTACCATATCTTTCATGAATAAGATTAAAAGTAAGAAAAAAGTCAAATTTATATTCTAATCTTAACCATTTGAAAGATCCAATGGTCCATTATCTTTAAGATCATATATATATATATATATATATATATATATATATATATATATCATGTAATAATTAGTTATAGGTAAAATAGACATTTTGGTCCATTATCTTTACTTTTTCCAATTTTGGTCCGATATTTTTTTTTGTTAATTTAATCTCTTATCTTACAAATCATTTTTAATGTGTTCTTTCTGTTAAAGTTTCATTACCTTATAACAGAATTGATGACATGTCACTAATTAGTGATAACTATGTCATCACAACAACATCACAATTAGTGACATGTCATCACTTTTGTTAGGAGGTGATAGAACTCTAATAGAAGGACCACATTGTAAATGATTTGCAAGATAAGGGATCAAATTGACCAAAAAAAATGATATGGGACAAATTTTATAAAAAAAAAAATAAGGGACTAAAATATCATTTTTGCCTTAATTATATAATTCAATTATTATAAAATATAATTGAATTTGCTATGTCATTTGTGATATATTTTTAATTTTATAAGAATATTAAATTATTAAACAAAATTGTGAAATATGATGTTAAAGTTTATTTTATTTTGTTTTTATAATTTTTTTTAAAAATTATTTTGAGCTATTAAATACTCGATAGATACTTGTAGATACCATTTATTTGTAAAGATGATAAATGAACACCCACAATGAAAATAGAGACAAAGACGGGAGAAGCTTTACCCACTCTCAGTGAGTTATATCCATTTCATTTTATCGAAATCAAACCATTAAAATATTCTTTCAACAAAAAAATTAAAATATCTTGCATGTTTAGAGAATGTTTTTTTTTTTTTTTGTATAAAGAAGGGCCTAAGGTTGAAAAGGGAAAAACTAAGAAGAAATACTAATTCGTTTGGGCAAAACAACCCCTGATACATTAGCTAAGAGGATTTGGTGAATCAGACTAGGAGGTACTATTATGTTGCTTCTCTATATTTATGATATGATTCTTATTGGTGATGATACTATTGGTATTGTTGAGCTTAAATAGTTTTTGAGTCAAAATTTTGAGATGAAAGATCTTGGACCTCTTAGTTATTTTTTGTGGCTTGAGGTAGTTTCTTCCAGTGATGGTCTGTTCTTATCTTAGACTAAGTATGCTTCAAATCTCATTTCTCGATCTAGACTTATAGACAACAAAACTGAGCACATTCCACTTGAAACCAGTGTTTGATTTACTCCACAAGATAGGCACTTTGCTAGATGATTCGACTTTCTATTGTCAGTTAGATGGTAGCTTTATCTATCTTATAGTGACTCGACTTGACATCTCCTATGTTGTTCATTTGGTAGCCAATTCATGGTTGCACCACGTTCCACACACTATGTTGTTGTTCTTCGTATTATCTGATACATCAAAGGTACACTGCTTTATGGTCTCCATTTATCTGTTGACTCCCCTATGGTTCTACAAGCTAATTCAGTCACTGATTGTGGTGGTCATCCCACTGATCGTCGTTTCACTACTGGTTATTGTATTTTCCTTAGTGATTATCTCATTTCTTGGCATAGCAATAAGCAAACCCTGACTGCTTGCTCTAGTATTAAAGCAGAGTATCGTACCTTAACTGATATCACTTTTGAGATACTTTGAATTTGATAACTACTTGAAGACTTGGGTATTTCTTAGCATTCCCTCATGGTCTTTGTTGTGACAACCGGAGCACTATTCAAATTGCACATAATGATGTCTTTCATGAGTGCACTAAACACATTAAGATTAATTGTCACTTCATTCGCCAATACATCCTTCGTGGTGCTCTTTGTCTCATCCCTATTAGAACCCTTGACCAACCCGTCTATCTATTCACCAAAGCTCATCATCCTAATTGCTTCTGTACTTTAGTTTTCAAACTCAAGTTGGTTCCCTCTATACCCACTTGAGTTTTAGGAGAGATGTTAGCGTGTGTAATTACTTTGTAAATAATTTAGAAATTATATAGTTATTTTAGGGATTGTGTAATTAATTAAGAAGTGACAGTTCTAGTACTATAAATAAGTGTAAACCCCTTGTACATACATATATTCAGAGAATATAGAAAGTATATTTCATTCTCTCCCTTTGTTTGCTATCTATTTCTAACAATTAGGGTTTATATTTTAGAAGGGTTTTGATTTGAAGGGCATTTGAATAGAAGGATCCTAATTTGGTGGTTATATCTTTCTTTATATTTTCTCTCTGTGATTGATTGAACACATCTTGATGTGAGTATTGTCCTCTTGGTTGATTGAATCAATTAGTTACTTCTTAGTTACTAGTTTGGTCCCGTTTTCACTTTTTTTTTGTTCTCTGTTGTTAATTGAATCAATTAGTTACTACTTTGGTTCCATTTCTCTTGTATTATTGACAGTTGGTGTGATCTGCATTTTCTTTTTGTTCTTTGTGGTTGATTGAACACATCATCTTGATGTGAGTATTGTCCTCTTGGCTGATTGAACACATCATCTTGATGTCCAATAAGCTATTAATCAATTAGTTACCTCGTATTTAGTACTTTGGTAACATTTTTCTAGTTTTATTGATAGCTGGTCTTGGAGTGAAGTGTCCATAGTAAAGGCAATTACCTTGAAACCAGCTCTTTTAGCAAGCTATTCAACCACATTTCTGTCTTTATACACCTAAGAGAAGAACAGAACAATAACAGATTAGGTTATAACACAAGGGAAAAGGCTTATCTAAAATGAGTTTGTCTCTAAAATGAGTAAGTAAGGGTATATCTACCTTTAGATCATTTAGTGAGTTCAGATCTCTATACACTTTATCAAATCAAGGGTAGATGCACCTTTACTTATTCACTTTAGAGATAAACTCACTTTAGAAGAGCGTTATCCATAACACAAGATAGTTGAGAATCTTAAATAATCTTATTAGTGCTTATGTAACTGTAGCAGGGAGAACAATATTTTGTTATTAAAAGGAAATATGGAGTAAATTATTGCATAAGAGGCAGAGGCTACTTAGTGGAAGGAAAAGAAATGCCTTGTGAAACTATTATGATCTTTTTTGTAAGAATCATCATAGGAAACAAAGTGCAAGCAATAAATTGCCCCGTGATGGTATGCGATGTCTTCCTATATGTTACTTGTACATTTACGATTGAATCATATGAATTGAAGTACAAGTCCAAGTGTTATTTGTGTGGCTCAACATTATGACAGAACATGAGTCTGCTTACTTAAATACATGAACATGAATTTGTGTGGCTCAACATGCGATGTCTAAAATTTACTGGTTAGAACCATAGCTTTTAACCATGAATCTTTAGAGTTGTTCACTAGACTTTATTCTTCCTGTTTCTACTTTTTCTCTTTCTGTAATTCACTTAATAGATTTTGGTTGGGCAATGCTTAATATACCATGTGCTAATGTGGTAAATAGACACCTTGGATTTTTGTTGGATTTTTCTTGCAGTCTATTTGGATATATCACTCTACATGTGCTTATATATGCTGCAAACACATTTTCTGAACCTTTATATGTTTTAGCCATGGGATTGCGGTACTGCTGATTATTCAACTGCACAAACATGTTCAAACTGCTGAAATTTTTGCTTTCAAGTAAAATCTTTTTGCGTATTTATTATCTTAATGGTAACCATAGAGGAAATTCACTAGTTGCTATTATTTAGAACTTTTCCTACTATATCCTCAAAACTACTATTCCTTCTAACTTCTAGTTCTTCAACGAGTATATGCATGAAAATTTCAACTAACTACTAAGTTTCTATTGCATAGCTGATAGCTCAATGTCCCCCCACAAATGCCAAATAAAACAACCATTGAAGAAAAAAAAGAGTTGTGTGAGAATTAAGGGAGTTGACCAGGTGGTCTCATTGCAATGACCATTACTCCTCCGTCATTTAGGTATCAAATGGTGGAGTGGGTAGTTATGTGAGAATAAAGGGAGTTTACCAGGTAGTCTCAAAACCCATTTCAGTATATGGTTGAGCAGAAGGCTGCTGGACTTGACATCTCTAGTAGGAATGTTGCTTATGATAAAGTGGATGATGAATTTTGAGATTCATTAATGATGTTGTTGATAGTAAGTGGAGGTGACAGTGAAATTTTTTGATGCCTGGGTGAGGCCTGGGGATCCTTACACATTGAGCTACAACCCTTTTCTTATTTGTGATGAAACTTTAAAAATTCATATTTTTATGGTTTAAATTCTAGATTTTCATCATCCTTTAATCTCTTTAATTGAGTTTTGTTCTCAAATTTTATTATATTTTTAGTATTTTAAATTATGTTCTTATTACGTGTTTTATGTGTTTTTATAAGTAATTACATATGAAAAAGATTGGACATTTGAAGAAGCAAGAAAAAGAAGAGAAATTCATTTCAGATGTCTAGCGCTCAAGCGCTGGACACTCAACACTTGAGTAATTTCTCTCTAGTGTCCCAGTGCTCAAGCGCTAGGAGTGGAGTGCTTAAGCGCTGAAAGCGTATACAGCCACGTTAGTTTGATTGAGCCGGCGCTCAGGTGATAGCAATATATTTTACTCATTTTATAATCCTTTCATTGGGGTTCTTAAGGTTCAATTAAGCCTAATTAAGTTGATTTTGTTCATTTTATAATATTGAGCTTAATTGGATCATTGAAAGAATTATTGTTTGAATTGACTTTAATTTGTTTATTTGGCAACTTTCAGTAAACTGACTATAATTTGAGTTACAAATTTTTGGTTGATGTGATTATAGTCTTGTAGAAAAGTTACGACAATTCTCTACAACTTTCATGAGAACTCAAGAGTCAAATCATACGTTTGGATAACTTAAATTGGAGTTGAAGCAAGATCCAGAATGTTGATCCTGGCAGCTTAACCTCTGCGCACTCATCAACCCATTTCTTGAGCTATAGGAGTTCAATTGACTCCAAACCAGTGGAATTGTAAAATTAAGACTCAAATCTACAACTTTTATGAATAATATAAGAGTCAGATCGGAAGTATAGTAGGTCATATTGGGCCTAGAAGTCAAAATAGAGGAGTTGTAGCTGAGCCTGAATAATGTGCAAAGATTGGGTCATATCTCGAGTTATAGGAATGATATTAGGTTGAAACTAGTGGCATTAGAAAGCTAAGACAAAAGCATACAACTTTCATGAAGACTACTTTTCCATTTTCTGACGGCAACCATAAGTTCAGCATCGAATCATTTGGGAGACATGCATCTCAATAATTTTTCACTCATTCACAATTATCAAACAACTCATTTGGCATTTTTCACTCATTCACCCACTCATCCACTCACTCATTAAACTACTCCATTATCATTTTGTGCTCCTCAAGCTCTATAAAAGGGAGCATTGGCTACTCATTTGATCATCTTAACTTAGAGATCAAGATCATGCTATTGTGTTATTTATTTTTCTTGTGGTAGTTTTTTTTTTATTCTAAATAGAAGTTATGTTCATCCCTTTCTTCTTCTCTCTTTCTTTCTTCTTGTTTATGAATAACTAATTTTCATTTTGCTTGGGTAAAAAAGTTAAACTTTTGGTAATAAATTAATGTTAGATTAATTTCTTTCTTGTGCTTGAATGATGTATTATCAAGTGGTCATTATATGTGCTGTATTTTGTTTCCAATCAATTTAGAAACCCTCCTTGTAAAGTGAAAATCTTGATTCATTGTAGACAAGAGATTAGCATAATGAATGCTTGAGCCCATTTACAAGTATTGGTGCTAGTGAATAATTAAAGGAATCATAATATAATTACATATATAATCTTAATTGAACTTTGAATGTTGTATTTTTCGATTGGAACTTCCATTATGTGTGGATTTCAATTGAGTTATAAAAAAAATAATATTGTCTTCAATATATTACTAAGAGTGGATTTTCTAACCCAAACAAATCTTTTTTCATTTGTGAAGAACTTTTATCACCTTTATTGTTGTGACAAATCTTTTCCTTACCTCAAATAATTTTTCCTAATTAATTCTTTGTGGATCGACTCAGACTCTTGAGAATTTATTACTTTAAACAACTTGCACTTAAGTTTTCAATTTATAATTCGCATCATCAGGCGCTGGAAAGCAAGCGCTTAGGCGTTGGATGCGTAAACAGCAACGTTAACTTTTTTATAAATAGAAAAGTTATGCCAAATTGAACACTCACTTGGACAGACTGCAGCAGCCGTCAAAAAACACAAATCCTAAAGTGGTGTAGGCACAATTAGGCTTGAAAATTAGGAATTCTCTTTAACCTTTTTGTCTTTTTACAATAAAGTTTATTGTATTCTTCTTTTTATGTTCTTCTTTTTTCATGTGTAACTAAACATTTTTCGTTAAGGTGATAATAGATCTTGTTCTTGGATGATATAAATTATTTTATAAGTTTAATCTATGTTTTTATTTCATGATTCACATATTTATCTCTTCTCTTAATGTTTTTCTAAACCTGATCAATTTGGAAATGATTTTTAGGTTGATGTATGATTTGAGAAAATTTGCATGAACCTAAAATTTGTGATAAACACCATAATTTCCGCAATCGTTAGGAATAGACATTGTGGATTATGTGGTCTTTCTTGTAATTCCCTCGTTTATAATAATGCATTTTTCTATTTGGGGTTAGACTAAGAGATTAGTTAATTCTAATTAGTGTAAAGATAATTAATATACCCATGGATTTGATGTTGATTAATTTTGGGAATTGACCATGAATCATTGAAATAAAAATTGATTAAACCAATATTTGAAATTATATCAAAAGAGCTCAAGTGAAGTCTGAACCCTAACACTTTAATCTCTTCATTTTTCACCATTGATTCGATTCTTGATTTATTTTTAATTATTTTTCTAATTATTGTTTTCTTTTATTTTTATTTTTATCAACTCCCACTTTTCGGTAGCTTAAGTAGTATTTATTTAACAAAATTAGTAATTGATAATATAATCCTCATAGGACAATACTCTTATTCACTCTTTATTACTTTTACGATTAGGTGCACTTGTCGATTTCACAACAATTTGCCAAGTCAATTCAGTAAAGTGGAACCATACTAGTGAATCAATCTTCAATGTTTTTACTTTTTCTTTCTTTAAGTAGTATAAAATATTTAATAGAGATACAAAAATTAAACAAATACTATGGAAACCAGTACTAAGATATCATCATGAGGTAAAAGTAGATAGTTAACGATATATTTTGGGAAATGGCTTATTGCATGTGCTAAGAACTTTTTATTTAACTGAAACTTGGCCCCACTCTGATAAGATTTTGTTACCAGTTTATACCCATTTCACTTGTTGCAGCATTAATTGAACTTCAGCTCATCAAATTTAGAATAATTTCATCAAACAAATCTATTAGAATAGTTTAGAATTTTTTTAAATATAGCAGTATATCATGTATATATGCTAGGATCAATTAAAATTACTTAGGATTGTAGCATATCAAAATTGTATCACTGTGATTAACTGTAATCAATATTAACATCTATATATAGAGATCATGTGTGATCTGATTAAACACACAATTTAGCAACAATCCTTTTTCTTCAAGTTAGTATCAGAGCGGGTTTCGACCCGTCTTTGTCTAAATCCTAATCTGTTGTGAATGACAAAATTTCCTTCCTCGCCACGACTCAATTTTGGTGAGTCCTCACTGTTGCACCTCTTTCTAGCAGAATTTCCTTCACTATCGCACCTCTTTCCAGTAGATTTTTCAGTGATGATCACTTTCCAATGACTGTCTGACCTACAAATCTGGGTGCGAAACCTACTGCATTAGAATCGCACCACCTCGATCGTCCAGATCCCAAAACGGCACCGTCGTTAGCCTCACCACGCTCCACCATAAGCCGCTGCACCAGAATCCACACGCTAGCGCGTGAGAGAGCGTGAGAGCTTTTTCCAGTGCCGTTCTTCCACAGACTTGGATGAAATTTACTATAGAAGACGTCCCAAGCCTTTTCTAGTCTCATCTTGGCTGTTTATGTGGTATTTCAGATCGTAGGTGCCTCAACCACCGTATTTTTGGGCGTTTTGCCATGTTCATTTGCTGCGTTTTGTTGATTCCAGACCTGCCCAGTCTTTTTTGGACCTATTCTAGGTGTTTCTTTTATTTTTTAGTCATCTTACTTTGATTTCTCACAATGGGCGATGTTGTCTCAGGTGTTTTAGGACACTTATATGCTTCTTCTAATTCTAAAAGCCTTGTCGAGTTGACCAACATTACCGTCATGTCAATTACAACTAAAAAATTGACCGGGTCGGCCATTTATAAGTCTTGGCCAACTTCAATAAAGGTTTGGTTTACAGGACAAGTGGCAGTTAAAGCATCTTACCACGAAACTTGCAGATGTCCTAAAGGCTGATCTTTCAGAATGGAAGAAGCTTAATGCACAACTTTTGAGTGTCCTCTAGAAGTTCATTGATCTTGAGGTCGTGGATCTTTTCCAACTATTCGAAACTTGTTATGAGGTATGGAAAGAAGCCCAAGACTGCTACACTAATGATATACAACATCTATACTCTATTGTCTCTAGTATGATGAACTTGCGCAAGCAACAAGATACTCATATGGAATCCTTCCTTGGCAAGATGCATTCATTAATGCAAGAATTTACTACCATGATGCCTCACACTAAGAATCAGTCTAAGCATAAGAAGCAATAGGAATGGTTCTTTATAGTTTTTATCCTCTCAACCTTTACACCAGACGTGGAAAATGTTCGCTAACAAATCTTAACCAATGCTGATAGTCCCACATTGTGTCATACCTTTCAATGATTGTTGAATGTCTCTAATATGACACCACTATCACCTATTTCCACAACCATACTAGAGTCTATTATTCTTGTCTACCAAGTTAATAACTCTGGTAGTGGTCATGGTCGAGCAGGCCACGTTGCTCTTTTTGTAACAAGTTAGGACATTTGGAGGTGTAACACTCTCCTTAGGGTGCCACATTTTATGTTACCTAATTACCATATTACCCCTTCATTAGAAATCGTGCTTGTAATATAAATACGAGTTATAAAATTTCTTGATGATAATAAGATAAACTTAGCAGAAAATAAAAACATAACAACATTGTCACAAATAATTTACATCGTATATACATACAAGCCTTTAGTATTGTCATACTTAAATAATTACAAACTAGACTTTCAAAACATTTAAACTTTAAACTTTAATTTAAACTATTATACTGCCTAAGTCCTACTAGACAGCAGGACCCTCAGACGGGTCCTCCTCAGATTCCTCAGCATATAGGAATCCATCATGATGTGAAGTCCTATGGACAGGTGTCCGAGCAGACGACACAATACTGACCTCACTAGGGGTATGATAGTAAGCCCCCCAGTACTGCCTAATAGAAATTGGAAACTCTAGGTGCATATATATGTTAACACTAAAGTATGGATGTCCTAAATGTAATCTACTGAATCTAATATTTAAGTCCCCCATATAGTAAATACTCTCTCTATCTAAATCGACATGCCACGCCTCTTCTCCTCCTAGAAACGTGAACCTCATGTAACCAAGGAAACTAGGCATCTCCATCCTCTCAAAACTCAGCGTCCTCTATGGGAATTTGCTCTTCCCTAACTTTTCGCTCCACTTCTTGCTCGACGTCTTCACAAATATAAATATAATATAGAACAGGCATACAAAGAGGTGAGATCACCTACACCATTACTAGTATGGTAGCAATGAAGATAAACACATACAATATTTCATACAGTTATCATACCATAATTACAGTTATGTCACTAACATCATTATCATCACAAAACATGTAATATACAATAATTACAGTCATGCCATTACCAATAATCCAACATCCAATAAATCAATTATCATAAACATAATTATGATAATACCCTCAATAACTACATGTATGCACACAGACTCAATTTCTTACTCCGTGGAGCAATAACTCAAGTCGGAGAGAGTGATCGAAAAGATTTATCGGTACCAATATGCCTCGGACCACGTGCTCAATCTTGCACATCTAGTATATACACGACAGTCTTTATCAGATCTTGATTAAGAATAGTGTCTCGGTTAGGATCATTGGTGTGATGCGTCAACTAACCTAGAGACATCGAAAAAGCTACCAACCGCCCACGTGCTCAATAGGCAACCCAGCACCCCAATGCCTTATCAAGGTCAACTAAGTGACTTATACTACGCATATCGCACCCACTCAAGAAGTGTAGTCTCTCCCCAGCCCCCAAGGTCAATTAGCCTCATTAGCCTCGCCTCATCCATCGGACCTTTCCTAATGCATGTACTATGCACTATTCACATTTCCAATTCATATCACATATTCGGGGTCCGCACAATAATCTAACAATATTATTACTGTATTTTAATCACGTAGTCATATTTTCACATTTTCTTAATCGTGACTCAATTCTGTCGCCTTTTTCAATCGCGTAGCGATTTTTCAACGTTTCTCAAACGCATAAATATTTTCATATGTTTTAAATCCAAAATATACTATTTTTCTCTTTAATACTAAAAATTCACTTTATTTTTCCATATTTGCATAATAGCCCCTTAAAACTTAATATTTACATTATAGTCTTTATTTAAATAATATTTTCACAATAGTCCTTCATAAAATTCATATTTATGAAATAGTCCCTCATAAAATTTATATTTATGAAATAGTCCTTCATAAAATTTATATTTATGAAATAGTCTCTCTTTTATAAAATATTTACACTATGACCTCTCTAAAACTAATATTTACAATATGACCCCTCTAAAAAAAAGTATTTATACAATAGCCCTTATTTAAATAATATTTAAAATTTAGTCCATCTTTTATAAAAATTTACAATATAACCCCTCTAAAAATTAGTAATTGTACTATTTTTCAAAAATTGTTATTTCTTTTCTTTACTTCACATAAAAATCATTTTACTTTGCTATACTCAAACTTTTCTAAATTCATTTAGATCTCTAAATTCTCATTTTTTAATCCCTCAGTTTAAGGACTTTGGTCCTCTTTTTCCATGGTATGGCCGTGAGCCTCATTGCTCTTTGGAGCATTCATACAATCGTTTAATCATGTTGTTCACATCCTAAATTATACATACATCCTCATGCTTTCATAATTATATATACACACATAACATCAAAGTTTTAAACATATTATCACACATGCAAGCATAGAAACAAAATCATACACATCACAAACACAATCAAAGAGCATCAAACAATAGGTGAATAAACCCTTATGGGTTTTTCATCGAACAAAACCTTCCCCATACCACCAAAACTTAGTTTGTGAGGTAAAATCTCCCTCTTACCTCTTGAAGACAAATCTTTCAAGCTCCCCTCCTTCTCCTTGATTTCGTACAAGCCACAAACAATTCCTAACAATTCTAAAACAATTAGTAAAATCACATACAAAGCTTTATAATGATAAATCATGGAACAAACATGGTTTAGAAAATCATAAACTTGAATTAAAACCATAAAAACCAAAGTTTACCTCTAGGAAAGTAAGATAAAAGTTGGATTTTGAAGCACTTAGAATGGGATTTTGAGAAAATTTCCTAAATGAAAAGTGTTTAAGAGGTTGTCTAGCTTTAGGAAATGATGAGAGTGAAAATTATAGATGATGGATGGTGTATTTGGTGTTGGGGCCAAACCACAAGGAAGAAAAAAGGAAGGAAAATGTTCTATGTGTTCTTGGAATTTTTGAGAGGAAATAATGAAAGCTTTTTGGTGAGAGAGAAAAGTGAATATTGATAGCAATTTGAGAGTGGGCTGCCGTGTGAGTCTTGGAGAGATTAAGAGATTTGCATGAAGTAAAATATCCTATTTTGTGTTCACATTTGAAGCACATGGCTTATGTCACAAAGATTGTCCTAGAAGCTTGTGGAACTTGGTGGAAAATGGCCTCTTGGCCGTGGGTGTCTAGTGGGGTTAGGGATTTAATTTGCTTTTAATTCAAGTCTAATTGCTTGCTAATTAATTAGTTAATTAGTTAGGTTAAGTTTCCTAATCAATCTTAATTAACATTCCAATTACATAATTGATTAATTAGACATATAATTACATATATCATAACCTCTAATTAAAATTAGGATATCTAATTAAGAATTAGATTATAACTAATTAATAATTAGGTTAGTTTACTTAGCTTGTTAATTAGGCCATTAGATTAACCAAATTAGGTTTAATTAGTTATTAAACAAAGTCAAGCCACTATTGTTGACTTCATCTTAGCCATTGAAATCAACTTGGTTTCCTATCCATTGATCTCATCTACGGTGGATATTACTTAGAAGTTTTATCAGGATTCATTTTACACCATTGATCGGATCAACGGTTATGATCAAAAGCATCTAAATCATGCTTTTCATCCAATAGTCCTTAATGAAGTCTATGCTTCTTTATTTGACTAATTCTTATTGGTTTAGAGTTTTCAAGCCACCTTTGTTGACTTGTTCCTATTTGTTCAGAATTCTGTCCAGTCAGAATCGTTGACTGCTACTCTAAACGCGGGTCCCACAGACTTTTTCGAGTCCATGATCATTTTGAAGCAGATTTCTACTATTTTTAAGACAAGTAAGCCTTGTCAAATAAAATAATATTATAATAATATAAAATTATTTTATTACACGCTTAAATCTAAAAATTAAAAGACTAATATATATATCAATCGAATTGGGTTTAGTAAGATCCTCAACTCCGAATAATTAAAATAAGATTTTTTCGGTCAAAAAAATTATTATTTTCTTACTCAAGCAAATCACACAAAATGATAAAAAATGATCTCAGAACAGTCAAATTATTTTTATAACACACATAAAATACAAAACAGTGTAATTCTGCTATTACTATTAACATAGTCAGAATTTGGGGTGTTACAACTCTCCTCTTCTAAAAATAAGTTTCGTCCTCGAAACTTGACACATATTCAAAATAAAAACGGATACTGCTCTCTGATCTTCTCTTCCAACTCCCATGTGGCTTCACCATTTATATCGTTCCATACCACTTTAACCAATGTGACATCCTTTCCTTGAAGCTGCTTTATCCTTCAATCTTCAATCTTGACTGGAAACGTCTCATAGGTCAAGTTCTCTTTCAGTTGTACGGGTCTGACTTGATAACATGAGTCAGATCAGAAATATATTTCCGTAGTTGTGATACGTGAAATACATTATGAAGATTTGATAAGAACGGTGGTAGTGCAATCTAATAAGCTACCGGACCTACCCGACGAAGTATCTGATACGGTCCGATAAACTTCGGAGTGAGCTTCCTGGACTTAATTACTCGTCCAACTCCAATCATAGGCGTCACACGTAGAAATACATGATCACCTTCTTCAAATTCAAGCGGTCTTCGTCTTTTATCTACATAACTCTTTTGCCGTGTCTGAGTTGTCCTCATCTTGTCTTGGATCATCTTCACTTTCTCAGTAGTCTGCTGCACAAATTCTGGTCCTACCACAGTACTTTCACCATTATGGTACCAACACAACGGTGTTCTACATCTTTTCCCATATAATGCCTTATAGGGTGCCATTCCTATGCTCGAATGGAAACTATTGTTGTAGGTGAATTCTATCAATGGTAGAAATTCATCCTAACAACCAGTTTGCTCTAGAACATAAGCTCTCAACAAGTCTTCCAATGACTAAATCGTCCTTTTTGACTGACCATCTGTTTGTGGATGGTAAGTAGAACTCAAACGTAGTTTTGTTCCCATCGCTTCTTGCAAACTATTCCAAAATCTTGATGTGAATCGCGGATCTCAATCAGAAATAATACTGGATGGTACACCATGAAGTCTAACGATTTTATTGATATACACTTGAGCCAACTTCTCCATTGAGTACTTAATATTAATTGGTAAAAAGCGCGCCGACTTTGTAAGCCGATCAATAATTACCCATACAGAATCATGACCCTTCCGAGTTTTCGGTAGTCCCGTGACGAAATCCATTGCTATGTCATCCCATTTCTATTCAGGAATAAGCAAAGGTTGCAACATTCCTGATGGTCTCTGATGTTCCACTTTGGCCTTCTGACAAATCAAACAGGATGATACATATTCAGCTACATCCCTCTTCATTCCTTGCCACCAATATAACTGTTTCAAATCTTGGTACATCTTTGTGGCTCCCGGATGCATACTCAACTTACTTCTATGAGCTTCCTCCAAAATCAATCTTCTCAGTTCTGCATTGTTTGGTACACAAACTCTTCCATTGAACTTCAGAATCCCATCAACACCCTCATTGAATTCCAATTCTGCTCTTTGACTTCTTGCTTCCTTTGCTTCTTGTAAATACTAATCACTGGTTTGTCCTTCTCGTATTCTATCCATCAAATCATTCAAAATAGTGATCATGTTCAAACACATCTTCCCCGGTGTCAACTTCACAGATAATCGCATATCCCGAAACTCTTCTATCAGTTCCTTCTCCTTCATCATCATAACAGAAGCATTAAGCGCTTTCCTACTTAAAGCATCCGCTACGACATTCGCCTTTCCGGGATGATACTGTAACTGAAAGTCATAGTCTTTCAGAAACTCGAGTCAACGCCTTTGTCTCATGTTCAACTTTTTCTGGTCAAATAGATACTTCAAACTTTTATGGTCACTAAAAATAGTGAACGTTGTCCCATAGAAAAAATGTCTCCATACCTTCAATGCAAATACTACTGCTGCCAACTCCAAGTCATGAGTCAGATAATTCCTCTCATGCACTTTTAACTGTCTCGACGCGTATGCCACAACCTTACGGTTCTGCATAAGAACACAACCTAACCCTTAATACGAAGCATCACAATACACTTCGAAAGATTCGTTCGGATCAAGCAGAATCAAAACCGGTGAAGTAGTCAGTCATCGTTTCAACTCCTGAAAACTTTCCTCGCATGCTTCAGTCCATGCAAACGGTTGATTCTTTCGTGTAAATTGGGTAAGAGGTCCTGCAATCTTTGAAAACCCTTCAATAAATCGTTGATAGTAACCGGCCAATCCGATGAAACTATGGATCTCCGATACAGTCTTCGGTCTCTCCCATTCAACAACTGTCTCCACCTTTAAAGCATCAACCTCAATTCCATCCACCGATATGACATGCCCCAAAAATTGTACTTCGCTCAACCAAAATTCACATTTGGACAACTTGACATACAACTTATTCTCCTTCAAAATCTGGAGAACCACTCTGAGATGTTCAGCATGCTTCTCCTGACTTCGAGAATAAATCAAGACGTCATCAATAAAGACAACAATAAACTTATCCAAGTACGAATGAAAAATCTGATTCATGAAGTCCATAAATATCGCAGGTGCATTAGTCACACCAAAAGGCATCACTTGATACTCGTCATGCCCATATCGTGTCCGAAACGCAGTCTTTGGGATATCCTCCACCTTCACACGTATCTGGTGATAACCAGAACGTAAGTTAATCTTAGAAAATATTGCGACTCCTCGCAATTGGTCCATCAGATCATCGATTCTTGGTAGTGGATACTTATTCTTGATTGTAATCTTGTTCAATTGCCGGTAATCTACACATAAACGAGAAGTCTCACCATTCTTCTTTACCAACAATACTGGAGCTCCCCAAGGTGATACACTTGGTCTCACAAATTGCTTCTCCAATAAATCCTCCAACTGCTTCTTAAGTTCTGCCAACTCTACTAGCGACATCCGATAAGGCGCTATAGATATAGGTCCAGCTCCAAGTACCAAATCAATAGAGAATTCAATCTCCCTTTTCAGCGGTAGTCCAAGTATATCTTCAAGAAATACCTCAAGAAATTCATTCACTACAAAAATATCCTTCAGAACGTCTTCACACTGAACCTCCATAGAAGACATCAACAAGTACCCCCGATCTCCTTCCTTCAAACAAGCCTCCACTTGAGTAGCTGTTAGGAATCTAGAATCCTTAACCTCAGGAAAAACTAATGTCTTATTCGAATAGTCTATCAAGATATGGTTGGAAGACAACCAATCCATTCCTAAAATTATATTAATCTTGGAAAGAGGCAAACAAATCAAATCCACATGAAAGATTCTATCCCTAACACATACAGGGCAATTCAAACACACTTTTGTAGTTATCACAGGCTTATCAGTAGAAGTACTAACACTCAAATCATACGGCAATGTAGTCACAGTCAATCCCAAACGTCCTACACAATCACATGCAATGAAAGAATGTGTTGCTCCCGAATCATATAGTACTGTTAAAGGATTACCTTCAATGGCACACTCCTCCATTATCAAGTCCTCGGATTTAGCGGCTTCCTCCCAGCTCATAGTATATACTCGACCACCCGCTTGTGGCCTTGCAGTGTGGACACTTACCACAGATGGTTCTGCCTTCTGCTGATCACACTCCCTAGAGAAATGTCCAAGCTTCCCACATCGATAACAAATCACCCCCTTATATTGACAGTCCCTGGTGAGATGTCCTTTCCCACACTTAAAACATTTAAGTGCAGAAGTTCCAGTTGAAACTACTCTACTACCACTTGAACTTCCTCCAAATGATTGTTGCCGATTCTGACTTGCTGCTGGTTTAGTATATGATTTTTGTTGGTAACGGTTGCCACCGCTACTCTTTCCCCTTTGGAACCGCGCTGGTCCAAAATTCTTATTTCTCGCTTCGCGGAGATGATCAATTTTTTCCACCTTTCAGCATTTATCTAGCAATACCGAAAACTGATCAATATCCACAGTTGCTAAAGCTCACTTGATGTCAAGCCTCAGCCCCTCTTCGAACTTCCTACACTTCCACTCCTCATCTGGATGCATTTGGAAGTACCTCGAAAAGTTAGATAAGCTTTCGAATCTTGCTGCGTATTCACTCACGGTCATCGCTCCTTGTCTTAGACTAAGGAATTCCATTTCCTTAGCATGTCGAACACTGGCTGGGAAATACTTCCCGAGAAACTTCTGCCTAAAGAGCTGCCAAGTCACAACTCTCCCTTCAACTTGAATTAATCTCCGGGCTCCTGCCCACCAAGCCTCTCCATCACCGACTAGCACAAACGTGGCGAAAGTAAGCTTCCGTTCATCAGTACATCTCATGCCATCGAATATCTTTTCCAATTCCTTGATCCAAAGATCAGCTTTCTCTGGATCAACCTCTCCGTGGAACTTCAGTGGATTGTTCCTCCAAAATTCTGACAAGCTGTGAGCATCATCATTTGCTCTTTGGTTCTGTTGTGCAACAACCTCAACCATCGGTTGTATTGCTGCTACAGCTGCAACCATATTTTGATTGTCGTCGCCAGCATTTCCAGCTGCTGCCCTCGCATTCATGCGTCCTCTTCCGCGTCCAGCCATTTCGTTCTATCAATCAGACTGAACAACACAAAGAAAAGTGAGGGTCAGTCTTCAAACAATATTGTTTTTCTTTCAAAAAATAATTACAGAGAATCACACAACTTAGACAAGACAGACCTAACCACAAACCCAAAAGACTCTAACTTGGGCTCTGATACCAACTAATGTAACACCCTCCTTAGGAAGTCACATTTTATGTTACATAATTACCATATTACCCCTTCATTAGAAATCGTGTTTGTAATATAAATACGAGTTATAAAATTTCTTGATGATAATAAGATAAACTTAGCAGAAAATAAAAACATAACAATATTTTCACAAATAATTTACATCGTATATACATACAAGCCTTTAGTATTGTCATACTTAAATAATTACAAACTAGACTTTTAAAACATTTAAACTTTAAACTTTAATTTAAACTATTATACTGCCCAAGTCCTACTAGACAGCAGGACCCTCAGATGGGTCCTCCTCAGATTCCTCAGCATATAGGAATCCATCATGATGTGAAGTCCTACGGACAGGTGTTCGAGCAGATGACACAACACTGACCTCACTAGGGGTACGATAGTAAGCCCCCCAGTACTACCTAATAGAAATTGGAAACTCTAGGTGCATATATATGTTAACACGAAAGTACGGATGTCCTAAATGTAATCTACTCAATTTAATATTTAAGTCCCCCATATAGTAAATACTTTCTCTATCTAAATCGACATGCCACGCCTCCTCTCCTCCTAGAAACGTGAACCTCATGTAGCCAAGGAAACTAGGCATCTCCATCCTCTCAAAACTCAGCGTCCTCTACGGGAATATGCTCTTCCCCAACTTCTCGCTCCACTTCTTGCTCGACGTCTTCACAAATATAAATATAATACAGAACAGACATACAAAGAGGTGACATCACCTACGTCATTATCAGTATGGTAGCAATGAAGATAAACACATACAATATTTCATACAACTATCATATCATAATTACAGTTATGTCACTAACATCATTATCATCACAAAACATATAATATACAATAATTACAGTCATGCCATTACCAATAATCAAACATCCAATAAATCAATTATCATAAACATAATTACGATAATATCCTCAATAACTACATGTATGCACACAGACTCAATTTCCTACTCTATAGAGCTACAACTCAAGTCGAAGAGAGTGATCAAAAAGATTTATCGGTACCAATATGCCTCGGACCACGTGCTTAATCTTGCACATCTAGCATATACACGACAGTCTTTATCAGACCTTGATTAAGAATAATATCTCAGTTAGGATCATTGGTGTGTTGCGTTGGTCTAACCTACGGCATAGAAGAGCTACCAACTGCCCATTGTAGGCAACCTGCACCCCAATGCCCTTAAGGTCAACTAGTGACTTACATTACGTATATCGCACCCACTCAAGAAGTGTAGTCTCTCCTAGGCAATTAGCCTCATACAGTCCATCGGATATTTCCAATGCATGTACTATGCATTATTCATATTTCCAATTCATATCACATATTCAGGGTCCACACAATAATCTAACAGTATTATTACTGTATTTTAATCGCGTAGTCATATTTTTGCATTTTCTTAATCGCGACTCAATTCTGTCGCCTTTTCCAATCGCGTAGCGATTTTTCAATGTTTCTCAAAAGCGTAAATATTTTTCATACGTTTTAAATCCAAAATATACTAATTTTCTCATTTAATACTAAAAATTCACTTTATTTTTTCATATTTGCATAATAGCCCCTTAAAACTTAATATTACCATTATAGTCCTTATTTAAATAATACTTTCACAATAGTCCCTCATAAAATTCATATTTATGAAATAATCCTCATAAAATTTATATTTATAAAATAATCCTTCATAAAATTTATATTTATGAAATAGTCACTCTTTTATAAAATATTTACACTATGACCCCTCTAAAAATAAGTATTTATACAATGGTCCCTCATTTAAATAATATTTATAATTTAGTCCCTCTTTTTATAAAAATTTACGATATAACCCCTCTAAAAATCAGTAATTGTACTGTTTCCCAAAAATTGTTATTTCTTTTCTTTACTTCACATAAAAATCATTTTACTTTGCTATAGTCAAACTTTTCCAAATTCATTTAGATCTCTAAATTCTCATTTTAATCCCTCAGTTTAAGGACTTTGGTCCTCTTTTCCATGGTATGGCCGTGAGCCTCATTGCTCTTTGGAGCATTCATACAATCGTTTAATCATGTTGTTTACATCCTAAATTATACATACATCCTCATGCTTTCATAATTATACATACACACATAACATCAAAGCTTTAAGCATATTATCACATATGCAAGCATAGAAACAAAATCATACACATCACAAACACAATCAAAGAGCATCAAACAATAGGTGAATAAACCCTTATGGGTTTTTCACCGAACAAAACCATCCCCACACCACCAAAACTGTGAATGCTTATGTCCCTAAAGCATGTCAAATGGTTTTTAATGATAACAAAGGCCAAAATGAATATCAAGTGCAAAAGAGAAGATCAAACGCAAAAGGAAAAATCAAGATCAAAGAAAGAAGTCAAGAGGTTTATTTAGTTATAAGACTTAGAACATTAATGTTAAATGCTCTCAAGATTTCTCAAATGATTTTTCAATATATCATTTCAAAATAAGTGAAAAATTTCAAAGTTAAACATGGCTTTCAAGAAAACTTGTGTTTCAATCTTAAATCTAACACTCTTAAAAGGATTTATGTTTAATCAAGTGTCTTGAGGTGTTAGAAATGACTTACAAGCTTTATTGGACTTGAAAAATGTGTTCAAAGGCCAATGTAATCGATTACATGATGTTTGTAATTGATTACACAGCAAACAGAAGCCATGTAATCGATTACAAGCAAGTCAGAGGCCATGTAATCGATTACACAATATATGTAATCGATTACATCAAACCCAGAAAGGCAAGAACACGTTCAAAGAGTCATGTAATCGATTACATGGATATTGTAATCGATTACACAAAGTTAGTCAAGTCATGTAATCGATTACATGGATATTGTAATCGATTACAAGCAAAGTCAGAAGCCATGTAATCGATTACACTAATAATGTAATCGATTACACAGAGCCTAGAAAGCCAAGAACACGTTGGAATAATAATGTAATCGATTACATAAGTTGTGTAATCAATTACACGAACCCTGACAACGTCCAACGCCTATATTAAATGCATTAAATGCATGACCAGAACACCCCAACGGCTCTATTAATTGAGAAACTTATAAATACCAAAGTTGAGTCTTTATTAGAAGTTGACCTTGAACCAAAAACTGACCATCAATACTTCCAAACGTGAATCAATCCTCAAATCCATTTCTTGCTCTGTTTTTTGTTAAAAACGTGAAAAATCTTTGAGAGCATATTAGAGCTTCAATTTGTAATCATCTGCTCTAATGAGAGCTTCATTTAATCTATCATTATTGCTTTGTAAAGAGGGTGATGCATCCCTCCAAAAGTGTAAAGGGTGAGGTATCTCTTAGTTAAAGAGACTCAAGCTCCAAGGGTGAGATATCCCAAAGTGTTGAGTGCTCAAGGTTGTAGTGGTTGTCAAGAACCCATTGAAGCTTGAAAATATAGTGAAAAATCTCAAGTTGTTGCTTGGGGACTGGACGTAGATCACAAGTGGATTGGTGATCGAACCAGGATAAATCATTGTATTTGTTTTCTCTAAACCCTTCTCTTTACATTAAGTACTGTTTTATTGATTTGCTTGAATATTGGTACCTTTGGCTATTGCATTTATAAGTGAAAGTGTTTATCTTTTATATCCAATCATCTCTAATCATCAATTAGCTTCAACGAAAATTGTTTATCAAACAATTTGTGAAAGTTTTGCGAACTTAGTTTTCATACTCAATTCACCCCCCTCTTGAGTATTGAGGCCACTTGGTAACAAGTGGTATCAGAGCTAGACTCATGTATAAAGAGCTTAGCAGTTTCAAGAGAAGTGATGGTTTCAAATGGTTTTTCAAATGAAGGTTATTCTATAAACAGACCACCTTATTTCAATGGGGATGGTTATGCCTATTGGAAATAAAGGATGAAAATTTTTATTGAAGCTATTGACTAAGATGTGTGGGACGCCATTGAAAATGGTGCTTTTGTCCCAACACAAACTAAAGATGGTGTGAAAATTAATACACCTAGAAATGAATGGACCGATGATGATAAAAAGAAGGTTCAATACAACTTGAGAGCCAAGAACATCATCACCACATCTTTGGGGTATGATGAATTCTTTAGGGTGTCAAATTATAAAACCGCAAAAGAAATGTGAGATACTCTACAAGTAACTCATGAAGGTACTAGTGAGGTAAAACGATCTCGAATAAACACTCTTACTCATGAATATGAATTGTTTAGAATGAACCAAGGTGAGAGTATTCAAGATATGCAAAAGAGGTTTACTCATATTGTTAATCATCTTATCTCATTGGAAAAGACATTTCCTAATGAGGATCTTATTAACAAAGTCTTGAGATGTCTAAGCAGGAATTGGTAACCCAAAGTGATGGAGATTGCGGAATCAAGAGATTTATCAACAATGTCTCTAGCCACCTTATTTGGAAAGCTTCAAGAACATGAGCTGGAACTAAATAGGCTCAACCAAAATGAAGAGCATGACAAAAAGAAGAAGGGAATCGAACTCAAAGCTACTTCCTCTATAATTGAAGATGATGATGAAGATGGTGAAAGTGTTGAGCTAAGTGAAGAGAATCTTAATCTCATTGTAAGAAAATTTGGAAGATTCCTAAAGAACAAGGGATTTCAAAGAAGACCACCATTTCCTCAAAAGAAAGCGTATCACAAAGGAGAAGGATCCTCTACTCCTCCAAAATGCTATGAATGTGGAAAATCGGGACACATGAAAATGAAGTGTCCTATATATCTCAAGAAGACGGAGAAGTTTGAGAAAAGACCTTCTAAGGAAAGGAAAGGAAGAAGAGCATATATAGCTTGGGAGGACAATGACTTAAGCTCTTCCGACGATTCAGAGAATGAAGAAGCCCATCTTTGCCTCATGGCTCAAGGAGAAAAAAGTGAAGAAAGTGACACCGAGGTAACCTCTTCTAACCTAGAACCTTCACCTTCTTATGATGAATTGCAAGATGCCTTTCAAGAATTGCATGATGAATCTTTAAGGCTCACAAAAATGATTTTGTCTTCCAATAAAACAATCTCCTTATTGGAAAATAAAGTTTCTATTTTAACTAAGGAGATAAATGAGCTTAAAATTAAAAATGAGACTTTAGGACTCATTGATGCTAATTCATTATGCATGACTTGTTCCTCACATGATAATACATCCATATCATTACCTTGTTTATCATGCAAAGTTTTTGAAAAAAAAATTGAAGATTTGAATAACACTCTTGCAAAATTCACTTTTGGAAGAGACAACTTGAATGTATTGTTAGGGAGACAAAAATGTGTTTTTCAAAAAATCGGTTTGGGATTTAATCCAAACAATCATCAAAAGTCTTATAAGAACTTCTTTGTTTCCTCAAATACCTCAAGTAGTCCCTTTGTCAAATGTTTTCATTGTGGTAAGAAAGGGCATAGTGCATCAACTTGCAATGTTAGAAAGAACATAAACACTAAGGTTGGAATAAAAAGAGTTTGGGTTCCTAAAGGTATCATGCCTAACTCTAACACACAAGGACCCAAGATAATTTGGGTACCAAAGATTAAAACTTGAATGTGTGTTGTAGGTGTGCTTGAAGACCAAGAGCTCAAGTTAGTATCTTGATAGTGGTTGCTCCAAGCACATGACCGGTGATGGCTCCAAGTTCTCCTCCCTTACACACAAGAAACATGGTCATGTCACATATGGTGATAACAATAAAGGAAAGATTCTTGGAATTGGCAAAGTTGAAATCTTGGCCAAGACGCACTTGGAAAAAGAGAAAGAGTCTAAGAAGGAAGAAGAGAGACTCCTTGATCACTCATGGCAAAAAGATTCAGAAATCTTGGATCTACCCAAGAAATGGAGGACTTCAAGATATCATCCTCTTGACAAGGTGATAGGTGATGTATCAAAAGGGGTAATCACTCGAAACTCACTTAGAGATGCATGTAATCACCTAGCCTTTGTCTCTCAAGTTAAACCTACAGACATAAATGACGCCATTAATGATGAGCATTGGATCTTGGTCATGCAAGAAGAACTAAACCAATTTGAGAGAAATCAAGTTTGGGAATTAGTTCCAAGGCCCAATGATCATCCTATAATTGGCACTAAATGGGTCTTTAGGAACAAACTTGATGAAACAGGCTTAATAATAAGAAATAAAGCTAGGCTTGTAGCTAAGGGATATAATCAAGAAGAAGGCATAGACTATGAAGAAACTTATGCTCCCGTAGCTAGGTTAGAGGCCATTAGAATGCTACTTGCATATGCTTGCATCATAGATTTCAAACTCTATCAAATGGATGTCAAAAATGCATTTTTAAATGGTTTTATACAAGAAAAAGTGTATGTAGAACAACCTCCTGGTTTTGAGGATTTTGAAATGCCCAACCATGTTTTTAAACTGAAAAAGGCCTTGTATGGCTTAAAACAAGCTCCTAGAGCATGGTATGAAAGGTTGAGCAAATTCTTTTTAGAAAAAGGTTTTTCTAGAGGCAAAGTTGACACTACCCTTTTCATAAAACATAAAATGCATGACATACTTCTAGTTCAAATCTATGTTGATGACATTATATTTGGAGCTACTAACAACTCTCTTTGTAAAGAATTTTCAAATATTATGCAAAGTGAGTTTGAGATGTCTATGATGGGTGAGCTCAATTTCTTCTTTGGTCTCCAAATCAAGCAAACAAGAGAAGGAACTTTCATAAGCCAATCCAAGTATTGCAAGGAGCTACTCAAGAAGTTTGGAATGGACAATGCCAAGCATATGGCTACTCCTATGAGCACCTCTTACTATTTGGATAAGGATGAAGGAGGTAAATCAGTAGAAATTACGAAATATAGAGGTATGATTAGCTCACTCCTTTATCTCACTGCAAGTAGGCCTGATATAATGTTTAGTGTATGCATGTGTGCTAGATATCAAGCCAATCCTAAAGAATCACACCTAAATGCTGTTAAAAGAATAATGAAATATCTAATAGGCACATCACAAATGGGTTTATGGTACCCTAAAGGTGCCTCATATAGTCTTATTGGGTATTCCGATTCTGATTTTGCTGGTGCAAAATGGATAGAAAGAGCACTAGTGGGACATGCCACTTGCTTGGAAGCTCACTAGTTTCTTGGCATAGCAAGAAGCAAAATAGTGTGACATTGTCTACAGCTGAAGCTGAATATGTTGCAGCTGGGAGTTGTTGTTCTCAAATCCTTTGGATGAAACAATAACTCTTGGACTATGGTCTTAAGCTTAATCACATCCCCATAAGATGTGATAATACTAGTGCAATCAATTTGTCCAAAAATCTCATTTTGCATTCTAGGACTAAACATATTGAAATAAGACATCATTTTATTAGAAATCATGTTCAAAAGGGTGATTATATGCTTGAGTTTGTAGAAACCACTAAGCAACTAGCTGACATTTTCACTAAACCCCTAGCAAAAGAAGCATTTTTCTATATAAGAAATGAACTTAGCATATTGGATCAATCATGCATAAATTAACTATTTGCTGCATAATCCTAAAACTAATGCATAAACTTGCATCTTTCTGCATAATCATGCCAAATTGCTACATAATATCTGAATGTTTCATCATATTTGAATCCAATACTGACTTGAGCGTCGGAGATTTCTCCTAAGTTGTTTTGCAGGTGCTCCCTCATGCCCAAGACTCCCAAGCAACTCAACATCCTCAAAATTTCACCCAAAATGGTGAAATTCTTAGTAAAAATGGTAATTTTGATCACTTATGTGAGTTGAATCATAATATGATTAGATTATATGTTTGAATGATGATTTGAATTGATCTAAGTTGCTTTGGAACTAATTTGGATGGATTAAAGTTGATTATATGCTGTTAGGAATACAAAATCTGAGTTAAAGAGTGCTGGTAATCAATTACAATGCCTTTGTAATCGATTACACAGGTTCTGTCACGCATGTAATCGATTACACACCTTTTGTAATCGATTACAATCAACTCATAACTCAGGTAATCGATTACATCAACTATGTAATCGATTACAAGGTTCCCAGAAAGCATGTAATCGATTACACCAAAAGTGTAATCGATTACATACCCACCTGAATGCATGTAATCGATTACACACTCAATGTAATCGATTACACGAGGTTTTTAAAAGGTTTCGACGCGCGTAGAGCTCATTTTTCAGAACCTATTCATCTTCTTCGTCCTCCTCCCCCTGCTCCCACGCACCCCAAACCTCTCAAACCTCAAAATCTCTCATTTCTCACTCAAATCTCCATCAAAATCCCTCATTTCACCTCTCTCAATCTCGAAAAACCCTCTCCACACAACCCATATCTCCAAATCTCCTCACATCCCTCACCCAAATCTCCCCATCTTCTCTCACGAACCCCATCTCCATTTCTTTGCCCTAACCTCGTCCCTCTCTCTCTCCTCACTCATCCCCAACCATTTACCACTCATCCCACTCTACTCCTTCTCATCAATGGCTGAATCCTCTCATCGCTCAAAGCGCCCAAGAATAGGGGCTGCCATTGGAGGGTCTTCTGGTGGTGCCTCACGTAACATATCTGGCCTGGACCTCACGAGACACTTCTCCACTGTAAAGCGAGCTGAGTTGTTCCGGAAGAACTTCCAGCTTCGCAAGATCATCTCTCCCAGGTATCTTCCCATCACCTTCTGCGAGAGTGAACCTTTAGCGAGCTTTAGAACCATAGAAAATTTAGGCTTGCTAGGTTTCCTAAGCATAGAGAAAGCTATCTACCCTAACCTTGTGCGAGTTTTTTATGCGAACCTGAAGGTTGAGGATAATTGCATATTCTCTGAAGTGAAAAAGCAACAAATAAGGTTAACAATGGCTGAATGGTATAGGCTAACGAAACTCACTCCTGATGGAGCTCACTTCTGTGGGAATGCCAATGTTTAGGGGCATGAGTTTGAGCATAAAGCTGCTCTTCTCTCTTTGATTAGGACTGGCTACTCCCCCCTAGTGATCCTAAATGAAGAATCATGGCCACTGGCCTCACTATGGAGAACAGGGTTCTCCACTACCTTTTGGTCTGAGGATTGATTCCCAGGGGAGGGAATTACTCCTAAGTCCTCAAGGATGATGTGGTGGCCTTATAGGCAATGACTACAGGGCGGCCAATAAACTGGGGTTATTACATTTTAGAGCATATACTGGATGTCAAGAAAAAGAAGAACTCTTCTCTCCCATTCGCCATGTTGGTAACCACAATCCTAGAGCACTGTCGCATTTCGCTGGCTGAGGAATCCAAGGACACCAGCTCGAAGGGACCACAATCCATTAGCCTGCATACCCTGAAGAAGCTCCAGCTCTATAAGGTGGATGATAGGTGGCATTACATCGCTCATGACACTTTTGGTCATATCCATCACGATCCAGATAGTGACGATGATGAGGAGGCTCAGCATCCTGCCCCTGCTCCCCTCCCCCACTCCTACTACTCTTGATCTCCTGCTCCAAGAAATGCGCAACCTGAGCGCTAATGTAAACACACGCATGGATCATATAGAGCAGAAGATTGACCATCTTGAGCTGAGGATGGACTACTCAGATCAGGAGCTTGCCTCCATTCGATCTCTCTTGGGTGGACCTCCTATTCCTCAGAACGCTGCTGCTGCACCTCCTACATCCTCTGCCTCTCCAGTTCCCCTGTCCTTCGCTGGTCCATTTGGAGTCCCTGCTGATGATGAGGAACTTCTGGACTCTGACGACGATCTTGAGCCCATCGATGATAACGATGATCTAGGAGACACTGCTGCGGATCCAGAGGGTGATGTCTTTTATGACAGCGAGGCCACTGATAGTGATCATGGCTCATTGCCTTGATCCTTTTTGTTTTGATAACTACCTTGTATTTATTTTGTTTTGACTCTGATTATATTATATTGGTATACATTTATGTTTTTTTTTTTGTTATTGGCTACTGGTTGTGATAAGTTCCCTTGTACATGCTGATTAATAATATCTGAACTTGTTTCCGCTTTGAATGTTTGGCTGTTTGATAATATTGATTGGACTGATTAATCGTTGGATCTCTTGTTCTGGCAAAATTTGGGGAATCATGAAATATAGCTGTTATGCTGTCCTTTTTTTTCTTTTTTAAATGCTTATGTCTTTTTGATAATGCCAACGGGGGAGAAAATAAGGAAAAATGAAATGAATTCTAATTAAAGGTTGCATGAGTACGGGGGAGTTATTGAGCTTTTGAGCTCTTAAGCTTTTTATATGCAAAATCTAACCCAATATCATGCATAAACTCCGGGGGAGCATTGCGCCTAAATGTCTATTATATACAAATGCAAAAACTCTTTCTTTTTCCTATGATCAGTTTGTCATCATCAAAAAGGGGGAGAATGTGAATGCTTATGTCCCTAAAGCATGTCAAATGGTTTTTGATGATAACAAAGGCCAAAATGAAGATCAAGTGTAAAAGAGAAGATCAAGCGCAAAAGGAAAAATCAAGATCAAAGAAAGAAGTCAAGAGGTTTATTTAGTTATAAAACTTAGAACATTAATGTTAAATGCTCTTAAGATTTCTCAAATGGTTTTTCAATATATCATTTCAAAATAAGTGAGAAATTTCAAAGTTAAACATGACTTTCAAGAAAACTTGTGTTTCAATCTTAAATCTAACACTCTTAAAAGGATTTATGTTTAATCAAGTGTCTTGAGGTATTAGAAATGATTTACAAGCTTTATTGGACTTGAAAAATGTGTTCAAAAGCCAATGTAATCGATTACATGATGTTTGTAATCGATTACACAGCAAACAGAAGCCATATAATCGATTACATGATTAATGTAATCGATTACAACAAGTCAGAGGTCATGTAATCGATTACACAATATATGTAATCGATTACATCAAGTCCAGAAAGGCAAGAACACGTTCAAAGAGTCATGTAATCGATTACATGGATATTGTAATCGATTACACAGCAAGTCAGAAGTCATGTAATCGATTACATGGATATTGTAATCGATTACAAGCAAAGTCAGAAGCCATGTAATCGATTACACTAATAATGTAATCGATTACACAGAGCCTAGAAAGCCAAGAACATGTTGGAACAACAATGTAATCGATTATATAAGTTGTGTAATCGATTACATGAACCCTGACAACGTCCAACGGCTATATTAAACGCATGCCCAGAACACCCCAACGGCTCTATTAATTGAGAAACTTATAAATACCAAAGTTGAGCCTTTATTTGAGGTTGACCTTGAACCAAAAACTGATCATCAATACTTCCAAACGTGAATCAATCCTCAAATCCATTTCTTGCTCCATTTTTTGTTAAAAACGTGAAAAATCTTTGAGAGCATATTAGAGCTTCAATTTGTAATCATCTGCTCTAGTGAGAGCTTCATTCAATCTATCATTATTGCTTTGTAAAGAGGGTGAGGCATCCCTCCAAAAGTGTAAAGGGTGAGTTATCCCTTAGTTGAAGAGACTCAAGCTCTAAGGGTGAGGTATCCCAAAGTGTTGAGTGCTCAAGGTTGTAGTGGTTGTCAAGCACCCATTGAAGCTTGAAGATATAGTGAAAAATCTCAAATTATTGCTTGGGGACTGGACGTAGATCACAAGTGGATTGGTGATCGAACCAGGATAAATTATTGTGTTTATTTTCTCTAAACCCTTCTCTTTACATTAATTACTATTTTATTGATTTACTTGAATATTGATACGTTTGGCTATTGCATTTATAAGTGAAAGTGTTTATCTTTTATATCCAATCATATCTAATCATCAATTAGCTTCAACGAAAATTGTTTATCAAACGATTTGCGAACTTAGTTTTCATACTCAATTCACCCCCTCTTGAGTATTGAGGCCACTTGGTAACAAAAACTTGGTTGGTGAGGTAAAATCTCCCTCTTACCTATTGAAAACAAGTCTTTCAAGCTCCTCTCCTTCTCCTTAATTTCGTACAAGCCACAAACAATTCCTAACAATTCTAAAACAATTAGTAAAATCACATACAAAGCTTTATAATGATAAACCATGGAACAAACATGGTTTAGAAAATCACAAACTTGAATTAAAACCATAAAAACCAAAGTTTACCTCTAGGGAAGTAAGATAGAAGTTGGATTTTGAAGCACTTAGAGTGGGATTTTGAGAAAATTTCCTAAATAGAAAGTGTTTAGGAGGTTGTCTAGCTTTGGGAAATGATGAGAGTGAAAATTATAGATGATGGATGGTGTATTTGGTGTTGGGGCCGAACCACAAGGAAGAAAAAAGGAAGGAAAATGTTCTATGTGTTCTTGGAATTTTTGAGAGGAAATAATGAAAGCTTTTTGGTGAGAGAGAAAAGTGAATATTGATATATTGATAGCAATTTGAGAGTGGGTTTAATGCCGTGTGAGTCTTGGAGAGATTAAGAGATTTGCATGAAAAAATATCCTATTTTGTGTTCACATTTGAAGCACATGGCTTATGTCACAAAGATTGTCCTAGAAGCTTGTGGAACTTGGTGGAAAATGGCCTCTTGGCCGTGGGTGTCTAGTGGGGTTAGGGATTTAATTTGCTTTTAATTCAAGTCTAATTGCTTGCTAATTAATTAGTTAATTAGTTAGGTTAAGTTTCTTAATCAATCTTAATTAACATTCTAATTACATAATTGATTAATTAGACATATAATTACATATATCATAACCTCTAATTAAAATTAGGATATCTAATTAAGAATTAGATTATAACTAATTAATAATTAGGTTAGTTTACTTAGCTTGTTAATCAGGCCATTAGATTAACCAAATTAGGTTTAATTAGTTACTAAGCAAAGTCAAGCCACTATTGTTGACTTCATCTTAGCCATTAAAATCAACTTGGTTTCCTATCCATTGATCTCATCTACGGTGGATATTACTTAGAGGTTTTATCAGGATTCATTTTACACCATTGATCGGATCAACGGTTATGATCAAAAGTATCTAAATCGTGCTTTTCATCCAATGGTCCTTAATGAAGTCTATGTTTCTTTATTTGACCAATTCTTATTGGTTTAGAGTTTTCAATGCACCTTTTGTTGACTTGTTCCTATTTGTTCAGAATTCTGTTCAGTCAGAATCGTTGACTGCTACTCTAAACGTGGGTCCCACAGACTTTTTCGAGTCCATGATCATTTTGAAGCGATTTCTACTATTTTTAAGACAATAGAATCTTTGTCAAATAAAATAATATTATAATAATATAAAATTATTTTATTACATAGTTAAATCCTAAAAATTAAAAGACTAATATATATATATATATCAATCGGAATTGGGTTTAGTAAGATCCCCCAACTTCGAATAATTAAAATAAGATTTTTTTTCCAGTCAAGAAAATTATTATTTTCTTAACTCGAAGTAAATCACACAAAATGATCAAAAATGATCTCAGAACAGTCAAATTATTTTTATAACACACAGAAAATACAAAACAGTGTAATTCTACTATTACTATTAACATAGTCAGAATTTGGGGTGTTACAGGAGGAGCGCTATTGGGTGAAACATGGAAAACCAACATTTGCCAATTTTGCTTTGATTGAATCATTATCCACTTTCGATATGACCATTCCTACTGCAGATTATGAGGCTTTCCTTCGCTTTGAGGCATCTTTATAGATTTCGATTGAACAAACTGGTAATCCCACTGCTTGTTTATCTCAGTCATCTATTGGGCCATGGATAATTGACTATGGTGCTTCTGATCACCTTTGTGATAGTAAGAATCTTCTCATCTCTTTTACTTATTTAACTAAATTACCCCCTGTTACTCTTACTAATAGAACCAAAACTGTTGTCATCGGTATTGGACAAACTCTGCATGTCCCTTTCTACCCTTAACATCTGTTCTTTATATACTTAGTTATCCCTTTAATTTGATATCTGCTAGTCAGTTAGTTTGTGCCCTTAACTGTTCTATCACTTTCACTAAACACTATTCTTGTGCAGGATCAGGGTTCGACGAGGACGATTAGAGTTGGTCATGAGTCACAAGGACTTTACCATCTTATTGTGCCTAGTTCTCTAATGGCATGTACCATGACCGATTCTCCTAATCTCATTCACAGTTATCTTGGACATCCAAGTCTTTCCAAGCTCCAGAAAATGGTTCCTTACTTGTCTACTTTATAGTTTTTAGATTATGAGTCTTGTCAAAAAGGAAAGCACACCAATACATCCTTTCTTGATCAAGTCAATGAAAGAGGTGATTCAACATTCTCCCTTGTTCATTCAGATATATGAGGAGCTAGTCGTGTCAGTTCTAGTTTAGGATTTCAATACTTTTGTAATCTTTATTGATGATTATTCCCGTTGCACTTAGGTCTTTTTAATGAAAAATCGTTTTGAATTATTTTCAATATTTCAAAAATTTTGTGCTGAAATTCATACTCAGTTTAGGAAACTATCCATAGTCTACATAGTGACAATACACACGAATATATGTCTTCTAATTTTCAGGAATTCATGGCTAAACAAGGTATCTTGTATCAAACAATTTGTCCTCATACTCCACAATAAAATGGAGTGGCTGAATGCAAAAATCGACATTTAATTGAAACAGCCAGGACTTTACTCTTACATATGAATGTTCCAATTCGTTTTTAGGGGGATGCTATTCTTACATCTTGTTATTTGATAAATCACATGCCTTCCTCTATTCTAAATGACCAAGTCCCGCACACTATATTATTTCTTGATACATCTGTTTATCCTGTATCTCATCATGTTTCTGACTATACTTATTTTGTCCATAATGTTACTCCAGGAAAGGACAAGCTCACTGCCAAAGCCTTCAAGTGTCTTTTCCTTGGATACTCTCGTCTTTAGAAAGGGTATCACTATTACTCTCCCAATTTAGGTCGCTATGTTGTGTCTGTTGATGTCACCTTTTTTGACCAGCAACCTTTTTCTTCTTTACCAGCAGATGCTTCCCAGGTAAACACAATTCTTTCTATTCCTATTTACAATCCTCCTGTTCATTCCAATAATAATCCTACTCTTGTTCTTGCTCTTGTGCCTACCTACGGTCTTTCTCGTCCACTAGTTACTTTTCAACGTCGATCACGACTGCTTATTGGTGTCAACATTGTTCTAGAGGAAGTTCCAGATGATTCACCACCTTCGCCAGTCGTTCCATCCACCTTGGTTCATGCATCAGATAGCTCACCTATTGCACTTCAGAAAAGTAAACGTTCTATTGTAACCCTCATTCCCTTTATGCCTTTCTTAGTTATGATCACCTTTCTTCACAACATTACAACTTTGTTTCGAGTCTGTCTTCTATTTCTATTCCTACAACCACAGGTGAAGCACTGTCTCATTTAGGTTGGCGCCAAGCGATGATGGATTAGATGTCTGCCTTACATTCTAATGGCACATGGGAGATAGTTCCTAAACCAGTAGGCAAATCTATTATTGGTTGTAGATGAGTGTTTACTGTTAAAGTTAGTCTAAATGGCTCCATTGATCGATTGAAGGTTCATTTAGTCGCCAAAGCTACACTCAAATCTTTGGTCTTGATTATAGCGACACCTTCTCTTTAGTTGCTAAGACTGCCTCTGTACGTCTTTTCCTCACCATAGCTATTGTTCGCCATTGGCCCCTCTACTAGCTAGACATAAAGAATGTCTTTTTACATGATGATTTACACGAGGAGATTTATATGGAGCAATCACCTGGCTTTATTGCTCAGTGGGAGTCTGAATTGGTGTGCAAACTTCGCAAGTCCTTGTATGGCTTAAAACAGTCCCATCGGGCTTGGTTTGGTCGATTCAACACAGTTGTTCAGGCCTTCAACATAATTCACAATGAAGCTAATCATTTTGTTTTCTATCAGCATCAATCTCCCAATCAATACATCTACCTAGTGGTTTATGTGGATGACATTGTCATTACTGGGAACAACCGAGTTGACATTTAACAATTAAAGCAACATTTATTCACTTATTTTTAAACCAAAGGCCTTGGTAAGCTCCATTATTTTCTAGGTATCGAGGTGACACAATCTAGACATGACATTTCTATCACCCAAAGGAAATATGCCTTGGATATCTTAGAAGGAACTAGTACGTTAGGGTGCAAACCCATTGATACACCTATGAATCCTAATGTCAAGCTTCTACCAAGACAAAAGGAGCCACTAGCAGATCTTGGACATTACCGGAGGTTGGTTGAAAAATTGAATTATCTCACAGTAATAAGGCCAGATATCTCTTTTGTTGTGAGCGTGGTAAGCCAATTCCTTGATTCTCCATGTGACTCTCATTGGGATGCTATTGTTTGGATACTCCGATACATTAAATATAATAGTTTAGAATGAACAGCTTGCAGACATTTTTACTAAGGCTCTTAGAGGTCCCTGAGTTAACCACAAATGTAAAAAGTTTGGTGCACATAATATATATGTACCAACTTTAGGAGAAGTGTTAGAATAGTTTAGAATATTTTAAATATAATAGTATATTGTGTATATATGCTATGATCAATTAGAATTGTAACATATCAAGATTGTATCACTGTAATTAATTATAATTAATATTAACATTTATATAGAGATGATGGATACTATGATTAGACACATAATTCAACAATAATCCCATTCCTTCAAGTAAACCAAACAGTTCTTAAAACATAATAGAAGCCTCGGTGAACTCAGATAATGTCAAAGTTATTTTTCACTTGGGCAGTACCCTGGCAATGGACATCGCTGGCAATTGGTGGAGGTTAACATATTCATCAGGCCATGTATGATCAAGCCCAGAAGTTCCAAGCCCATGTCTAGTGTCATTCTAAGCCATCTGGTCGTAATATTTTTCTAAGCTTATGGTCTTTGTGGGCGTAGATATAGATGATAGATGCACTTTATTGCTGCTATTGTGATTGTGATTTGCGAACCTAATTGGAGGGGGAAGAATTCACTCGTCTTATGTAGCCTCCAATAAGGGATCAAAATAAAAATCTAAGTTTGCTAATTTTGCTGTGTATGTGTTTTAATGAATACTTTTACATATCCTTTTGCATCTGAAAAGTGGTTCATCATGATTTTAACTAGATCTTAGAAATCATGTATAGATTTGGTTAGCTTTTTATCCTCTCTCATAAGATGTCCCCCACACTCTTTAGGTATTGGATTAATTCTCCATAAATTTTTAATTGTACATAAATATAATATATTATTTTTATATATATTTAATAAAAATTAAAAAAAAAATTTTTTGTGACGAATTAATTTAATGAAATTCATTTTTTTTCTAATTTTTTATCTTTTATATATAAAAATAATGTGTGACATTTATATAAAAAATATCTCTTAAATCCCACCCAAACATTTGATGGCATTACTATGACGACATGTGCTTCCAATCATATTCAAACCTTTACACGTACACTACTAATAAAGTTTACCACGTGAAACTCTGGTTGCCGACCGAGTGACATTTCGTCAAATAGTGAATTAGGATGTAAAATCAAATTTACTCTTTTAACCGAAATGTGCATTGTACTTATCGTTTGGGTGTTTAAAAATCTTAATCAAGTAAACCGATCAAAATGAATCAAACTGCAATTTGTTACTATAAGTACTTTTGTGGGTATGGTATATGTAAATCAAATTTTAATACTTAAATATTCATACTGCAACGAATCAAACTGCAATATGTAACCTCATATCTGCAACAGTCATTTTGTGAGAATAACACTATTTGGCATTGATATATGTAAATCACGAGTTACTATAGAATCTTTATGAGTATAATATAGTAAGTTGTCAAATATTTGTTGAGTATTGATTTCATAATAAAATGTTTAATAACTCACTCTAAATTTGAAACTCACCTTGAATATCAAATACGGTTAAAAAAAAGGGTGGGTGCTGGAGCAATATCATTTAAATCATATTCAGGTGCTTTTTAAGTTGATCTTGGGTAAGGTAGCCTTAACGTGAAGAACAGGGCTTATGGCACACAAGAACTTCTTCTACTCAGCTTTCTAATGTTATATTATTATTATTATTATTGCTTTTCAGGGTATACATATATTCTTTTAAGTATGAGACTAATTCTTTTGGGACATAGAGCAATACGGTTAGATTCTCTTCACAAGTGGCGTCTCCAAATCTCAACCTTTGTTGTTTTTTGAAAGCACAATTCGCTTACTATTGTTGACTGCTAAGTTGCCTGAGCCTGACTTAAAATTTTCCTGAGTGACTGCAGCAATAATGGCAACTAAGCTGGTGAAGTTTAATATACAGCTACTTTGAGTCAAATTGAGAGGGATTTGCGTTTTTTGTTTCCCTTTTTTTTTTAAAACAGGTAACAGAGAAGGCAAATAAATTAGTAAAAGAAACTAAAGAAAGGGGGGAAAAAATGGGAGACTGTTATATATATTCTTCATATTCTCCTCCTGTCGGGGTTTCTCTTATAAATAAAAAGCTGATTTTCTTGTTTCTTGGTGGCACTGATGAATATATTCCTATTTTATTTGAATACCTACATGCTGAATTCCAACATAAAGGGAGGACAAGAAAATGTTGACAATTTCTTTTAACCCCTGTATATGAAGAGGCAATTTCTATATAATAATATATTGCAGCAAAACCTGAGTCTGATCCCGGTCATTTGCCGAGACATGCTTAAACATGTCCTCGTGGATTTTGCGAAAGTGCATGTGTGTGGTCTAAAAATAATTGGAAGGTTGGGGACATTTTAATATAACACTGGGCCAAAGGTAATTAATATGCCTGGTAGATCACTGTCATTGGTGGCCATGTAATCAACCGAAATTGTTAGTTAATATCTCCAAGCCAAGATGGCTACCCTTTTACAATTTATTGGGTAACCGTTTTCTGCTGAATGGGCATTCAAATCTACCCATGTGGAAAAATGAAGGAATAATATCATAAAGTGATTGCGTTGGCAGTGCATGTTTGGATTTTATATGCCTTTAGGACAACTATTCTCATTGGTGAAGAATCAATTGGCTAATGTGTTTCATTCTCAGCCACTGATATAGTTTAATAGATAAAATTTATTCCACATTGGTATGACAGAGTAGATTACCAGTCAACGTGATCTCTAAGGTGTTAATGTGTTATAATTCACTGCTTCTCTGAAATATATAGCAGTTTGTTATTGAATTTTGGGTATCCAATAATTGGAACTAATGCTCAATATAATAATGGATCTAAAAGTTATAATTAGTAGAAGACAATGATATGATCATGAAGATTCTCATCTTAGAATTAGAATTCAATCTAGCGACTTGAATTACAAATTTATAAACATTACTGATGTTTCTAAACCATGGTTTTCTGTGTTAGAAATGACTTTTCTATGAAATTTATGTTCAGAGTTCTCCAAATGGCATTTTCTTTTTGTTTAAAAGCATTTGCACAACTAGGCTAAAACTGAAGTAAAATATATATCAATGTGATATGGAATCGATCAGTAGGTACAGAATATTGACAAAAGGGGATCAAATAACATTTAATTTGCAAGGCTCTGAACATACTTCATGATGTTTAGGTCCATGACTACTCTATAAACACCATATTAAAATAATATGCTTATCAAGCATTTATTCAGTTACACGCAGAATGACATGTTGGAGCTGGCAGCAACAGGATTTCGACGTAGATATTTGTGGTTCTACTTTTCCTAACTTTGGGTTGAAGCCAATGGAGGTTAAGAGGGATAGGAGGAATTCTTATATACATATAAATGTATCATATACACACTCACATAAAATGGGACCCAGTCCCACTCGATGTGAGTGTGTATATGATACACTTGTATGTAGACAAGAATTTTTCGAGAAATACTTACCTTCATTGTCTGGTCTTTTCTCTTTTAATACTCTTCTACCATCTCTCTCTCCTTTTTTCCACTTATCTCCTATTATTATTTTAACAATATTATATACACACATTTATACTTATATTATTTTTATTCAATTTTTATCATTTAATTATAATTAAACTTATTTTATTTTTTACACACTTATACTATGATTCTATCACATATCTTGATATGAGGAGATATGCTCCCAAGTTATAGCTTTATTCTATCATTCTTAGAAAAATGCTTATATTAAGCCCTTAATTTTAGAAAGATAAAGGTGAGAGAAACAGAATGAGAAAAAAGAATTAATGGTTGAGATGCTTCATCTAGGAAGAATTTTCATCCTCTTTGTGTACAAAAGAATCACTCATCATTTTTACCTTTCTGCCTCTCTTTCCCTTTCACGTGTCCTCTCTCAATTGTCTTCATTCCACCTCACTCTATATTTGTTTTTCACTGTAAAGAGATTGAATTCCTGCTCTTTACATCCATTTAGCAATTTACCAAATCATATATATACATACATATAATATATATATTGAAGATTCAAAAGTATATATTTTACTTTATTAAATTTGTTACATTCACGTATATTATTGTTCTTATGACTCAACGAAGGGTATGTAGGGCTACCTTCGATTCAATGAGGCCTTAAAACATACAAACAATTGTACAGTTCCCATTTAGGCTGAAGCGGAATAGTCAAATGCTACTCTTCAATTCACAACATGCAATGTATCTTGCTCATCATGACTATGTGAAGTTACAGTGAAATCGTTTTGCATGTGCCTTCTATTAGCTAGGGTAACGCTGCACAGCTAGTTAATTTGCAAAGTTTAAGTATGAATGGATTACTAGAATTCTTTTATCAAATAGCACTTTTTTTGTTTTGTTTTGTTTTGTTTTGTTTTTGTTAACGGCTTCTAGCAGAAAATCTTTTCAGATATGATTTGCCTCCTTTCTTGTCCTTGTGCGGCTCTAAAGCTAATTAGCCATCATGTGGAAAACATGTGGTTCCAACATTCATGTTGTTTACTTATAAAAGTATGCACCAACGTATTCTTCTTCTGTATCATTTCTCAAGTAATTTGTCAAAAGCTGGTTGTACATTGTCATCTTCCATTTACTCATGTCCATTTACTACTGAAGCTCCAATTTTCCTGACTTTTTTCGTTTTCAGAGTATAAAGCAATTTGGGTCTTATTAGGCTTAGACAGAATTAGAGTGAGTTAGACACATTTAAATGGAATACAAGAGCAAACGCAATATTAAGAGCTCATTACTAGCTCGCTGGATCCTATTTATTTTGACCTCATCAATACATGGCTGCTTTTTAAGTTAGAGTTGGAATGATGAGAAAAAAGTGACTCATTTAATCTGTTAAGCGAAAAGTTGATAATTGTTTCTATCAATATATTCAAGCATCAGTAACATGCTTCAGACAGCTCTTAAAAGTTTTGTTGCTGTGCATGTGTGTGGCTCATAAATGAACATGTGCTCTGAATTTTCTAGAAAGTGGAACGTATAAGTATAACTTCCTGCAGCTATAGATATTGAGCTTAATTTATAAGTGTTAAATATACTAGATCAGATTTAAAGCCAATGCTATTTGTTAAGAGTCTCATATTGCCTGCCTCAATCTTCCGGATATGATTTATATATTTGTTGAGCCAGTTTACTTAATGCTAATTGATTTTAGGTTAGAATCTCACATGGTATCAGAGTCAAGATCTCATCTTTGTTTCGTCCTACTTCACTAGACTTGTTTGTTTCTGCCTCACACTATTTATGTGCATGAACGTATCATCAACTTATATAGCATGCTTAGTTAATCCCTGAATTAAAAGCTACCTGTTGTTGAAATGCAGCTATCTCTGTGGTTAAGATGACAACCATTACATGTGGGATCAAGTGTCTGCCCTTACATCAAAAGTTTAAGTTGCTAGTGAAGTTGTAACTTTTGCTTTTTTGTTTCTTAGAGTCACATCAAGCACCTTAAGAATGCAGCCATTATAAACGTCAAAAGCAAGGATGTTAAGCTAAAAAGTTTAAAAGATGATGCTAGCCTGATTAGGCCGACAACATTACAGAGAATGGTCCACTGATCTCGCAGCCTAACTTTGCATCCAAATCCCATGTGGAAGACTCATGGAATCATATGGCAAATTGGCATTAGATATATGAATAATTAAGTATCATATGTTCTATTCCTTGTTGCACTGATCAGCTACCATGTGTTACTTAAATTCCCTTTGTCGATCTTTGGTAGTCTTTCTTTGTAACAGTCTAACAGAATCTGCTAATTGGGTTCTCAAATTCTCTCTTCTTCATAAAATTGTCCTTAAAGAAATTCGTCTGTCATATAAAAAAATCTGGATTGTCTAATTTGTGCCTGATATCATCGACAATCTCAGTGTATAGCAAGCTATATACCGAAATTTATATGATGAAGAGGTTTTCTGGGATTGAAGCAAAAATATGTAGTACTTCACTATGTTTTGGAATAAATTTGCTGTAGTAGAATTGAGGTTGTGAAAAATATTGGGTTAATATTTATTTAGTGCCAATTGGTGGAAACAACTAAATTCTTTAAAAGGTCTAAAAATTAGTGTATTTTACCGGGTAGACAAAAGTTGCTCCTTGGGACCATTATCCACCACATGGAAGCTGCAAAAATATATATGATGCTCCTTGGGACCATTATCCACCACATGGAAATTTATATGATGAAGAGGTTTTCTGAGATTGAAGCAAAAATATGTAGTACTTTACTATGTTTTGAATAAATTTGCTGTAGTAGAATTGAGGTTGTGAAAAATATTGGGTTAATATTTATATTTGCCAATTGGTGGAAACAACTAAATTCTTTAAAAGGTCTAAAAATTAGTGTATTTTTCCGGGTAGACAAAAGTTGCTCCTTGGAACCATTATCCACCACATGGAAGCTGCATCACGGACATATCTAGTGAGAGAAGTTTTTATTGTAAGAGGGTGAGAGGAGTAAATCTTGACCATATAACTATATATGGATGATCAAGATTAAAAGTTACTTAAAGGTCATGTGACAACTTAAAAAAGTCACATGCATTTATGTTCTAATCTTGACCATTCATATAAGATCCAATGGTTAATATTCACTCTTCTCACCTCTTATAATAAACACTCATCTCACCTTATACACATCTTTTATATATATATATATTTGGTAACTATAGTTGTTGTCATGAAAGGAACCTGCAACCATCTTTTGATAGTTGTGGTAACTATTTTTCTTGGTTAATATTTTGGAATTTGGGATACACATAATTGAAATATTGGCTCTTAGTAGTATTTTACTTTAAGCTTTCCTTTTACATACTTTCTAAATGTTTTGGAGCATGCATACAACATGAAATTTGCATGTTATCACAGGTAAATTGTTGACTGTTACTTGTCATCATCCCTGTTACTTTTTTTGAATAGCTACTTCCCCTTCCACCCTCTCCGTTGTCGGTGGGTTGTCGGTCTTTTTCCTTTGTCACCGCTGTGAGTCGTGTGCCATATATAGATCGAGCTCATTTGAAATTTCATAACTCCAAATCTGAGTTTGAGGACGCCGAACTTGATAACACCAGTTCTAAGTTCGAGGATGCTGAACTCGACAACACTGGATCTAAGGTCGACAATGGCCGAGAAGATAAAGGAGCAGGCCAGTAGCCTCGTCAAAAAATATGGTAGTTAAGTTGTCATTAACGTCGGAGAAGGTGGATGACAAACCCTAAACCCCAAATTTACCTGTTAAGCATATTCTAAGTTTTTTTCACACCTGCTGATCATTTTGAATCTATCATCCACTATATAAACTTCATGGAGTATGAATGCTCCAAAAGATTTAGAGAGCATGTTAAATGCCACCTAGTTTAAGAGTTCATTTGAATGTGCTTTTTTAGATAATTTTATTTTTAAAAAGAAAAAGTATTAGAAAAAAGCACAAATTTCATTTTTTTAGAAGTTGAATTTTGATACTTATCAAAAAAGACATTTTTTATAACATAAAAATGTTAATCAAACATAAAAAAAAAATACTTCTCTAATATTATATTTAAACATAAAATAATATTTACTTTGAAAAAATCACAGAAAAATCTCTTTTTAAAAATTTATCCAAACAAGTTACCTTCAATTAAATCACATAAAAAAAATCAATGTATTAATTATTTGTTCGTTTTTTGGGTTAACGCGGGAACTTCGTAAGCACAAGAAAATAGGGAAATTTCATTGATGGAAAAGGACAAGCTCACAAGTCCAAACATAAATGAATTGGAATAGGATGGTGACCAGTAGAAGAAAGGCTCATCCTGCAAATTATATTTAACCATTGAGATGTATGTCAAGTCTTAACAAGAATTGTTATAGCTCTTAGTATCAAATAAAAACAATTGTAGAATAATTTTTTGATAATTTCATTCATTGTAGTTGTACAATATATAATACAAACATTAATAAGGAAAGAATAAAAGATTACAAAAAATATCTTATAACTATAGAATAAAAATAGATTACACAATTAAAGATATTGACTAAATCAAATATTGACCAAATCATATCCTTAATTTTAGCATCAATTATTGACCAAATTATATCTTTAATTTTAGCATCAAATATTGATAAAATTATATCATTAATTTTAGCACTTCTCCTCAAGTTGGAGCATATATATCGCACATACCTAACTTGTCTAAAGATTGACCGAAAATACTACTGGCAATAGCTTTGGTAAGGACATCGGCTAGTTGGTCTTTAGACTTCACAAATGGAAAAATAATGATTCCGGCTTCAAGTTTTTCCTTAATGAAGTGTTTATCAATTTCCACATGCTTCGTCCGATCGTGTTGGATTGGATTATGAGCAATCTATATAGTAGAAGTGTTATCACAATACAACTTTATTGCCTCCTCAGAGTGAACACCCAAATCCTTAAGCAAGTTCATCAACCATAGTAACTCACATACTCCAAAAGCCATGCTTCTATATTCAGCTTCTGCACTTGACCTTGTTACCACTGGTTGTTTTTTACTCCTCCAAGTCACAAGGTTGCTCCCCTATAAAAGTAAAGTATCTTGATGTAGATTTTCTATTATCAGATGAACCAGTCCAATCTGCATTAGTGTAACCTTTTACCTTCAAGTGATTATTCTTGTTGAACAATAACCTTTTACCTGTAGCAGACTTTAAATATTGCAATATGTGTTCCACAGCATCCATGTGAGGTTTACGAGGATTATGCATAAAATGGCTTACTTTGCATATTAAATAAGCAATATCTGGCCTAGTATGGAACAAATAAATTAAATTTCTCACAAGTTTTTGGTACCTTGCTTTATCGGTAGAAGTTGCATGCAAACACTCAAACAACTTGTGATTTTGTTCAATAGGGGTATTCGCAGGCTTACATCCAAGCATACCTGCTTTAGTTAACAAATCAAGAATGTATTTTCGTTGAGATAAGAAAATATCATTCTTTGAGCGGGCTATCTCAATTCCAAGAAAGTATTTTAAATCTCCAAGTTGTTTCATTTCAAACTGTAAGGCCAAATGTTGTTGTAAGCTCTCAATTTCTTCTTAATCATCTCCTATTACCACCATGTCATCAACGTATATAATCAAAGCAATAACCTTACCCATTCAATGCTTTAAAAACAAAGTATGATCTAAGTTGTTTTGTTTATATTCGAAGCTCTTCATAGACTTGATAAATCTACTGAACCAAGCTCTTGGAAACTGTTTTAACCCATACAACGCCCTTTTGAGTTTGCACACCATTGTAATATCTGAGTATTTTTTCACATCTGGAGGGGGATCCATATACACTTCTTCTGTAAGATCTCCATGTAAAAAAGTATTTTTTTACATCAAGCTGAAGAAGTGGCCAATCTCGATTCACCGCCAAAGACAGGAGCACTCTAACTTTATTAAGTTTGACAACAGGTTCAAAAGTATCCTGGTAGTCAACCCCATAAGATTGCGTATATCCTTTCGCAACCAATCGAGCTTTATACCTCTCAATCATCTCATCTGCTTTCTGCTTGACTGCAAAGACCTATCTTCATCCCACGATATTTTTTCCTTTTGGTAGAGTCATAAGCTCCCAAGTATCATTTTTTTCAAGCGTTGTCATTTCTTCTGCCATGGCTTGAGTCCATCTATCATATTCTAAAGCTTTCTACATTTTACTAGGAATGGGAACAGATGATAACTATAGCACATAAGATGCATATGACTTGGACAGTTTTTGACAAGACACATGATTACTAATGGGGTATCTAACTTTGGATTTAGGATCAGACTCATATTTAACAGGTGGTACACCATGATTAGAAAGAGGTGGAAGACGATATTGAGACACTTGAGATTTAGAAAAAAGATCATCACTACAAGTGGAATTAGGATTAATTAGTGGATTCCTCTAGAGGAATCTCAAAAGAAGACTGGCTCAGTGATTATATTGAATTGTTGGGCGGCATTGTACTATCATGAAGAATATTATTTTTAGTATGAGAAGTCTTTGGTTCAACAACCAATAACTCTTCCTTTTCATTTGAAAATTCACCTTGTCCTGAAGAATCTCCGGACGAATAAATATGCTATGAATTTTTGGTAAAAAATGCCTCCAATTCTTTATAATTTATCACTTCATTTGAATTATCCCCCTGAAATGGTAAATTAGGAGTCGGTGCCCTATAAAAAGGTTCGGTCTCATGGAAGGTAATATCCATGGAAACATAAAGCCTCCGAGTTTTTAGATCATAACACTTGTAGCCTTCTTTATTGTCCCATATCCCACAAAACACGCTTCAAAGCATGAGACTCAAGCTTAGGTCGTTGGCGCAGATGCAAATGAACATAAACTATACACCCAAAAATTCGTGCATGAGGCCAAAAGTACTACCAGTGGAAGAGTGCAATGATCAGAAAGGGCATCCAATGGTCTTCGAAAATTAAGAACACTGGATGGTGTACGGTTTATTAAGTAGACCGCTAAATTCAAAGCTTCACTCCACAAGTAAATGAGAACATGAATCCCAATTAAAAGAGATTGAGTAACTTCTAATAAATGTCGATTTTTTCGCTCCGCAACACCATTTTGATGAGGAGAATCTGTGTAAGATGTTTGGTGAATAATTCCTTCAAAGTGCATAAATTTCATCAATTCTTTCTTTTCGTTCCCACCACCATTATCAGAATGAAAAACTTTTATTGGAACACCAAACTGAGTAGTTATCATTTGATGGAACATTCGAAAACTTAAACAAACATCACTCTTATGTTTCATTTGATAAACCCAAGTCATGCGAGTGCAATCATCAACAAAAGTTATAAACCACTTCATCCCATTAAAAGTAAAAATTGAGGCCAGTCCCCAAATATATGAATAAACTAATGAAAAAGGTAAATCTGTTTTATGATCACTCAAATGAAAAGTAGTACAACGACTCACTACAACAAAAAAGTCTTTTAGCAAAATAAATATATTTTTTAGCGGAATAAGAATTGTCAAAAAAAACTTTTACCGATAACAATTAATTTTTCCGCTGTATCTAGTGTCGGTAAAGGTTTCTCCTCTTTTTCATTATATAGAGTCTTATTTACCAGAAGGGCCCTTTATGGCTAGGTAAGTAATGCCTTTTGGCGGCAATTATTTGCTGGCAATTAAAATGGCCAGTAAAACAGTCATTTGTCTGCCTTTTCCATATCCTTTAGCGACCTTTCTTATTGTCGGTAAAAACTCATTTTATTACCGGTAAAAAATTATGCTTTTTGCTGGCAATTATAATGGCCACTAAAACTTCTATGGATTTGCCTTTTTTTTGTCTTTAGCAGCCTTTGTTATTGCCGGTAAAAACTAATTTTATTGTCGATAAACATTATGGGTTTTATCGACAATTGTAATGGCAACTAAAACATTCACAAATTTGTCTTTTTTAAATGTCTTTAATGACATCTGTTCTTGCCAATAAATATCCATTTTTTTTATACAAAAATGTTATGTCTATTTGCCATTCAAGGTGAAATTTTAACATTATTAACAAAAAAATTTAATGATAATAATATTTGCCATTAAAAAACTTAAATCATAACATACAAATGTTCCTAAATACAATATACTAGAATTCATTCTAAAAAGTAAAATATATTTCATTAAATTCACAATAAAAAAGAACATTCATAACTTTACATGTCATCGACAAAACATAAAAAATACACTATCTAATAACTAGTGTCATTTTGAGTTTAATAACTAGTGTTATCAAATAGTCATAGTATAAGATAGTAGGTAGTCCATAAACAAATCTTTAACTCTTGATCATAATGAAGTCTTTCACATGCGAAATTTCTTAAAATTATAGTGTATGACCTGCAATGATAAAATAAAATAGAAATTAAGCTTACACATCCACTGAAAGTGAAAATTTTCACTTGAATCATATCTCTTTCATCATCATATCCAGAAACCTAAGGCTACAAACCTTTAACTATCTTCAATAAACATGGATCAAATGGGAAGAACATGTCAAGTCTATCCATCCCACCAAAAGCCCTGGAAAGATCAGACTCAAGCAAATCATTGAAAACAAATGAATCTGATGTCATGAAAAGCTGAGCAGCCTTTGCCTGTCTAAGAAATTCCTCTACTACAGTAGGCAAACACACCTGTTGGAAAATTTTATATTAGGCTCCAAAATTTTGTTTTAGACAACCTGCACAAGGTTGAAAGATAAAAATTTAAACAAAATCAATGTAGTCTTCAGCCCTTTAAATATCAGAAGGGCATAAGCATATTCTATCACAATAGAATGAAGTTGCAGCTGCCAAGGCCACCATTTTGAAACAGCAGCCACATCAAGCCGTATAACAGGATAATTGAAAATTATTAATAGTGGTTTATCGTGTTAATAGCTAATTAAGCAAGGACAAATGATTCATCTTGGCAACTGAACTATTAAATGTCAAGTTATAGACTTGATCAAATAAAAGCATGTATTAAGGTAGTAAAATCATTTCTGCCAAATTTCACAGTGAAGAGGCAGAAAAGGGCATACATAAGCCACATTCCACTTCAATAAGGGGATTTTAATTGGTCTTGTGGGCCAGGTGAATTTTAATTTTCAAACACAACAATGGAAATCAAAGTTACCTAGTAATAGGGGGATTAACATCACAAACAAACATATCCAAAAGAACCATGGCAAATTTCACACCACATTCTTCAGGATCCAGTGCACAGGCATAGAACATCACAAACTGTAATGATGAAATAAAGGCCGTGACATTGCATTTCACAAAAATAATACCAACAAGGAACAGAACACAAGCAAGTTAGAAACAGAGGGTTAAAAAGCGAGAGAGAGAAATAGTACCTGGGTAAATTTTGACTTATATGTATTCGATACAGTTCTCTGAAATGATCCCAGTAAAACATCGAATACCTAATCAAAGAATTTAGTAAACACATAACAATTAAGCACATTACAAAGTCATGCACAGATCAAATATATACATTGTACAATATGTTGTGTGTGTGTGTAGATATATATACGTGAATACCTCAGCCAAACGGCCACTACTTTGACAGGATTCAAGATGCAAAAAAGTCAGCACCATTAGGCTATCTAATTTCTCAGCAACCAAGTTGCCTTGTAAACTTTTCCTATTTAACAAAAGAAAGAGTAGAACCCCAAGTTTATTATGCTCCCATGATAGTATGATTGTGGTTTAAGAAAGAACAGCTCACAAGATTTGATGCTCTCACTACTATAGTTCATATGCTAGAAAAACTGCTTAATCTTCATAGTAGCTAACCTTGAGATGAGTACTTTGGGCTAATAAATAACTTACACCATCTCATTGCCATTTCCAAGAATGAACCAAAAGATTTAGGCCTATCCAACCAAACACTTCTTGGGTCACTGGAATTGAGGTAATACAACTTTTGGTGCCCGTTTTTGAACTATCAATATCCTGAGTAATTCATTTTGTTTTGGGTCCATAATATCCTGTATAATTCTAATCCTCCTAATCAATTATTATTAAATAAAAAAAATATTAAATATTTTATATTTTTAAAATATTATATGTATTTATTTTTTAATTTAATTAATTTTTTATTAAATAATAAGAAAATTATTAAGAAGATAATTTAAAAAAATATAACACAATTTGTACATTTTAATTCTACCTAACCATTTCTTCTACCGATTCGAGAATTTCTCATAAGATTGATAAATTTATTGTTAGTCTTCTAATATGTGATACAATCATACTTTTTCACTCTCGTTTAATTAAAGGCAAAGTCATTTATGATTGGACTAAGAAAATTATAGGAATATTCTTTATCTTTAGCTTTAAAATAATTGGTGTAAGTAGGATTTTATATTTTGACTATCAAATTATATGTGTTTACTCTTATATCGCATACTTGTCTGTCTTTTGACCCTAGTAGTTTTAACAATTATATTTTATTTATATATTTATTTTTTTGGGAACATAACAGGTATATTGATACATACTATAGAACATAACTCATGGTAAAAAAGAAAATTAAAATCTCAATTCAACTAAGGGGCAAAACTAATTAATACAGGGGAGATACATACTATAGAACATAACTCGTGGTAAACTTTTCCTATTTAACAAAAGAAAGAGTAGAACCCCAAGTTTATTATGCTCCCATGATAGTATGATTCTGGTTTAAGAAAGAACAGCTTACAAGATTTGATGCTCTCACTACTATAGTTCATATGCTAGAAAAACTGCTTAATGTTCATAGTAGCTAACCTTGAGATGACTATTGTCATCTTCACTTGTTGAATAAATTATATAAAGTTGTATCTTGCCCACAAGTTCATGGTCTGGCTCATGATAAATTGGCCGCCTGCATAATTTGTCAGCCTACATTCAGGTTGAACATGAATTCTACTATAATGATCATCAATCACGACAGGCACCAATAACTCCCTGAAAAAAATTGCAATATAAAATATTACCGGATCATCAGCTATAGCAGCCACTTGGACAAGAACGTGGCCAAAATGCTTTCCCTTAGAATCTTGAACTTCAATAAGAAGATCATCTCCAAGACTATTTGGAAAACTGTAAAGTAGTCAGAAATTTATTCAAGTAGTAATGGCCATGGTTACAACTAAATACTGCTTAAAACAAATGCTGAAATTTATTATAATAAGAATTTTAAAAAAAAATGCGTTATGCAATATAATAGGCAAATAAATACAGTATACGTAAGCTTCCATCATTTTCAAACCAGACAAAGTTAATAATCAAGATGCAGAACAAAAACATATATGGGCAAATACTTAACTTAGGAAAGGTTCATAAGTATCTTCATCAGCAAGGGAGCTATCATGAAACAGTCTAGCCCTTTTCGGGTTCGCTGTGAAAGAGTATAATTTAAAGGTTATGCCACTGATAACGCACAAAGGTAGGGAAAAAGAAAAAAGGCTAATTACCGCTAAAATTACCTGCAAGCATTTCATCTATCAGTCCCAAAACATATTCCACAATATCTTCTTTGAAAATATCACGCAAAACATGAACAAACACGCGAACATAAGCCAGACCGTCCTGCCACACAACACATTGAAGACTTGAAGTTGAATTTTCAACAAGACCATTAGACAGTTAACTCCAGAATCATAAATTAAATCTATTTCAAATGAAATATGGAACCAAGTTCAATTTCAAAAACACAGAGCATTGATAATTTATTTTTAAAATTTCAGTAAACTCTGGAATCATAAATTAAATCTACTTCAAATGAAATTTGGAACAAAGTTCAACTTAAAAACACAGAGCATTGATAATTTATTTAAAAAAATAAAAAAATAAATAATAAAATAAATTTACATCATCGAGCAACTGTGCTCTGTGACTTTCTGATCGGTGATCATAACGCCTTAAAAGCTGAAGGCTAGTGCCTGAGATGAGCTTAGTGGACATGTAGGTCTCCCACGGGATGTCCCTCCTCAGAACCTTCGAGAAAACATGAACACACAAAATTTCAATGGAAGCATTCAATCTAAGTTGACGATCAACGACATTACAATCTGCAAGAGTTGAGAAACTGAAAATCGAATCGGAACACATTCGAAAAGGAGCACAATCGGGATTTTGTGATCAGATTGAATAATGGCAAAAAAGAGAGAGGAAAATGGATCGGGAAGAACCTGTTCGGTGGTTAATTCGGCCTGGTCCATAGCAGCGAAAACCCTAGAACTTGGAAAGTTCAGTTGAGAAACTCTCTCAATTGGGCACTGGAGATGAAGAAATGAAATGAATGGAAGTGACAGAGCAAGAAGTGAAATTGAAATGAACAAAATTTAGAGAAGAAACAAACAGAGAAAGGATCAAAGAGAGGTTCACCTCTCACCCCCGCGATTTGGTGGTTTTTGGATTTTTGGCACACACACAGAGAACTGAGAAGAAGGAAATAGATCAATTTTGGAAGTAAATGATGGATCACGGATCGGGTATCACAAAAATCAAATAACGAGGCAGAGGCAACATAGGATTAAGCTACGCAACATTACCTTTGTACTCGCTATTCATCTCCCTCTTCAATCTGGCAGCAAAACCTCTTCTTCCTCTTCAAGTAGAGCCTGTTGCTCTCTCGGGACGCCTTCGAATGTGCTCCCAACAAAGAACAAAAATGGCGTCAGGAATTGGGGGTTCCCACCCAACTGATTGGGTTCGGCGATTGGAGAATTGGGGGATTAGGGTTTCTGATAAAGAATGGTGGTGAGAGTGAAGAGAATAGAAAATTATAAAAAAGAATGATAGATAATGGTGGTCAGAGTTTCCGAATGGAGAACGAAAAATATTCGAGGGAATAGAAAAACTGTTCCCGCGGGTGAATTATTATATTTGCCACCAAAATTAGAATTTTTAGTGGCCATTATTCATTTGCCGGAAACTCATTGCTTTAAAAAATGTATTACCGGCAATTAGTGAATGGCTGCTAAAAAATTGCCATTAAAACTCCTATTTGTTGTAGTGACTTTTTGCCTTTACACAAGTTTCACAAACAAAGTCTGAAAGATTACATCCATGAAACAACGATGGAAATAAACTCTTAAGATAACTAAAGGAAGGATGTTCCAATCTCTTATGCCATAACCAAATTTCCTCTTTTTTCTTATTCACTGAATCTCCATTTACCACAAGAACTTGCCCTTTTTTATCAGAATGTTAGAATCCATCTTCAAGATAGTACAACCCTCTCATTTGTCTACCACTGCCAATCTTCTCCCGAGTATGGATGTTCTAAAAGACACAGTGACTAGGAAAAAATACAGCAACACAATTATGAGATTTGGCTAATTGATTCACGGAAAGAATGTTACAATTTAATGATGACACAAATAAGACAACCTCGATTTCTAACGTAGAAGATAATGGAACTGTACCAACTCCAATAACTGGAGATGATACACCATTAGCAATGGTAATAGTAGCTTTGGAACATTTAGGAGATAAATGACTAAACTTATAACGATCACAAGTCATATGGTTTGTTGCGCTGGAGTCAATTATCCAATCACTATATCTAATCAAAGACATACCTGACTTAGCAGTGAATGCAAAAGTTGTAATGAGAGAGGAAGTTTCCTGCAAATGGAGGTCAAACACAATAGTCGAAGATTTGTTCTTTTTTGGTGATTTGGCACCACTTACTTCAGTCATGGTGGCACTAAAAGAAAATTTTGCAGTGGAATGATATGAACAGAAACAACAATTGTGAATATAAGACCTATTTCAATTTCTAGTGTTAAGAAAAAGAGATTGAAGGAGGTTTTGATACTATATCAAATAAACACAGTTGTGGAATAATTTTTTGATAATTCCATTCATCGTAGTTGTACAATATATATAATACAAACATTAACAAAGACAGAAGAAAAGATTACAAAGAAATATCCTACAACTACGGAATAAAAATATATTGCACAATTAAGGATATTGACCAATTCAAATATTGACCAAATCATATCATTAATTTTAGCATCAAATATTAACCAAATTATATGCTTAATTTTAGCACTTAACACTATTGCTAAGCCTTTGTATGGAAGAACGTAAGTGATATAAGGTTACGGAAAGAAGAAGGCCCTAATGGGTCCCTCTAGGAACTTAATGAGTTTAAGTTGTTCTTTTCTTTTATCTCTTGGGTTTCTGTTGAAGTTTTTTGACTTTTTCCTTTCTACTTACCCAACTGGAGGTGAGTCCTATTATGAGCTGGGTCCCACTCTATGTGAGTGTGTATGATACACTTATGTGTATACAAGAATTTTTCGAGAGGTACTTACCTCCACTGACGAGTCCTTTCTCCTTTAACACTCTTCTACCATCTCTCTCTCTCTCTCCTTTTCCACTTATGTCCTATTATTATTTCAACAGTACTATATACACACATTTATACTTACGTTATTGTACATTCAATTTTTATTATTTAATTATAATTAAACTTATTTCATTTTTTACACACCTATACTCTGACTCTATCACATATCTTGACGTGAACAGATATGCTCCCAAGTTATAGCTTCATTCTATCATTTTTAGAAAAATGCTTATATTAAGCCCTTAATTTTAGAAAGATAAAGTTGAGATGCTCATCTAGGAAGAATTTTCTTCCTCTTTGTGTACAAAAGAATCACTCATCATTTTTACCTTTCTGCCTCTCCTTCCCTTTCACGTGTCCTCTCTCAATTATCTTGATTCCACCTCACTATATATTTGTTTTTCACTGTTTGATTGAATTCCTGCTCTTTACATCCATTTAGCAATTTACCAAATCATATATATATATTGAAGATTCAAAGTATATATTTTACTTTATTAAATTTGTTTACATTCACGTATATTATTGTTCTTCTGACTCAACGAAGGGTATGTAGGGCTAACTTCGATTCAATGAGGCCTTAAAACATACAAATAATCGTACAGTTCCCATTTAGGCTGAAGCGGAATAGTCAAATGCTACTCTTCAATTCACAACATGCAATGTATCTTGGCCATCATGATTATGTGAAGTTACAGTGAAATCGTTTTGCATGTGCCTTCTAATTAGCTAGGGTAACGCTGCACAGCTAGTTGATTTGCAAAGTTTAAGTATGAAGGGATAACCAGAATTCTTTTATCAAATAGCGCTTTTTTTGTTTTGTTTTGTTTTTTTTGTTAACGGCTTCTAGCAGAAAATCTTTTCAGATATGATTTGTCTCCTTTCTTGTCCTTGTGTGGCTCTAAAGTTAATTAGCCATCATGTGGAAAACATGTGGTTCCCAACATTCATGTTGTTTACTTATAAAAGTATGCACCAACGTATTCCTCTTCTGTATCATTTCTCAAGTAATTTGTCAAAAGCTGGTTGTACATTGTCTTATTTATCTTCCATTTACTCATGTCCATTTAGTAATAAAGCTCCAATTTTCCTGACTTTTTTCGTTTTCAGAGTATAAAACAATTTGGGTCTTATTAGGCTTAGACAGAATTAGAGTGAGTTAAACACATTTAAATGGAATACAAGAGAAAATGCAATATTAAGAGCTCATTACTAGCTTGGTGGATCCTATTTATTTTGATCTCATCAATACATGGCTGGTTTTTAAGTTTGAGTTGGAATGATGAGAAAAAAGTGACTCATTTAATCTGTTAAGCGAAAAGTTGATAATTGTTTCTATCAATATATTCAAGCATCAGTAACATGCTTCAGACAGCTCTTAATAGTTTTGTTGCTGTGCATGTGTGTGGCTCATAAATGAACATGCGCTCTGAATTCTCTAGAAAGTGGAACGTATAAGTATAACTTCCTCCAGCTATAGATATTGAGCTTAATTCATAAGTTTTAAATATACTAGATCAGAATTAAAGCCAGTGTTATTTATGTGCATGAACGTGTCATCAACTTATATAGCATGCTTAGTTAATCCCTGAATTAAAAGCTATCTGTTGTTGAAATGCAGCTATCTCTGTGGTTAAGATGACAACCATTACATGTGGGATCAAGTGTCTGCCCTTTTATCAAAAGTTTAAGTTGCTAGTGAAGTTGTAACTTCTGCATTTTTGTTTCTTAGAGTCACATCAAGCACCTTAAGAATGCTGCCATTATAAACGTCAGAAGCAAGGATGTTAAGCTAAAAAGTTTAAAAGATGTTGCTAGCCTGATTAGGCCGACAACATTACAGAGAATGGTCCACTGATCTCGCAGCCTAACTTTGCATCCAAATCCCATGTGGAAGCCTCATGGAATCATATGGCAAGTTGGCATTAGATATATGAATAATTAAGTATGATATGTTGTATTCCTTGTTGCGCTGAACAGCTGCCATGTGTTACTTAAATTTCCTTTGTCTTTGGTAGTCTTTCTTTGCAACAGTCTAACAGAATCTGCTTATTGGGTTCTCAAATTCTCTCTTCTTCATAAAATTGTCCTTAAAAGAAATTTGTCTGTCATATAAAAAAATCTGGATTGTCTAATTTGTGCTTGATATCATTGACAATCTCTCTGTATAGCAAGCTATATACCGAAATTTATATGATGAAGAGGTTTTCTGAGATTGAAGCAAAAATATGTAGTACTTCACTATGTTTTGGAATAAATTTGCTGTAGTAGAATTGAGGTTGTGAAAAATATTGGGTTAATATTTATTTAGTGCCAATTGGTGGAAACAACTAAATTCTTTAAAAGGTTTAAAAATTAGTGTATTTTTCCGGGTGGACAAAAGTTGCTCCTTGGGACCATTATCCACCACATGGAAGCAGCATCACGGGCATGAAAGGAACCTGCAACCATCTTTTGATAGTTGTGGTAACTATTTTTCTTGGTTAATATTTTGGAAGCTGGGATACACATAATTGGAATATTGGCTCTTAGTAGTATTTTACTTTAAGGTTTCGTTTTACATACTTTCTAAATGTTTTTGAGCATGCATGCACCATGAAATTTGCATGTTATCACAGGTAAATTGTTGCTTGTTACTTGTCATCATCACTGTTACTCTTTCCGAACAGCTACTTCCCCTTCCACCCTCTCTGTCGTCGGCGAGTTGCCGGTCTCTTTCCTCCGTCATCGTTGTGAGTCGTGTGTCATAAATCGAGCTCATTTGAACTTTCATAACACCAAATCTAAGTTTGAGGATGCGGAACTCGACAACACCAGTTCTAAGTTCGAGGATGCTGAACTCGACAATACTGAATCTAAGCTCGACAATGACAGAGAAGACAAAGGAGCAGGCCAGCAGCCTCGTTGGAAAATATGGTAGTTGAGTTGTCATTGGCGTCGGAGAAGGTGGATGACAAAACCCTAAACCCCAAATTTACCTGTTAAGCATAGTCCAAGTTTTATTCACACCTGTTGATCATTTTTTATCTATCATCCAGGATAGAAACTCCATGGAGCATGGATGCTCCAAAATATTTAGAGAGCATGTTAAATGCCACCTAGTTTAAGTGTTCATTTGAATGTGTTTTTTAGATAATTTTATTTTAAAAAAGAAAAAGTATTAGAAAAAACACAAATTACGGTTTTTTTAGAAGTTGAATTTTCATACTTATCAAAAAAGACATTTTTTATAACATAAAAAAGTTAATCAAACATAAATAAAAAAAAGTATTTCTCTAATATTACATTTAAACATAAAATAATATTTACTTTGAAAAAATCACATAAAAAAATTTATTTTAAAAATTTATCCAAACAAGGTACCTTCAATTAAATCACATAAAAAATCAATGTATTAATTATTTGTTTGTTTTTTGGGTTAACGCGGGAACTTCTTAAGCACAAGAAAATAGGGAAATTTCATTGATGAAAAAGGACAAACTCACAAGTCCAAACAGAAACGAATTGGAATTGGATGGTGACCAGTAGAAGAAAGGCTCATCCTGCAAATTATATTTATCCATTGAGATGTATGTCAAGTCTTAACAAGAATTGTTATAGCTCTTAGCACTACTGCTAAGCCTTTGTATGGAAGAATGTAATGGATATAAGGTTACGGAAAGAAGAGGACCCTAATGGGTCCCTCTAGGAACTTAATGAGTTTAAGTTGTTCTTTTCTTTTATCTCTTGGGTTTTTTTTGAAGTTTTTTGACTTTTTGCTTTCTACTTACCCGACTCTTAAACCCTGTGGTAGGGGGAAAAGGGCAGATCTCATAACGAATTGTTCACATATTTATTCGCCAAACGATTTGTTGAAATCTTTATCGAGCATTATTCTTGATGTATTCAACGGCAACTTTGTAATTCATGCTATATAAGTTTGCGCAATAAAACAAGAAATAGATTACAAAAGCTTTCAGATCGAGCAAGCACTTGTGATAAGAGATGGCTTCGCCTTTTTCTTCTAAAGATATAGGTAATTCAAATCTTCCCATTTATCCTTCATTTTCTTTTTTTGTGTGTGCATTTTTATCCTCCATTATTTTGAAGCAAATCTTTTATTTTTCCTTTGTAGCTTTTATCATTGAAAATTGTATGGCATCTTTTGAATCATTGATTTAAAAACTGGATCAGATCGGTTGGTCCAACCGAATTAACCGTCCAATCCAATTGAGCCTCTGGAACCGAGAATTTAAAAAACGACATTTAACTCGTTGAACTGGTCAGACCAAACAAACCGGTTGCACTTTGACCAGTTTGGCCAGTCAAATCTATTGAGGCAGTAGTGTAAGTTAAAGACCCCAGCTGTGGGATTTAAACCTGCATCCTGAGATAGAAAGACTCCAGCGTTTTACCACTAGGCTAGGTATATGTTTGGGGAAAAATACTTAGATACCTTTAAAGTAATACTCTCAGAGCTGTCTTAACAGATTTGTAATCATCTATATCTGATTAAATATAATATTTTATTTTTAATTCAACAACGTGTATGACTATTTGACACCACGTGTTACATTCTTAGTGGAATAATTTAATACTCTTAGAATTTGCAAGAATTTATCTTTCTTGTTTGTGATATTTATCTTCACATATTTTATATATTGTATCATTTTATATATGAAATTAAAATATTCTTAAGAAAGGAACATGGGTTCATCACATAAATATGAAACAACTTGCCACAAACAACTACCACGTGTTGATAATAATTTTATAATTATTTATTATTTGTATTATATATTGATATTAAAAAATATTTAATTATAATTTTATTTAGTGAAAATATATCTATTGTGGCATATATTTAAAACAAGCATTTACTTGTGTATGATGATATAGATTATGATATAGATCATGAATTATTTGCATTATGATATAGATTTTTTTATTACATTTTCTTATAATTTTACTTGTGTTGATATCTAAATTTGTTCATGATTTGGTCAAATGTTAATGTATTTTCATTTTCAATGCACTTTATCACAAAATTTATCTAAATAATAAAATATCTAAAATTATCATTTTAATTATAATTCTTACTTATTTACTATATGTAATGAAAATAATCTCAATAATTATCAAGTATCATAAAAGATAATATTCAACACCAAAATGTCTATAACTATGTAAAAATTAATTATAAAATTTTATTACATAATTTCGATAAGACCTCTCAACTCATCACATGCTTAAGACATGAGGAGTTAATTCTTTATTTATTCATTTATCCATGATATAAATAGTAATTATGAGTAAAATTATTTAAAATAACTTTAAGTATACTAAAATAAACTCAGATTTTAATTTGTATAATAGTTTACAAAACGACATCAATTTCCAATACATATATAATATTATATATTCAAAAAACAGTACCCAAAAAAATTAGTGACTAAATTAAGTCGTTAGAATATACAAAATAGACTTTTACAAAGATCATATACAATAATTACCAATATCTAACACAAGCCTTTTATTTTGTGAAGCAAACTATCCAATTAAATTTTCACATCAAGTTGTCACTTTGACTAACTAAATCAAAATTGCTCAATATAGTAGAAAGCAAAACCCAAAATTCTGACAGTACAGCATACAATCAAAATTTACAGTAACCTACAGACCATCAATACTATATCAAGAAGCAACAATAATAAACAATATATCAAGTGGCGAGATGCATGGTTTGATATCTGGATTTTGATTCTTTATACCATTTAAATTAAATATAATCAATAATGGTTTGTCGGAAACCCAAAACATGACTTGCCAAATAGATTAAGAATCATATATATATATATATGAACTAAACTAAATATTGTTAAAAAGTTTTGGATTTAATCACCGAACTTCATCAATTGGCATATATATGTATATATTTCTACTGCACATGCATTAAAAAGACTCAAATTTTACTTCAAACATTAATCCAAGAACATCAATCCAAGAACAATCTCATAAATCAATGGTTGTTAAAAAAAAAAGCACCATATACATAACTAATGGTAATTTTGTCATTAACTCATGAAACCAACGTAGGTTGGCCCGTAAACATGAATGGAGTTAACCCAATAAAGGTGGCTTAAAACATTTAATCGTTAATTTTCCATACGAATTCCAATTTTAGAACTAAACCTTAATTAACACACCAAGATTCAACGTAACCTTGGCGTCATTCATCTCAACAAGTTTTACTATAAACCCATTTAATAAAATTTCAATCTCAAAAGAAAACATGTAACATACGGCCATTGTTAGGATTAAAGTTACTTTGGATATCAATTGTTAAAATTTTATATATATAAATAAACAATAATTAAGATTTAAGGTATAATATTACCTTGCCCTAAACGGAAAATCACATCTTTAAAGAAGTAACATGAAAGAAAGATAGTAAAAAAATCTTGTGTCGTTATAAAGGAGAGAAACTATTTTCATTCTTTATGTGCAACTATCGTGGTCTCAACGGAGCAATCACATATAAGAGGAGAATATAAGTCTCTCCTTATATTTATAATATGGATTAAGCTATTTATCATAGAAAATTTATATACAAGCTCATAAACTCAAAACATTATCCACATAAATTTAAGTATTTATAAAAGTCTAATAACAAAATTAATCATTATTTAGGCTAGAACAATAGATGTTTCATAATATTTGATATTTAAATAATTTGAGTTTTAAAAAGTTAGTAACTATACTAATTCACACTTAATAGAAATATCTAACAATGTATCTTCTTTCTCCCTAAATTTTTGGATGCAAGGTCATCCTCAGTCGTCATTTGGTACTTAGACATCCTTGGTTCCCAATTGACAGGAACTTTCGAGCTTCAACACACTATCTCTCTCTCTCTTTTCTTTTTTATCCATATAAATTTGTTGGATCTGCAATGTAACTTGAGCTTTGGTGCTTACATAAGAGAATCACTATCTATATATTTATATATGTGTTTCTCACTATAAAAGCATACCTACCTCGTAAATAACATGTCTCATATATATGCTATTCAATTATGATGCATATTGTGCATATTGTGAGAGAGTATTGTTGAAAATATTCAACATGTGTGGGTTCACATATGTATCTAATAATATTGTATGACTATCTTGAAAGTATAATCTAAAATTAATTGTGATTTAACAAGGTTAAAGTTGGATCAAGGGGTATTAAATTGTCATGAAATTTTATGTGTAAATATCATTAAGTGATTTATAATTTGATGAGGAGCCAAATTAGAAATAAAAGGAATATTATAATAACTGATAATTGTTAGTTATTATAAAAGGGATTATGGTTCCCATTTGAATGTATCACTTTAGTTTCTCAATGTAACCTTTCTACAAAGAAAAACACACCAAAATACGTATCAAGTGGAAAATCTTCAAACCCCTCATATCTCTTTGAAGAATTGTTATGGATCAAGGTACGCTTCTGCTTTTGTGTTCCTCTTATTTCTTTCTCTTTGAATCTAAGTGGAGAATGGTTAAATCTTTTGGGCTTGACTTATATTGAGATTTGATGTTTATCTGTATGAATATTTCAATATAACCTTTCTACAGAGAAAAACACACCAAAATACGTATCAAGTGGAAGATCTTCAAACCCCTCATATCTCTTTGAAGAATTGCTATGGATCAAGGTACACTTTCGCTCTTGTGTTCCTCTTATTTCTTTCTCTTTGAATCTAAGTGGAGAATGGTTAAATCTTTTGAGCTTAATCTATATTGAGATTTGGTATTTCTCTGTATGAATATTTCAAAAATTGAAATCAACAAATGGTATCAGAGCCGTTTCCTTTTTTGAATTTTTTGAGAAATTTCAGATTTTGAACTTTTGGAGAAAAGTTTGCTAATTTAGGGTCTAAAGTTTTCTGAATTTAATCATATGAAAGTTATGTTACTAGTTTGACATTCAGAAATTTTTTTCCTCTCGTAAACTTGGATTATTTGACATTAATTACGGGATTCTCGCCAATTTGTTACGATTTAAAAGTTTCAATCTGATTGCAATATTTACTGGTTCATAATTATCATTCTAAAGGCTTTGCTTTATATTGACTTTTGAATCCACGTGAAATCAATTATTGAAATCACCCAATCTATTATTGACTTTCGAGGCTTTGCTTTGCTTTCAAGTATAATATATTGAAGAATTGAACATCTAAACATGTCATTACTTACATGAAATACTAAGCATTGTTGTTTTGGTTTTAACATTTCTTTTGGTATAATATATATTGATTGGATATGATATATATATTGATTGGATCAAGATGTGGGCGTAGAGCCCATGGATAAATGTACTATTTTTTTTTAATTTTTTAAATGATATTTTTTGTGCATATAATGACTTGTCAAGTTTGTCTAACATTTAAAAGAACTAATCGAAACAAGATGTCGCCAAAGTGAACTCTCTTGTATAGATTAACTTATTGAGAGTGTTGAGATGTTTCTGTGTATATGAATTCATGTGGGTATTAGTTGGCCCAAAGGAAGGCTAATATTTGGCCGAATTGCATATACATTTGTGGTGATAAATATGTGAAAATTGTAAGGTTTCCATGTGAATAATAAGTTGATCCAAAGATAAACTCATTATTTGACCAGAGTTACTTTCAATATTTGATCACTACACTAAGAGTACCACTTACAATTAATATTACTGTCCAAAGACTTGATATTAATGTTGTACTAGGTATCTTGAGATGCATCCAATAATTGTTTAAGTTTTAAAGTCATATATTTAGTTTATGATGTGAACATGTTTATTTATTTTGATTAAATTCTCTGTACAATTATTGCATCTGGTACTACTATATCTGCAAACACAAATAACATTCCCATGCTTAATGGGACTAACTTCAAGGATTGGAAAGAGAATATGTTAATCATTCTTGGCTGCATGGATCTAGATCTTGCGCTAAGGACGGAGCAGCCCACTCCTCTTACAGATGAAAATTCTTCTGAAGCCAGAAGGTACTTTGAGAAGTGGGACCGCTCTAACCGCATGAGTCTAATGATCATAAAGCGCGGCATTTCGGAAGCCTTTCAAGGCACAACATTTGAAGAGGTAACTCTGGCTAAAGATTTCCTTGATGAGATTGAAAAACACTTTGCGAAAAATGATAAGGTGGAAACAAGCACGCTTTTAGCTAGTTTGACTTCCATGAGGTATCAAGGCAAGGGGAATATAAGGGAGTACATCATGCAAATGTCTCATATTACTTCTAAACTTAAGGCATTAAAGCTCGATTTGTTTGAGGACTTACTCATGCATTTAGTATTGAATTCTCTTCCAGCACAATTCGGTCAATTCAAGGTCAGTTATAACTGCTAAAAGGAGAAATAGACTCTTAATGAGCTTTTTTCATATGGTGTGCAAGAAGAGAAAATGATGAAGCATGAGAAATTTGATAGTGCTCATCTAGATACTACCTCAAAAGATAAAGGCAAGAAAAGAAAGAAAGATGAAGCTGCTAAGGGTCCAGCACAAAAGAAACCTAAAGAAAGCACTGAAGGATGTTTCTTTTGTGGAAAGCCTGGACACATGAAGAAAGAATGTCCGTGGTATCATGCTTGGCGTGCCAAGAAAGGTATGTTCTTTACTTTGGTCTGTTTTGAGGTAAGTTTAGCTTCAGTACCTAGAAACATTTGGTGGTTAGATTCCGGTGCTACTACTCACATCAGTGTTTCTATGCAAGGTTGCCTGAGCTACCAAAGGCCAAGTGATGTTGAAAAACGCATCTTTGTGGGCGATGAAAAATCGGTGGAAGTCAAGGCGATGGGGCATTTTAGGTTATTATTAGGAACTGGTTATTATTTGGATTTGAAAGACACTTTTGTTGTACCATCTTTTAGACGAAATTTGGTTTCTGTTTCTTTATTGGACAAATCTGGTTATTATTGTTCTTTTGGAAACAATCAGTTTAATCTTTCTTTAAATTCAAATATTGTTGAGTATTTATGATAACCTATATTTGCTTGAAACTATTGCATCATATAATGAAACCTTGCATGTGGAATCACATGGTACTAAAAGAAAGCTAAATAATGAAAAATCGGCAAAATTATGGCACAAGTGTTTAGGTCATATATCCAAATCAAGAATAGAAAGACTTATGTCAGAAGGTATTTTAGATTCACTTGACTTCTCAAATTTAGATGTCTGTGTTGAGTGTATCAAAGGAAAACAAACCAAACAAAAGAGATTATGTGCTAATAGATCTTCAGACATCTTAGAATTGATACATACGGATATTTGCGGACCATTCCTAATGGCTTCTTGGAATGGTCAACGGTACTTTATATCATTCATAGACGATTACTCACACTATGGGTACCTATATCTCATTCATGAGAAATCAAAGTCGTTGGACATGTTCAAAGCTTTCAAGGCTGAAGTTGAAAACCTACTTGGCAAGAAAATTAAGTGTATCAGGTCTGATCGTGGTGGTGAATATTACGGCAGATATGACGATTCAGGAGAACAACGTCCAGGACCATTTGTTAACTTCCTGAAGGAATGTGGAATCGTCCCACAATATACCATGCGGGGTTCCCTAGCATGAATGGTATAGCTGAAAGATGAGACAGAACTCTTAAGGATATTGTAAGGAGTATGATCAGTCAATCCACCTTACCAGAATCACTCTGGAGAGAAGCAATAAAGACAACAGCTTATATCTTGAATAGAGTACTAACTAAAGCAGTTGCCAAAATACCTTATGAGCTTTGGACAGGTCGAAAACCTAGTATAAAGCACTTTCACATTTGGAGATGTCCATCTGAAGCTCGGCCTTATAGACCAAATGAAAAGAAATTGGACTCCAAAACAGTGAGTAGCTACTTTATAGGTTACTTTGAGCGATCTAAGGGCTATAAGTTTTATGATCCCACAATCAAGTCAATTTTTGAAATGGGAAATTCAACATTTTTTTAGGAAGTTGAGTTTGGGGGGAGAAATAAGGTTAGGGACATTATCTTTGAGGAGGAACCGATTCTGATTCCTACTACTACTACTTTTGACAGTGTACAAATTTTAATACCTATACCTGTCATTGATCAAGAATCAGTTTTGGAGCCTCAACAAGATAATGCTGAACAACTCCCCAATCAAGTTAGGGTAATTATTCCTGAAGAACAAACTCAACAACCTCAAGAACCCATGTCATTAAGGAGATCCACAAGAGAGAGGAGAAATGTTATTCCAGATGATTATATAGTATTCCTCCAAGAACATGAGGACATTGATGGCTTAGTGGAGGATCATCCAATCAACATCCATCAAGCTATGCAGGATTCTAACTCTCAAAAGTGGATAGATGCCATGAATGAAGAGTATAAGTCTATGCAAGACAATCAAGTTTAGGATCTTGTCCCATTACCTGAAGGAAAGAAGCCCATTGGCTGCAAATGGATATTTAAAACCAAAAGGGATTCTAAAGGTAATGTGAAAAGATATAAGGTTCGTCTTGTAGCCAAAGGCTTTACTTAAAAGGAAGACATTGATTTTAAAGAGACTTTCTCTCCAGTTTCTTCAAAAGACTCTTTTAGGACTATAATGGCTCTTATTGCACATTTTGATCTTGAATTACATCAGATGGATGTTAATACAGTGTTTTTTAATGAAGACATTGATGAAACAATATATATGGTGCAACCAAAAAAATTTATGTTTGGAGACCAAAAGAACATGGTTTACAAATTAAAGAAATCTATCTATGGACTCAAGCAGGCTTCACGTCAATGGTACTACAAGTTTCATCAGGTAGTTGTCTCATTTGGTTTTGAGACAAATGCTGTTGAAAATTGTGTGTATCACCAGTTCAGTGGGAGTAAGTTTATATTCTTGATTTTGTATGTTGATGACATACTACTTGCCACTAATGATAAGAGCATGTTGCACGAAACTAAGATATTTCTATCAAAGAGTTTTGATATGAAAGACCTTAGTGAAGCATCTTTTGTATTAGGAATCCAGATACGCCGTGATCGCTCTCGGGGTATTCTTGGATTATCACAAAAGAACTACATAGAAAAGGTTCTCAAGCGATATGGCATGCAAGAATGTAGACCAATAGACACCCTTGTCGCTAAGGGAGACAAGTTCAATCTCAATCAGTGCCCAAAGAATGACCTTGAAGTTAAAGAAATGCAGAAGATTCCCTATGCCTCACTTGTTGGGAGTCTAATGTATGCTCAAGTTTGCACACGTCCAGACATAACATTCATAGTTGGAATGCTAGGCAGATATTTAAGTAACCCTGGGATGGATCACTGGAAAGCAGCAAAAAGGGTTTTGAAGTATTTACAGAGAACTAAGGACTACATGCTCACATATAAGAGGTCAGATCATTTGGAGATCATTGGGTATTCAGATTCTGACTATGCTAGATGTCATGACAGTAGGAGATCCACATCAGGCTATATTTTTTTGTTGGCTAAAGGAGTTATTTCCTAGAAAAGTTTCAAACAAACACTCATAGCTTCCTCCACTATGGTAGCAGAATTAGTAGCATGTTTTGAGGCATCCAACCATGGATTATGGCTGCGAAACTTTGTCACTGGGCTGCACATTGTGAGTGGTATTGAAAGACCACTAAAGTTGTATTGTGACAATAACTCAGTAGTTCAATATTCCAACAACAACAGGAGCTCATCTCGTTCAAAGTTTATTGACATAAAGTTCTTGGTTGTGAAGGAAAGGATACAGAGTGGACAGATTTCTATAGAGCACATTGGGACAAATTCTATGATTGCGGATCCGCTTACTAAGGGATTGATAACCAAAGTTTTTCATGAGCACACTACTCATATGGGTGTTGATAACACTGTATTTTATACATTTTATAATCCTTTCACTAAGCTTCTTAAGGTTCAATTAGGCTTAATTAAGTTAGTTTTGACACATTTTATGATTTTGAGCCGAATTGGACAATTAAATAAATTATTACATAAATTAACCGTAATTATCTCTTTGGCAATGTTTAGTAAACTAGCTATAATTTGAGTTTCAAATATCTGATTGATATGATTTTGGTTTTGTAGGAAAGCTTAGACAATTCCCTACAACTTTGATGTTGAACACTTTTTCAGAATCAGACTCCTTGGAGGTGATATTGGGCTTTGAAGTCAAAATAGAGGAACTGAAATCGGATCTAAACACTCTGCAGTAATTGGTCCATATCTTGAGCTCTAGGAATGATTTTGGACTGAAGTCAAAGCCATTTTAAAGCAAATATCCAGGTCTACAACTTTCATGAAGACCACTTCTCTCAAAAATGAAAAGAAAACTGGACACACGGAAGTGCATTTACTTAATTATTAAAATATTAAAAAAAATAATAAAATAAAACGTCAGAAACTTAATCGTTAAGTTTCTGACGCTGAATTAATTGTAGCATAAATCTAATTTGGCTCCAAATTGCAATTCTAAATTGCAAGCTACATAACTCCATTTGCCTATAAATAGGCAATTGCATTCAGGGAGAATGGAGAATTCGGGAGAGGGGGAAACTCTGGGCATATTTCCAGAGGAGGAGAGGAGGAATTCCCTCATCTCCTCAGTCTCCATTCACTTTTCTTTTCTCTCTCTTTTTCTCTTTTTCTTTCTTTTAGTCTATGTGTAAATAAGTTTCATCTACTTGGGTTAAAGTGTGAAGCTCTTGGTAATAAAATAAGGTTAGATTTATTCCTCTCTTGTACTTTAATGATTTATTTTTCTAGTATTCTTTATACGTATTATATTTTGATTCGATAATTTAAAATCCCGTGTGACATGACAGAAATACTCCATCCTTGTAAAGAGGAGTTCTTGATTTATTGTAGACAAGATTTTGGCACATTTGTGAATGCTAACCCATTTACAAGTGGTAGTAATAATTAAAGGAATCATAATATAATTACGTATATTATTTTATTGACTTTTAACGTTGTATTTTTCGATTGAACCTCCATGTTTGAGGATTCTAATTGAATTATAAAAATCAATTAATCTTACTTTTCCTTTATTTACTAAGAGTGGATCTTTTTACCCAAGTAAATAATTTTTATCGTAGTAATAAAATATTTACTTCACCTTAATCTTCAACAATTCCGTGAATCGACCTCGACTCACCGGAAATTTATTACTTGAGACATGAACCTACACTTGGGTTTACAATGCAACAATTAAAAGTGTCATCAAGTTTTAAACGTAGTTCTTAGTTTTGTTTTGAAGAATAAATTTCTACGGTGTAAATATTTTTGTACATAGTAAAAAGTAAATAGTGTGTGAATAGTGCGTGAATAGTGTGTGAATAGTGTGTGAATAGTGCATGAATAATATATAAATAGTATGTAAATAGTAAATAGTATGAATAGTATGAATAGTAAAAATAAAAAAATAAATAATAAATAATTTTTTTTGGGTAAGTAGTGTGAATAGTATAAATAGGGTAAATAATGTGTGAATAGTGTAAATAGTAAAAAGTCAAAAAAAGTAAAAAGTAAAAAAAATAAAAAAAAATGAAAATTAAAAAAAAACCAAAAAAAAAAGGTGGATACACTCGTGACCACCCAAAAAAAAAGGAAACCAAAAAAAAAAGTTAAGCCTTTTATTTTTTGTACATATTAATTTCAGTGAAACTCTCCTTTTCTTTTCTTGTACAAATTAATAATGTGGTTAATTCTCCTTTTTTTTTTTTTTTTGTACAAATGTGGGTAATTCTCCTTTTATTTTCTCAGATATACTAATTTAGTAGAGGAACCTCTCCTTTTATTTTCTTTGTACATATTAACTCAAAATAATTCTACCTTTTAATTTTTGTAAATATTAACAGGTGGGGGATTCTCTCCCTTTTATTTTTATTTATTTATTTTTTGTCTTACTAATTAGTGGGGGGAACTCTCCTTTTATTTTCTCATATATACTAACTCAAAAGGAGAAATAAATTCTCCTTTTATTTTCTTGCACATATCATGATGGAAACTCTCCTTTTATTTTTTGTACATATTAAATTAGTGGGGTAACTCTCCTTTTATTTTTTTTTGTACATACAAACAAGGAGAAACTCTCCTTTTATTTTTCTCAGTAATTTACTTTTCGCATTTTATTTTTGTATGTTATTTTTTTTATTTGGTGGTTGGTTCATATCACACCTTTGTTATTTTTTTTTTTTGGTGGATGGTTTAATACCATACTTTTATTTTATTATTTATTTATTTATTTTTATTTTTTGGTGGTTGGTTTCTACCGCACCATTTTTAAGTCTTATTTGGTGGTTGGTTTCTACCACACCATTTTTAATTTTTCTTTGATGGTTGGTTTAATACCACACCTTTATTAATATTTAATGACAGGTTTATACCATACTTTACTTTTTAATTTTTTTAAAAAACCATGGCAAGGTTTTATACCATGACTGACTTTTTAATATATTTTTTTTTATCATGGCAGTCTATACCGCCTACTTGTAAATATATTTGTAAAAAAAAAAAAAAAAAAAAAAGGTTGAGTTTTGTATAAATTTTTATTTTATTTTCTTATTTTTTTCTTTTTAATCAAGTGAAGTTTGATCCTTAGTGTTTTAATTTCTTTTATCTTAGTGTTTTCTTTTTCTTTTTCTTTTTCTCTTTAATCACTTTGACAATTTGGTGCACCTATCAAAGAATTTCTTCAAAGACTAGTAAGTGCACTACTAATCTTGGAATCCCACTCAAAAAGACTTGCTTATTTGCCAATTTATAAGAAAATTGGATGGGAAGCCTATCCTCGACTCATAGAAGGCGTTTAAGCAATTCTCGGACGTAAAACCGGAGGAAGATGTGAGCCACAATCACAACTACATGTATATATTTTCTTGTATAGAATTTAAAAAAAAAAAAAAAAGAGAAGAAGTGGTCCGAAGGAAATATTGTGTGAAGCGAGAAGAAAATGAAACCAAACAAATCAAGACACTCCATCTGTATAAATAATTTCAATCTTTGGTCATACTTTGTTTGTTTACATTTATATTTGTGTGAGGTTGTTTTTTTTCAGTAATTGTGGTAACAGGTACTATCTTCTATCTTTTTCCTTTCTATTTTTTAACATTGAGGGCAATGTTGTATTTTGGTTGGGGGGAAGGATAGTTGTGTAAATAGTTGTGTGAATAATTGTTGTGTGAATAAATGTGTAAAAAAAAATATGTTTATAAAAAAAAATTTGAAAAAAAAAATTTGAAAGTGTGTTTATGTTTGTTGTATTTTTATGTTTGTCAGCAATTTTCTAATAGTTAAACCAGTTAAGAATGGCGAGTAGTAAGGAGTAAATTTTGTTTGTGGAGGTAATTTTACTCTTGAGACATCATCTAGATTGGGGTAGATACCTTGTTTGTGTAGAAGTAGCAAATGGATTAAGGGAAATTTGCATGATTGAGTAAATTGTCTTCTTTTTTAAACATCACATGCTTGGTTATGGATGTTAAAATTTTTGTGGATTGAGAATGATGGATATATGCCTTGTGAGATTTTGAGCCTATAAATGAATGGATTGAACATCTGTACCATTCTCTTCTTTCTTGTGTGATTTTTTTTCACTCATGGAATTGTTACTCTAGAACTTGCTTTGATTCTTTTTGAAACTACATTTTCACATGCATACATAAATATGATTGAGGCAAATTTTCTTGAATTAACTACTTTGACCAAATAGCTAACCTTACATATTTTTCTTTGCTTAACCCCTTTGAGCTTATTTGACCATTCTTTGTTTCTAACTCATTACGTGCCTTAAATGAAAAACCATGTTCTAACCCAACCTTAGGGAATAAGAGAGCATTGACTTTGTTATTTGATGAGTTCTTGAACAAGTGTGGGGGTGCATGTGCAGATTGGTTATATAAAAAAAAGAAAAAAAAAGAAAAAAAGAAAAAATGTTTCTACATAAAAAAAAGAGCTGATTATTGCTACAATCAAAAGAATGCACCATGTGATATATTCATACCTAGAATGAGGGTGGATGATTGGAAATAATAGGAATAGAAGGAGAATGTTCAAGCCTAACAATGAATTCAACCTACCAATTGATCTTCAACAAAACATTAGTCAGATATTGGTCATTGTCCTGTATGAGGAAGAACTAAGAAATTCTTGAGAAATTTAGACTGAATGTTCTCAAACATCTTCTCCACTCTAACTATAACATAATGCTCTTTTATTCTCTTTGGTATTTAACTTGTCTTATCTATATTACTTCCACCTTTACCTTGGCCCCATTATAACCTTGATTAAAGTCCTCATGATTTGTGTATATATGTTGTTTTTGAGTAGCGAAGAAGTAGAAGATAAGCAAGCTTATGGTAGTGCAATTATTCATGAGTTGAATAGAGTGAAATACTAACCTTTTTAAACACTTGAGAGATTAAGAGTGAATTATGTGAGGATCTATCATTCTTGATCCATTCTTTTCAACTGAAATTTTCTTACTTGTTGGTTTGAGATGTGAAGACATGTTACCTCATGAATGTTTTGATCCTTGAATGTCTAGTTACTCTTCTTAAGTCATTAAATTCTTTAGAGTTTTTAGTTTTTGAGTCTGTGTCATTTTTTCTTTGGTTTTTGTCTTTTGTGTTTTGCCCAGGAGTGCAAAAGTTAAGTGTGGAGGAATTTGATAACACTGTATTTTATACATTTTATAATCCTCTTACTAAGCTTCTTAAGGTTCAATTAGGCTTAATTAAGTTAGTTTTGACACATTTTATGATTTTGAGCCGAATTGGACAATTAAATAAATTATTGCATAAATTAACCGTAATTATCTCTTTGGCAATGTTTAGTAAACTAGCTATAATTTGAGTTTCAAATATCTGATTGATATGATTTTGGTTTTGTAGGAAAGCTTAGACAATTCGCTACAACTTTGATGTTGAACACTTTTTCAGAATCAGACTCATTGGAAGTGATATTGGGCTTTGAAGTCAAAATAGAGGAGCTGAAATCGGATCTAAACACTCTGCAGTAATTGGTCCATATCTTGAGCTCTAGGAATGATTTTGGACTGAAGTCAAAGCCATTTTAAAGCAAATATCCAGGCCTACAACTTTCATGAAGACCACTTCTCTCAAAAATGAAGAAAACTGGACACACGAAAGTGCATTTACTCAATTATTAAAATATTAAAAAAAATAATGAAATAAAACGTCAGAAACTTAATCGTTAAGTTTCTGACGTGCAGCTACTGTAGCTCCAAATTGCAATTCTAAATTGCAAGCTACAGTAACTCCATTTGCCTATAAATAGGCAATTGCATTCAGGGAGAATGGAGAATTCGGGGGAGGGGGAAACTCTGGGCATATTTCCAGAGGAGGAGAGGAGGAATTCCCTCCTCTCCTCAGTCTCCCTTCACTTTTCTTTTCTCTCTCTTTTTCTCTTTTTCTTTCTTTTAGTCTATGTGTAAATAAGTTTCAGTCTACTTGGGTTAAAGTGTGAAGCTCTTGGTAATAAAATAAGGTTAGATTTATTCCTCTCTTGTACTTTAATGATTTATTTTTCTAGTATTCTTTATACGTATTATATTTTGATTCTGATAATTTAAAATCCCTGTGATGACGGAATACTCCATCCTTGTAAAGAGGAGTTCTTGATTTATTGTAGACAAGATTTTGGATTATAGTGAATGCTTTAACCCATTTACAAGTGGTAGTAATAATTAAAGGAATCATAATATAATTACGTATATTATTTTATTGACTTTTAACGTTGTATTTTCATTAGAACCTCCATGTTTGAGTTATAAAAGGAATTAATCTTACTTTTCCTTTATTTACTAAGAGTGGATCTTTTTACCCAAGTAAATAATTTTTACCGTAGTAATAAAATATTTACTTCACCTCAATCTTCAAAAATTCCATGTGGATCGACCTCGGACTCACCGAGAAATTTATTACTTGAGACAACCTGCACTTGAGTTTACAATGCAACAATTAAAAAGTGTGCATCAGGTGTTTTATCATATGAGGATACTATGGTTTAGTGGGAATTTGTAATTTTCTATGTTTTGTTGCTCTATTTTATACTTTAGACATGTTTTGTGTATTTGGATATTTTCTGCAAAAATAAAGTATTCAGTTCATTCGCACTCTGTTTTATTAAGTTAAACTTTTATCTCAATAAAGTTTAAAATAGTACTAGTTGGAAATAGACATGTTTAGATAACGTTACATGTAATTTCCATGCTACGCAACCATGATTGATCTATGTCATTTGGCTGTAATGGTATATGTGACTAATGATGGATTTAGTTACGCTAAATGTAACGAAAGTTCCTTTAATCCTATATCAATGTAGTCAATGGGCGAGATTGTTAGGAATACCCCATTATATGATAGTAATATTTAAGTGCATAAGGTGTATACATTTATAAGGTAACATATGTAGCCCAAGTGGGAGATTGTTTAAAATATTTAACATGTGTGGGCTCACATATGTATCTAATAATAATGTATGGCTATCTTGAAAGTATAGTCCAAAATTAATTGTGATCTAACAAGGTTAAAGTTGGACTAAGGGGTATTAAATTGTCATGAAATTTTATGTGTAGATATCATTAAGTGATTTCTAATTTGATGAAGGGCCAAATTAGAAATAAAAGGAATATTATAATAACCGATGATTGTCAGTTATTATAAAAGGGGTTATGGTCCTCATTTGAACGTATCACTTTAGTTTCTCAATGTAACCTTTCTACTGAGAAAAACACACTAAAATACATATCAAGTGGAAGATCTTTATACCCCCCATATCTCTTTAAAAATTTGCTATGGATCAAGATACGCTTCTGTTCTTGTGTTCCTCTTATTTCTTTCTCTTTGAATCTAAGTAGAGAATGGTTAAATCTTTTAAACTTGATCTATATTGAGATTTGATGTTTCTCAGTATGAATATTTCAAAAATTGAAATCAACAAGTATACAATGTCATTTTGTTTTTTTATTAATTAAATGTTTTTATACAATTATTTGATTATATATTGGTACATTATTAAAAAAAATTATTATAATAATATATTTTTTAAGATTTTAAACTATTTTAAAGATATAATAAAATAAAGTATAATAAAAAAATGTGATGTATAATCCTTACTAGGCGTATTCGCGAATTAGATTGGATCAGTTTTGAGAAAAAAGTCATCCAATTCAATTTAATTGGTTTTCTTATTTTTTTCATCTAATTGATTTGCTTCAAAATATAAATTTGTTCCAATCCAATTAAATTTAAATCGATTTGGATTAGATTAGTTTTTTGATTTTTTGTTTTAATTTTTTTATACATAAATTAAATAAATTCATCAAAATATGAAAATTAAAATTCATTAAAATTCATCAAATATAAGCCTAAATTAATTCATCAAAGTACAACAAATATAATTTCAAACTAATTCATCAAAATATAAATCTAAATTAAAATACAAATCTAAATTAATTGTTAATCTTATAATAAAATGTCCAAATTCAATAAAGATAAATTAAGTTTGATTTAAAGAATAGTTAAAAAGTTCAAAATAAGAATAAGTTAGATATGACTTTCTTTGATAAAATATTATTTTAAAAAATGTATATAAAATATCAGTTTAGTTTAGTTTAGATTGGATCGAATCTTAAATTTAGATTTGAAATTCAATTATTTTTTTTATTTTCGTTTTTTTTATATTTTTGGGTATTTCAATTTATTTAGTTTTCGATTTTTCAACTCGATTTTTTTGATTTTGATTGAATTTTTTCAGTTTTAAACACCAAATATTCCTTGCCATGCAAAATGAGGTCGCCCAGAGTTGCTGAGTTTGGTAAAAGTTCCATGATTTTTTCAGTGTGGCTTGAACTTGAATAGCTACTTGTTTCCCTTGAAGATGTATTTTTGAGTGACATGGAATTATGTGTGTTCAAGTATGTTCCACCTAGAAGTTAATTAAGTCGGGTTCGCATTCTCAAAATTAATCACAGTATATATTTTGGTTAGATTTGAATCATATTTTATATTAGTTCTGCCTAATCTGATGTTGTAAAATATTTTTAAACATAATTTTTTTAAAACACTAATGCTAAATTATAAGATTTTTATATTTAAATTAATACATTTTGTATAATATAATATTTTTGTATTGATATAATTTATTTTAAAATATATATCGTAAAACATCTTATACATTTAATTTTTTACTTCTAAAATTTTATAATTTATCTACACATAATATTTAAATTTTTATATTTTATCTAAATATCGTGTTGAATCGATCTATGTCTGATCATTAGTTATGTCATGATTGAGTTGAATCCGAATCTAAAAATATTATCCTAATCAAAATATCAAATTGGATTTAGGTCAAATTCTACTTAAAATGAAGCCTGCACTTTATTTAAAAAGTAACTTTATTTAGTTAATTTCTAGTTCGTAATTGATGTCGTGGCGGAACTTGAGTCAAAATTTTTAGAAGGTAGGTGGTTGACCCTCTTTGGTTGTGGAAGAAAATAGATACAAATAATAACATTTTTTAATTCTCAATAATAATTATTGAGAAATTTTGATGATGTTGATTTAAATCTTAGTATGCAATCATAGAGAGCCTATCTCCACCGCAACAGTATATCTCAGTGCTTGGAAAGCCATCTTAGATCAAAACTAAGTAGTACAAATATATTACCTTAGTTATATGCGAATGTTTACAAGGTTATAATTCACTCTGAACAATTACTACACTCAATTAAGATTGAAATATGTTATAATCATCCGCTAAACCAATAAAAAAAATACTAATGAATACTTATATCAAGAGAGAACCCCCCCCCCCAATCTATACAACACAGTATGTAAGCAATGTAAATTTATTTTTGCCTCAAAGAAGTTTCGCAGGTGATGTCATATATATATATATCAATGAAAGATTATCTCTCTACGTACATTTCTTCCCAACAGTTTAGCATGGTTATACTTTGTATGTGGACCTGTTTGATGTTTGATCCTATGAACATGTTTCAATTTTGGTCATCTAACGCATTGCTTGCTACGTAGGATGACCTTGTTGAGAGTTTGATATCACATTTTCTATAAGAAATAATATACATTGTATTAAGTATTTATCAAAATTGGATAGTTAAAAAAGTTTCAATAAGACTCTTTCAGTTTTAATAATTTATAAAAGAGTACGTGAATAAAGTATACGTGTTATATATATATGTGTGTGTGTGTGTCTTTGTTGTTTTTTTTTCGAGGTGTGAATTCCTCGTATTTCACTGTGTAGAATCATGGCAAAAAAATCGTATAGAATCTCAGAATGATCATTTTACATATACTTTTTTTTTCTCACAACCATAAAAATATCAAAACTCAGTTTTTAAGCATATAAGTAACTTAGATGTACTCGTGCATATATATATATATATATATATATATATATATATATATATATATATTATATATATATATTGACTGATATATTGTTTTTTTTTTATGCAGAGAAGACACACTATTTCTACTGCATTTGATGTACAATGGTGTAATGGTTTGAAATTTAAGTGAGTTTCAAATATAGAGATGAGTAATAAATTTCACATTGTAAAGAAATAGATAAAAGAAGAATTTTATAAGTGAATAAATTTATAAACTTAATATTTTAAGGTTTTAAGTTGAAACATACTGAACCCAATGACATTATCAGTTCAGAAGCAGCCTTGACCCCATGTTTTTCGCGAGAGGGCAACAGAACAGTTAATTGTATGATCATTTATTGTGGATGACCCTATAGTTTGTTTTATATCCATTATTATTTGAGGACTTCAGCCGAACTGTGTTTACGATTTTGCATGAACGATGCTATACGTGGATGCCTACATTGCAGTACACGAAATTGTTACATGCATTGTCCACATGTTTCACTCTCCAAAGCAGTGGGACTCCATTTTGCAACGTAGCGAAGGCAACAGCCTGCCAGCTACGAGCTAATAAACCGTTTGCATGCATGCAGCTGAAATATCAGAGGGTTGTTCATGGATTGAACTTTGAAAACGTTAATTTGTTTTTTTTTGGGCATAATTTTTGAAAACGTTAGTTGAACATCACTTTGGCGTTACATATTTTTTATATAAAAAATATTTTTTTATACTAATTCCATTTATTTATACAGAATTAACTTATAATTCGGACTAAATCTTATTTGAATATTACAAATATTATAAAAATGTTAAAAGAAGTTAACCTACAAATATCATTATAGTGATGGAAAATGGATGTTTACGTACTTAAAAGTTAGTTTTTATGACTTCATTTTTGTTGCTTCATGTGTTATGTAGATCTATTACCTGCGAGTGACGTTTAAAATTATCATAGTAATTTGGAGATGAGATCTTCGACAAAGGGAACAAACGGTGGGACAAGCAGGGACCCTGTTTTGCACTGAAATTTGCCTGTTTTGAGTTTGAGATTCCATTCGGTGCCATCTGAAATGTGGAATTCTTGGGGCTCGTAAATTGCTTTGAGGAGCTTAAGATTTCGAGACTAGCAGTTTCAAGCATCAAAGGCTGTTTCGCGTGCATAGCTTTTGACATATTTGATTTCATATAGCTTTTTCCTTACCCCACAGAAAACAGCAAAACACATTCCTTCATCGTGTTTAGAAATTTGTGGTTGTTGAAGTTCGCTTAATGTATGTTCTTTGCTGCATTTGCATGAGCTATTTTATAATTGAGTGAGATCATAGACCATATATTGTTTAATTTGGCCTTAGCCGATTTCCATGTTCAAGAAGCGAATTCAATGATTTTAACCTATACTCTAATGAGTCCGACCTTAACTCATAAATTTAAAAAATGTTTAAAGAGGTTAAGAGTAGCTAATTGTTATCCGGGATAAGACAATAACATTTGTCGTGGACAGCAGTCCAAGAGGTTTATGTATCAAAATCATACTTCATAGTTTCACATTTAAAAATTTGACTAAGTGTCAACAAAAGTGGAGAAACATGGTTGATAAATAAATATAGCAGACTTTAGAAAAAGAACCACTGAAATCGAGCATTGGACTCATCTTGATTGGGGAAAACATGAGTGTTCATTAAGTGTAAAAGAGAAATACTGGAATCGAGCGTTGAAGTCATCTCGGTCGAATAAAAGCAAGAATATGCACTAAGTATAAATGAAGTCACCATGATTGAGCATTAGACCCATCTCAGTTACAAAAAAGAAAGCAACATGAATATGCAAAAAAATATTCTAAGCACAAATAATGCCCGAAGCCTGAGACTTGTCTATTTACAAATAAAATAAAATCCCACGGGGGCAATGTAAAGCAATAGAATGAAGATCAAGCATCCCGAGAAGGCTCTTCTTGATTGATGACTTCCCTCTCGACCTCCTCTACTGGGCCGCCCTCCGAGTTCTCTTCTCTCTCTTCTTCACCGTCTTCCACAGTCATAGGAACTTGATTCAATGGAGTGGCTGCGGGGATGGCATCCACAATGCATCCATCACGGACCACCTTGCTTAAACTAATCCCTTCAACGACGAGATTCAGATTCAATAAGCGTAGTTAAGAGAGAACGTTTGAGAAAAACTAATCCACCAAATTAGCCCATTCGTCTTTGATATATAAAATATCACTTTTAAGCTTGGCCTTGAATTGCCTGAGAATCTCATTCTCAGTCTGAAAAGTGGTCAAGGTGGATACAACAGAAGTCATATGATCTTTTATACTATTTTCTAGAGCAACCGCCTCAGCAAGCTTGACCTGGAGTCCAACCACCTCAGTCTTGCACAGCTTGAGCTCATTGCCAACTTGAGCCAGTTGTCCATCTTTTTGAGCAACGACTAGCTCAATCCTTTTTTTTTTCACCACGGAGGGCATCCAATTCCTTTTTCAACTCTCAAGTCTGATGAGCAGATTCGAAAGAGAATTCTAGAAAGCGAAGGACCAAGGCCCCAAAGCCCTTACTTGAGCATCTCAGATTATCTCTACCAAATCCTGCTCAATGAGGACATCCTGGTCTGCTGAGGTCAGTAATGTGTTGTCAATAATCTGGTCGAGATCGACTCCTCTACCCCAAACCGACTGCCCAGTGAATTGAAGAGGGGCACCCCCGAGATCTTAAATTCTCGGCTAGAAGTTAAGTCCACTAGTGCCACCTCAGCTGCCAACCTCTTGCCTTGCGGCTCTCATCATCCCCCCTTCCTCTTGCGAGTCCGGAGAGGTTGAGCGGGAGAACCGAGGTCCGCTTCCTGAGGCTGGGTTTGAGCTGGAGGGACTGAGATGGTAGGCTAGGATCCAGATCCCGAAACTCTAACCTTTTGCAGGCCAACCGCATTGTGAAAGCCTCGAGCCATACAGGAGGAGTCATGCTTTCTGCGAACACAAAATAAGAATGTCATAACAGTTAGAAAAAATTGAGAAATACAAGTTTACTAAACATATGTATGACGAGATACCTAATAATGGTTTTATCGAGTCAGAGGGCTCATCCAGGACATCTCTATAATAGATGACCCCACCTTTATAAGCCTACTCAACCAGAAAGTTGAGGACGTCAGCCTCATCTTTAGATAAGGCGGACATCGGAATCTCAATCTCCTTTAGACTCCGGTTCTAAACCACCTGCGTCTAGTACAAAAATAATCTTGGTTCACCTTCTGAGGTAACAAAAAAAGGCATTACCCCTAGAGCTCCTTCCACCCTGAAGAAATCCTTCTTAAAATTCTTGAAGGATTCTTGATACGGCTTGAACACCTTACATCTTGCTTGCGCCCATAAAGTGACTTATCTTTTTTGGAAGCTGTTCCTGGAGGATGAAAACTAGGTGTAGAGAAATAAAAATGAATTTACAAAATATGGTCATCTAAAGGTTCTGTAAATAAGCTCAAAGTTTATATGAAACCCCAAGCATTTGGGTGTAGTTAGGTTACAGCTACACACAAATGATTGAGGACTCCAATCTCGAACTCTAAGAATGGAAGTCAGACACCGATGCAAGTGAACAGAGCTTCGTGCATATACATAAAATGTTCACCCTCCATTCTCGTTGAACAGACCTTCTCCTGGTCAGTCGGAGCACGGATAGCATGCTCTTTGTCTCTTAACCTATCATCAGTTAAGTGTAAATATTCCTACTTGGCACGGGCATCCTCTGAGCTCTCCACGCTAGAGGGAGTGCCTAATACTTCTTGATCTATCCACTGGTAAAGACCGATGTTTCTAGGGAAGACGAACTCTCTGACCTTCGATGTAGACGCTCTCCAACGTCTCATTTCTGAGCAAACTAACTTCACCTACAGAGACCACACTTATGTCAGAATCAGAAGATGTTTCATTTAGACTATCTAACTTTATCATGAGCTCAAAGAACGAACGTGTTGGTATTTGTTTTACAAGTTCCCTTACACGATTTGCCCTCTGCAATGCCTCCAGGATGTCCATCCAGGTTGTTGGCCTCAAAACCCTACTAGAACCTCCACCATGAGGAGAATGTCTCTGTTGTGCTTTATTACTCTCTTTGTCACTGTTCTGAGACATTTTGTCTTTCACAATAAAAGTTTTAGAAGAAAAAGAGTGTGAAAAGGGAAATACCTTGAAAATAAGTTGAGAGAAGGCTGGAAAAGAGGCTGGAACCACCAAAAACCACCATCTAGGTTCACCGAAAATTGCCCGTGCTAGCCGAAGTAGAAGGCATACATGGAAAAGGAAGGAGAAAAGTGAGAGATTTTCCCCTCACTCCTATTTATAGGCACAAAGAAACTTCCCCCAACCATTGCCATAAGGAAGGGTAAAATTAGAAGTTCACATCAAATTTGAAATAGTAATCATGGTGACACGAAGCACAAACGACGGTTTCTAATATCTTTTGGACACGTGGCGAATTGTACCTGGCAAAGTATTTGAGAGGACAACACTTAGAGTTAAAGCGACATATGACATTACAAGAAGATATTCAAACCAGATCACAGACTTATGTCACGATATAATGATATGTTTGAAATACAGATCTCAATTCGAGATCAAATTATTTTAATAATTAAATGAGCCCCACAAACAAAATTTGTATAGGGGCAACCTACTATAAATCCTAAATGACGGTGTATTGACTTTATGTAGAGTGATTCATTCCAAATCTCGATTTTATTCATTAACACCGAGGACATTCTACCATATATATATATCACGAGCATCGGCCTTTTGGTAAAAACATTGCGAGATTCATCATTTATATCATGACTTGGATCCCTTTGTCCTATGGAAGTCATTTGCTCCTATTAAATTCAGATATCTTAACATTCAACTGTCACATTTAAGCGCAAAGATAGGGGCAGCTTTTCTAGATCAGGTTTTGTGTTGGCAGTTCATGAGCAACCCGACCCGCTAGAATTGAATCTCACATATTTATGAGCGCTATTGAATAAGTAAATATTTTCATTTATGATGAGTAAATCTCTAACATAATCGCTCATAGATAGGAAAATCAATTATATCCCTCATAAATAGATAAATAAGTTATAAGAAATAACAATCTCATTGAATTCTTATCCTAATTAACAACATTTAATGCAGATTTATGATTCTTATCAATCAATACGCTCTTATAAATATTACACAATATAGCAAAAGTATATATCTAATTCAAAATATTATATACCTTATGTACAGTTTAACTTGAACGTCGGAGTGTCTTTTACTACCTACCCTTCGCACCACCATTGCAATTACCGTGCATTGGAGAAAATTACCTTTATCAACCTTATTCAAGTAATTCTCTAAAACTCCTTAAGGTTATGTAGTTAATTAGTATAACGTGATTATTCGATTTTTAAAACTAAAGTTTAGAGGAAGGAGATGTTACTTAAGCCAAAATAACGGTATACCATAGATTTTTAATAGAAGTTTACAGTGACATTTACAGATTATTTATAAAGAGAAACCGAATGGATATTTACTATTTAAACCAATTTTGTTGGCTTAATCTTTATGCCAGTTAATTATCTTAAACCATGTAACTAATTTTTGTTTTTCTTTGTACGTATAACCAAATATTTTATTTACAATAATGTTACTTACACACTATTTTTATTATATTATTTTTACAATTTTTTATAAGAAAATAAGAAAAATACACATTTTAATACAATTTTTTTATTTTTTCAGATAAGAAAAATGTGAAAAAGTGTAATGTGTAAAGATTTTGGTATGCATATAATAATTTTTTTTAATTTATAAAACCATGTTGGGATAAGGCACTTAAGGTTGGGTGGATGAGGGTTGATTATAATACTATTATTTATTGACCGACCACCAGCAAGACACACTTTTGGACTTTCTTTTTGGTTAATTTAGTCTTTCGGTGCTTCGTCAATGCCCCCCAATCCCAGTGTAGATATATTTACAAGGTTCTGCAACTAGTTGAGAACACTTTTCTTCTGATTATCCTTGGAAGATAATCCTAAAGTTTCAGCCTATCCTCCGTTGGAAGTGGACAAGGCAAGAGTGGCCAGCCCCCCTTTCACTTTCCTCTTCTATACTTTCTTGTGAACTCAATAAATTAAATTAAATTAATACAAAGACATAAAGAACATGTAAGGAGTATACTAACATGTAACCTGAGTTAATTAAGTTCATTAGGTTGACATAGAATAAAAATATAAATGAAGTTCAAAAGCTTAAGTCAAGTAACAATTTTTAATAAGTAGAAAACAAAATTCTACTGCATTAAGAGAATAATTAATTATATATGTCAGGCACTTATAGTAGCATAGGAAAAACAGAACATACTAGAACCTGAATTTAGAGACAACAGTAATGAAAGGGTATTGCGCTGTATCTCCTCTCTCCTTATAAGGAGATATTGTTGTGTGCATACAACTCATCACATCATATTTGTCCACAAGAAATAAAAAGTTAAAAAGATATGATAATTTTTTGCGATAAATGAATTTAGTAAAACTTATTCATCATTTTTTTAATTTTTTATTTCTTATATATAAATGTAATGTAATAAATTTGTATGTGTACAAGAATATCTCTTTTATAAGTTATATTGTATGCAATTGTGGATATTTGAAATTAGTTTTATCTTCACTAGTGAGAGAGCATAAATAAGTTGAAATATACATCAGCCAATTCGTCATAGTCCATCTCTCTTTCTCTCTCTCTCAACCTGACATACACACGGATATGCATTTGGCAATTGGAAAAATACATCATTAATTTATAAAAAAAAAATATAATTTTAGATAAGAAGTGTAAAACCCTCTTGAATAATACAAGTTGTCCAAGTAAGCTTTTCGGTGTGTGCTTCCACTTAAACACCCTCTAGAAGTGGAGATGTATACGCGGTTTTCTCTTACAAGCAGATAAAGAGGGAGGGAGACACAATCTTAGGTGACTCTTTCAGTTTGACTGAAAAATAGTTTAAGTAGGGCTCTTAACAAAAAGAATCACATTCACATGTATGAATTATGCGAATTATGAATACAACAATAGTGTAAATAACATTATTAATTTAAGGATCTAGAATCAATTTGCACTAAAATTTGGAGGAAAAAAAAATTAATTATATAGACACTGTGTGGAGATTACAAATATAAGTTTAATGATTTTGCCACTTCGTCAAACCAAACAAGAACTGCCGACGGCTATTGTCGTTCTTAATTAGACACTGCCAACGTACAGTGTTAATTCCATCACATTGTATAGAAAGCTTACTCTTTGCCTCTCCTTCTTTCAGTTTGCAGCTTCGACTAAATCTCTGGTTTTTCGTCTCTTTTCCAGATGTCACGTGACGTTCACGTGAAGTCCATGTCTGTAATGGACAAGCATGTGAAATTGCATTGAATTTTTAAGCTGAGGATGTACATTACATATATAACACATTATTTACTTCAGTGCTGATTCCATTACAATTTCAGTTTTATAGTTAGTTATGTATATTTGCGTCAGATCAAACAATTTATTAAAGATTTTTTAACAAGTATCCTAATTATGCAGTTCTTAAAGAAGTTAAAATAAAATTTTTTAAATTAAAACAAGATATTTTATGTAGGATTTAATTGTGATGCAAAGTTAATATAAATTTTTTTTATATTATCAATTAATCATACATTGTCACATTATTAAAAATATTTGACTTTTATAATAATTACTTTAAAAGTTAATGTGATAATGTATAATTAATTGATAGTATAAAAATTTTTATATTGATAGTCTATAAACATTAAACTCTTTAATATATTAAAAATTAAAAAATATTTAATTTTCTTATTTAAACATTTCTATTTTGACTTCTTTAATAAGTGTCTATTAACAAAATCCTTTATTTAATATATAGGAAGCACTTCTCAGATAAAACCCAACGTTAGTTATCTTCGCTAAAATAAATAATTACTTACACTATTGTAATTGATTGGTATAACATGGGATGAGGATCACTTGTCTCCATTTTCTATCCTCTTCTTCGTCTCTCTACTTAAATTCTGACAATTATTCTAAATTTAATTATATGTCTCTTTTTCACTTAATTTATTTTACACTTGTCAGAATTTAAGTGAAGAGATAAGGAAAAAAACAGAAAATGGGAACAGGTGATCTCTATCCATATAACATGATTGTTGTGTTGTGGTGAATTTAATTTTTTAATTACAAAATTAACATATACAAGTATGTATAATATTCGATAATTGGGCTGATCAATAAATAAATTTTAATCTAATCATGTAATTATTGATGTATATCACAGCATGGGCGATCATAACTCGTACAGGTTACTTATTTGGTGCTAAGTGTTATTCATTTTGAGGTAACTTTTATTTATTTTCTAGTGTCTACACGATCTAGAACCCTCCTTTGATATTTTCTTCCTCTCGTGGCATAGACTAACTTGACCGTGGAACTCATTCATCAGAAATTGATCGATGAGTCTTACTTACTCTGAGCCTTGCTCCCTATAACTAGGATTCTTGCTCACTACCAACCGAATCACAATCTGCCACTGTCTGATAACGCTATCTCTGTGTGAATACTTATAACATATTGGACCATTCTGACCCAATTGACATTCGGCCATAAGTTAGGCTCATTTCTGTAAGGTCCGACCGACCTACACCCAAATGGGTAACAACTCAATAAACACGTGCTTAATACGACATACCAAACAGACATAATGGTCTCATGCCATAATGACTAAACATAACGTCTCGCGTCATAATAACTAAATATAATGTCTCACACCATAATAATCAGACATAACGTTCAGAATCCTAAATGGCCTTAATGGAGAGTATTCGGAGAGTCAGTCATCCGAATCTCTATATAAACCGACCTGACAGTCTAAGTCAGACATGTTCACTTTTCTCTACCTATGCATTCATCACTGTCTTGACTCCAAGACTAATCGGTCGAAGTGTCTCTGCTGACATTTCATTACGTCTTCCTTGGATAACTGCCGGACGACCGACTTGGGACTCTCCGGCGACCACCCTATCGGGTAGAGGACGGAACATTTGGCGCCGTCTGTGGGGATTCGGTAAAACGATTCCCATTCCACAACCAAACTACTCTCTCTATTTTCCTGTTGTCAAGCATTGCCTTGTCTCATTCATGTCTGACATCCTCCAATTCAATCCGGTGCCCTCGAGTTCGAATCTTCAAATCCTCCATCTTTTTCGACGAATCAGTGCTGGTCTTGAAACCTCAGATCAGATTGAATGCATCTTTGCCCTTTTTGACCAAGAGTTAGAGAAATTGAAGAGGGAATTGGATCAAACGTAATGAATATTGAAGGACGATTATGCTGCAATATTGGAAGTTATTGGCCATGAGATTTGGCTATTGCCTTTCCCCAAGGGTCAGCATTGCTTTCTTGATGTAGCATAGAAAACATATTCACTCTCATCCGTTGAAGCCTCTAAACTCAGCAAGGAACAATGGGCGCCATCTCTATACAAATCACACAAAGAACCAGTAAGTTTAGGATCCAGAGGCCCAAGTGAGTTAAGTTTGAAATTTTATATCACTTTTCTTTTATTAGTGGTTTATTGTTGGTTGCTGTCATGCCAAGAGTGTGAAATTGGAACTAAGTTGAAATTTATATTGAAAAGATGTTGAATTCATGATAGATAGTATTTTCGTCTGCAAAATGATGGATAGCATTTTCGTGTGCTCAATTTGTTTTTTCTTCTGTTTAGCTGCCAACTATGATATGTTTGGAGGTGTAATTGATTTTCCATTATTCCAAAATTTTGTGTTTAGTTCTTATAATTCCTGAAGAATCAATTTAGTGTTTGCTTCTACACATTAGATATATCATAGCCACTCATTATAAGATCTGTATATGATTTTTGTAAGATAAAAATCTGCATCTATCATTTTTTTATAGCAAACAATTTGATTAAAAAAACCCTTTTTAGATAAGCTAAAACATAGCTTTTTAGAACGTTACCTTTTTTAAAATAAAAATTAAAATATGTTTGTTGGCAAAACTATTATTCTTTTGAGGCCAGGTAAAAAAAAAACACCTTTTGAGGTGAATAAGTACATATTCCTTGAAAACTTACTCTTCTATGAAAAAATCTTTCTAGATCTGGGTCACTTTTACTATGTATATTTTGTTAATTCTCATTTTATAAAATTGACCAAAGTCAAAGGCCATCCGTAGATTTCAACCACTTTTGTTTCTTTTTTGGCTACTATAAGTTTTAGACATTAATCATTTACCATTTTATATCATCATCAGTTTTAAAACATACTCATCAATTGGTGTTAATATTTGCCTAACAGCCTCAATCAATTGCTTGCTCATTGAATAAATTTTGCCTTTATTGCAAAGACATGAAATAGTTTAAATAATTAATTTTTATCATGTGCAAAATTTAAGATTTTTCATGAGTCAAATAGAGTAATTATCATAGTATTAAAATTTATTAAATTTTGTAATTTATTTCTATTTAATAACATATAATTATTTGTTAATTATACATCCAAATATTACTTGTAATAACATGTTATAGACAAGACATTTAAAGTATTTTATTCTCCAATAAATTATATTATAATGATTGTCATTAATTTATGAATTATTATTTTTATTACTAATTAGAGATATATATGACCTTATAGTAAATGTTATTGATGTGCATTATTGTCATGAAATTAATTGGCTATTAATTATATATTATTTTATATATTATTTATTTCTAATTAAAGAACTTATATGGCATGATAGTAAAAGACATTGATGTGTATTATTGTCATTTCATGAAATTAATTGATTATTGATTGGTCATTATTTTATATAATTATTGTCATTCATGATTAATTGATTATTAATTGATTGCTCCACATGTTGTTTGTAAAACATTAATTTAATATTAATTAATATTTTAGTTAATATTCATTATAATTGAATACTTTAATACTATTTATTGTCCTTAATTTAATAATTTATTAATTAATAATTATATAACATTAGACTGATTATAATATCATGTTGCTTTAATTGTTTTAATTCTATTTATTGTCATTAATTTAATTACATAACATTAAGGATATTTTATAGCCACGAATCGACATTAGTATTTACATCTACATTTGATAATTTTTGTAATGAATACTTATATTTATTGTAATTTATTTATTTGCATAACATTAACCTTAATGAGGTATAAAAATTTAGTCACATTTATTTCAATTGCATATTATTATCAGATTTACTCACATGACAGAATCAAGACAAGTTAAATTAAACCCCTAACAAATTCTTAGAAAATTCCAAACAAAGGCTCCGAGAACTCAAGTCAAACCGGCTTAGAGCTGATGCTGGCCCAGAGCCGATGCTCAAATGAAGTCCCCGAAAACTCGGGTCAAACCGGCCCAGAGCCGATGCCGGCCCAGAGCCGATGCCAGCCAAAATTGATGGAAGACACTGACTTTTAAGCCGATGCCAGCCAAAGCTGATGAAAAATTGGCTTTTCACCGATCTTACCAAAGCGATGCTAAAAAAGTCGATGAAAAATGACTTTTCGAATGATATGCTTGGCCAAAGCCGATGCCACCAAAGTCGATGGAAGACACCGACTTTTCGGTCGATGTCACCAAGCCGATGCTGATAAAAGTCGATGAAAAATCGCTTTTCACCGATGCCGCCAAAGGCGATGAAAAACGACTTTTTCAATTGCCAAAAGCCATGCCGATGCTTACCAAAAAGTCGATGGAAGACACCGAATTTTTCAGTCGATGACCGGCCAGCCGATGATGTCACCAAAGTGATGAAAAATTGCTTTTTCAATGATGCCTACCAAAGTCGATGGAAGACACCGGCTTTTCAGCCGATGACCGGCTTTTCAGCCGATGACCGGCTTTGATGCCAGCCAAAGCTGATGGAAGACATCGGCTTTTCAGCCGATGTCGACAAATTCGGTACAAAAAAAAAAAGTTGATGAGACTAACCGACTTTCGGCTATTGCGTCGGCCGATGCCAGCACAACTAAAAGAAGTAACCAGCTCCCAACTGATGCCAGTCCCAAGCTGATAAAAGGCCCCGAGCTAGTAATTGGTCCCAAGCCGATGCCGACCTAAAGTACATAACCTCGAACTGATTGCAAATGCCAATGTCATGTTCGATTCAGTGCCAATTCAGTCAACCAAACTGGAGGAGAAACCTAATCAAGATGCTAATTGAAAATGTCATATGTATAAAGTCAACCAAGCTCGAAAAAAGTTCTGAGGTCAAAGTCTTCTAAAAAAAAAAGAGAGAGAGAAGAAAGAAGAAGAAGACGTGTGAAGCTATCCGAGGTTATTATCAAACCAAGATGTCTTTGAAAACTGATCTAAATTGAAGAAACTCAAGATCGGATCAGATCGGGAAATTTCATAGCTAAGGTCAGGAAAATACATGCACAAAATACCTCACCATTCTCCTTGGAATGTTACCAAGCTTAAAAATTACAAAGAGTTCGGAAAAGTTATATCATTCACTTTATGATTTGCCCAAACTGAAGGGCTATGGATCGACTAGCTTAGATAAGAATAAACATTTAATAATATAAGCTCGGGATATACCATTGATCACTATGGACCATCCTGACCCAATTAGTATCCGACAACTTATAAGCTCAGCTCATCTTTACAGATGACCGAGCTGGGGGGCTGTGGACCATCTTAGTCCAATTGACATCCGACCACTTATAAGGTCGGCCCATCTTTACAAATGACCGAGCTGGGGGGCTGTGGACCATCCTGGTCCAATTGACATCCGATCACTTATAAACTCGGCCCATCTTTACATATGACCAAGCTGGGGGGCTGTGGACCATCCTGACCCAATTGGCATCCGTCCATAAGCTAGGCCTATTTCTACAAGGTCCGACCGACCTATATCCGAATGGGTAACAACTCAACAAACACGTAATTAATACGACATACCAAACAGACATAATGGTCTCACGTCATAATGACCAGACATAACGTCTCGCGTCATAATAACTAGATATAATGTCTCACACCATAATAATCAGACATAATGTTCAGAATCCTAAATGGCCTTAATGGAGGGTATCCAGAGAGTCAGTCATCCGAATCTCTATATAAACCGACCTGGCAGTTTAAGTCAGACATGTTCACTTTTTTCTACCTATGCATTCATCACTGTCTTGACTCCAAGACTAATCAGGTGAAGTGTCTCTGCTGACATTTCATTACGTCTTCCTCGGATAACTGCCAGACGACCGACTTGGAATTCCCTGGTGACCACCCTATCGAGTAGAGGGTGGAACACATATATACCAGAATTTCTATGATATATTGATAGGTACAATTTTTAAGATGAGTTGTAAAATATTTAATAAAAGCTGATTTTATAATAAATATTTAAAATTTTATTAAAAATAACTAACAATAAATAAAATAATTGATAGATATCATAACTTAAAAAAATATGAATATCATAGGATTGCCCATAACACAATGAATAGTCAAGACCTTTAGATTGATGATCTTTAATCATACTAATTGAACCAACTCTCATTCTCATACTTTATTTATTGATTACTATCCATTTGTTCACATTCATGCCCAATGTTTTTAAGTGTCATATATACATGTATTGTTTCTTTTAAGATAGAGAAAAGAGATATTTACATAGTTTTCAACAGTATTATATATATATATATATATGTATAATCATTGCATATTGTTACTTATCGGATATAGAGTAGATTTTTTTTTTTGTTCTTATGAAGATAATTATTTTATTATTACTAAAAACTTAAAATAAATATTAATCATTTACTCAAGATAATCTACTAAAAGGGGTTTATAGTATAATTGTTTTTTAATGCAATACAGTTATTATATACTATCTATTTTTTGTTGATATAAGAGTATTGTCACAGGTTTATCTTGGTATCGTGTTCATATCATTGTATTAAATGATCTCGGTTATTTGTTTTCTATCCATATAATGATATATATATATATATATATATATATATATATTATATATATATAATATTATTATTATTTAAAATGAGAAGTAAACAAAGTTTCAAAAGATAGAAATTAACGGGATTCTTTCCAAATCGCTTGCAATATGTTTGGAAGGATATGTGCTTTGCACGTAATTAAAAGGAAAAGATACCAAAATACCATAAAATCTATGAAAACTAAGAGATAAAAAAGACATGCAAGAGATAAGTTATATCACTCTTTTCCATCAAGACTATGGTATCTTGATCTTACTCTAATAAGAGTTTCTTTTTTGGGTCATGACCAAGAGTTCTAATCTTTTTTTTTTCTTTTCATATTGCACCTCTTCAGATCCAACAAGAAAGAAATATAAGGTAGATCGGAGAATCTCAAAGCCAATCTCATTAGATCTATCCTAAAATTTGTAAATTTAAAATATTTGTAATAAAATTATTAAAATAAATTGTAAAAGTATATACAACAAGGAAAAAAAAAAAAAAGGATCCTACTGAAAGATTCTAGTGGCAACCTCCACCAGCGAAACACGCAAAAGTGGGACTAAAACACTGCAGAGAATAAAAGAACACTACAAAGGTGTGGATGAGAAAGAGCACCTTAGGGGAGAGAGCTAAGGCTGGCTATGTTGACAGAAGTGCCATATATACATGTATTGTTGATATAGGTCAAACTATAAAAGAAAATAATTATAAAAAAATTAATGTCATAAGAATTACTTATAAAAGGAATAAATTTAAAATTTTTAGCTTTTATGAGTATTATAATAAGCTATTTTTTACATAACTATAAATTTTAAAAAAAAATTACTAATTTTCATTGGTTAAAATTTGTAGGAATATTATTAAAAAAAATAATTGACCCATTTTCTAGAATTGATCAGATTAAGGAGGTTATTTCTCTTCTCCTTTATGTGAGAAAATCAAGTTGCATGTGCATGGTCCAAATTAACTACACCAAATCGTGGTTCTGGCTATTAATATTTGATTGTGCAAATTAATTAACCGAACATGCTATACAGTGCTGTTTGGTATACAGTGTGCTGGGTCACAAATTTATAGTCGCGGGGTAACTAAATAATATGTGCTGTAACGGTGTTGTATGAATCGGAACTGATCAGCTGGATGAAACTTATGATGAAGTGTATTATGTTATTAGATCATGTGTTATTGTTGTTATTGTTGTTGAGTAATGTTTTTTATATTTTAACTTATATTATTATTCAATCAATAAATTATTATCAACTTATCATTTATAGTTAGGTTATATAATATATTATTTTTTATATGAATTTTTTCATATAATATTTTTTATGTAAAGTACATTTTTTCATATAATAATTTTTTGAAAATATTTTTTTCTTTATCTAGGTTTTTTGAGTTGATTGCTTACGGTTAATGATTTGATGACCTAACCTTCTGATGATCTAAGTTATATAACTACAATTGATGTTCTTAAGCACAAGCATTTTATAACATATGGTATATATCTAAATTTTTATAATCACTTCCATCCATATAAACTTAACATTAAAATTCTATTTTATCTTTGAAAGGTACATCTATTATCAATTTAGTATCTTACATATTAATTTTACTAATTTGATCCTTTAAAAATTCTCAATATTTTAGTTCCTTCGTGGAGTCTATTCCTCACATCATTTGCCTTCGTTATCTGGATAAATGAACTAAAATAGTGAGATTTTGAACTCTCTGAAATTAAGAAAAATTTGATCTGTAACGAAACAAATTGATAAGGTTTAAATCTTAATGATCTTTATCTGATTCAGGGATAAAAATAAGGTTTTATTCTAAAATTATACTTACTAATAAGTGTAAGTTTCTATATCTATGTATATATATATATATATATATATTTGATAATGACATCCCAAGAGTACCGTTACAGTTTCCGCGCTTTATTGGTGGGAGTTCGTTTATACCGTTATTTCCATTAATAAAAAATGCAGCAATCGCTGTGCCATAACTAGGAACTTGATAACGTTCGAATTAATATTTATGTGTATGATTGATGGGCTTCCCTTTTGAAATTTTTTATTATGTAATTGCATCGTCAATAATCAAATAGTGTGCCTTGGTAGTTTAATCGCAGTCATAATCACTACATAGCATAGAATTAATTATTTAATTATAAATCCCACATCTCAAGTTCAAACTTTTCCTTTAAATTGTGAACTGGCGTTGGCTCAAGTGACTTATCAAAGTCATTTAGTTCGAATTTTGTTGAAGGTGTTTTATTGATAGGTCATTTACCTCTATAAATATCATTGTTAGATTTTATAAAGGTTTATAACATGCCTTGACCTTCAAATGAGATAACCTCCATGATAGAGATGAAATAAAATAATTTATAAGTCTTCACGTAACATCTTAACCTTTTTATGAAAGTTTATCTTTAACATGATACTAGAGCCTATTTGACCAAATAGTTAGAGACTGTAATTCCTTGATACTCCCATCTTCTTAAACTTTATATTAAAAAAAAAAAAGTTCCCACAAAGTTCAAATAATCTAATCAATAATGCAGGACATTACTCAAAGGGTTTGTATATATTAGGTTTTTCGACTTTTGTGGAATGATGAATAAATGTTTACTTTCATAGGGCCTACAAATTGTTCAATTATGTTTTGTTGTAAAAAAAAGTTTAAGAGTCAAAGATTTAAAAATTGAACTAAATCAAATTAGTTAATTGAACTAGTTGAATCATAAACTAGTTATGTCTTTAGTTTGAATATATTTTAATTCAATTACAAATTTAATTAATTAAATTATAATTTAAAAATTTTGTCAGTTTAATCTCTAATTCAATTTTTAAAATATTACTAAAACTTCATGTGAGAAATGAAATGATAGGCTAAAATGTAAACAAAGCAATTTTAGACTAATGTGGGGGGTTCTATATAAGTATGGTTGACAAAAATATTTATTGGTGTGTATAATTAAGAAGGAACTTAGGTTAACGTGGAAACTGAAAGTCGATTTGGAAAGATGGCTTTTTGGGGTCAAGGAAAAGCACGGGAAAACAATGAGTGAAAAATGGCTTTTTGGGGGGTCCATCATTTAAGTGGTCTTTTACGCAGCAGCAGAAAGAAAGGCGACTTTCTTTGACAACAAGCCTACGCGATATAGGCAAGTGGGACTTTTTGTCCCCCATTGTCTTCTCTCACAGGACATGTAACTTTCAGTATGTCTTAATACAGCTTTTGCAAAGTTATGGCCAATATTGCATCTTCGGCAAAATAGAAGAATAAGTTTATTTTAGTTATAATAGAAATAGATATGACAAATAATAATATTAGTAATACATTGCCACCATTTTCCTTTTGATTCAGCAGCATACACTCTAATTATTGAATATTATTAAATATTAAATATTTAAAAAAATTATTAATGATATTTTTATATAAAATTATATTATAAATTAAATTTTTAATTTTTTACTCCCGTTATTAAAATTACATTAAACTAATAATTAATGTCAAATTTTATCTTCAATAATAAGTTTTTAAGTTGATAGATATTTCAATAATAATTAAAATTATATATATCAGTTAAAAATTATAATAGTTAATAATAATATTATTAAATAATACTAAATGTATTCTAATTCTTTATCAATCTCTAACCTATGCATTAAGTTCATATAATTTAAATAGATTAAATAAAAATAACACATTAATTAAATTAATTATTTGACATTTGCCTTCTTAAATTCTTTGATTTTTTTTAATTTATTTTCTTTTGTTCTTTCTTTTTCTTTGTAATTTTTTGTTTCATTTTTTTATTTTTTATTTTTATTTTTATGTATATGTGACAACTTTTTTATATGTGTCAATATTTTCTTTTAAGTTATTATATCAGATAATATATAATAAAAAATTAAGTAATATATTTATCACATATTAAAAATTTAATACATTTACTAATTGATTTAGATAAAATATAACAAAATATTATTCTACAAAAAAATTTAATACATTTATTAATTAATTTAGGTGAAATATGACAAAATATTATTCTATATTTTTTTATTAACGAACACACGAATCATCTGATTTCAAGTATAAACTTGGAATCACATTTGTACAAAAAAAAAAAAAAACTTGGAATCACATCAAATGTAACATTACTGTATAACCTTGAAATAGAAATGCCAACGAAGACTTTGCAATTTGATAACTCCTTGAATAAAAGAATCTACCTTTCGCAATTCGCTGCTTGCTTAATCTACTTTATTTTCTTTCAGATCATATCTGTTTGACTTTAGCTAACTTGGCTTATCGTTATTGGGCTTGTTTGTATTAGAATAATATTACATAAATTTATACACACATTATCTTACATCTATATTATTTTTACCATTTAATTTTATTTTATTTTTTACATACTTACGTTCTGATTTTGTCACATATTCTCGTATGTGAGAGATGTGAGGCATAAAATTGTGCAACTAGTATATGACTTATCTAAAGTAAGGAAGTAAAGGTATATCTACATTTAATTTAATAAAGTACATCAAAATCTTAACTCACTAAATAATCTAAAGATAAATATTCATTTACTTTCTTCTTTTAAAGATAAATTCCCTTTAAAGAAATTTTTCTTTTCTTTGTATTAGATAGTGTTTAATGTTGATGGACGTTGAGCAAAAAGAATAAATTTCCTTGTTTAAATGCTATTGATAGCATGAAAGATGCATGGTAATAGAGTTTTCTCCATTTGTGTTAATTAAAATCTAATCCAAGCACACTATTGGTGACGAATGTTTATTTAAAGAATAAGATCATTCGTATATTGGATTATCCAAACAAACGGATGGATAAACAACAAGTTTTTATTTTTACCGTGTGTGAATTCTGATTATAATACATTAACATCATTTGCATTTTGTTAGTTCCAAGTTAACAAACTAAAAAAAAAATACAAATAAAATAAGTTGATGAAGTTCAATTATAAAAATTGTAACCAGTTCGAACAGGTCGATTGGTTCAATTTGGCATTGACTTTTTAAACTTAAATTTTAGAGGCCTAACTGAATTGGTTAGAACTTGTTCATGATTTTTTTTTAATAAGAATAATGTTACACACATATACATACACACATCACATTATATCTACATAAGTTTTACCATTTGATTATAGTTGATCTTATCTTGTTTTTTACACACATACATTCGAATTCTACCACATAGACAAATGCAAGAGATGTGAAGGATTTAGTAATGCATGAGAAGAATTTTCCTTTTAATAAATAATGTTACACATATATACATATTATTTTTAATTAAGAATAAATATTCCTGTAAAATCTCTAATGAAGATAGATAGTGAGGGTTGACAGGGTAGCCCACCACAGGCTAAACTGTCAGATATAGGTGACTCTGTCCATGGAGGCAAAGCTAATGCTCATGGGACACGTTGGAAAGGAGATGGAGATTTGGGTGTGTCTTTCAGGGACAAAGTTATTGGGAAGAAACCTCCTCCACCCCCATGGCAAAAAGAATGGATTTGTTTGAGAAGAATCTGGCAAGAGTGGAATTATAAGGTGTTATCAGACTACTCCCTAAAGTCTTTCTAGATGAAAAGGTTATTGAAGAGTTGTATGTGCCTTGACAAGATGCACTGATTGTCAAACTTTTGGGAAAGAATATTGGCTATCTGGCTAAGAGAGACAAGTTAAAGTCTATTTGGAGGCTCATTGGGAGGTTTGATATCATGGATGTTGATAATGGCTTTTTCATGGTTAAGTTTGATATGAAAGAAGATAGGCTGAAGGTGATGAACAAGGGTTCGTGGATGTTGTTTGACCATTATTTATGCAACAGCACTTAGTCACCAGAGTTCATCTCTTCCACTGCCAAGATCGAAAAGACTTTGGTCTAAGTTTATTTTCTTAGCTTGAACCTAGTCTTTTATGATAAGAGTTTTCTGTTAGCACTAGCTAGTGTGATTGAGAGACCCATCAAAGTTGATATGAACACATCCAAAGTTGCTAGTGGTAAATTTATCAGGTTTTGTGTGGAAATTGAGCTTGATAAACTTATAGTGGGGAAGGTGTGGATTCAGGATTATTAGCACATAATTGAATATGAAGGCCTACATATTATCTGTGCACAGTGTGGGTGCTATGGACATGTCGCCAGAGAGTGTAAGCAACATCAACATAGCTCTAAGGGGCGGTGGTGATTGAAGAAAAAAGCTGTCGTGCGGTAGTGGCTAATGCAACGCTTAAGGTTCTGGGTTTCACAACAGAGAAGATAGCCAGCATGAATAACAACTCAATGATTGCCAATCAATCACAAGTAACCGTTGACTTCGAGATATGCTTATCTTTTAAAAGGCAATAAATATGAGAAATTACAAGAGGAACATTCAAGTAAGATTTTGTTACCATGGGGCCACCTGCTAAAGGTTTTGAGAATCAAGATTCAAAAAATGACTCCTCCAATCACAAGAAAGGGTTTGTGGTTAAGAAAATTTCTCATGGTAGTTACAAGGATAAAGATGCCATCACAAAGGAATAGAGAGAGAAGCCTAAGTTGGACAAAATGAGAAAGAAAAATAAGCATACTATGAAGGAAGTAGGCCATCCTCCTTCAAGCCCATTTGGTGGTCAGTGGGAAAATGGAAATTCCTCTAAAGACAAGGTCATAATTAATAATAACAGTAAAGGTGCAAGACAGGAAAAAGCTCCTAAGGAACATATAGTTTATGGACCCAATGGAAAGGTGACAAAAATTTCTGGGGTACCTAACCAAAAGAAGAAACTCGACTTGGGCAAAACCAATATAGAGCTGGCCTTAGATGCTTTGAACTTGCTAGAAGTTCTTGTTGAAATAACGCATAACATCAAGATTATGAACTAGATTTCATTGTCTAAGATGGGGAGTATGAAGGATATTAAATATCGTCCTCCTTACTATGATTTCTCTGATTCATCTAAAACCTGGGATAAGGTAGACCTTCTTGAAACATAGGAAGGTTAGACTCAAGCCATGTTGATGGGTGATGTCAAAAGGAATGGGGTAGACTCCTCTGAGATTTCGATCAATGGTGTCTTAGAATTGTATATTAGGGTTCATTTTCTTCCTTCTTATTGTTGTTGATATGAAGACTGAATTTAAAGACTGCTCATTGCTTGGAATTTTAAAGGGGCGATGAATATGAAGGGCAAAAGACATGTGAAAAATCTAGTCAGAAAATATAATCCTACAGTTTTTATTATTCTCGAAACCAACACTCAATTTTGTAATGTCAAGAGGTTTTGTGATAGATTGGGATACTCAGTTATTGGTATCATAGAGGCTTATGGTCATTCGGGTGGCATTTGGTTTATGAGTTCTAGTAATAATTTCTTAGTGTCTATAGTGGATATGTTTTTTGCCAATGTATTACTGTTAAACTCTCTTGTAGGAATAAGTCTTAGTTGTGTAGTGTTATTTATGCTTCACTAACTCCTACTATGTGCGAGCTTCTTTGGAATTATTTGGTGCAGTTACAAGGTAGTGTTCATAGTTCTTGGCTTCTTATTGGTGATTTCAAAGAAGTCCTCTTGCCTTTTGAAGTGAGAGAATGCCTGTTTTCTACTACTCGAGCCAACCTCTTAGCTAGTATGATGGAGGATTGTGGCTTGCTAGACTTGGGTTTTACTGGTGGCCTATTTACTTGGCCCAAAAATTCTCATGGAACTAATAGATTGGCTAAAAGGTTGGATAGAGTTATCATGAACTACAGTTGGCATAATGAATTTCCTAAATCTTATGTTGAAAACTTAAATTGTATGCATTTTGACCATTCTCTGATCTTACTCGGTTATGGTGGGGTGCCCTTTAGCTTAAGGAATAGACTTTTTAGATTCCAGTTTGCTTGGGCTATGCACAGTGACTACCCTCAAGTGGTTCAAGATGCGTGGGCTAAAAGGAATAATGATGTCATCCAATGCCTGAAAGAAGTTAAACACGACTCTATCATTTTTAACTCTAATGTTTTTGGGAACATATTTAAAAGAAAGAGAAGACTAGAGGTTTGTATAAGTGCAATTTAGAGATGCTTGGAGACTTGTGATTATGTTTCTTTATCCACCTTGGAGAGGCAATTACAAAGGGAATATAATTATGTGCTTGCTCGAGAAGAAATTCTCTGGTATAAAAAATCTAGAGAAAATTGGGTGAAGTATAGGGATCGAAATACAAAAATATTTCATACTCAAACTATTATTAGAAGCAAAATGAATAAAAATCATGGTTTAAATTTGGATGATGGTACTTGATGTACATATTATAATATGCTTCAAGAAGAAGCTTTAAAATTTGACAAGAATTTGTTTTCCTCCCATAATGAGTTTGATCTTCTTAGTTATAGTTTTGTCAATATGCCCACCCTCAGTAATGTGGGAGTTTAGTCCTTCTTGCAAACAGTCACTAAGGAGGAGATTAAATTGGAGGTTATGTGCATGAAGTCCTATAAAGCCCCTAGCCTCGAGGGTTCCTAACCGTTCTTCTTTAAACAATATTAGGAGGTTTTTGGGTGATGATATTTGGAAGTTAGTTAGTAATGTGTTTTCTACCTATTCTTTTGATACTAGTTTGACTGAAACCTTGATTGTCTTTATTCCAAAAATGGATCACCCCACCCACTTGAAGAATTTTAGGCCAATTAGTCTTTGTAATGTCACTTATAAAATTATTACAAAAGTTTTGGTCAATCATATTCACCTTTTCTTGAACGAGCTTGTTAGTCCATTACAAGGCAACTTCATCCTAAGTAGAGGTACTATTAATAATGTTATAATTGCTTGAGGAGTGCTTTACTATATGCATAAATCAAAAGGTAAAAATAAGTATGATTGCACTTTAATTTAGAAAATGACTCAGAGAAATTTAGAGGAAAGGTTTCTGAATCTGCTAGAGTGAATGACACTCAGCATATATGATATTTATATGTATCAAGAGGATAAATACATTACCTATTTACAAGACAATAATAATGAATTTAAGCTATTTCCTATGACACTATCTTGGCTATTGATGCATGAACCTAATTAATTCTTATAGCTTATTTCTAATATTCTAACACTCCCCCTAAAGCTGGTGCATATATGTCATATGTACCAGCTTGTTACATATATAATTAACTCGAGGACCTTAGAGAGATTTGGTGAAAATATCAGCCAACTACTCATTAGAATTAACAAAAACAATAGCAATTTATTTAGATTGAATCTTCTCCCTCACAAAGTGGAAATCAATCTCAATGTGTTTTATTCTTTCATGAAATACTGGATTTGAAGTTATATGCAAAACTGCTTGATTATCACACATAAGCTTCATAAATTGCTCTTTACAAACACCTAACTCATTTAGCAAATGTTTTAGCTATATAAGTTCACATGGTACAACTGTCATTGCTCGATACTTAGCTCCGACACTTGATCTAGCAACCACAATTTATTTCTTGCTTTTTCAAGATATCATATTACCTCTAAAAAGAACATAATATCCTGAGGTAGAACACTTATCAGAGGGAGAATCTACCCTAATCAACATCTGTATAACCACATATCTCCATATGGTCTTTATCCTCATAGAGTAACCCTCTTCCTAGAGCTCCTTTGATATATCTAAACACCCGAATAGTAGCATCCCAATGTGAGTCACATGGGGAATCAAGGAATTGACTCAATACTATTACAGCAAAAGAAATATATGGCCTAGTTATTATGAGATAGTTTAGCTTTACCATGAACGAGCATAGGGCATCATTATTAAAAATTCCTGCATCAAAGAACGAGCTTTACCAAGAAAAGTTTCCCTCTTAGTAAACTATTGTCGCAAATTTATCATGTCAGAAATAATGGAATATAGGCACTCGATATCATTGGCATAGCAATTAGAAGTTTCTTGCCACACTTCATACCATATTTCAAATGGTTGGAAGAGGTCCACAATTGATGGGTCAAAGGAAAAAAGAAGGACACTGAGCAGTTGTGAGTTAATTTGTTTCCATTTAGTCGACTGATTTGGGGGGACATCCTCTGACTTAGTTGTAAGTTGTTCTGACTTGCCCTGGCCAACAAACCAAATTTTCACATAAGATGTCCATGACTTGTAAGTGGTAGAACCCGTCAATCTTTTACTTGTGATGGATGGAACAAACAAGTTGGAGAGAGTAAATTACTTTTTTAGATCAAATATGACCTAAAAATTAGAAGAACTCATCGTTAGATAGCAATACAAAAGACCTAAAGCACCATAGGAAGAGACCCACAATATAAAGAAACTCTGATGTGAGAAATAAGAATAGAACTAGATTGGAAACGTCAAAGCAAACCAAATGGGGTCAATAGCAGTCGGAGCTAAGGCCAAAGCTAAGGTCGGGCGTGCCCTCACGCGCCGGCGGTGGCGAATTAGGCTATAGTATGGTAGCGGTACGTGGGGTTTTCGATGGCGGCGCGACTTTAGGGTTAGATCGATCTGGAGATGCTGGACTTGATTTTGGTGGCTGTGACACCAACTGAGGTGTTGAACAATTGCCACAAAAGGTGCTGATAGGATGCATGACAAAGATTGGGACAACTGGTAAGACGCGCAGCTAAGAAACTTTATCGCTGGACAGTGATTTAGGACAATTGAACAGAGCTGCAGCTGGGTCGAAACCCACTCTGATACCAACTTAAATTTAGAGAATGACTCAGAGAAATTTAGAGAAAATGTTTCTAAATCTGGTTGAGTGAATGACACTCAGTATACATTATATTTAAATGTATCAAGAGAATAAATACATCACCTATTTACAAGACAATAATAATAAATTTAAGCTATTTCCTATGACATTATTTCCTACGACACAATCTTGGCTATTGATACATGAAACAAATTAATTCTTATTGCTTATTTCCAACATTCTAACAATTACTTTTAAAATAGATTTGAAGAAGACTTATGATAGAGTAAACTGGGACTTTTTGCAGCAGACTCATGGATTTTGGGTTTCCTACTTTGATTAGGAATCTTATCATGAATCGTGTTAGATCTTCTAGCCTTTTTGTCTTGTGGAATGGTTCTCGCTTAGATAATTTTACTCCCAACAAGGGTCTTAGACAAGGAGACTCAATGTCTCCCTATCTGTTTATGTTGTGCATGGAGAAACTTGCTATGATGATTCATCGTAAGGTTAGAGAAGGTCCTGAGATTTCTAGGTGATATTCTTCTTTTTTGTAAAGCTAAAAAATCCCAGGTGCGTCTTGTTATGTCCATTCTTCATGATTTTGCAGTTTGTCCAGATTGAATATGAATTTAGAAAAATCTCAGGTTATGTGTTCTCCTCAAGTTCCCTGGAGCAAGCTATAATCCTTTAATGGTTTCACTTCCATTTAGTTTGCTAATGATCTTGGTAAATACTTGGGCTTTCCTCTTTTAAAGGGAAGGGTTAAGAGGTCAATCTTTAATCCTATCATAGAGAAACTGTGATGCCCCTTTTTCCCAAGGGAACGTCTCATTTTTAATTACAATGCGAAAATAAAATTATGTGAGTTAAGACCCGGTTCATTTTAACATTACATGTATATTCACTCAATTACAGTTGGGTATTTAAATCGGTGAGTATATTATGTATTTTTTTTTTCGTTGTTGTTATAACAATAACCATGATGATAATGACAACAAATGGAGATAAGGGATAAAGACAAGAATGAAGCGTACATTGTAAATTAACATTTCATATTCATATATATTTATCAAACTGTTTAATTACAAGCCTGGTACATCAAAAAGTAAAACTATACCCTTGAAAGGATTATACATAAATATCCCCACGGTATCGAGAATATACAAATTTACTGAGACAAAACATCGGGCCCCCAAAATAAAATACTTGGTAGCCCTCAGTAGCTACAAGTAAAGTCAATCCCTCAGTGAGGAGGAATCGAGTCAGGATCCTCTTCAGGATCCTCTTCGGGGTCGTCCTCAGGAACTTCTTCGGGATCTTCCTCAGGATCTTCTTTGTCAGAGGAAATCACCACGGGAATCGCAGAGTTACAGGAAGGGGCCCGAGCTGTGGAACGAAAAGAGTCTTCCCGCGGAGTGAAATAACGGTCACCCCACATCTCGCGTATCGGTAGTTGAAACTCCAAATGTAAACTAATACAGCAGGTGAAGACAGGCGGCTCGTGGCGTCTCCAGGCTAGAGATATCGATACATCCCCCGTATAGACGCAACGCTCAGAACCATAGTTGATGTACCAAGACTGCCCTCCCAAGAAAGTCGGCGTACATCTCCCAAAATTTCTGCGTGCGTGGCTCCATATTCTTCTCAGTCGGTCGAGATGAGGCCAAAAACCAGGGAAGTCGAGAGCTTCTGGTTCCTTGCAGTTATCTTCTATAGAACGCAGTATACGAACAAAACAGTAATGGAGAGACAGAGAAGAGGTAAGACATCCTACCATCATTACCAATTATAGCATCAAGAAACCAAACGGCGCAAAGCGCCCACATAGCATTTATGATAGCAATAATGGTAATAAACATTCAATAGCAATTATGATCAACCAAACAGTTCCAGGCAGTCGTATACATATAGATATATATCAGAAATATAACAGTTCCAATTATAATAACAATGTATGCCAGATAATTTATGGACTCACTATGCACACGTGCCCTTCATAACCAAAATCCTACTCCATGGAGCTAGACACAAAACAGTCGGAGAGAATGATCAGGGGGACATGCCAGTATCTCGTCAGCCATAAAATAAGTGCTTTTCAGAAAATAATCAATCATTTTGCGCGTCAAGGCTTTATACAGCGGCATTCTCACAAGATCTTGATATAGGATCTGTGGGCATCGTCGGTGAGTTTGCATCGGTTTGTCCCACGGTCCAGAGGGGCTACCACTCCTCTCTGCGCGACACCCGCGCCCCGACGCCCTCAAAGCCAACTACAGGACCCCACTTGTCTATTTGCACCCGCACTAAGGTGTGATCATCTCCTAGGCAACTCGGCCTTAACAAAGTCCAACGGACGTTCTCTTTCTTTTTGTGCAATGCATGACTCAATCATGCTTCTCATGACAACTCGGTCAATCATGCTTCAGATGCATGTCATATGATTTATCCACAAGTTTTGAACCCATTCACAGATCCACATCAAACCAATAGTACATTTTAAGGGTAACCACAATCCCATTCAAAATCATGATAGAAATCAACCATTAAATTCATTATGTGCCTCACAAGCTCACCCATACTCATGTTCTTTCCTGTTTATGAATCTCTAATTAATTTCTAGTCATCCAATTATTTATGATTAATATGCTTTTATTAATCCAAAGGTTGTAAGTCCAGGAAGATACACGGCTTTTCACCAAAGAAACCACGAAATTAATTGCTAGGTGTTGGGTGATAAACTATCTTGTTGAATTCGATAGAGACAAGGTATTTGGTGAAAAATTGAGGCTGCCATTCGATGAAAAATGACATGGCAGAAAGATGAAAGATGGGGGAACATTTTATAACAAGATTGGCTAAAAATCAATTTTTATCGGATGGAGGTTCTGTCGAACGGAGATCAAAATTGTCGAATTATTCCAGAAGATCAGCAGAAGTCCTAATTCGACGAACATGGGTGTCGACATTGGAGAAATCTCCCAAGTGTCGAACTGACAAAGAACACTATGGTCAGAAACTCTAATTCGACGGATCTTGACATTCTACTCGACGAATATTAACTTTGGGAAGCTTCTGTTAAATGGACAGAAAATCTACTCGACGAGTATGTCTCTCGATGGGTATTGGCATTCTAACTCGACGAATATGCCACTCAACAGATGTGGTCATTCCAATTCGACGGATTTTGCATTGGAGGAGTTTCTCTCCTAAGTGGTCAGAAACTCTAATTCGACGGGTTTAGCCTGAAGATGAATTTCGACGGACATGGTCAGGAGTTCATACTTGACGGATTTTGACATTGCACTAAATGACCAGGAATCAAATTCGACGGGCACGGCCAGGGTTCATACTCGACGGATTTTAATATTTCACTAGATGATTAGGATATCATATTCGACGGGTTTGGCTAGGAGTTCATACTCAACAGATTCTAACATTTTACTAAGTGATCAAGATGTCAAATTCGATGGGTTTGGCCAGGTTCATACACGACAGATTTTGACATTACACTTAATGGTCAGAAACTCAAGTTATTACCATTTCTCACTAAGAATCCCAAAATTTTAGTCTCAAAGCGTGGCCATCCTAGAGCCAGCCCGACGGCGTTCCTTCCAGATTATACGTTCCAGTACATACAGATATATCAAAATGCACAAAACAATCAACTAGCATATATACATCACCAACAGCATACAAACAAAGATGACTCTCAGTACCAATCACAAACGACGTCCCTAAATGCTAAAAGAGGTTGAAGAGGAGTGTCTTCCTCTTACCTTGGAGAAGCATAAAGAAAGGTTGCTCCTTTTTTGTCAGGATTTCGTTTTCAGCTTCCAGGAAATCCTTAAAGCTCCAACCTTTAAGTTTCAAAGACGTAAGAGAATGAAGATGGAGGAAATGTAGAACTTTGAAGATGATTTCCTCAATGATGGTGGTCCTCCAAATACAAAATGGTGCAAGGAGTGTGACAGTTTTGAAGAACAAAATGGAGGTGTGGGTGGATGGTGTTGCTGCTGTAGGGTGGAAGAGAAGAGAGAAAGATGAGTGAATAGTAGCTGCGTATTGGGAGGAGGGGAAAATGTGAGAAAGAAATTGAATTAGACCCCTTAATTCAAACGTGCTGTACAAAATGGGAGGAGAGAGAAATAATAAAAATAATGGTTGGAGGAAGCTTCCTTGAGAAGCTTCGCGCGCTTCTCGATAAAGTGCATAGCAAGCTTGTCTCCAAATTAAATACATCTGACAGATAATTAATTACACTGTGGAATTATTTTCTCCGTGAATAAAATTTACAATTGATGAAAATAATATTTTATTATTTATCGATAATTTTACGATACTGCGATTTTATTTAACGATAAAACCTTGAAAATGTAAACCTCGCAAACCGTGCTTCCGACCTCGAATTTAGTAAGATCCCCGTTGACACGTTGAGCTTCAAGGTTTACAAATTTTCGGGAAAATATTCTATTTTCCTAGCTCCGCTCAGTGTACACGCAAAACGAAGAATATATTAAAATATTCATCATTCTCCAGAAAAATTCATAAAAATTCTTAAAAAACATAAATATTATAAAATGATCGTTTACAATGAAATAAAGAATTTTCAGGATATTACAGAAACTCCATACGAAACTTGCATCATGGAAAAGTAATTTACTGAACAAGGCTAGTAAAGTATGGTTAGCCAAATCAATGTTGTCATCCATTCCTATCCATGTGATGCAGACTTTCTGGATCCCCCAAAGTGTTTACTTTGAAATTGATACAGTGACTAGAAAATTTATTTAGGGAAAGAGTGGGCAAAACAGAAGCTTCAATCTCAATAATTGGACTACAGTGTCCAATCAAAAAATTTGGTTGGTTAGGTGTTTGTGAGGCTCATAACACAAATGTTGCTTTATTAGGAAAGTTAATTTGGAAGTTGCTAAATGAGAATGATAGACTTTGGCCTAGACTCTTGGCTCATAAATGCCTACAACAGGAGTGTGTGTTAAATGTCAAGCCTATTAATAACTCCTCTTATATTTTGCATAGCATTACCAAATTAGTGAATATCCAACATGATGGGTTTACTTTTAGAATGAGTTCACATGACTTATCCTTTTGGTTTGATCAATGGTTAGCTGTTAAAAAGTTATGCAATTTAGTTGACTTTATTCATATATCTAATACTAACATAAGAGCGAAGGACTTTTGGATACAGGGTGACTGGGATCTTTATTCTCTTTCCATGAATATTCCTCTTCATTTGAAAATAACTATTATTAATATCCTTATTCCTTCTTATGGCTCTTATGAGGATTGTTGCGTCTAGAAGCACAAATGTTGTGGAACTTGTACAGCCTTTAGTGAATACCAGTGGCTACTGAAAAACTAGAGAACTTGGGATGGTAGTGTTTCTTGGTCTTGGGTGTGGAGATTACAGGCCCCATAAAAGATGCGCTTTATGTTGTGGCTTACCCTTCATGGAGCCCTTCCCACCAACAAGCGTAGACTCCAGTGTGGCTTGTGCTCAGTTTCCAATTGCAGTCACTATTCTTATAAGATGGAAGACCCCTAACATTGCCTCCGCGATTGCCCCTATTCTAAGGAGTTATAGTTCATACTTAAGTTTGGATATTCATATTTTTTCCTCATGGAAGATGTTTCTAGTTAGTTAAAAGCTCACTTGAAAGCCAATTATAGTCCTCTCTTTTTTTACTGCTCTGTGAAGGTGTTAGAGATGGCATAATAACTTAGTCTTGAATAAAGAGGCTTGGAGTGTAGATTACATCCTTAGACAAGTGCACCTTTCCTATCAAGATATGGTCACCAACTTTGGTTCTAAAGCTCGCAGGAACCCTACCTCGCTTAGAGATACTCGATGGATAAAGCCATAAACTGGGTGTATCAAAATTAATATTGATGGCAACTGCTTAGGACCTCCAAGACGTGTTGGGTTTGGGGGGTCCTTTGCAATGCTGATGCAGTCTGGCTGTCGGGTTTTTTTGGGATGGCCGGTGATATTGATATACTGCATGTTGAGCTCCATGGTATAAAGCATAGTCTAGCTCATGCTTGGGACTTTGGGTTTAGAAATGTTTGGTGTGAAACTGACTCAATGGAGGCTTTTTGCCTAGCAACTTCCTCCTCTCCAAGTCACTTTTATGTCTACGGGATAATTATTGTGGACATTCATGCTTTGTTACATTGGCAGTGGTCTACTCACATTTCCCATGCTTATCATGAAGCAAACTTTTTTTATGATTTCATTGCTAAGTTAAGTGTGCAGAGGCAAGACACCCTAAAATTATGGCCCTCAGCTCCTCTTGGTTTAGATCATCTGCTTCTAGGGGATAGTGTGGGTGCTACCTTTTTTTTCCTCTTTTATAAGAGTATGATGCATTTTGGAACTTGGAATATAAGCGCACTTACAGGTAAATCAATAGAAATAGTTGACACCATGATTAGGAGGATGATTAATTTTATGTGCCTACAAGAAACTAAGTGGGTTGGGGAAAAGGTAAAGAAACTCGACACCTCGGGTTTTAAGCTTTGGTACACTGACAAGGTAAAATCTAGAAATGAGGTAGGCATAATAGTAGATAAGAATTAGAAGAATAATGTTGTGGATATGAGAAGGCTCGGAGATTGGATCATAGCTTTGAATTTTGTTGTGGAATAAGAAACTTTTAATGTTATCAGTGCATATGTACCCCAAGTAGGGTTAGACAAGCACTACAAAATAAAATTTTGGGAGGATTTAGAAGGTTTAGTTCAGGGAATACCATTAGAAGAGAAGATTTTCCTAGGAGGGGACCTAAATGGTCATGTGGGGAGCAAATCTAGGGAGTGTGAGGGTTTACGTGGGGGTATGGTCTAGGAGTAGCTAATGCAGAGGGCAAAGTGATTCTAGATTTTTCGGTAGCTTTTGATTTTACAGTAACTAACACTTGTTTTAAGAAGTAGAAAGAGCATCTTATCACATATAGAAGCAGGGGTTCTTGTTCTCAATTTTTTTTTCTAATAAGAAAATCTAATAGAAAGCTTTGCATGGATTGCAAAGTTATCCCTGGAGAGAGCTTGACTACCCAACACAGGGTTTTGGTTATGGATGTACGGGTTAAGATGAGAATAAGGAGAAATTGTCGAGATAGAATTCAAAGGATCAAATGGTGGCAATTAAAGGGAGGAAAACAAATGCTCTTTCAGAGGAGGATTATGGAGAAAGAGATTTGAGAGGTACATTGGAGTGTTAATGATATATGAGATGAGATGACTAAATGAATTAGGAAGGTAGCAAAAGAGATACTTGGTGAATTAAGAGGTTTTGGACTGAAGGATAAAGAATCTTGGTAATGGGACACAAGTGTATAAGATAAGGTTAAGGTTAAAAGGGAATGTTATAATGTTTAGTATGTGTGTAAAAATAATGAAAATTGGGAAAATATAAGACAACTAAAAAAGATACTAAAAATGTAGTGAGCGAGGCGAAAGATAAAACATTTAACGAATATTAATCTTTGGGCACCAAAGATGGAGAAATAAATATTTATAAACTTGCTAAAAGTAGGGAAATGAAGACAATATACTTTGATTAAGTGAAATGCATTAAGGATGAATAGGGTAAAGTATTGGTTACAGAACAAGACATCAATGATTGATGGAAGAATTATTTTCACAAATTATTTAATGAGGGTCATGTGACATTAAGGGACTCGGATATTCTAAACACTAGATAGGAAGATCAAAATAAAACCTTTTATCGTAGAATTCGAGAGTTTGAGGTAAAAGAAACATTGAAGATGATGAATCATGGAAAAACGGTAGGATAATATAATATACCTATTGAGGTATGGAAGTGTCTAGGAGAGAAAGGTATAAGTTGGCTCACAAAGCTGTTTAACGAGATAATGAGATCTAAGAAAATGTCAAATGAATGGACGAGAAACACTTTAATCCCTATTTATAAGAATAAAGGAGATATACAAAACTATACAAGTTATAGAGAGATTAAGCTCATGAGTCATACCATGAAGTTATAGGAAAGAGTAATTGAATGGAGATTAAGACAAGAGACTCATATTTTAGAGAATAAATTTGGTTTTATGTCAGGGAGGTCAACTATGGAAGCAATCTATCTTCTATGAAGATTAATGAAGAGGTATCGGAGGAAGCAAAAAGAGCTATACATAGTTTTCATTGATCCAGAAAAAGTCTATAACAGGGTACCGAGAGAGGTCTTGTGGAAGGCTCTGGAGAAGAAAGAAGTTTGTATCGCTTATATTCGAGTAATCCAAGATATGTATGGTGGGGCTAAAACTAGTGTGAGAATACATGATGTGGTCACAAAAGATTTTCCTATAACTATAGGACTGCACCAAGAGTCAACTTTGAGTCCTTATCTTTTTACCTTAGTCTTAGATGTACTTACTGCACATATCCAAGAGCTGGTACCATAATGTATACTTTTTATAGATGATATAGTCTTAGTTGGAGAGTCGAGAGAGGAAACAAATGGGAAGATAGAGCTATGGAGACGAGCTTTGGAAGAACATGACTTTCATCTAAGTAGGAGTAAGACGGAGTATATGGAATGTAAGTTCAGTAAGAAACGTGTTAATACTAGCTTAGCGGTGAAAATTAGAGACCATACCATACTACAAGTCAAACGATTTAGGTATCTTTGATCTATCATACAAAATGACAAAGAGATAGAGGGAGATGTAAACCATAGGATTCAAGCTGGATGGATAAAATGGATGAGTGCTTCAGGAATTATTTGCGATAGAAAAGTGCCTTCAAGCTTAAGGATAAATTTTACCGCACAACTATAAGACTCACGATGTTATATGGTATTGAATGTTTGGCGGTAAAAAGTCAACAAGAGTATAAGATCAGTGTCACTGAGATGAGAATGTTGCGCTAGATGTGTGGCCATACAAGATAAGATAGAATTAAGAATGAATGCATTAGAGAGAAAATAAGGGTAGCACCTATTGTGAAAAAGATTGGATAATCTGTTCTTAGTTAGTTTGGACATGTAAGAAGAAGACCCTTAGAAGCCCTTGTAAGAATAGTAGATCAGGTAAAGGATAACCCAATAGATAGAGATAGAGGGAGACCAAGAAAGATTTTAAGTGAAATGATTAAAAAAGACTTAGATTTGTATGACATTTTTGAAGATTAAGTTTATGATATGGTACAATGACGTCGTTTGATCCATGTAACTAACTCCACCTAGTTGAAAAAAGTTTAGTTGTTGTTGTTGTTATTATATAATTCTTAACTTTTTTTCTGTACATTAATATTATAATTCTGCCATCTATTCTTGATGTGAAGTGATATAAGTCTTGTTATTGTACAATAAACATTTTTCTTTGAATATAATTTAAATATACTATCATTCAGTCATAAATTGTCATGTTATAAAAATGTTTGACTCTCACAATAATTACCTCAATAGTCGCATATATGATAATGTATAATTGTTAATGGTGAATTTTTTTTTACATTGACAATACATTAAAATTAAACGCTTTTTCTTTTCCAATTTTATGGACGGGTCTAATAATCAATCTTCAAATCACTATAAACACACATGAATCCTTTGCACTACAACTTCAATAATACATATAAGTATATAGATAATGCTCTTCTAAAGTGAGTTTCTCTCTAAAGTGAGCAAGTAAGGGTATATCCACCATTAATTTTTAGTGGGTTAAGATTACGATGCACTTTAAATTAAATCAATAGTAAATGTATACATACTTGTTTATTTTAAAGATAAACTTACTCTAGAGGAGTTTTTTCCTCTCCCCCCTCTTTCTCTTTTATATATATATATATAACATATTATAAAATATATCTAGGGAGAGTGAGTTTTTATTATGAGAATGTGAGAGGAGTAAATCTTGACCGTACAATTATATATAGATGGTCAAGATTAAAAGTTACTTAAAGGTCATGTGACCACTTAAAAAAGTCACATGCATTTATGTTCTAATATTGACCATTCATGTAAGATCCAATGGTCAAGATTCATTCCTCTCACCTCTCACAATAAACACTCCTCTCACTTGATACACATCCTCTCTCCATCTCTCTCTCTCTCTCTCTATATATATATATATATATATAAGTGTATTTTTTCACTTATATTTAAATCCAAATATTTTAGATATTTATATTTATAAAAATTATATAAATAATATATTTTCCCCTTCACTTAGCATCTTAGTAGGATATTGTTAAAGTTGTAAAGATTGGTCGAGCTCAATGGGCCGACTTGAATATCTCGACAAAAGGTTTGAGTGTGTTAGGCTAAAAAAATTTAAGCCCAAATATAATTTAGCCCGATATGACCTAGTATGATCTATCTCGGCCTGAAATCGAGCTTACCCGCTTTAGTCGGGCCTAGTCGTTGCCCTAAATTTTAATTACTTTTATAATTTAATAAGGTATACCTAAAAGGATACTACCATTTCTTTACTTGAAAAATTAAAATTCAACTAACAATTAGATTAATTATCTAATTTATTTATCATTAATTTAAAACTAAGTAACTTAAATTTCTTATTTTTGAGTTATTTGATTTTTTAAAGATTAAATTTATTATTTTTTTTAAAATTGTCGTCTTGATGGGCCGGTCCACCTAACTTACAACCCATAATAAATTGGATTAGACTAACAAAATATTAACGCAAAACATACTTGACCCGACTTGAATAGTCTCCAAATTAACCCAACTCTTTTAACAGTATGAGATACTATAGGCCTCAATCCGGGGGTGAGACCTTCCCTAGACCCAAGAGAAAATGAGAACTTCTTTGGTTGTGAACTTTTGATGTGATATCTCAGCAATGGAAGTATATATATATATATATAAAGGAATACGATAATTTCATCTCCCTTTTAATTTTATATTTTTCATTCACACCACACTTCACTATAGTAAATAAGTAGAGCATATGCCCATCTATTTTAGGCTTTTTGACCAAAATGCCCTTTCCTACAAACTTATTTACCAAATTACCATGATTTTGAAACTATTTATCAGAATGCCATCGTTTTTGCCACGCTGGATTATTTTATTCTTTAGGGGGCCACGTGGGATGCGGGCTGGCGCATCCACGTGGGATACGCCAGGCGTGTTGGCACATCCCACGTGGATGCGCCAGCCGTGTTGGCGCATCCCACGTGGATGCGCCAGGCGTGTTGGCGCATCAAGCCACACGCCAATAACTCTCCCTCCCCTCTCCCTTTCACGGCCACTTCCTTCATTTCTCAAATTTTCACTTTCTCTCTAAAAATTTTATCTCTCTAAACTCTCTGAAACGCTCCTTTGACTATAACTTCTGCTCACATATATATGTAAGTATTTTTATCCTGTCACTTATTTTGTTTGCTGAAAAATATATTATTGTGTTTATTTTTAAGTTTGTATATTTATTGTGTGTTGTATATGTAGTTTATTTGTAGGATTATTGATTATTGTTATCTCCTGTATATTTGTTGTTTTGTTAGCTAATAGGTTTTTGAAATTTGTTCGTACAAAAAATAACAATTTGATTATTAGTTGAGTTTTATAATTTTATTTATTATTTTGAATTGATTTAAATTGTTGATTTATTAAGATTGAAATCAGTTGGGTATAAAACATATTTGTTTCAGTTGTCAAATGTGTTAATTGATTTCATCTATGTTGTGTTGTTATTATTCAGAAGTTTAAGATGACCAAACACCTTGTTGTTCTCATTTACTACAATAGGAGAATGTACGAAGGTGAAGAGGGTTTAATGTTTGAAGGTCCTCGTCCTAAGTCTATCATGATTCAACGTGATACGACTTTTGAGCTTCTGAAAAGGAGAATTCATTTAAAATTAAAGTTCCAAGAAAATCAAATTGTCTCCTGTATTGTGTATAGATTTCCATAATGGAGCAATGTATTGAAATGGATAGGTCTTCCATTAGAAGATGATGAAGACGTTGGTTGCATGATTGATTGCTTTGATCAACATGATAACTTAACCTCCATGGAGTTGTATGTGGAGACAGAAACGAGTGAACACAATGAGCATGTTGCAGGTCTTTCTGAAACAGGGTTACAAGCTGGTCCTTCTAATCTTGTTGAATCATCGTACCCTATTAATACTCAATTCTCTATGACACATACTTCTGTCCTAGTACAATCTCAAGAAGTTAGTACATCTGCAATGCCTGAAGGGAGCTTATTTAGGTTGGATTTCGAGTCCAATAACCCGCTTATGACAGATGCATTATCTGACACAAGCGATGATGAATGAGAGATGCCTGAGGGTGAAGATACAGACACTGACTTAGAAGAAGATCAATCTGACCCTGATGTAAATATACAACAACTTGCTCCTCCATTGGTAGTTGCTCCTGAATCTACATTTGTGCCTCCATGCCCTCGATTTTCTGAAATCAATTGGGATGTGTTGAATACACCTGATAATTTGCCTGAATTAGATTCTCGTGGTATTTGGAGTCCAGATGAAGAATTTTATGTTGGATTGCAATTTCCCTTTAAAGATGCTGTCAAGTTGGCCTTAAAACATTATTCGATTATTAGACATCAGAATTACAAGGTTGAAGATTCTGATACACAGCGGCTAATTGTTAAGTGTCCAAGATGTGCTGATGGTTGTATGTGGAGGCTCAGGGCCATTCAAGGCAAGAAATCAAACATGTGAAAAATTAAAAAATATGATGGACCTCACACTTGTGTCAACCCTGCTCTGTCACAAGATCATCAGAAGTTAGATTCTGTTATGATATGTTCTTGCATTCTGGAGATGGTTAAGCAAAAACCTGATTTACCTGTATGCCTGATTATTGAAAGGGTTCGATGTCAATTTGGATATGATGTGTCTTATCGAAAAGCTTGGAAGGCAAAACAAATTGCCATTGTGAAGGTATTTGGAGACTGGGATAAATCTTATGCGGTGTTGCCTAGATGGATACTTGCCATGCAAAGAGACATGCCAGGCACAGTGGTGGAGATACAAACTGTTGATTATGTCGAGCGCAATAGAGTTGACCGTTCAAAACTTGTATTGCATCGCTTATTTTGGACATTCAAACCATGTGTTGTTGGATTCCAATACTGCAAGCCCATTATTCAGATTGACGGCACTCATTTTTATGGTAAATATCGTCATAAACTATTGATTGCAACAACTCAAGATGGCGATAGAAAATCTTTACCAATTGCATTTGCCATTGTTGAAGGAGAAACAAAGGATGCTTGGAGTTGGTTCTTAGCCTTGATTCGCAAACATGTCACACAACAACAAGACGTGTGCTTGATATCTGACCGACATCAAGGCATCATATAGTCAGTGGCGAACCCACAGCTGGGATGGCAGCCACCGCATGCGCATCATGTCTTTTGTATTCGACATATTGCTAGCAACTTTAACAAATAGCTTTCCGCAATCTGACCCTAAAGAAATATTTGATTAACACAGGTAATGAAACATTTCTTGCATTCTTATGTGTTTAGGGTACTACTTATCATACTACAAGATTTGTTGTTAATATTAACTCATTCAATATTCTACACACAGGGTATGAACCAATGGCATACAAATTTGAGGCTAGGTTGGAAAAGTTGACCGCTACTCCCGAAATGGCACATTGGATTAATTCGATTCCAAAACAACAATGAAGTTTAGCATATGATGGTGGCCACAGGTTTAGTCATATGACGACGAACTTGTCTGAGTGTATGAATGGAGTGTTGAAAGGTGACAGGAACCTACCAATAACCGCACTGGTTCAAATGATATATTATAAATTGGTAGAGTACTTTGTTAATCGAAAGGATGAGGCAAACGAGAGAGTTGTTGATGGGGCTGATTGACCGATGATTTTATGAAGAGTCGGAATGTCAACGTGCTCAAGGAAAGCTCTCATCAAGTCCGTCGATTTGATATACATTCTACCGCATTTTTGGTCGAAGAGGCATTCAACCCTATAACACAAAGGGTGGAGTTAAATATTCTAAACCTTGATGAACGCATACGTGTGATCAGTGGCTGTTTCAAGCGTTGCATTTCCTTGCTCTCATGCAATAGTTGCATGTTCTTCTAGGACACTTGACGCTTTTTGATATGTGCATAATATTTACAGAATGCATACTTTGTACAAGGCTTATGAGATTGATTGGGGAGTCATTAAGGATGAACCATGGTGGCTACCAGCTCCGGTGATTACATTGGTATCCGATCGTCAATTGCTTAGATCTAAAGGTCGACCGAAATCAACTCGACTTAGAAATGAGATGGATTGGCTTGAGCCCGGACTGGGACAAAGATGTAAAAAATGTGGTGAATCTGGACATAACTCTCGTAGTTGTCATCGTGGTGGATCGACTTCCTTAAGGAATGACCAAGACGGGCCATCTACTTGATTAGGACATAATTTCATAATTAGTGTAACATTTGATGACTATCAGTGTGTAATTGAGACTTGATTATGTTTGTTTACATTTGATTATGTTTGACGAACCATCTACTTTGTTAATCGACACAGATTTGATTATGTTTGTTTAATATCATTCCTCCTTCTGCTTTTATGTTTAATACACTCATGTTTATTATGTATATTCATTTTATAGTATGTCTTATTATTTGAAGACTTATCTATTGTTGCTATCTACAGTTGTAGACATGGTATTCCATTTGCGCCCAGGCCCAGAGGACCCTTCTGTACTAGAGTTGCAGGAGTTTCATGTTTCACAGCATATATGGCAAGGCCAACCTGATCGTCATCTACGTGTTAGACGTGCTCATAAATTCTGACATATGGACCCAGATGAGCGGATGCTCCCATATCTACATCAGGCTGGTTTCGTGGGGGTTGGCCACATGGGATATTGCATCATCGATCACTCATTGATTACGGCATTGGTTGAGAGATGACATCCCGAGACACACACATTTCATATGCTGACTGGAGAGTGCACCATCACATTGGAGGACGTAGCCATTATCTCAAGACTTCCTATTGACGACGATGCCGTTACTGGCCGTACATCATGTGGAGATTGGATGCAGCTATGTGAGGACTTGTTAGGTTCGCAGCCGCCTGAGTCACACGTATCAGGTGGACGTATCGATATGTCATGGCTTTGGAGTGCATTCAGTAGACGATTGACTGAGGCCGATGGAGCTGCTTATGTGATGCACTGTACACGAGCATATATACTTCGGTTGATCGGGGGATTGCTATTTCGACCATTCTCGATAGATACGTGCATATGATGTTCCTTCCACTCTTGGAAGACTTTGAGGCTACCGGACATTACATTGGGGATCTGCGGTCTTGGCGTACTTGTACGAGAGCACAAGGCCACGCATACACGAGATTGGAGGTGCTTGCATTTTGTTCTTTGTCACGGGTTTGGCATAGATTTCCACCCCTAGTCCCTACTTGTAGATGATAATCGATCCTATCCTCGCCCATTCGTGGTCAGATACGGGATTTCATAAGTTTCTCAAAATATCTTTTGTTTATATTAGTTTGTTATATATGCAATACTTGTTTTGACATCATATTACTCGACATTTAAATAGGTGGCATAAACACAAGGTGTTGAATGAAACCCCAATGGGGGTGCTTTCGTACTATCGCTGATTCTTTGACCAGTTGAAGAGTGATGAGGTCAATATTTTTTTACATTGATTTATGCATGTTATTTTCACTTGCTTTCTAATGTTTTGAACACATCATTTTGCGGATAACATGGCAACCTTATACGGAAGAGATTGTGGCTTCACTACCAGATTTTTGTGTCCCTGGCAGAGATATTATATTGGCAGTGGTTCTGCTCATCTTTTTTCATATTGTTGAGTGGCACCAGCCAAATAGGGTGATGAGTCAGTTTGGTCTGGACCAACCAATACCGCGGAGACCACACCAACCTGATGAGTTGCACTCGATTACTTTAGCCGGATGACATGACGAGGATTGGTGAGTTACACACCTACCACACATAACCATCTGGGACAGTCGGAGGGAAAGATGTGTTACTGGATGGCCGTAGGAGCTTCCCTCACCGCGCATTCTGAGTACATGCGCTGGTACGGAAGAATTACCATACGTTGATTTCTCGTACTGGTGCTTCTATTAGATCCGTGGTTAGTTTTTTACCAATATGTTATACTATTTGCTAAATGTATTTTATATTGATGATGACATATTGAGATCTGTGTGTTAGGCTGATATTGCGAAGAGCGTCCATGCTTCGGTAAGGAACCCTAGTTCGGGCTTTAGTACGGCTAGCCTTCTACAGTCCATGGAGGACATATTAGCTTCAGTGAGGGAGCATGATCGCATTACTTTATCTCAGCTTCGTCCAGCTCCTCCTACAGATGACATCCCAGGACCATCCCATATATCCGATGAGCAGAGACCGCGCCGTAGAAGGAGAGGGTTAGCGAGTACTCGATCTCAATTACGACCTTCAGAGGACTCTAATTCTTCGGTGTTCCTAGGACTCGGCCCCGTCCGGGCTACTACTACTTATCCACTATCTCAGCCACCACCTCTATCTTGCCCACCATATCCAGATTATCCACCATCTACAGCATACCCACCACCTGCTTACACTTATCCACCATATCCTTTGACTTTTACCCTGACACCGTCTTTTCCATATCCACCATATATGGGTTACCCGCCATATCCTCCTCACCCTCACAGTCAGGACCTTCTTCTGATCCCCCTCACGTACTACCACATTCGATCCTGGTCCTTCTCACCGATGTAGTCATTGTACTTCATGTATGGATTTCTTATTCTTTTATTACATGTTCTTAAACTGGGATGATCAGTATGTATATGTATAAATGCACTTTATAATATATATATATATATATATATATATATAAATGTCTCATTATACAGGATGATATACTTTTGAGAACGTCTAATTTTTAGGAGATATTCTATCGAATTTTTCATAGAATCAGAACGACTGCATTTTTCATATATATAAGGTTAATTGAATTTGTTAGGTTCTATAGGATTATATTCTTGCCAATGAACCGGTCATGACGTTAAGAGTGTGATCAACTTCGATTTTTAAAATCAATCCAAAGTGTACAAATTGATTGATTGTAATACGCTAACAGTGCTAATGGTTGCTCATAATTAGATTTAATTTGCAACGTTTAGTTTCATTATTTCATTGAAACAATTTTCTAAACCTGGACTTGACCTTTCATTTAATTGGGTGAAGACTTTACATAATTAATAATAGACGCATTTGTATCAGTTTTGATGGTACAACAGTTTATTTTTCATATCCACTAAGCTCATACGACCAAATGACAACACTACACAACATTTTTAGCATGAAAAGATGCAATTTTTTTGTAGACCTGGTAGTGTGATACAGATATGTTAAACACAGGCACATGCCACGTGAGATGCGCCAATAAGCCTGGTGCATTCACGTAGGATACGCCGGGTGTGCATTGGCAAGCGTCCACGTGAGATCGCCAGTTTAGCTCATTAGGCGCATCCCACGTGGATATGCGCAGGCGCATTGGCGCATCCCACGTGATACGCTGCGCATTAGGCGCATCCCACGTGGATACGTCAGTGCATTGGCGCATCCCACGTGATCGTCGCATTTTACATCCCACATGATCCAAGAATTAATAAAATAGTCCAGCGTAGCAAAAACGATAGCATTTTGATAAATAATTTCAAAAGGATAATAATTTGATAAATAAATTTGGTACTTATGGCACGTTGGTAGATTTCCCATCTATTTTATCTACACACACTCTAAGTTAAAAAATTTCCATATGTCTCACAATTTCTTGTGGAAAAATTAACAAGAACCGTTAACAATATAAAATTAAAGATAAAGGACCAATAACCATTCATGTAAAAGTAATGACTATTTAGAATAGCTAATTGACTAATTTGAATGGTTAATTAATCATTTTTGTTAATTTTATGTTGTTAGCAGTTTTACTCGTTAATTCTCCCATTTCTTATTCTTTGTCCTTGAGTTTTTACTTACGACGTGTCTAATTTAAATTAAGTGTGTGTTTGCTTGTGTTATTTTGACAAGAAAAGTACTTATGTTAATAGAAAAAGCACTTCACAAATACTTTTAATTGTTTAGATAATATTATCAAAATAAGTAGAACATAAAAATAATTATTTTTTCTACTTTTTATAAGAAGCTAAAATGAGTTATTTATTAAAAAATTAAAAAGTGAAATTTATTATTATTATTATTATTATTATTATTATTATTATTATTATTATTATTATTAATTGGATTACTTCTTTATTACGTGATAGCTCTTATTTGAATTCATTTCTATATTATAAATGAGAATACTTATTCTTGAGAGTAATATATCTTTTTATTGTATTCTCTTCCTACTTGAGAATAATTTTTTTATAATACTCTTTTTTTCCTTATATTACAAGTCTTTTCTTCTATATTAATTCATTTTTATGTTAATTTTATTTATTTTCTCTATTTACTCTCACTTACCTTATTTCTTCTCAATATCAATTTTAAATTAAATCCATTTAATCAATTTCTAAATTTACTTAATCAAATCTATACACATTAAAATTTTTAATAAAATATAATATAAAAAACCATTAAAATTTATATAAATAAAAAACCGTGCATTATATCGGTATTTGTGGATAATATTTATTGTATAATTAAAATACGCACATTATTTTATATTATAAATTTATATTAAAGAGATATTAAATTAGATTGTATATTATTATAATTTTTTTGTGAAATACAAAATAAATTTATAAAAAAATTAAATAAAAATTAAAATATTTTAATTAGATAAATAACGCTGCTGATTAATTAAAATGGTTGCAGCTCAAATTTAGTTTTAACGTTTCTTTCTCTTTATTAGCCTGCTAAGCTACGTCAATGCTCTGCTCCAATTTTTTCTCTGCCTCTCACCACTTTTTTCTTTCTAACATCCACCAAACTACAAGCTTTTTCTCTCTCTCCAATCTATTTGCTCACCCTCCTTACTAACGTAAGCGGAGGCTTTCTGCCTCTCTCTCTATTCGTTAAACTCCAGGAGTAGTTAGCAGCATGATTTCTTTTGTGATTAAATGTTTTTATTTATCAGTGTTATTATTTATCTAATTTTTATATATTTAATTTTTTTAAACTCATTTATAAATTTATTTTATATCTTATAAAAATATTACAATCATATATAAATTAATTTGACATATTTTTTATATTAATATATTGTATAAATACGATATATATATATAAAAATTATACACAAAATATTTCTCTTTATTTATATATTAATTTTTCTATTTTAATTATTATGATAAAAATGATAAATTTAATTAGAATTAACTATGAATGTGAAATTTTTGTATGATGAATATCTTATTATAATATCAAAAGTGTTTACATTATTAAAAATATTTGACTTTCAAAATAATTATTTTAAAAGTTATATATATAATAATATATGATTGGTTAATAGTGTAAAAAAATTTATATTAATAATATATTAAAATTAAATTTTATAAGTAAATGATAATAAAACTCTTTTTATCGTTTTTATTTTATCTATTTATATATTTTGATAAAATTTGCATCTATTGTAATATAGGAACTACTTCTAATGTCACTTGGCTCTCTCTAAATTCAATTAGCTACTAGATTTTTGTTGGCTAAAATTTTACACCTTTTAAATCTTTTTTTTATCAATTAAGACATGTGGCAGTATTGTTAGGCCTTTATAATTTTCAAGAGAGATTTATGGGAATATTGGTGGTTTATGGTGTTGAGTATTTTCACTATGATTTTTCATAATTTTATTTGTGTTTGTGGGATTGGTGCAATTTTTCTTTTTAAGTTTAGCATCTAGTATATATCATTCATGTTATAAAGATTTGATGAAGTTTTATATTAATTATCGATTACCTAACATAATCTTTTTTTTTTATTTGGGATGTTGGCAAAGTCTAACATCTAATATATATATATATATATATATATATATATATGGGAGGAGGTCCATTTACATTTAATCTAAGTAAAAAGACATATACTTAATATCTTATTATTAAATTTATTTTAATTTAATAGTTCTAAATTATCTAATTAAATGATGAGAGAAAATAATAAATATTCACATTAAAAAAAAAAAATTAATATATGTATTTTAATGAAGAAATAAACTTTAGTTATTAAGTCTATTTATTAACTTAAAAAATGATATAATATTGAATATAATTTATAATATTTTTGTTTTTATTTAGTATAAGTTATTTTTATTTAGTATAAAAAGTTGATAGTTAATTTTTAGTAACTTATTTTAAAATATAATAAATTAATACATTATATAAAAACAAAAATATAATAAATAGTTAATTATTTAATATAATTTATAATATTTTTGTTTTTAAAAATTATATTTTTAGTAACTCTATTGTCACCAATAAACAAATGATTTAGATGCCTCTCTTTTTAATTTAGTCATTTTTATATTTTACTAATAAAAATATATATTAGACGTAATTTGCTTTACTTTTAGGTGTTAATGAAAGATCTAAGTGAAATATAACATTTAATAAAAATGTTAATTCTTTGTCATTTGTTTATGATCGAGGAAAAAAAAAGAGCATAATGCTCTCTAAGTAAATTAGTTTGAATCATTTTATTTACTAAAATTATTTATTTTTTTAATTTGTTAAAATAAATACACTTTCAAACTTTTAAGTGTTCTCCAGATAATTATAAATCGTATATTATTTACCCTATTTAACACAATCCTTTTAAATCATTTTAATAATTTCTATTTAAACATGTCGTATGTAGTGTTTATTAAATATTTTTATTTAGTATAAAAGTTGATAATTAATTTTTTTAACTAATTTTAAAATATAATAAATTAATACATTATATAAAAAATATTATAAATTATATTCAATATTATATCATTTTTTAAGTTAATAAATAAACTTAATAACTAAAGTTTATTTCTTCATTAAAATTACATTTATTAATTCTCTTTCATTTTTAATGTGAATATTTATTATTCTCTCTCATCATTTAATTAGATGATTTAGAACCATTAAATTAAAATAAATTTAATGGTAAGAGATTGAGTGTAAGTTTTTTACTTACACTAAGTGTAAATGGATCCTCCCTATATATATATATATATATATATATATAAAAGTTTTGTAAATCTCTTTAGGCATAGATTAATTAGTTAAAATGGAAATTATCAAATAAAAATTAAAAGTATTTAATATTTAAAAAATTTACATATATTTAATACTTTCTTCTTTAACATGATTTAATAAAGTGTAATAAATGCTTTTTAACTTATACTTTAAAGGCACACATTAGCAAAACCTAAATGATGATTTAATTTTAAGTTTTTAGATTAAACAAATTACCCACACATTAAAAATATGTTATTAACTTTTAAGTTTCAGCTTGAAATTTTACTTAAAAATAATTATATTATTAGAAGTGTAAAAAATATGAAAAACAATATAAATATAAAATTACAAAAATAAAAATAAAATTACAAAATCTGCATAGCACATACTAGTAACCAATAAATGAATAACTCACATATTAAATTATCATAATTTTTATCTTAATGTTTTTCAGAGCCTTTTATAGGTTACATAAAAATTGTTAATATAATTATATTACAGTTTTGGAAAAAGAAGTTTAAATTTATTTTCAAATGCAATCTCATTAATAATTTTACACAATTTTTAAAATATTGTAAATAACATCACCTTAAGTTTTATACCAAACCTACAGTGGTATTAATAAGTAGGAGTGTAAATTAGTTTGAATAATCTAATTAACTCAATCAACTTGAATCGAACCAATTATATTAATTTGATTTAGTTTGGGTATATTGATTGGTTCAGGTAAAATTTGAACCAAATGAAGTTTAATTGATTTAGTTCTTGAATTGAAAGTTTTAAACTCGAGAACCGAACCGAACCGAATCAAATTATATATATATATATATATATATATATATATATATATATATATATATATTTTTAACACAATTCATTAGAGCAATAAACTTAGAGTACATGACATCTATTTTAACTAACTAATTTATATATTTATATATAATATCCTTCTAACACAATGCATCAGAGTAACAAATCAGAGTGCATGACATTCAATTTAACTAACCAATTTATATAAATATAATGACTAAACTAAGTGTAAAAATAAAAAAAAATTAAAAAAATGTAACTTAATTTATTTCATGTCATAAGTCAAGGGCTTTTAAACCTTGATCACAAAACATTAACATGGCAATTTAATCCAATTTTTTTTTAATACATATCAAACAACAAAGTCCATAAGTATAAGAAAAAAAATCCATTCAACTTGAAAATTAATCTTCTAAAAGTTGTATTACATGCAGATTGTTGCTGTAAAGCAACTTAACACAAAAAAATTATAATACATTGCAAACAACAAGTTTAGAAGCATATATCATAATTCACTATTAAGGTCATACAAATTAACTAACTTATGCCCTTATTTATATAGAGACTAAACATTCAGCTAGAGATTCTAAAATAATCAGAGTATCATACATCAAAGGTACTGACTGAGTGTATTATCAGTAGATTAAGACACCGTTCTAAACATATAATTTTAGAATTTATACTTTGCAGTATACTTATTGAAATAAGTAAGTTTGATTCCATTTCTAAATTTTTTTTGATAGGATTATTATTATTATTTTTTTACTATAAAAAATTAATTATTTAATTAATTTTTGTGTAAAAAAATAATTAACCCGACCACTCTAACTGAATCAATTCATAAATATTCAATTTGTTTTAGTTTGAATTTAACTATTAAAAAATAAAAATATTAAATCAAATTAAACTAATTAATTTTAATTGATTCAATTTTATTTTTTTCTAATAACTAAACTAAACCGACTCAATTACACACGTATTAGTAAGGTTAGAGTTTTGTTTTCTCTGGTTGAGTGAGGAATATTAGAGTCTTGATAAATTTCATGATATAAAAAAGATTCTTGATAATTTATTTTTCTTTATAAAGTGATGGTAAAATTGAATATATTATTATATTTATACAAGTTAACATTCTACAGCGTGACGTAGATAGGTCCTCGTCTGGTGATGTAATCACGTCGCGGAACACGTGGGCTATGGGCTTTGACCGAGTGGTTTTTTAGTTCAGATTTTCAAGTTATCATTTGTAACGTTCTCATTCTCAGTGGTGATAGTTTTAGCAATTGGTTAAGAAATTAAAATAGAAAGTGTTAATGAAATATTCTTTTATTTGATAATGAAATATTTTTATTACATTAGAAATTTAAAATATAAATTATTTAATTTTAAATAAAAAATTATTTAATAAAAATATTATGCTTGTTAGTCATTATCTTTTAATACACTCTTTAACAAAGACTCATTGTTTTAAAATTGGCAAATATACAAAAAAAATATTCTCTAACTAGAAGTCATATGTAAATTTTTTTAATATTTTATAATTTATTGACATTACTCTTTGAACTAATTAAATTATACACTTTAGGATACATTTATCCTTTATGTATGTATAAAAAATATTTTAATAAAGAGTTAATATATACAATTTGATAAATTTAAAGAATCATATTAATAAATTTCAAAGTATTAAAGAGTTTTTTTCTCACAATCTATAATTAGGAAAGAGTTTTTGGCATTTTGTCCTTTCAAAATTAATGTAACGTCAATCATTTATTCATTCTAAAAAGAAATTTGTTATTTAATCACTATATACCAGAAATCAATTCGATTCGATACTATAAAATTTGACAACTCGTTTGAAAGATTATTTTAGAACACTTTTAACTTTTATTTAAACTTTAATTTTTTTTTATAAAAAGAAAAACTCCTTAGTAAATTAAAACTTGAAAGTAAACGTTCCAAAAATAACAAAGAAATGTTGTACAAAATAGTTTGTAAACTACCCACTATTTTCACTTGGTGCCTAGTCTCCCTAACTTTGGTTTTTTAGAGTCTTGTTATTATTACTCCATATTTTGCAGACACCACCTAAATTTACCTAAAAGCTGTTTAGACTCACCTAAACTTAGACTATACAATCCATTTTTTAACACAATTTAGTACGAATAAGATAGTGAACAAATGTCATTTCCCAAAGTTAATTACTTATTACTACAGTTTTTAATAGTTATAATTAAATAAAAATAAAAAAGTGATGCAATTAATAATATAAAAAATAATATATAAAATAATGTAAAAAAATGTAATAAAAATATCATAGTTGATTTACTGTATATTATTATACTTTCAGAGAAAACAGGGTGTGCAGTGTAGACTGCAGAGTAAGATGATCCAAATTCTATATGCAGAACCAAAAACAAAACAGGAAGGGAGCTCCCTGTAAATAAAATAGTAATACGCAAAAAAAAGGAAATAACTATTGATATTAATTAAAAAGAAAAACAAATAAACAGAAACCAGCTGAGCTCCATGTACCTACACAGTCCAAAGCTACAAGCTGATTCCTGAAAACATAGCCACCCACAGTCACTAACAGGTACCAACAATACCAACAAAATCTTTGCTCAGGAGAACCCGGGGACCTGTCCCTCTGTTCATTTTCTCCTTCTCAACTATTCTTAACCCTTTCTCTTTATTTCTTTTATCTTTTTTCACCATTTACTCTATAAAATTGAAAATACCCACCCAATGACCCAAATCTAATGAAAAAGTAAGTAATTAAGTGTGAATTTATTTTTAGAGATGTTAATACTCTTACTTAGCAAATTCATTTTAGAAGAGTGATATGGAAGCTGAACTCATCAATTGTCCACGTGTACTTGCTCATTTGTTTCCAATGCCTGCTTTGCCAAATCCTTAGCTTCCACAAAAGTGCCATGAAATCCATAGGGCACCCTGGATGGCAGCATCACCGTGGCTTCAACCTTCAAATCCACCGCGTTAACAATCTGCAGCTCCGACTTCCACGTCGTCTCGTCATGCACAAACACCATAATGTACCCATCATCTTCACCATCTCCTTCTCCTTCCCCTCTTGGCAAGAAGAACGGTTCTCCACCGAACCTCCTATCCCCATAGTAGTGCCTCTTCACTTCCCCAGTCACAAGGTCCACCTTCGCAAACCCCGAAACCTTTGGCCACGGCTCCGCCACCGCTAAGTAGGCGAACCGGGTTTTCCTCCCGAGCCGGTTCCGGTTCACCATCCCAGCCTCAAGGTTCACCTCTTCCTCCGTGATCACAGCGCGGCGCGTGGACTCACCAGTCTTCAGGTTCAGCCTTATCTCCGATAACACGCTCTTCAACCCCTCCTCCCTCTCGTTGAATATCGAATCCGGCGGCGTCATGCACGATCCAATAACCACCACCTCGTCCGTCTCCGGTTCCTCCCACGCGTTCCAGAGATGAAAACAGAACGTGTCCGTAGACTCAACCCACACCATGCTCTTCTCATTCGTCGCGTACTTTGAAAGAACACCGAACCGCGATTTCTTTGCGCCGTCGTAGATCACCGGCGAACCTCCCTTGATCATTTCTGATAACTTGAAAACCACCTGCTGATCTGGAATCACGACGAAATTCTCCGTGATCGCGAAGTCGTGCGTCATCGTCGGAACGGAGAGGCGAATTTCCACGTCCGGCGACTTTTTCCCATCCGGCGATAACCAGAAATACTTTAGGTAAGGTTTCAAAACGTCGTAGCTTAACGCAAAGAGCTCGCCGGATTGGGGATCGAGCTTCGGGTGAGCGATCATGGCGGAATTGAGTTGGCCATCGAAGCTGTAACGTCCGACGGTTTTGAGGTCGCCGGAGGGAGTGATCCGAAGCTCGTAGGGGAGGTCGTCTTCGGACATGGCGAGGAGCCTGCCGTTGAAGAAGATCAGGCCGGCGTTTGCAACTCCGGCGCCTTGGCGGTGGTCGACTATTCCGGCAAGTCCCCGAGCGTAGAAGAGAAGTAGCCGGAGGATGCCGGAGTGGCCGTGGAGTTCTCCGATGGCCTTCGGGAACACTGCGCGGCCGAGCTTTTTCTCTTGGACGAGCCTCTCTGTTTCGGTGAAGCGGCAGGCATAGCTAGCGGCGCCGCCATTGATGGTGACGGCGTGAACCATTCCGTCGCCGTCGAAGAGGTGGTGCCCTGCGGTTGGCTCGAACATTGGGTTGGCGCCGTTACGGAGGTAGACGCCGTTAACGCAGTCTGGGATGGTTCCCGTTACGGGGAGGAAGTGGACGACAGGTTGTTCCGGAACCGGTGCGAAGTTTCCGCAAATTTGGACACGTGGATCGGCGGTTTTCGGGAGCGGTTGTTTGAGCTCGCGTGATTGTAACGCGCTCTCGAACATGTCGAAGGCCGTTGCTGCGGCTCTTTGGAATGGGTTCCACTGAGGTTTTTTGGGGGGATCTGTGTCAGTGTCCGTGACTGTAGTGGGGTTTTCTTTGGTAATTACGGGTTCGTTGTAGGGTTGTTTTGGGAAATGGAACACTGAGGGAGATTGTAGAGCGCACTGAAGGTTTGCATTTGCCTTTCTAATGGGCTTCTTCTTCAAGCTGATGGTGGACTTTGTGGGGAAGCCCAAATGATCAACTATTGATGAAGAAGAAGATAAAGAGAAAGGGTGAGGGAATTGAGGTTTATTAGCCCATGTACTAGAGTTGAGTGATATTGAAGAAGGTGCCATGATCATTGGAGGTTTTGGTGTTTTTTTCAGATTGAAATCAAAGGGAAAGAGAAGAAGTGGTGTATTTTGATGTGCTATTGCCAATAAGACAGAAAGTAAGGGAAAGAGATTGAAGATGAAGAAGTAGGAGCTTTGGGGGGGGGGGGAGAAAGGAAGAGGGAAATTGGGTATAAATAAGTGGGGGTGGTGAAAGAAAGAGAATTGTTTTTTTTTTTTCTTCCTTTTTTTTTTTTTTTTTTTTTTTGGTAAAAATGTAGGTTTTGTATGGAGGTCCACCTCAGACATGTAAGAGAAGACCATGTGGTGGATTTGTTTGTGCCTTCCAAATTGTACATGGGTGTGGGGGCAGCGGAATTCCGCTTGGAATTGCCACTAGACTATTATGACACCGAAGTGACCAAACCCTTTTGTATGCGAGAGAGACAGAATGCGGGGTTGAGTGAGCCATTATTAGGGGTGAAGAACCGGGGGTCAATTTTAACGAACAATTATAATTAGTAACTCTCATGTGAATTTCACGGTGAAAAGAGATAAGCTATCGTCTAAATGGGTACGGAGTGATCAATTCAACAGCTGTTTAATAATCCTGCCAAAAACAATTTAAAAAGGATGTCAGAATTATATAAGCAGATAATTTTCTAGCAGGATATAGTAACTAGTCTACATTTTGTCTTAAAAATGTTACTGATAAAATGTTACTAAGGATTCTGCTGCTAAACACTGGAGTGCTCGAGTCTTACAGTATTTAACTGTGGTTTAATTTATTGAGATAGGTGACTGTATCATTAAAACTAATAAAAAAAATATGTTACTTATATATTACAAGTACAATTACACCCACAAAAGCGTTTTATCAATTAATTTGAGTATAGTAAATTTATATAACTACGTATGCTAACTCAAATATAACTTTGTGAAGTTATGTTATTATAACAATATAGTTTTGATAATTTTTCTCATAATAAATGACCATAATTTTGTAGAATTATCATATAGTTTTTTAATTATAAGGGAAAATAGGAAATCTATAATCGATGTAGGGAGGAAATGTTGGACTAAGCCTAAAATACAGAATCTGAAGGAATTTTAATTGAGACTAAAGAATGTTCTAAAAAAAGCTGGTGGCAACTCATAGGTAAGAAGGGGAGTGCTAGGAAGCGCCTTAGCGTCGATACCTTGAAGCTTCAACAACACATATCTTTATATATATTCTTTTAAACTTATTTCTTTAAAAAATTCAAGTACCCACTCAAATGATATTTCAACCCATCAGCTCATCGAGCGTTATATGCTTGAGCGGTCAATAGCAACTTCAAGGTGAGAATTACCATAATTTATTTCTTCATGAGTTGATCTATATTTTCGTTGGCTATTGTGTTTATAATTTTTTTCTGCATAACATTCTTGATTTGTATGGTTGATATATGGGTCAAATAAAGCAGAAGACACAGTGGCGCCCACAAAAAGTAGGATGAAAATGAGATGGAAGAGAAGTGAGGGAGAGGAGAGGCACACTCCCTCGTGTCATGTAGGGGCTCGTTTGTTTTCTTTCTTCATTTTTGGTTATCTTATGAATTGCTCGTCTCGATTACCATGGGGATCAAGAAGCGATCGTAGGAGGAGTTGGAGTGTTACACCCCTTTGCTTTCAACCACGAATTTATGTCACACACTAATACCCGCATGCTATGTCACCCAAATACACAGACACTAATTGCCATCGACCTCATTGTTTTTTCCTTCTCCTGCAACTTCATACCAAGCTATGGCGTGGTCCATACAAAATGGAGTACTGTGTATCAACGTCTAAGACTCCTACTGTTTTCTTCAGCTTAGGGCTCTTCAAAATTCCTTAACCCAAAAAGTCTTACTAACAGGTAGTTATTAATTATCAGTTGTGGAGGTATTCTACAAAAAACATTTACAGAAGTTGAATCAAGTAATCTTTTATGATTTATTGAAACGTTCAATCTCTTTTTGTAACATTTTTTACATCTAGGATTTGAACTTATAAGTTATAGCCTTTAATCAAAATCTCCACTTGTAAGTATTAGTACCCCCAACAACTAGCGTGTTTGGCCAAGTGATACTTCTATATTATTAATTAATCTCATTTTACTCTATCAGAGTTGGCTTAACCAAAAAGATCAAATCAGAGTCAACAAAAAAAGTTTTAGGTTTGATTTAAGTCATCTAGTACTACTATAAGCCTTTTCACTAAGACTTGTAGCATATCGTGGGGTCTTGGAATGAAACATTCAATACTCATTCTTTCTTGAATTTTGATCTTCTCATGTTAGTAATTAATATAACAAGATTATATTATGAGAGAGAAAGACATAAAAATAATTATAATAAGACCCACCATGTCTGTAGGGTCCATTAATTTTACTCTTGTGTTGTTTTCTCTCATAATCCTCTCCTAAACTTTTGTTTACCAAATAGAAAGGAAAAAATAATCTATCTTATGCATAATTCTGTCTTAGTTTCAGTACTTTATTTTTCTTGGTAAGTTCTTAGTCTTATATACTTTTTTTTTGTTTTTCAGAAAACCTCATTACCCAATAGATGATAAACTAATTTCTCGAGTACTATCAAGTGTCTAAGCAAATATTCTTTCCAATGATGTTATTTCTATATATATGAATCTTGAGATCAAACATAAGACCACATACTCAAGGTACTCAAGTCTTTTTCACTTAGACTAACACACATTTGTTCTTAGTCTTATATACTTGCACTTTGATTTTTACATAAAAAAGAATTATAAGATTTTCTTTTTAAACATGGAATAATATTTTGTAACATTAACTTTCAAACAACTTGACAAAAATACAACATTATAGATTGTAATTAAAAAGACCAAACTCAACAAACCAACTTAAGTTTATTATTCATGGTTAAGGTAAATTGGCTGGTGAAGCTTTTAATTTAGGTTGATTTGATTTTAGAGGATATTAAATAATTGTCGGATTAAGTTAGGGTTAAGTCTCAACCAAAAACAACTCAGTCCATTTATATTCCTACGTAAGGTTTGTGAGAAAGTCACCTCTACTATGATATGTGTTGTTCATTAAAATTAGCCTCTGATTTCTTATCTGTTAACATTTTCTCTTTTTATGGAAATTTTTTGTATGGGCACAGTGCCTATGAATCAATAATGAGCATACTTATATAATCATCCATGGCACTCATGCAAATTCATTAGGGGTCCTATACAAAGTGAGTGCAAACCATCATAGTCATAGTAAGTGATGGATTCACGACTATTCCCACCTCATGAATTTTTTTTCTACGGGTAATTTTGGTTTAACTGAAAAAACGTGATCGATTCAAGGGTTAAAAAAATTATCACAATTAGAGTTACATTTAATAAGGAATACATTTATTCGTATTAGAATTAGTTATCCAGCTTGTTATTGTTGTTGATGAATCATATATATATATATGGATAAGATCCTTCTTAAGTGAGTTTGTCTTTAAAATTAATAGATTAAGGTATATATCCACCATTAAATTTAGTGAGTTAAAATTATGATGAACTTTATATTAAATTTAGGATAAATACAATCTTATTTATTCACTTTAGAAGAGCTTTTTCCCATATATATAAATATTGAATTCCTTGAAATTAATTGATTTTTATTAAATAAGGTAAGAATGTAATAGTTATATGTTAGATTATCTAGAAGCGGTGATACATCATATTAAATAAGGTGAGGGTTTTCAAATATGAACTTCAAGGAAGGACACCAGTTAAGGAACAAAGGTTTTTTTGAAATTTTCAATGTTCCCTTTTCTCTATAGTTGTGGCTCCATTGAAGGCGACCTTCACAGCGTGGTAATCGCAACGATGTTTTTCTTTTCTTGCTAATTAAAAAAGGGGTCCTTTTCGGTCTATGAACATTAATTTTTATTCAATTAACATCTTATAGTTTTTCTTTTTGGTGCGTTAGGTATTTGGCTCGTGTGCAATTGGCTTCTTTGGAAATTAGTTTTTTATATTCTATTTTGATTAAGTTAATTTAAAGAGTAATTCTTGACTAATTTTAAATAAAAAAGATTTGGTTTTAAACTTAAGAGCTTAAGGATGTTTGACTGTAAATAAAATCAATGACTAGAGTGTCAAGTGTAGATCAAATGAAATATATAGATTTTTCGCTTTATGAGAGGCAAGCTTTAGTATATACTCAACTATTTGTTTTTGTACTATTTAATTATTGTCCAATAGTGAAACAGTTTTATCATTTGGATAGACGTAGGCATAGATTTGATGAACCATGTTAATTCATATATGTGTGTACTTTCATCTTATTATCAGTTAATTTTCTTTCTGATTTTTTTAAGACACTGTAACATTCCTTGTTGTACATTAAAAATTTCTAAATTTAATAATTTTTCTCTTGATTTGATTTAAGAGGAAGATGGCAAATTTGATATTTCAACCCGCCCTTCTATCTACCTAGTGCATCATTATTTAGAAATTTATTTTTGCCAACATCTCATGAGTTAGTCATTTAAGCATTATTAACTAAGTTGCTGCAGACCAAGAAAAGGAACATTCATCATTGTAAGTTACTGGCCAAAAAAACAGGCCTGTAAATTTGAAATGGGTACATCTTTGACTCTTCAATTGCCAAAAAAGTGTAATTTTACTTTTTTTAATTTGATGAAAAAGTTTATCATTGATACTCTTTAGTCGCATGAGGCATGCATCCGCTAATTTGTTTAGACGTCAATATCGGGCTTGCTTGTCAAATTATCCGTAGCATAATTAGTGTTATATTATTTCAAATATTTATATATAGCAACAACGACAAGAATGAAAGTAACAAATATGTATATTGACCTTTACAAGGAACAAAAACTTGTCACAGCAACTACTATAATTTAGAGGTCCCCCTCCCAATTGGTCATACCTATATGTGTGAAGAAGCGGATTCAAAGACTTGAATTGAAAGATAAATGCTATTAAGGCCTCATAAAGGATGGGGAGGTTAATTGGTTTCCCATTTTAAATTTTTGTGGGCACATCCTGTTCAAGATTTTGGATGTCATCCAAGGACAAAGTCATGGGAGCCATTTTCAAGGGCACGTGGACAAACTAGTATGAAAGCGATGATTGATGGCAATGGCTATCACTAATATCAGCACTATTTCTTCAAATTTTTGGAAAACAAAGCCATTCAACTAGAGGTCCACAACTACATATTGCAGTGCACATGGAAGAGACCTGCCTCTACTTTTGATTGCAAATGTATATACCAGCTTGTCTATAGCATTTTGTTCTTTCTAGTTCAATCTTTGAGTTCGAGTATTAATTGTTATATAACTAAACATATTGGAGTTATTAGCTTGTGAAGGGGGTCGTAACCCATAAATAGTTGAAATGCTGTCAACCTTTACGGATACTTCAATTGATAATTTATTTATTTTATTTTGATACATACAATTACTAACGCAATTCTGAATTAAGAATGGTAATTAAGTAAAAATTTTCTAAAAATAACGACTTAATTATTAAGCGAACCCTTGACTTAAATCTTTAGAAGCAAATTATTCTATACTAGTTGTTACCTAAGTAAAAGATTTTTTTTTTCTTCTTCTTAGGAGCATTAATTAACCTTACTTCATTGTCATCAATGACATGGAATATAGGGAATTAATCGAAAAAGACTTTTGGAAACTGATGGGTAATTTTGTTTCTTTCTTATCTATACCACAAAAAGTTAGCTTCCAAGTCTGACAATCTTATTGCCAATAATATACTGAGGAAACCACTATGTTGTTAATACAAAATGCTATCTCATTTAAAAAAGTATATATTTGAGAAACAAATTTTATTTATATGTAGGCACGGATCAAGGGAGGCGAGCATGGAACTTGATCCTTTTTTTTTTCATTAATTTTTTTAAGTGTCAATAATTAAATTTAATTTATTATAAAATAAAAAAATAATTATATTAATTTTTTATAAATTTAATATTTATTATATTGATACTCTTATTTAAAAATTATATTCTTATATTTGATTTTATATATTATTGTTACACTCTAACATTATTCTTTGTTTACAAAATTACATATACTTATCATACTTTATGTATAAATATTACATAAAGTCTTATTAAAAAACAAAGTAAGAAAAGTATGAGTAATTTCTCAAACAAAAAAAAGTATCAATATTATAAGCACTAACATTATAGGAGGTCAATATAATTATACTAAAGATAAAAATGATGAGGTTAAAAGAATTTATACTTAATATGTATTTGACATGTGATTCATGATTATTTTATATCATTGATATCACAATTTAAACTCATTTTTTATTAATGTTTAATCTTTATATAATAAACCTACTAACTCCTCTCACTTTTAGTTTCACTCTCTTTTTTTTTTATATATATATATATATATATATATATATATATATATATATATATATATTATTTTACTTATAAATTATGATGTAAAAGATAACTATTATTGTGATATATTTAATATCTAATATAAATATTTTTTTTTTTTTTTTTTACTTTATTCATAAATCTTCTTATATAAAAAAAAAATACTCTTCTAAAATAAACAAATAAGAGTATATTTACTCTTAAATTAAAATAATATATTTTGATTTTATCTTATTAAATAATTTAAGGATGGATAAATCTTTATTTACTAATTTTATTTTTTTTATTTAATAATATAATTCATGATTTTCGATCGAATGTTTTACTGAATATTTTCTAAATCTGTCTTTGTTTATATGCATGTTTTTCATAAATATCTATATGCCGAAGGGCTGGCAAGTGAAAAGTTGAGTACAAATATATAAGTATATCCTAACAAAAGCTTAATTCGTCCATATGTTCGTATTGTCATTTTCATTAGCAAATTATCATGTGAAGATATTTCTCTTCAATATCATCCTATTCTATAATGATCCACTCTATGACTCTGATATAAGAATATCCTATTATAAAGAAATGTCTAATCTATTTTTTTTAAAAAGGGCAAAAAGCCCAAACAAACTGCTTATAATAAGATTTTGAGAGTTATCTAAATAGATGGTTAAATGTGAATATCTTCATGGCACGGCAGCAGAAATGGTTGTGCAAGGGGTGAGTACTTATAAAAGACATTCAAGTAAGACCGTGCACAAGGAAGATAATGAATAGTATTGAGTTGGATTTTATACCTTTGAGACTTTGCGGTATTTATAGGAGTGTCTTGTATGATAAGAATTGTAATTCAATTTAAATTAAATGCTGTTATTTAGGATTAGAATTCATAAGAGATTGTGATCTCTTTTAACTAATTTTTCTATTTATGTGGGAGTTAATTAGTATCTGTATCTATGAGGGATTCTGTGAGAGATTTACTCATCATAAATAGGTAGATACTTTAAATAGTGTGCATTAATATCTGGATACTTTTCTAGTGGGCCGAGTTATTCCTGATCCAAGGACACTTAACCTGGTCCAGAACACTAACAAAACAAGAAACTAAACAAATCTCTCAAAGGCAATCCCAACAATATCTTCCCTTAGAATAGAACCCAGACAAGAAGGAGCTTCAGAGAAAACCTAATGACCCAGCCTTTGGCTGTGACCCCAACAAGCCAAGCAATCCGCAGCTCAGTTTGCTTATCTATATATATATGCACAAATTGCACCTGCTAATCTTTGCTAATTAGTTGACGAATCCTTTGAGAAATAAATAAGGCAAGATGTGCTCTATCATGGCAACAACGAAAAATCGATAGAGCACTCATAGAGTCAAGCTTTAATCTCACATGATGGCACCGTTTCTCCCAAGCTAAGCTTAAAGAAAACAAGGCACCCCACAATTCTGCCAAAGTTATGGTAACCACCCTAAGATTGGAAACAAAACAACCTAAAAGAGCCCTAGTTGCATCTCTAATGAGTCCACCGCAAGTAACATGGTGGGAATTAAAGACAAAACCACCACTATTAATAGTTACCCAACTTGGAGGAGGAAAAGACCAGGCGATGAAAGTGAGGGTTGAACAAGGTGAGCTGGTCGAAGGCATCTCTAAATTATGTGTCATAGTGTAGGATTGAAGACGCTCCCAGAACCGAAACCATAAGTCCCTGTTATCCAAAATAGCATCATTAAATAACTCTTGGTTCCTAACCTGCCAAAGAAAATGCAAAGCAATGGCAAATAAGGACTGCCATTCAAGGTCGTCCCTGAAGTTGCCTGGTTTGAGATTAACGAGAAGCCACCCTTGTAGATTTGATGAGAAAAAAGATTCCCAATATTTTGGTTTAACCAACCTATACCAGAAGTTCTTGACCGTTAAACAATCTCGAAGAGCATGGAGCTGAGTTTTGAGACATTGTGCATGACATCTATGGCAAAACGGATGATCTGCTAAGTGTCTAGAGAACCTCCTATAATTTGTAAGTAGAACATTGTTCACCACTAACCAGAGAAAAGTTTTAACTTGCTTTACTCATTTCCGTCACCAAAGTAAACAAAAGAGGTGCTCTTCATCAAAGGAACTTATACGTACCTCCAATATTGTTATAGGCAATAGTAACGGTAAAAGAACCATCATGGCTATTAGCCCAAGCCATAGAATCATTCCCCAAGTCAAGATGAGTAGGATGAATGCAAGCAATCCTTCTACAAATATCACTGGGAAGGAGAGTATCAAGGAGAAGCCAATCCCAAGATCTATCTGAATTTGTAAAGTAGGCCACAGGATCTTCAAAATCCTGATTAGTTAGGGAATAAGAGAGGAAAACCAAAGAGGACCCATTCTCGGAATCCACTTTGTCTAGAACCTGGCTGTCATGTAATTACCTAACCTCCATATGACATTATTTTGCACATATTCCCAAGCTTTGCAAACACCACTCTAGAGGTTCGAACAACCCTGTTTCTTTTGAATGGAAGGAAGAATATCAGTTCCACATTTATACTTGCCCTGGAGAACTTGAACCCAAAGATCATCCTTCTTGTTAATCAGACCCCGACCAATCTTTGTCATAAAAGCCAAGTTCATGGATGAGTGTGACGAAGACCAAGACCCCTTGGCTTTTAGGACCACAAACCTTATCCCAACTAGTGAGATGAATTTTCCTCTTCTTTTCAGTAGAATTCTAAAGGAAATTCTTGCTTCTTTTCTCCACTTCTTCACAAATATGCGAAGGCAAATGAAATGTTTGCATTACATAAGAAGGAATAGTAGAGACCACAACTTTACAAAGTGTAAGTCAACCCACCAAAGAGAGAGAATTAGCTTTCTAATTAGCCAAACACTGCATAAGACGATTAGTAACATAATTGAAGGTAGACAATTAGTCACCCTTTTATATAGAAGAGGAATGCCCAAGTGATTACCAGGATCATCTGTGAGACTAAAACCAAATGAGTTAGCAATTTCATGAACTCTATTATGGTTAACATTTCTTGAAAAAAGATTTTTGTCTTATCATGGCTAATTTTTTTGCCTGAGCTCTGACAAAAAAACATTAAGACATTAATTAACAACTTGAACCTGCTCCAAAGAAGCCTCAACAAACAAAAAGAGATCATCTACAAAACAAAGATAAGAAATAGGAGGCTTATTTTTGGAGAGAAAAATAGGTTTCCAATAAGATTGACCACCATCAGCATTAATGAGATAAGAAAGGCACTCAATGCAAATCACGAACAAATAAAGAGATAAAGGATCACATTGTCTAATACCCCTAGAAGTGGAGAGGTTACCAATACACTCACCCTGCCATAGAATATTCATAGAGGCCGAGGAAACACAAAGGCTAATCAAATTAATCAAATCATTATGGATGCCCAGGTCTCTAAAAGAATATGTTATGAAACACCAATCCAGTCTGTCATAAGCTTCTCAAGATCTATCTTTATTGCCATGAAACCTTTTTTACCTTTTATGCTACGCATCTTGTGAACAACCTCTTGGGCAATAATAACATTATTAGAGCCATATTTACCTGGGACAAAATTGCATTGTTGGGGGGAAATAATAAAAGGTATGATCCGTTTGAGTCTGTTCGCAACAACCTTCGTAACTACCTTGTAGATAACATTACATAAACTAATCAGTCTGAACTGCTTGATATGTTCCTGATGCTTAATCTTAGGAATGAGAGAGATAAAAGTCTGATTAATGTAACTAACCTTCTCAGGAGAAGCAACAATAGATTTGACTATGTCAAAGATCGAATTACTAATAATTTCCTGTTGATTATGAAAAAAGATAGCATAAAGGCCATCTGGCCCAGAGGCCTTTAAGTTACCCATGCTAAAAAGTGCATGCTTAACCTTTTCTAATGAAACAGATTTATGAATCTCCACCATATCAGCTTCTTGAATACGAGGGAAACAACCAAAGAGGACAAAAGGTGCAGGAGGATCAACTTATTGGTATAAGTTCATGAAGAAACTTAGAACCATAATCTTGAGTTTCTCTTTATCATACTCCCAGTTGCCACTATTATCCTTAAGTGCCTTTATTTTGTTTCTACGTATGCGAGAAATAGTAGAAAAATGGAAATATTTGGTATTCTTATCCCCCATCATAATCCACTTGCACTGTAATTTCTAACCCTAAAGAGTTTCCTTTTCAAATAAAACTTTCTCAAAATCCAACCACAAAGTACTATAGAGATCATCCAAGAAAGGATTAAGGCCTTTAGACAAGGCATAATGAATCCTATGAAGCTGTCTAAGCAAGCAATCCATTTTACGTTGGATATTGCCAAAAACCTTTCTATTCCAGTCACTAGCCAATTTAGAAAAATTAGAAACATTTCTATATCAATCTTCATAAGGATTCCAACTACTATAAACTAACTCAGGGAAAGAATCATGAGAAAGCCAAGCAGCTAAGAATTGAAAAGGGCGCTGCTTCCTCCCAATCACCCTACCATATTCTAAACGGATCAATAAAGGGTTATGGTCCGAATTAAAAGCAGGAAGATGAACAATCGAGAAGTCAGGAAAAATACATTGCTAATCACCATTAACCAAAACTATGTCTAGCCTCTCTTTTAAAGATCAATTTTTTCAAGTAAAACTCCATCCCTAAAAACCAACATCAGATAAGTTGTAAAAATCCATGCAATTTAATTGAAAGCACTGCACGTTGGTCTGTTTCAAGCCCCTATATCCTCTCATGATCATACATAAAGGCATTAAAGTCACCAGCTATGCACCACAGTTCAGTTATTGAAGACCAAAGAATGCATAGATCATGACATAATTTTGCCCGAAGAGAGCCCTATGATCTGCCATAACACACCGTCAACAGCCAACGGGTACCACCATACAATGAGACTTGCATATGGTTAAATTGTCTATCAACTCTAAGAACACATACCTGTCACATAAAAGAATCCCACAAGCATCAGATCCATCCAGCAAATCCCTCCGACTCCACTCTGTAACAACCATCAAAGCCAATTTTCTTGACAACCCGATCAGCCCTTGATCCACTAATACGAGTTTCCAGAATCCCCATGAAAGAGATGTTATAATGCGTACAAATATCCTTGATCATAGAAGCAAAAGCTCTCTTGCCCACCCCTCTACAATTCCAAACCATCATATTATTTTGATTATCCATAAACAACAAAAGAGATAAAAAGACACACCCAACCTGAGGGTTAAACTATTTCAGAACCATCAAAGGTTGAGCTCAATGTGACTATTTCAACCACTTCATTAGAAACTTCAAGTAAGGCTTCTAATTGATTTACCGCCTCTGGCACCTATTCAATATCTTGAACAACTTTTATATCATTAAGGGATTATGTTTCACGTCCACCACAGCGACACCCCATCTCTGTTTCTTTTGCAAAGAAGCTAGGAGAGCTTTAGATTGATCTACTGGAACTTCCACTACATTTAGGGCTTCAAGAGTGAGGTCCAAATTGTCATGGCCCAAGCTTCCTTTTTTTTGTAGAAGAGATCCCAAAAACCTTGTTAACTCCCTCTGATGGCCCACCAACATTCACTTCCTTCACCTTATCACGATCACCTTTAAATTTTCTAAGTTGGGTCACACGTTCAACTTCCAAGACACTATTGGAATTGCTACCAACTTCCTAAGCACCCCCAAAAGCACCTAGAGCAGTTTTCCCTTCCATTAGCTAAGAGTCCTTGTTTCACATACCATCTTAACCCTTAATAACTGTACAGAGTATAGTTATTAGTGCTCTATATCTGTGCTTTATGGCATGATTAGTCCTTGTTTGTAAGCATTAATGGAAGGTTTTAGCATCATTTATATATGATTTCATTCTGATGACTTCCATTTTGATCTTGTGTAAAAACTTTCAAAACTATGATCCAATTGAGTACATTTGTGTGATTAAATGAATTGATACTTTCTCTGTTATAGGCAAGTCACAAATGAAGCATGAAAATGAAGAAATTGCAATAGCTTTGGACTAGGAAGCCTAAGAGAAGATTAAAAGTGAAGATCAGCACCCAACGTCGGGACGTGGATTAGTGGCACCGCGGCGCTCCCCTACTTCAGTAGATAAAACCCGAGGCTGAAGCGCCGCAACGTTGAAGAGTAGGCGCCTCAGGGGCCTGTGACCTAATTACACGTGCTCCGCGGCGTGACATGTTGGACGCCGCGGCGTGACCCTGTTTTATTCAGCCTATAAATACATTTGCACTGAATTTTTACGAGAGTTTTTCATCATTTTTGGAGAGCATCTGCTGGTTTTAGGTTTTTAGACCTAGAGGAAGTGAAAAAGGCTAAGGTTGGAGGCCATCCTTCTTATGGAGGGTGAATCAAGCTTAGAGGATGAAATCTAATGAGCTTCCTTCCTTTCTTTTCTTCTTTTCCCTCTTATTGCTTTATGAACATGATTTATTGTTTGTACTTTCATGTTTCATGGCTAGTTAAGCTGTATATAAGTTTTCCTTTGTAATTTCTCATAGATACTGATGAATATGTAATATTTTGAGTATATATATTGAAGTTTAGTTAAGTTCAATCATAATCTGTGTTTAATGCTTGTTCTTGGTTGGCCTCGATTGCATGATCTTAATATTAGCAAATGAACTAGACATAGGGATTTGTTGATATGGATATGGTGTGGTTGATACATGATCGGCGAGTTCAATTGGCTTAGATGAGTTGATTCGTTAATAGGATAGAAATATACCTATTAGCCATGTATAGTGTGTGTTTGAGAATAGATCGTTTATGAGTGGAAGTTGTACTGGCTCTCAAGGAAACTTAGTGAGTTAGGCAAGTAGAAACCAGGGTTGATTGACCTAGACATAGGCTTTTGACTACATCAGATTCTTAAGCTAACTTAACAATTCTTTGATGTTGCTTGTAAGGATTACAATTCATTAGTTGAAATAGGAGATGAAAAGTAATTCTTATTTCTCTATTTATCTATTTATCTTAGATTTATGGCTTTTCAGTCTTTATATTTCTTTAAATAGTCAATTATAAATTTTATGCTTTTGGATAGCATTAATTAGACTATTGGTTAATACTTAACTTTTATATGAAATACTTTGTCCTCGTAAGAACGATATCTGACTCCTGGCGATACTACAAGTACGACCCGTGCACTTGTGGTAAGCAAAAGAGCGAACAACCCTCCTCCAAACCCTTGGTTTCATCTTTCCTAAGTCTTTGGATTTTCTCATTTAAGCTATTTCCCATACTGCCCTTTTTTTTATTTCTTACTTTGGCACTTTTGGGATTTTAATAAGAACATTCACCTGCTTGGGACCCACACTTTTAACAACTTTTGCATAGCTCTTTGAGGTTGTTGCATTGGGAAGATTTTCATCAGCTGGCAAATTTGTAAATTTATCAGGAGATAGAGAAACTACCTGGTATTTATTATTGTTATCCCCAAAAAAACGTGATTTGGCCCAAGATTTGCAAGAGACCTACCAACCATTCACCATGACCACTATCCTCCTCTAATTGTGCAGACATATTGAATTTAGAATTACACACTGTCCTTGAAGATCTGCCCTTATTGGTCAATGCAATGTTGGTCTCCATTGCAACCTTATCACCTTCTTGTGCCGACATCATAGGCTCCTAGTTATTCTCCATCATCACCAATGCAACTTGATGTTGAGATTGCTTGCAGTCCTTTGTAACGTAAGCGTAGCAACCACACGTACCACAAATAATATGGAGGCCTCCGAACTCAACTTTATGCCAAATGCCACGTATCCAGACACATCCAACAACTAGTTGATTCAAATCTATCTCAACACAAACATCAGCAAACCTGCCTCTTGTAACCTTCAAGGTGTTCATGTCCACCTTAATAGGTTTCCCAACTGCACTAGCCAGTGCTTTTAGAATGCTTTCATCATAAAAAAAACAAGGTTCAAACTTAGAAGTCTTATCCATACCATCATCCTATCAATCTTAGCAGTGGCTAAGACGAACTCTAGAGACCAAGTTCTGACATATAGATAGTGATAAAAAATCATACATGGTCCACCACTTATCACCTTATTTCTGTCCTCCTCTAGATCAAGTTTAAACATAAAGAAACCATGCCCCACATCCATGATATCAAAACCGCCCTCAGGCTCTAAGAAGTTTTTAAACGATCCTTCATATGGCAAAGAAACCAATGTCTTTTCCTATCAACTTGATAACCAAAGCGTCTTGCCATGGCACACACAGCTCTTCCAAAACCCGATCATTAAGAAAGAACTTTGGTCACAACTTGTTACCTCCTTTTAACTCTTTTCTTGCTAACTTATGAGCAATAAAGTCCAACTTCTTCCTAGGAGGGGGAGGTGGCTTTAGGCCTACTACCTTATCCCTAAAAGTAGTGGGAAAAACTATGTCCTTGGTTTCCCCCGCCCTCGTGACCCCTCCATTCGGTGGTTTAGCCGATGGTGGTACCACATGGGCTGCAAAACCTCCTACACTCTCAACCTCCATATTGATTGTCAGACACTTTTAAATGTCCAATCCAATCTTTTTATTTTTAAGTTTAAATATATTTTTGATCCCTCTAAATATATTAATTTTTAGTTTTGGTCCTTCAAAATTTTTGTAATAGTTTATGTCTTTGTAATTTTAAAAGTGAATGAAATTAGTTTAATTCAACTCCTTTATATTAAATTTTTCTTAACCCTTAAAATGATGGAATGTCTAATATATGAGGGAGATTGAATTGAGTTAATTTCACTCATTTTTGAAATAAGGTCAAGAATCAATATCACTCACTTTTGAAAGTATAGGGACACAAACCGTAACAAAGATTTTTGAAAGACCAAAATCAAAAGTTAATATATTTAAAAGAACTAAAAATATATTTAAACCTTATTTTTATATTAAAAAAATCTGTTTGTTCTTAGTCTGCTGTTATGAACAACAAGCGGTAACAAGTAACAACTGATTACAGATAAAAACTATCTAAGTGATTTCGATTTGGTAGATGATCGCCGGCCAAGTAAAATCCATAGTCCACTCAGTTTGTAAAAGTTATGCTAAGATAAGCACCAAAAGAATTTGTTAGCTGATACATATAACGCAATATCTAAGCAGTCCAAAGAAAAAAATAGAGAAACAGTTTCACTCGGTTCAGATTAACTTTAACCAGATCATGGACACTTTGTTAATGAAAGTCTTAGTATTTTGACCTATGTCCAAGTCTTTCACTGTAACTTCTCCAAACTAGACTGTAAATATTGTTTAATTGATCCTGGCCTTCACTCTAACTTCTTCAAACTAAACAAGTAGTTTTCTACTTTTCTTTAACACTAACTTATTCAAGCTAGCAAATAGAGATCTCAACATAAATATATTTCTACTAAGTTTACAATGAGTTGGTGTTTGAATAACTCAGCAACACTTAAAGAATGAATTTCCCTTTTTCATTAATATAAGACTATAAAAATAATTTTTAACACAAAAGCTTAGTTGAGAGCATACAACATAGTATCATGTAACAAGGCAAAGGTGTTCAATAAGTAAAAATGACAAGCATTTCTATTTGTAAGCAATAGTTGAAGTTACACACTTTTAAAAATTTTATATTATTAAAATTAATTAAATCATTTTAAAACAAGTATTTATAAGTAGTTTGCAATAAAATTTTATATAAATGTATTGTGTAAATTTTTTTATTTTTTAAGATCAGTTTGAGATCAAATTGTCGGTGCAACGTGCAAATCAACTTCTAAGAAAAAATTTCTTCTTTTTAAGTGGAATTTAAATATCTAATTAAGTACTGAAAATGTTTTTCTTTTTCTCTCTTACCTTGATCAGCTTGATAAGATGTGGTTTTTTATATGGTCGGAGAAATATAACAAATTTGACGAGATCTACGGCCAGTAACAAACAAATATCTATGAAGCCTGATTTGATTCTTGGACTGAAAGGCACAAAATGTATCACATGTTTAAATAACGTTAAAGTCAATAAGTGCAAACTGAGTGTAGGCCCTCTAGGGCATCAATCGGTGGACAAACTCACCCTGATGTTCATGCCTAACCACAGGGGCATGGCTCTGCTCCCCCGGCCCCGGCCCCGCCCCCCCCCCCCCCCTCCTGCCAATTTTTTCCTTTATGTACTAATTAATAGTGTTTTTATAAGATGAAAATAGGCATATTATACATTAATCATATAGTTTAAGTTCTTCTTTTCACTCATTTGTAACCTCTATATAATACCCTCACCAACTTCTCTTACTTTAAGTTTCATTTTTTTTCTTTTTAAAATCTATATAAATAAAGATTTCATTTTACTTACAGTATATAAATGACACATATTATTATGATGCACTTAATATCTAATATTTATTTCATAATTTTTTCCACCCTTTTCATTAAGCTTCATATATAATAAGATTATATAATGAAACTAAAAAGTTTATTTTTATGTCAGTATGACATTAAAATGTAATTATTTTAATAAGTATAAAATGCAAATATAATATTGACAAGGTAAATTTAATTTATATTATTTGGTTAATTTTAAAATAAAATTTTAATTATCAAGTGTAATACACTTATTAAGAATTTTTTGTTAAAAAAAAGATAAAAAATTTGTTGCCACATAAAAGAATAACATAACTAGAATTAACATGTAAAATACAAATTTCACTATCCCAAGTCCTTTACAGGTATATACTATAATATATATTTGATAATGTAATCAATACATTTCAACCCTTTCACTAAACTTTTTTTGGATCCGTTTCTGCCTAACTAGTCCACAAATTCAGCTTTCTTGTGACCCATGCAGAACCAACAACATGGAGCATAACTAATGATGGATTTTATATAGTGAATTCCAATCATCTTGGCCCTTCCAAAAGAGTAATCTCATGAAAAATTCACCTAAAACAATAAGTTAAAAATGATCCTTTAAACTAATTACATCATAACACTTTTGATATACTATCTAATAGAAATTGAAGTACGAGAAGTGTAGTCATATACACTAGAAAAAGATTTCATACAACATATCATCCATTGCACAGATTCACAAAAAAGGAGAAAAAAAGTTAGTACACAGTTAAAGCTTTTTATTACATCTAAGCTAAGAGGTATTTAGTAGGATGTAGGTAACTCAACATCAGTACGTAAACTGTCAGGGTTTCTTAGGTAAGAGATGCCTAAATTTAGTATATATTTTGGCAAACATAAACATGTGAATGTAGGTTCTATGGACATTCAACTTCCTCATGATTTTGGACATCAAATCAAACAAAAAGTATGGAAGTATTACAGCCACTCAACGTAACTTCTTTTCCCTTCAACCCCATTTTCTTTTCTTTTCTATTGATGCTAAGATATCACTTTACAATGGAGGCAAATAAAGTTTGCAATGGATTAATGTTTGAACTTTGAAGTTAGGTAGGTCCAGAAGTATATAAGATGTCCTTTTGTACACGATGACATAAAAAATTCCCATTTTTCAGACAACCTACTTAGGAATGTGCTTATAAAAATTGTTGGTCCCTAAAACAGTGCGATTTTTTTTTAATATAAGCGCAAATTTTATTTAGTTTATTTGAAAATTCCCAATACAAAAATTTTATTTACACAAACGGTCTGTTTAAATAACAATAATAGTTAAATCAGTTTAATAATAGATTGAATGCACTTATGTGAGGGTTTTCTGTAAAAGTGATCTGTGTAAGTAATAACAAAAGTATCCGTCCATTGATTAGATCTTTTGACTAGTTAGTGATTTTTTGTTTTTTTGCAAAAACGATTAGGGTAAGTTATAACAGTAACTTTAATAATCACTTTCAGTTAATTACAAATATATATATATATATATATATATATATATAAATAAAATTGGTTTGATACCCACATATATAAAGGTTCTGCATAAAAATGTTCTGTACGTATAATTATATAACAACGTTAGTTTTCAATAATCGTAGATCAGATTATTTTTACTAGTGCATTTGCTATTAGTTTGGAGATTCTTATGAATTTATTTTTTCTCTAGAGGTAATGGTAGGTGAACAAAAGTTATATAGGCAAAAAAACTTATCAATTTGGGCCTTAGCCCTCCCATATATATATATATATATATATATATATATATATATATATATATATATATATATATATATATATATATATATATATATAATAATCAATCTTTGTGTGAACTCTACATTTTATGTTTGTCATTTTTTGTTAATCATCTTGCATGAATGTACTCTTTTTATTCACATGTCTGTATTCTTTGTCAAAAGAGAAATGTTTCTTACACTATATATATATATACATACCATTTCTTACACTTTTTATTTGGAGGGCAAAAAATAAAAAGAATGTATATTGAATTATTGTGTGTTTTTGTTATTTTATTATTTAAAAAAATTAATGTTAAAATAGTGTAGTAAAAATAACATGCAAATTTTCAAAATATTTGTATAAAGTTGCCAATAAAATTATGTTATTTAAACATCTAAAATATGACATCTCATTCACATATGTATATTCTACATTCATTCTAACTTTATATACAATATATAACAGTATTCAATCACACTCATATAAGTTACAATGCCCCCCACACAAATTGTGTTAAGAGTGTAAAAAAATATTTTCCTTGCATTCACATATTTATGTGAGTTTTGTTATATCATTCTAATTTATTTTTTCAATAATCATTCTATTATTAAATGAAGAAAATATATTAAATAAAAAATTAAATGCAGTTAATATCTTAAAAAAGTAAAAAATATTTAGAATTATTTTATAAATTTTACTAACAAGTATTCTACATTTAAAGTATTCGTTAAGAAAGTTAAAATAATTTTTTTAAATAAAAATAAGAAAAATAAATTTTTTAATTTTTAATATATGAAGTATCTTATTTAAACTTTATATTTTAATTTTCTTATTAAAAAATACTTGTTACCAAAACCTTCATTCTATTTATGTATGTCAACTTTTGGTTCGGATTTGTGAAAAGGAAAAGCCAATTTTATTGCAAATAAGTATTCATTGTCTCGAACTTCAAGAATTCACGGATTGGAACTTCTCACTTCCAGTCACCTTAATTCATACGTGGAATGACATAGAGCGCACGAATTTGCCTCCCTATAAACAAATTGAACCGTGTGTCTGCAGACTCCGCAGTCTGCACAAATACTAGATATGAATCTTAACAACCTGTGTTTATTATATCTTCTATTAAAGGTTTTTAAACGCTGGCAATTCAATTTGGTATACATTTGTTTGGAAATCAAAAATTAACTCGGCCTGTTTCATCATAGGTTGATTAACTTTCTTGTTTCTCGTTTTATTATCTTTTTTATTTTCTCAATATTATATTTTATAATATGGTTTTTTTCTTCTTAACAAATCCATATCATGAACTATTACATACATCTGTTTTAAGATAGAGGAGAAGAATGACATCTAATTCGTATAATTATCTACTCCAGTAATGATGCTCTCACAACCATTTAGATTGCAAAAATCAAAACTCACTTAGTTTGCCCCCTGATATTATAAAATATTCAACCATCTAATGACCTCTAGATCCAATAATTGTGATTTTTCCTAATCTAAATGGGTGTAGAAGTAGCATTACGTACAATATCTACTCGGTTGACGCAAAATTGGTGAGAGAATATTTTACTGTTTAAATAAAAAAGAGAGAAAAAAAAAACTTTATCTATACTCCTACATTTAAAGCCCATGATTTATCAGTAGTATGAGTTGGGGTAGTCCCAGATTGTAAGAACAAAGTCGTCTTATCTGCTCTTTGTACGCACGAGAGAGCTAGCAAGTCATGATAAAACTTTTTTTAATATTAATATGAGTACGACTTCTGTAAGTGATTTTAGGACCTCGGACATTGGTAGATGAAGATGGCAAAATCCAAGCCGAGAGAGCATGCTTTTCCATGAGACATTAGCCTATATCAATGGGTTGATAGGGAGATGCTAGGATCGCCTTCAAACATTGTGACAATAGAGGTCGCAGCGGAGAAACAAGAATACCTCTATTTGACTAAGGACAGTGCCTGTGACCATGAGTCATGATCTGAGTTCCAACTAACCAAGAAAGGGTTTGCTCCACCAGGATAGAGGGCAACCATTTCATTTATTTATACGAGGCCATACTTGCACACATCGACATATGTCTTTTGTTCACCGACTTCTAAATTGGGGTACTCAATCATCTATGAGTAGCCCCAACGTAAATCCATCTTAATGCTTGGGGCTTCATGCGGACATTCGAGCTGATGTGTAAAGTTTTTGAATGGTCGTGCTCTATTGAAGCGTTCTTCTTTCTTTTCACCCAATTCACTCCCTCTAGGAACAGTTACCAAAAAGGGTGGATGACTTTGCGAGTCCAGGCGGGGCATAAAGTCTTCAAGCTATACCAAGAATCCTTTAAAAACTTTTAAAATGGTTTCTTTCGTTTGGAGGGGGCTACGGGGACAATGCCTTTGTTGGTTACCCCAAAGGGCGCCCCATGGTTATATCTGTACTGGTCTCAATTGGCTTGGGAGTGGAGTCAAGAAGAAATATAAACTCCGATCTTCGATCTAACTGAAGATGAGGCTAACATCCTTGGATTTTCAATTGAGTGGGCCAACAAGAAGGGGGTTATCTATTGCAAGGATGTGTTGGACGAACCTGAGGATTCCTTAAGGGCCTTTCTGGGTATGTCATGGTCATTCTTTACATATTTATTTAGTGTTTTGCTGTTCATAAATTTTTCTAACTGTTATGACACTTTCTTTCTTTTTGCAGAGAGTATGGCCCCTCCTGGTGGAGTTAAGGCACTTGCATGCCGCTTGGCAGCGAGAAAGGCTAGGGGCTCGGACTCTACACCTCAGGCTAAGGTTTCTGCTGCTCAACCCCAACCAACTATCGAGGGGACGGGCCCCGAACATCCTGTCCAACCTCTTAGGCCACTCAAAAGGAAAGGTGACGACTAGAAAAGAAGGAAAGGAAAAAGGCCGATGTCTGAAGAAGCCCACATTGATTTCACTATTGATTGTGAGGCAGAGATCCTGGAGGGCGTCCTTCTCTAGTTTATTGCTAACTCTGTTTGGGGGTCGATAACTGATCCAGGTCGGGTCATCGACAACGTCATGCTCACCTTGGTTGATGATGAATCGTCAACATGTCATATTTTTATAATTCAATTCTTTGATTTTTCATGTTCTTTTTATGTTGTTGATTGAACTTTGTTTGTAAGTTTTGTTATATTTCTAGTATTTTTTAATTGTGTTTTTATTATTTATTTTGTGTGTTTTTATTAGGTAATTACACATGGAGAAGAATGGACATTTAAAGGAGCAAGAAAAAGTACAAAATTTCATCTAGCGACTAGCACTTGAATGCTGGTGTTGGAGCGCTTAAGCGTTTGAAGTGTATCCAACAGCGTAACTTTAGTATCCCAGTGCCTGAGCGCACAACGTGCAACGCAGCGTATATCTTTTTAAGTGACTCAACACCCAGAAGCTAGCGCCTAGGAGTTGGTTGCATAACAAACCACATTTTTTTCCATAAATAGGGGAGTTGCACCACAATTCAATAGACTTTTACTTTGCACACCACACAGAAAATTCTAATCCTGAGAGAGTAGTTTCGTGGCAGCAGACATTTGGAGGACAACTTCGAAGGGAGGATTCAATTCTTGAAGGCTTGAATATCATAATCACCTTAAAAGGAGTTTTGATTTATCTTTCCCTCTAGTTTTCCCTTTTCTTTGAGTTTTCTTTCTATGGGTTTGTATCTTGATATAAGTTTATTTGTATTGAACATGAGTAGCTAAACCCATAACTAGGGCTATGGGGGATCTTGTTTTCTTAATTATTTGGGTTTGATTTCTAATTTGATTAAGGTAATTTCTTTTAGGGTTTATCATATTGCTTACATTCTTGTCATAATTTGATCACTTTTGGCATGTGTTAATTCATTATTTGACTAGTGACCATCTGAATTCAATGAGTGGATCTATATGGTAAGCCTAGGATTAGATTGGTGAATGATCAAACATCAATTTTTTCCTACCAATGGAATTGATAGGTATATTAGTTCATCTCTTAAATTGAAGCTTAATGCATTCCTAATTAATTCAACTAAATGACCAAATAGGTGATTTAATTTAGGAATAGAATATTGTTTCATCATTGACCATTAAGATTCAATAGTAGGTAAGAGAATATTGACAAAAGAATTATCTTACATCATAAATGAAAGAAAATCTAAATAATTGGATTCAAATGAACCTTGCGCCCTAGTATCTCTCTCATTGATTATCTATTTTTTGTTTAATTATTCATTATTTTTCTTTATTTGTTTTCCTTTATTTGTTCTTGAATTTATTCATACACTTTTTATTGTCTGGATAACAAATATTTTTACGAATATAATAATTATCACTTATTCCTCGTGGGATCGATAATTGAGACTCAAGTCCTATATTACTTGGGGATAGAATGCACTTGCTGTTAGTGTATTTTATGTGTATCAGTTGACTACAATGTCCTAATCGAGCAGGACTTGCTTGAAATGATCCGGGATGCAAATATTCAAGGTCTCTACAACGCCTTCGCCCTCTGTTTTCTAGAAGAAGCATTCAAGTTGGTTCGCCAACCTCGGGAGATGGAAAAGGAACTCAACTCTCTTTATGACAAGAAGGCCAAGTTAGAGTTGGAGGTTGCCCAAATGGACAGGCAACTGAAGCAAGTCACTAAGGAGCTCAGTCTACGGAAGACCAAAATAATTGGGCTCCAAAATAAAGTGGTGGATGGCAAGGCCCATGAGATGGCTCTGAAGGATCAAATAAGTTCTTCTCAAACTGTCCTGACTGCTTTTCGGGTTGAGAAAGAGCTCCTCAAGCAAATAAATGGCAAATTGAAGGTCAAGAGAGTCGAGATTGAAAATGAACGTGCAACTTCTATGGATGACTCTTTTGCCAATGCCCTAGCTCAACTTCATCTTTTGAACCCGGATGTCGTCACTGAGGGCATCGGATCCTGGAAGGTAATCAAGGATGGCGTCATTGTTGATGTTGCTACCAAGGCTACCCTTGTGACTCAAGTCCCTACGGCAGATGCCGTGTTGATCAACAGGAATGCGAAGAGGATGAAGAGTCCAACTAGGAGGAGGAGGAGGCCAAGGTGGAGCAAGCTAACCTGGAGTCCTTAGAGCTTCTTCTTTATTTATTGTCTTTTTCTTGCCCCCTGTGTGGGGTTTTTCACTTTTTGTATGGATAAGTCTCGGTCCCTAGCCATTATTTTAACTTAGTATATTTCTCGTATCATTTTATGTTTTTTTCGTTATTGTCCTTTTTACTCCTCTATCCGCGATGGGTCCAACACCCAAATTTAGTGTTAAGGACTTAGAAAACTTTTGCATATCCTTTTATCCTTTTACACTTTTTGGATCTGATGTCCGGATGCACACATTTGTATTTTACATAATAATCGTTGATTCTAGAAAGTGCATTACTTAGGGTTAATATAGCACCTCGAGTTACAGATATTAGATCTTGACATTTTATCGTAAGTGAAATCTTTAGACACTTAGCAAATTTCTAAAGTGTGTAAAGTGACCTTGGAGCCTCTGAAAAGGGTACGCATTTATCGCATATTGGAAACCATTATTGCCGCACCTCGGACTTCAGTCAAGTACTCTTAACCTCTTTAAATTTACAAGCTAAGGTCAAGCTCGTTAGGGCGTAGGCACAAACCCATAAGCACGCTTTAGGATCACGGAGATAAGTCAAGTAGGCCACCTTCTTTTACCTTTGTTGCATCAAAATAGCTGATCCAATCGAAACGTCTATTCCTCAAACCTCTCCATGACACGTTGGCCTTATGGGTTGCAATAAACATAAATAAGAAAAATAAACAAATACTGAAAATTCCTTGATTGTTTTATTCATGTTGGAGTACATCACTTACATGAAAAAATAAAAATATTTTTAAACTTAAAACCATCAACTATAATATTTTCTAAGCTTATATGCTTTCTAGTAATTCTTAATGCTTTTGCCTGTGAGGGTTTCCAAAGCGTAGGCCTCTGTATATATTTTGGACGTGATCCAATCTAGGTCTTCCTAATTTGGAGCTACATTTCCTTCTTTCACGTTCTTTCCTCCGATATCTACTCTGCACAAAACAAGATTGTCAAGAACAAACCTCTGAGGTAACACTTTGGTATTGTAGCAGGCTATCGTCCTTTGTTTAACAGTAGCTTTGCAAATATGGGCAATGCGACAATGATTTTCAAGCAAATGCAGATCTTGGCAGATGAGGTCTGTGTTGACACCTTCAAAAAAATTCTACCTTCGCCAGCTAGGTTCTCCTATCTCAACCGGGATCATGACTTTAGAACTGTAGGTCAACTTGAAAGGTATTTCCCCGGTTATGGAGTGAAGCGTGGTCTAGTATGCCCACAAGACATGATCAAGCTGTTCTACCCAATTTCCCTTTATTTCATCAAGTTTTTTCTTAATTTTGCAAAGGATAACACAATTTATGGCTTTGGCTTGACCATTAATCTTAGGATGCTCTACTGAGGTTAAATGCTACTTAATCTTGAGCCCAACAAAAAGATCTTTGAACCTCTCATAGATAAATTGTGTTTTGTTATCTGTTACAATGGATTTTGAGACCCCGAATCTACTAATGATATTTTTGTTAGTAAATTTTTGTATACGAGTCGAGGTGATGGTAGACAGCGGTTCTGCTTCTAACCACTTATTAAAGTAATCCACCGCTACTACTAAGTATTTAACCTATCTAGGAGCTTGAGGAAACGAACTTAGGGTATCTATTCTTCATCAATAAAAAAGCCAGAGGATAGATGTCGTAGACAGTTCTTCTAGTGGTGCTGAGTAGGTGTCCCAGAACACATTTCTGGACATATTTCAAATTATCAGTTTCCATGTTAGGCCAATAATATCCAGCTTGCAACGCCTTCTGGGCTAAAGATTTCTACCAAGATGGTGTCTGTAGCTTCCCTCATAGATTTTCTTCAAAACATATTCAGCATCTCTAGGCCCGAGGCATTTGAGGACTGAAGAAGATAAATCATGGCGATAGAACTGATTGTCATAAAGAATGTACCATGCCACTTTCGTTATTAATTTTTGGGCCTCCTTTTGATCTTTGGGCAAGTGTCCATCTCAGAAATATGCGACAATTGGCATGATCCATGTTTCATCTTCTTCCAATAAGAGGACCTCAGAGTTCGTAATATTGGGTGCTAGTGACGTTTCTTAGATCACGAATCAGTTATTGCTAAGGTTCTTCATGTTAGCTAGCCTTGATAAAATGTCTACTTTTAAGTTTTGTTACCTAGGGATGTGCTCCACCTTGGTACTAGAAAAATTTTCTGAGAGCTTATTTACCTTGGCTAAGTATTTTTGTAGAAGAGACTCCTTAGCCTATCACTTCAGATTTGAGAGGTTGCTAACTAGGAGTCGCTGTAGAGTACTATATCGATGGCTCCCATTTCCATTGTCATAATAATTCCAGTAATGCACGCCTCTATACAGCTTGTTTATTTGAAGTTGGGAAGTTGAACATCAAGGAATATTCAAGGGTAAGTCCGGCTTCGTTGTCTAGTATAACCCTAGTGCTGCTCCTTTTGGGATTTGAAGAACCATCAACATAAATGGTCTAAGAATTCCTTTTAGGATGACTAGTATCAGGTGTAAGCTCGGCCATAAAGTCAGATAACACTTGAGCCTTTATGGCTTGTCTCGACTCATAGGTTATTTCAAATTTAGAATGCTCTACAGACTATGCGATCATTTTCATAAAGAAGTCTGCCTTGTGTAATACTTGGCAAATTGGTTAGTCTATCCTTACAATTACAGGGTGGCATTGGAAATACTGATGAAGGCGTCTGGCTATAGTCAATAGTGTTTGTGCCAATTTTTCAATCTTTTGATGACAGAGCTCAAGGCCTTGCAATATCTTGCTCACGAAATAGACTGGTCTTTGACCTTTGAGGGTTTCACTTATTAGGACCGAACTAATCACTTCATTGTTAACAGTGAGGTAGGCATACAAGGTTTCGCCGAACTCTGACTTTATTAGGATGGGAGGTGATGACAACATGTTCTTCAGCTCTTGGAATACAGCCTTACACTCCGGAGATCACTCAAAATCCTTTTTTTTAGGAGCTTAAATAAGGGGAAGGATTTATGAGCGGCCTTGGCTAGGAAATGGGTAAGGGCCATTATCCACCTTATTAATTATTGTACCTCATTAACAGATTGCTGGCTACATATGTCGAGAGCCACCTTGTATTTCTCTGGGTTGGCTTCAATACTACGGTTCGTTAACAAAAAAAAACCTAGGAATTTCCCAGCTTGCATGTCAAAGGCACATTTCTCTGGTTCAACCTCATATTATGCTTTCAGATTTGGGCAAATACTTCTTCTAAATTTTTAACATGGTTTCTGAATCGAAGTTTTGACAATTATGTCATCAATATATACCTTAAGCATTTTACCAATCTACCCTTTGAAGACTTTATTCATCATCCACTGGTAAGTTGCTCCCGTATTCTTTAAATCGAATGGCATAACTTGATAATAGTAGCTTCCTATCTCAATAATGAACGCCATTTTCTCTTTATCCTCAGGGTGAATGGAAATTTGGTTATATTCAGAATAGACATCCATGAAAGACAGAAGTCGGAATCTGCATGTTTTATTAATCAGCTTGTCTATCCTAGGAATCGGGTATGGGTCTTTAGGACATGCCTTATTCAGGTCTATGCAGTCAACACACATATGTCACTTCCTATTAGCTTTCTTCACTAGAACCATGTTGGATAACCAGGTTGTATAAGAAACTTCCTTAATAAACCTGGGATCCATGAGTTCCTTTACTTGTTTCTGAATGACCTTCTACCTCTCTGATCCAACCTTCCTTTTATGTTGTGTGACTAGTTTGGCACCTTTTTTTTAATAGAAAGTTAGTGTGAAATGAATTTGGGGTCCAAGCTTAACATGTCATATGATGTCCATGAAAAGAATTCCTTGTTTTTCTCGAGGAATGTTGTTAACTGGGAATTTTCTCCTTTATTTAAATGCGCTCTGATCTTAGTGACTTGATCTGGCTTGACACTTATATGGACGAGCTCGAGTTCTACTTCTAGTTGTGGACGAGTATCTCATATCTCCTCATGCACATTCAACTCAGTTAAGAGGATGTTGATGTAGTCCATAATGATTGGAATGGATTTATCGCAGTGGCCCATTCTCTGTCGTCCTTTTGTAATCTTTAGGTTTTCGTTGTAGCATCTTTGAGCCTTTTTCTAATTTCCTTTTACCGTGGCAATCATGTCATGTTGGTTAAGGAATTTCATGGCTAAATGAGAGGTGTATATTACTACATTAAAAATATTGAAAGAAGGGTGACCCACGATCACGTAGGTAGAAGAGCAATCTACCACAAGGAACTTGACCTTGAGTGTTTTAAAGAGGGGGTATTTCCCTAACTAAGGTCAAGTGAGTCTTAACATATCCAAACGAGGTAATCTTGTCTCCTGTGACACCAATTAGCTCTTTAGTATACAGGATCAGATCTTTTTTCAAGAGTCTTGACTTTTCAAACAACTCAAGGAACATAATATCAACTGAGCTCCCTTGGTCAAAAAATCTACGTCGAACTTCGACGTTGGTGATTATCCCGAATATCACCACTGGATCATCGTGGTTTAGAATAATGTTTCCATACTCTTCTTCAGAAAAAGAAATCGGGGGGCCTTCCGTGTTCCGCTCCCTAGATTAGAGATCAGATGGGAAGCCACACTCAACACAACCTGGAGGGCTTTCGTTCTTGCGTTACTGGATTCGCCACCACCCGCGAAGCCCCTTGAGTTCGTGTTGATTATCTGGGTTACCTCCGTATGACAGAGATCATTTTCATGAGTCAGAAAATCTCGAGTTGTGCTCTGTCTTGATTTAGGACATTATCTTAGGACGATCCCTCTTTGAGATTCTCATTCCTTGCCGATGACCATCTTTTTTGATACGGCGATGAGCTTCTCCAAAGATTGTAACTTCTCATCTTATAGTTTCTGCTTCCCCCTTAGTTTTCATTTTGGGATTGGCGAACATATCGGCCCCGGCGACTATCCTAAATCAAGGATTCAATGGCATCCTGGAGGTGGACGCATTCTTCAGTGGTGTGCCGTATCCTTCATGGAATATACAGTGCTTCGATTTGTCCTTCTGGGCATGCTTCCTTAATGGAGGAAGTTGTTGAACGTCTCTAAACTCTGTGTTCATCACTTCTTGGTAGATTTGGACCCGAGGTGCGTTGAAGGGGGTATAGTTTTGGTACTTCCCCTTTGGTGGTGGTTTGAAGTTCCGAGGTTGTGAGGGGGCTTAGATTGGCTTCGATTTTGCCTTCTCACCTTTGTCTACATGCTTCTTAGCCCAAATGACGTCTTTTGCGTTGATGTACTTATCAATTCTATCCTGAAACTCGTCCATTGTCTGGGGTTCTTTTTTGCAAGTGATATGAAAAGTGGACTAGAACGGAGACCTCCCCTTATGTAGTGTAAGGTAAACCTCTCGTCTCAATCACAGATGTTCAGACACTCTTTGTTGAACCAGGCTATATAATCTCGAGGGATTCTTCATTTCCTTGTTTGATGTAGGAAAGACAAGAAATGGACTTCGGCTACATCTTGCTAGTGGTAAAATGTAGCAAAAATCTCGAGGACAAGCATTCCCAGTTGTCTATGGACCTCGGAGTGAGAGTTGTAAACTATCTTAAGGTGACTTTCTTAAGAGAAATGTGGAAAGCACGACACATGAGTGGGTCATCACCCCCAACAAATAACATAGCTGACATGTAATCGTCTAGATGTTCTCAAGGGTCTGAGGTCCTATTATAGGCTTCAATGTTAGTGGAATATTTGAATCGCCTAAGGATCTCGTAAACTATCAAATTATCAAAAAAAGGTTGGGTTTGCTAAACCACCGCTTTATGTTGTCTGGGCTCCTACTCTGTGGGATTTTCTCTTTCCTAGTTTCCAAACTTACGTTCGTGTTTCGTTATCTTGGAGTTTTCAGGATCACGGTCTTCATCGCGGATTGGTCCCTTCTGGCTTTATGATTCCGATGCGGAACCTAGTTCTCGTCCTCTTTTTCCTCATGGATGGATCTCTCTAGTTCTTGAATACGCTCATCTTGAAGGCAGATTAAGAAGATTAGTTCTCGCCATGATAATCCAGTAAGAATTGACTTTTCTTGCAGAGATTGACCGCCCTCTTGGTTTACTTTCGTGCCTAGGCGCTGTAAAGTCAAAACACGGGGTCTGGCCTCATCTGAAGGGGCTCCACGTTATCCGAGGTGCTCTATCATCCGAACACGCTGCTACGAAAGGGAAGGGTTCTTGCTGGATAGAGAATCCTCTTCTCCTTTGCACCTGGGTTCTAGCTTGGCAGGGATCAAATCTTATGTAGTCGCGGGACTGCGACAGTGCCTGGTGGCTGGCTGGTTTAATGCAACAGAGGTACGATTTTGTTTGGTGGTTGTCATGGTGGTGGTGGTGTGATTCGAAGTTTATCGTTTTCACAAACGACGTTAATGTTCTGAATGAGTATCAGAATTCTACCTGAAAGTGGTTGATGATCGTGGTTTCCTCCGTAGTACGGTGACAATAACGGTGGTGCAAAGGGTGAGTACCTACAAAAGGTACTCTGACGCTCAAGTTAGACTATCCATAAGGTAGATAGTGTTTAAAGATTCAGATCTATACCTTGGTAGTTTTGCATTGTATTTATAGGTGAATGTGGAAGAGAGAGACCCATTTTGAATGTACATTTATGGATAATGAATATCAATAATAGGAATTCCTATGATTATGGAATTGGTTGGAGTAATCGTCTCCTTTAACCATAATTCCTTTAAACATGGGATTTTATGAGAGATCTCCTCCTTGCTATAAGATACTATTGTGATTTTAAACGTGCGCTCCGTTAACTGAGATCCATCTTGGATAAGTCAGGTTGCTCCTAGTTGGATTAACTCACTTGGTCCAGAATAGTATCTGCTAGTCCTCGAGAAAAACAAATTATTACCAGCATTCATTCAGCATCTAATCATGAATTTCATTTTCACTTAACCTAATCTAGTGTTCAATGATTGTATAGGCCTCAAAGATTGCTCATGCATCATAATCAGCTTCACACATACACATCTTTAGCATGATAACATTCAAGGTCTCTTATCCAACAAATGACATCTCCCACAAGCATGCAAGCTAAACTTCTATTCTTCAGTTCATACACATCCGGATAAGTTTATAAGCATACAGACATATGTTTCACAAAATCCACAAGATTGCCATAAAAATCTCTCTCCACTAATGTAAATCATACACAAATAAGGATCAAAAGGGTCTTTCAAAGCTTGTAATGTAAGGCCAGGAATTATGGGATGAAGAACAAAGGGGAATGGATTTAACACAAACATTGAGAATCATACTCATACAATTTCAAGACATGAGCTCAATTAAAACTATCAGGGTATTCAAAATTAGAACTCCTTAGAACCATTCAATGCTTTTTGTAGTTAACTTTTCTTTTTCTTTTCTTTTGCTTTGCTTGTTTCTCTTCTTTGTTTTCTTCTTCTTCTTGTTTCTTTTTTTTTTAACTGAACAAAGCAAAGTTTTTCTTTTTGCAAATGGTTCTTCCAGGTTCATTATTGAACTTAAATTATATAATACCCCTAATTACCGAACTCACAATAAGAAATCATATGGTATGAACTCAACCAACAATGATGGTAAGATAATAAATACGATGTTTTCACATGCATCAAGAATTGTTACATGGTATGGTATATGTAGGTGATAAAAGAAATAAGGGCAACATATATATATAGCTTCAAAGGGGGACCTAAGGATATGATCATGTCAAGGTAAGCTTTTTAAGGCTCAATCAGTCCAAACAATGCCCTTATCATTTCCTCAATCATGCATAATCTAAGATTTCGCTTCAAGAGAGTTTCAAAACAATATTACAGAAAAACGAAATCTATACAAGTACTTCCCATAAACATTTTCTAAACATGCATACAACTCATTTTCAAGCTACACAAGCATACAAGTGGGAAACAAAACCATGCATATGAAGAGATAAACAATGATTCTCATACTTCAAAATCGCGCAAGGTTTCACTAAAAGTAGCAAATTGTAAACATTCATATCATCGGACAATCATTACCACACTAGTCATTTACGCAAGGCATTAATTTCATCTAAACAATAAAGCAAAACCTATGTTGTGCACAATGTATCAAAAAAATTATCATGTGCACTTTATATATACCAAAAAATTATCTGCACTATGATTAGCATGAATGAACAAGCAGATATAATCAGTTATATAATTAAAATTCAAAAGCAGTTATAGACACCCCCCCAAACCTGAGGGAAACAGTGTCCTCACTGTACATAGTATGAGCAAGTGTCAACAAAATATAAAAGGAAAGGTGCCCTATGTGCATCAGATAAGATCCTCATCAGAAGAAGTCGTGTCCTCAGCAATCTCATCATGATCTGAATCCTGCGGCGGATGAGATGGGCCAGCCACAGCCATGGGTGGGAATTGGGGCACAGAGTGGTGATCCATGGGGAAGCCGGACTGCTGAGCCATCCACCTCTAAGTCTGAATAATATAAGCAAGTTAGGCATCAACAGAGGCACGCCAGGCAACATCAGAGACACGAGCTGAGCTAGATGCCTCATAAGTCTGTTGCTGTCGCCGAGGTTGCAGAGGCGCAGGAGCAGGAGGTCCTCCCAACCGCTCAATGATGGAGTCAGTGATGGGCTGTTTTACCTCAGACAACTCCTCATGAGTCTCCCATGTAACATGTGCTGCCCGACAAAGCTCCTGAATGAGGGAAGGAAAATACAGAGTCTGGGCCTCCTCGACCGCTCGCCGAATCCGGGAATGGATGACCTGAGCCACATCAATGTGGTGGCGCTCGAGGATAGCATATAGAAGAATCGCCTGGTCCCGAGTAACCTGGGACATGTTCCCAGATGGAGTGAGGCGGTGAGAGATAAAATGATACCACACCTTGGCCTCAGGAGTCAAGCAGCGCCTAGGAAAGAACCGAGGGCGCTGAGTATCCACTGTCAAAGTCCATGGTACCAGGAGAGACTCAGGACTACAAATACGAGTAGTGACAACTGTGAAGTCAATCCCCTCCTCTGGCTCCCATCCCATAAATTGCTCATAATCACAAATCTCAGGGGCCTGATCCAACCCAAGGATGCGCTTGATATCATTCGGGGAAACAGTGCGAGTGCGCACCCGCGCAGTAGTGTGGCTAGCCGAGAAAGCCGCATTCGCATAGAATTCACGAACAACTGGCAGAACAGCAGCCTCCGGATGAACCGTGAACCTCTGCCAGTGATGGTGAGTGATGAGGTCCTGGATATCACGGTGGATACCCTGAGTGAAATCGAAGCCGTGCTCAGGAATGACTGATTTTTTAACCAGGATGCTATAACGCTCAGCCGCCTCAGCTGAAATAAACCTTCGCCTATCAAACACAGGAGGCGAAGGTTCCCTTTGTGCTCGACTGGTGGAAGCTCGGCGTCTGGAAGTCATGATGGAGCTTACAGAGTACCTAACCTGGCAAAATAAATTGCCCAAAATTAGAAAATAGAAAAGAAAAAGGAAGGAAAAACACAGAACAAGGTAACAACATATGAATAAGGCAGTAAAGAAGCTAATAGGGCCACCTAACACAACCAAAAAGTGGAAAGGACCATTTCTGGGCATTCTGAGTGAGAGGGCCACGGCCCCCAAAGGTCACGGCTGTGGCGTGCAAACCCAAAAGCGCAGAAATGGCTTCCCTGTTCCATGGCTACCCTAAACAGCTTAAATATCCACATATAGCTAATAATACCAGGCAAACAACCTACATTATATTAGATTACGTACTTATTAACTAAAATCTAGCTCCTACAACTAAGAAATATACAGAAATGGAAGAAAATTCAGAAAAACAAACGGTAAAAAGGGTTAAATCTTGTTACTTCGTGGAGAAAATGAGAAATGGGAGGCAATGGAGCCTAAAATCCACCGGGAGAGGAAGAGAAATGGGAAGGGAGAAGAGAGAAACCGAGAGAGGGAAGGGAAAAGTGACAGAAATGGGAGGGAAAGGCTGATTTAACATTGTTCGCCGCTGAGCGCCGCGGCCCTCATGGTGCCACGGCCGCGGCGCGCAACAGAGTGAAACGCGCGTTTCACTCTAGGGTTTTTTTTTTAACAAACTGAGGGCCGCGGCCGTCAAGTAATCAGGGTCGCGGCCCTGAGGCCCCTGGTTTTTGGCCTGAATACCCAGAGCGTCGCGGCGCAACCTTGTGGGGGCCGCGGCTCATGAAGTCTGACTGCAGAATTCTGTAGCAGACTTTATTTCTGGCCAATTGGTGCCTCTTTTAGGCCTTCCACACCTCTAAAACTTGTCCAAAGCATTTATTTACAAATTGGACCATAAAAACATGCTGAAAATGATAAAGCTATTTATTAAACTATTTAAATACTTAAAGGAAAAGAAACAAACCCTTTGGTTCCCTCCCAAGAAGGGCCTAATTTAGAGTTCCGGCAGGACTTTGCTACTATTCCAAATGCATGTCTATAAGAGAGGAGGATCTTCCTCCTGATTTACAAAATTGGTCTGATGCATTTGGAATGGGAAGACTCTTAGCTCCAAGTTTGGAGCTTAACTCAATAGGTGCATCAATTAAATTTACCACCATAGCAGCTTTTAACTGGCCCATTTCAACTTTGGTGATGACTTGACATTCTCCCTTGGCACAGGCTTCACTTACACTCCTTGCCTTGAATGTCATCCTATCAATTATGCTTACCATTGCACAATCTTCTTGATCTTGAGGGGCTTGTTGTGTATTGAAAATATTGAATTTTACCTCTTGATCCTGAACCCTCATGGTGAGTTCACCTTTCTCCAAATTAATCTGAGCTCTTCCTGTTGCTAGGAATGGCCTGCCAAAAATCAATGAGACTTTGCTATCCTCCTTCATATCAAGAATAACGAAATCCGCAGGGAAGATAAACTTATCCACTTTAACCAACACGTCCTCAATAACCCCCTTTGGATGAGTAAGGGTTCAGTCCGCCAACTGTAGTGTAACTGAAGTAGGTGAAACTTCTCCCAAACCCTAATTTTTGGTAAATGGAGTAGGGCATGAGATTGATGCTGGCTCCAAAATCACACAAGGCATGGCCAGTGAACTTATCACCAATTGTGCATAGTATGGTGAAACTTATCTTTGAGCTTAGGAGGAAGTCTGTTAAGCAGAATTGCACTGCATTCCTCCGTCAGGGCAACTATTTCTAAATCACCAAGCTTTCTCTTCTTTGACAGAATTTCCTTCATGAATTTAACATAGCTCGGCATTTGTTCTAAAGCTTCTGCGAATGGTATATTGATTTGCAGCTTTTTGAACACTTCTAAGAATTTCTGGAATTGGTGCTCAAGCTTTTTACTCCCTTGCCTACTAGGAAAAGGCAAAGGATGGACATACGGCTTGGACTCCTTCTTCTTCTCCTCACAATTCCTATTGGCATTATCTTGAGTTTGCCCGACATCTGAGCTCACTGCTTCCTTTTCTCTGACAACTTCATTATCCTCTTCAAGCAGCTTTGTTCTCCGATTCCCCTCAATATTCTTCCCACTTCTCAGTGAGATGGCATGGCAGTGCTCATTTGAGGCACCCTTCGGATTACTAACAGTGTCACTAGGGAGGTTGCCTGGAGGCCTAGAATTGATGGCATTGGCCAACTGCCCTACTTGAGTTTCTAATGCTCGCATAGAAGTAGTCTGACTCTGCAACATCACTTCATGTTGAGCCAACTGAGCATCAGTCTTTGCCATGTGAGAGTCAATCTTAGTGATGAAAGCATCATTTTTGGCCATCAACTGCATGAACATATCCTCCAAGGCAGGCTTCCTTTCTGGCATTGGCTGTCTCTGTTGAGCTGGGAACCCAGGAGGGTTATACTGACATTCATTTCCAGGAGTATTGGAGGAAAAAGAAGGTCCTTGATTGTCTCTCCAGGAGAAATTGGGATGGTTCCTCCATCCTGGATTGTACTGATTTGCATAAAGGTTATTCTGGGGTGGCCGATAGTTGCTAACATACTGAGCAGATTTTGAAATAAAAGTGCATCTATCGGTTACATGATTGTCCCGGCATCAGTCTCATAGAACAAAAGGGCTTTGATGTGGACTTTGATGCTGGTTTGCCCCCAAACTATCCAGTTTATTCGCAATTAAGGCCACCTGAGCGGAAAGTGATGTCATGTCATCAACACCATGCACTCCTGCTGCTCTTCTTGGGGTACTTCTGGGAGACTGCCATTGATAGCTGTTGGCGGCCAATTCCTCCAGAAGCTCATAGGCATCATCAAAAGACTTACTCAACAAAGAACCGCCGGCTGCAGCATCTACAATTGGACGGTGATGATGTAATAAACCCTTGTGGAAAGAATAAATTTGATGCCAAGGAGGTATCTCATGATGTGGGCACCTTCTCAGAAGATCTTTGTATCTCTCCCAAGCTTCATGCAAAGATTCGGATTCAAATTGGCTGAATGAAGTGATATCATTCACCATTTCCACAGTCTTAGCAGGGGGGAAATATTTGTTCAAGAACTTGGTACACACCTCTGCCCAAGTTGTAATGGATCCTGCTGGAAGAGAATGTAACCAACTTTTGGCTCTATCTCTTAGTGAGAAAGGGAAGAGCCGTAAGCGAATGGCATCATCAGAAACGCCATTATGCTTGAACGTGTCACAAATCTCTAGAAAGTTTAAGAGATGCGCATTTGGGTCTTCTTTGGATAAGCCGCCAAACTGTACAGACGTTTGAATCATTTGGATTATGGCCGGATTTATCTCAAAAGTATTTGCCCATATAGCAGGACGTCTGATGCTTGATTGTAAATTATCCATTTAAGGAGTAGCAAACTCCCTCAATGGTCTGGAGCGACTATCGTCCTCCAACTGAAGTGTAGCATTATCATCTGCCATCTTATAAAGAATTACTTGAAACAATTAAATTTAGAAAAATTAAATCAATATGGACAAAAGAAACTTGAACTAGAGATACTTAAATTCATTGTTTATATTAGCTAATCTAAATTTAAACCGTCGTTTCCCCGGCAACGGCGCCAAAAACTTGTTCGCTCTTTGCTTACCGCAAGTGCACGGGTCACACTTGTAGTTTAGTCAGGAGTCAGATATCGTTCCCACGAGAAAACAACGTTAAATTAAGTGTTTAGTGTAAACCAATAATTCAAATACTTCTATTCAAGGACGTATAAATTGGAGTGTTCATGTATTTGTTAATTATAAGAACTTAAAAACTATTAAATTAAAGTGAAAGTTGATATTTCAAGAATAGGGATTCCTTTTTCACTTCCTATTTTAATTGATAACAAGTAATCCTTATGAGCAATATAAACGAAATGGCTAGGTTAGCTTGGGAATCATAATTAGTTAAAAGCCTATGTCTAGGTCAATTAACTCCGCTTCCATTATCTAGTTCACTATGTTTCCATGAGAACTAGAGTAAATCCACTCATTAAGATCTATTCCCAACTAATTACTATGCATGGTCAATAGGTATATTCCTATCCTATTAACGAATCATCGCATCCAACCCAATTGAATGAAATAGAACATGCATCAATCATACACTTGATCTTAAACTCAAATTCCTATGTCTAGGTTCATTAGATTTAAACAAATCAATTGAAAGCTGATCAGACTAACAAAGCATTAAGCACTATATAACTGAACAGAGACCAAATCATGTATATAACTCAAAGGATTACAAGTTTAATTAACATCCATAGGAAGATCCAAAGAAAAACCCTATAACAGCCTAGCCAGCCATGACAAACGAAAATACAACAAGATTAATCCTAGTCATGTAGATAGAGAGAAGAGAGGAGAAGAAAAAGGAAGAACAAAGCTTAGGGAGATGATCCTTCAAGCTTCAATCCTCCACCAAGGTGAAGAAGGCCTCCAATCTTGGCTATTTCTGCTTCTTTTCTACCCAAAAATCGTAACCCTAGCAGCTGGAATCTATTTCTAAGTAATCTCCCCAGGAAAAACTAATGGAACAGTATTTATAGATGAAATTGACTTCTGCGCGCCGCGGCCCTGACCTTTGCGCGCCGCGGCCCTCTACAATTAGGTCACTGGGGCCGCGGCCCTCACTACATGTGCACCGCGGCCCTGAAGCCTCGGGTTAAAGTACTAGAATGCTGCTGATGCACCAAGCGCCGCGACCCTCATGTGTGTGCGCCGCGGCCCTCCATGCTGAGATGCTCCATAGGCTTTTCCACTCTATGCTGGGTCTTTACTTGCATCAAATTATCCATTTTGAGCCCATCTACAATTAAGAATTCACCCAGTTAAGCATATGTACACAATCTACTTAATTCAACAATGAATTGGAAAGATTTTCTCAAAAGCAGAACGAAAAACTTCATTCATGGAATTGAGTGAAAATCAAACCAAAGTCTTCCATTCATGCCTCAAAACAAGGACTAAGCAGTCAAAACACACACATATAGGGGCCGAAATAACTACATTTCAAGGAGTTATCAGTATCCAAAAAAACAAGTCCAAGATTAATCAGCATGCCTTGACTTTGTTTGGTATAAGGGAGAGAAAGAAAAATAAGAGAATATAATATATAAAAAAAAAGAAAAAAGAATGAAAGGAAGAAGTAGAAGAGTTATCCTTCACCTTGTTTGATATCATTAATAAAAAAAATATGTAAATGAATATTAAATTACTTTTTTATCCTTCTTATAGTAAAATAGATAAAATGAATAAAATAAAAAATCATTTTCATTTCCCTTTGAATTCTTCCAAAAAGGAAATAATGGAATAATGTAGGCTCTATGAAAAGGAAATAAAAAATAATCACTTCCTTTCTATCCCTGACTTGATACCAAACAAGAGAATGAGGATCCCTTCCTTTTCTTTCCACCGTCAAAGCCTATATCAAACAAAGTCTTTATTGGTTGATGAATAATGCGCGGTGCATGTGACTACCAAGCACATCACTTATATATGTATAAGATGTCAGAATTGTAGGTGCGGTATATGTGAGTAGCAAGCACATCACTTATATATGTATAAGATGTCAGAATTGTGGGTATATTAAAAATGAAATGATAAAATTATATAAATATAAAATAATATGTATATAAATATATAAAGATACTATATTATTCTTCTTTCATACATATAAATAGATAAAGATACTATTATTCTTCTTTCATACATTTTCCCTCAACTTTTTGAAAGTACTAATTATGAAGTGCATTATAAACTAGTCGCGGAGCGATGAGATTGGCTGCCTTCACCATCAGCCTCATAGACAAAAGAGCACTCCATTTTACAGTTTGAGGTGTAAACCTATAGCTAGCCATACCCCCACTCCACCACAGCAACTTGCTCAACTCTGACAACGAAATGTGTCATGTGATTTGAATGACCGTGCACTCCTTTCTATTCTCGTACATTGATGTTACTTACGCCTATCCATTCCCTGTCCTATTTCTGCATTAAACAGCATAACTCCTCACCCTTTTGAGCTGCTGAGGGAAAATAATGCATCCCACTTGTGTGAAGAGATGACCTTTTGATAGCCTAAGGGCATCATTACCATACATCTTTCATTTCTCTGATTGACTCGATAGTGACAAACACCACAAGTGGCCTCATTATTTGGAGACAAATGATGTAATTGGATGTGAGTTTCATGTCTATCCCAATTTCAAATTAGGGCTTGTTCTTTCTTTTTTTCTTTAGTTCAAAGTGTTGGTTTAGTTTTTCTTTAGATAACTTTTCCTGTTTTTCCCCAAATTTATGTATTTTTAAAAAAAATCTTAAGTGCTCCTACAATACAAGAAATCTCTTGTTATATATTATTAAATTTATATTACATTAATTTTATAAATTATTATTATCTTGTACTTTAATTATATATTTAATATTATAATTGATGTAATATATATTTAATATTATAAAATAAGAAATTTCTTAATCCAAATACATCTTAAAATCTTTCATATTTTTTTTCCTTTTGAAATTTCGCTTAGACTTGACAAGCTACCAATGTACTCTAAAGGTCAATTTTGGTAACCACTAAGTTGGATAAGATGCCTTTTGGAAATTTGTATTTATATAATCAAGTGGATTGACGATAATTTTTAGTTGAATATAGAATAATTAATTAAGTTTAAATTCTAAAAATAATAATTATTAAGAGGATCTTTTAAACATAATAATATTTAAAAAATAATCTCATAATAATATTTATAAAAATAATCGATTAAAAAAACTAATTAAGTAATGTCTTACCTTGTACGTAGATGATTCCCATGGTAAGCGCTCAAATAAGCAAGAGTGGAAAACCCAATGTGTATAAAACGTATTTGTGGTCGGAGGCAGTATGCAGATGATCAACTTTTGATGCCTCCTAGTCATGTATACGGAATGGATAATCTTTCTTATACAATTAAAGTATGCATATAATATTTATATCATAAATTTATATAAGAGAAATATTAAATTAAATTGTATGTTATCATAATTTTTTTGTGAGATACAAAATAAATTTATGAATGAGTTGAATAAAAATTAAAATATTTTAATTAAATAAAAAATGCTGTCAATACCGAAATACATCCTTCCAATTATACAAACACATAAAGAACCATTTTGATGAAAGGTTATTTATATATCGATCTTGTTATTCATTTAATTTTTATACTTTAATTTTTTTAACTCATTCATAAATTTATATTGTATTCTACAAAAATATTATAATTATATACAATTTAATTTAATACTCTTCTTACATAAAAATATAATAAAAATATTTAATTAAATGAAAAACATTTTCCTTCATATACTGCATCATTGGGATTACGCACTCAAATTCATGAAAGCGAGAAAACTCACAAAGATTATTTATATGAACAAAATTTAAATTTATTTTTTATGTTTATTATATTTATTTTATTAACTAAATTATGATATATATTTATTAATAATTTTTTATTTTTAAAAAATACACACATATCATAATTTAATTAATGAAATAAATATAATAAACATAAAAAATATTGATGTAAGTTTTATAATACATTTTCTGTTCACTTGGATCCAAACTTCCAAATGAATTAGCTACACTCGATTATCTGATTGTTTTAACAGTTGAGTATCCTGCAGGTTGATATGGTTGGCACATGAAACCCACAATTAAGATGTTCATGGGTGGGTGTGCTTATCATTATTTAAAAGATTTTATTGGGTTGATGATCTTAATATATACCGTATGAAAGGCTGCATGTAAGCATTTCAATACAAGGGAGGGATCGTATATATACATATTTCTTTGTTTGCCACCAAATTGGACAATCGGCGTAGTTGTTAATTATATATGTTGGGATGTGAACAATAACACCACTAAATAGAAACATAATAAAGTTTTTTTCTTTTTCTTTTTTTAAAATCACGATGTCTCCCCACACATGAAGGTGTATGACTAACTCTCATTTAGACATAAACATTTATCCTACTCACAATATGTTTTTAGTAAATTTGAACCTCTGCACTTCAAATAAAATATAATTTTGATATTTTTATCATTAATAGTGCATATTTTTTTCATATTTTTTTAATATCATTCATTATATTTTTTTTATCACTTTCTCTTATTAAAATTAACACCTTTAAAAATAATGTTAACAGTATATATACCCTTAAAATAAGTGTACGATGATCATTTTTAAATAAAATATGCCTATAAGAAGTTCAGTTTGACAATTGAACCACAGGTCATGGTTTAATAGTTTTAATTACCTAGCTCAAACGTAATATTTGCTATTTAGTCTATTTGGTCTAATTCTTACACAAAATATTTACCATGTGTGGCTTATGAGAAAGGATAAACTCTTGTTAAAAGTGATAAAAAAGTGTAAATAAAATAAAAAAATTAATGTTAAATACAGTTTTATATAAAATGAAGCTCAAAGGCCAACCATAATCAGATACACTATTTCACTAAGCATTTTCAGGAAAAAAAAATTGATAAAAGATTATACAGAACCTACAATTAAATCTAGTTTGTGCTTTTTAGAGGAGAATGGTTAAAATTCTTTACTCCTAGAAAGGCTATAATTAAAAATCGAGCTATCGACTTTAATACAGACAACCTACTTGTATAGCTTTGTAACAAGAGTGGGATGTTATGCATGGCATGACATCATTTAAATTCTCAACCCCTATGATATGTTTTGTTCTTTTTTTTTTTTTTGACAAAACGTTTTGTTCTTATTTAATATTGTAAATTACTTGTTTAGTGACCAAAGCCTGTCATATTATTAGTCAGAGAGTAAGTGACATGAGATTTTGAAGGATAAACAGAGGTTCACTTAAAAGATTGCCTCCAGAAAACTTGCTCGATCGATCAATGAGTTTTCTTACACCAAGACTACTTATCTGTAGCCTTTCACAGTCAATGGATCTTCACAAACAAAAATAACCACCAAACGAGACTATTAAGCAAATAAAAACTCAAATTCGTGCATTTAAGGAGTGCATAACATTATCCAAAACCCTTGAGCCAATTGAACAAACTCGTGTGGCAAAGCCTGTAATTATTTACGTAGTCTTAAACTTTAATGATTTGTTTTGAAAGTGATGATTGATTATTTGAATTTTGTGATAGATTAGAGTCTAATTGCTAAAAGAGATGTAACTAAAAGCTAAGGACACGGTTAGTAATGAGAAATTTAGGTAATTTACTTAAGGTTATAAGTTAAAGAATACAGTTGTTTGTGTTTAATTTGTAAGAAAAATATATTTTTTTTAAAATATCATTTCTACATGCATAACTATTTAAATAAGATTTTGGAAAAATTAGAATTTAGAATAAATCAATTTTCTATTTTTAATTATAGAAGCTAAAATAAGTAACTTCTTAAAAAATCAATTTTAAAAGAAATGCAATAAAAGATAGAGATAAACTAAAAAACATTTTTTATAATATTTATGTTAAATTAAATATCTTATGTGATGAACTTGTGACTTATTTTATTAATTTAATAAGTACAATTTAGAGTATGATTATAAAATTTATGATTCTCTATTGATAATAACTATTATTCTCAATTTGTATGACTCTAATTGTAAAAATTAGATATTTTTATTATGTTATTTCGTTATACTGTGTAAATAAATTTTATGACATATTATTGACTTTATGTCATATTGTTAATTCTAATAGTGAATCCAAATTAACTGTGTAAGTTAATGAACAATATATTGTTTTCGCACATGACGGGTAAATTGCTCGTAAAGGTTGATTGTTCGTAATATTATATATTGTTCGTAAAGATTGTTTGCAATATTATATATTGTTTATTGTTTTTAAATCAACGACTTAAGGCATATGATTGTTTGCAATATTTCGTAAATCAACGACTTTACGAAATCAAGAATTACGTGGGTTTTATTTTAATGCAAATCTCAAAGTATTAATGCTTAAGTGACTTTACGGCTTTATGGCTTTATTGTTTTCGTAAATTAAGAATTATCTGGTTTTGTTTGATTGTTTTAAAGAATATGCAATATTTAATTTTTATGCATAACGTTATCAATTTGATATGATATTATGTGAGATTTGTTAATTACTAAAGTGATTAAATCTTTAAGTTGATTTAATCTTAAATTATATGAAAGTTATTTTAAAAAATATACAGTATATTATCAATTTGAAATGATATTAAATGAGATTTGTTAATCACTAAAGTGGTCAAATCTTTAAGTTAATTTAATTCTAAATTGTATAAAAGTTATTTTTTTTAATTACTCATAGAATGGATGCTATGAATGACATGATGACTATTTGTATATGAGTAAATTGAAGTTCATTGTTATAAGGCATTTATGGATCGCTTAAAGGTTGATTAGCTGCCTTTATAATAAATAGACATGATTGTTGGTAGTGTAAGTACACTATTAGTTTTATTTATATATCCAAAGATAATAAATATTTTTAGTTAGTGCATATATCAGTATCAAATAATGTTAAATTTATTAGCATCATTATGCTTATTGTTGTATGTTGATGGATCACCAAAATGAGAACATTGATATACATTGAATGTTTAAGTAATTTCTTATCTAAATCTATATAATATGTTAATTTATGACTCAAAGTATTAATGTTAAACACGTGATCATTACAGTACTTATTGTTATGCATTCGCATCTCTCATCTATTTTGATTTTTAATGGACTTAATTTTTCTGAATAGAGTGAGCAAATCTAATTTTACCTTGAGATAATGAATTTAGATTTAGCTCTTCGAGTAAAGAAATCAAATACTATTACTGTTTTAAGCACTGATAAAGAGAAACTTCATTATAAAAGTTGGGAAAGATCAAACAGATTGAGTATGATATATATGTGGATGAGTATAGCAAGCAATATTAAGGCAACACTTCCTAAAACTGAGAATACTAAAGAAATGATGAAGTTAGTGGAAGAGCGCTCTCAAATTGCAACAAGTCTCTTGCTGGAACATTAATGAATACTTTAACCACCATGAAATTTGATGGTTCTCGTACGATGCATGAGCACGTCATTGAAATGACAAACATTGTAGCAAGACTTAAGTCATTGGGAATGGAAGTGAATGAGAATTTCCTTGTGTAGTTCATTCTGAACTCATTACCGCTTAAGTATGGTTCATTCCAAATGAACTATAATACCATAAAAGATAAATAGAATGTGCATGAATTGCACAACATGTTAGTTCAGGAGGAAACCAGACTTAAGAATCAAGCAAATCACTTTATCCATTATGTGAACCATCAAGGAGCTGGAAAGAAAGCTGAAAAGAAACATGGAAAGAGAAATGACAATTAAAGATTGATGAGTCCTTTGTCAAAATCCAGAAGAACGAATCAAACAATAATAGATGTCATTTCTGTGGGAAATATGGACACTTCCAGAATGATTGCCCAAGGCGTAAGGCTTGGTTCGAAAAGAAAGGTAAGTTTAATACTTACGTATGTTATGAGTCAAATTTAACTGAAGTTTCTCATAATACTTGATGGATTGATTTTGAATGTACAACTCATGTTTTTAATATGATACAAGGATTCCTTACAATCCAAACTAAAAGCCCAAATGAGAAGTTCGTCTTCATAGAAAATAAAGTGAAGGTTTCCAATGGAAGGTGCCAAGACTTACTATTTAATCCTAGACACTGGACATCATTTAGATTTATTTAAAACTTTTTATGTACTTAATTAGTATTTTTAGGAATTCAGTTTCTTTGTCTAAACTTGATGTTGCTAGATACTCTTTTAAATTTGGTAATGAATGTTTTAGTTTATATAAGCATACCTATACGATTGGTTCTAGTATACTTTATAATGGTTTATATAAATTGAATCTTGATAATTTATATGTTGAAACTCTTATGACCTTGCATCATAATGTTGGCACTAAACGTAGTTTAGTGAATGAAGGTTCTGCTTATTTGTGGCATAAACGTTTGGGTCATATTTCCAAAGAAAGAATGGAAAGGTTGGTTAAGAATGACATCTTTCCATATTTGAATTTCATTGACCTTTATATTTATGTGGATTGTATTAAGGGAAAACAAACAAAATACACAAAAAAATGTGCCACGAGAAGCACTCAGCTCATTGAAATTGTACACACTGATATATGTGGATCCTTTGATGTCAATGCTTTTGATAAAGAAAAGTACTCTATCACATTTATTAATGATTATTCACGTTATAGATATGTCTATTTACTGCATGAGAAATCTCAAGTAGTGAATGCCTTGAAAATTTATATAAATGAAGTTGAAAGGCAAATGGATAGAAAGGTGAAGATTATATGGTTAGATAGAGGTTGTGAGTATTATGAAAGATTTGATGAAACTAGAAATGTCTGGTTCATTGAGAATGGTGAAACCAGTGGGAGTGAAATTTCACGAAATGTGAAAATTAAGGAAGTTAGAGTACAAGTTCCTTTGACTTATGCTCCAACTTATGAAATTGTTATTCCTTATATTGTTGAACCGCATAACAATCAAGAAGAATAACAAATTAATGATCCTGAAGTTAACAATGAACCTATAGTAAAACAACCACAAGAATTGAGAATGGTGAAACCTGGGAGTGAAGTTTCACGAAATGTGGAAATTAAGGAAGTTAGAGTACAAGTTCCTTTGACTTGTGCTCCAACTTATGAAATTGTTATTCCTTATATTGTTGAACCGCATAACAATCAAGAAGAATAACAAATTAATAATCCTGAAGTTAACAATGAACCTATAGTAAAATAACCACAAGAAGTAATATTGATAAGATCTCAAAGAGAAAGGAGATATACTATTTCAAATGACTATATGGTGTATCTACAAGAGTCAGAAAATGACTTGTGAATTAATGATAATGATCCAGTTTCGTTTTCACAAGCCATTAATAGTGATAATGTTGATAAATTGTTATATGCCATGAAAGATGAGCTTAAATCAATGAAACATAATGGTGTATGAGACCATGTGGAATTACTTAACGGGTGCAAGAGAGTTAGGTGTAAATGAGTCTTTAAGATTAAGCGTGACTCTCATGGCAACCTTGAATGCTACAAGACCCGTCTTGTTGCCAAATGTTTTACTCAAAAGGATGACATTGACTATAAGGAACCATTTTTACCAGTTTTCAAGAAAGATTCTTTCAGAATTATCATGACATTAGTAGTTCATTATGATCTAGAGCTGCATCAAACGGATGTGAAAACCTCCTTTCCAAATGAGAATTTAGAGGAAGATGTTTATATGGATCAACCAACGATTTTTTCAATTGAGAGGAAAGAACACATGATGTGTAAACTTAAGAAATCAATATACGGACTTAAGCAAGCTTCCCGACAATGGTATCTCAAGTTCAATGATACTATTGTATCCTTCGGATTTAAAGAAAACACTGTTGATCAGTGTATATATCTGAAGGTCGGTGAGAGTAAGTTTATCTTTCTGATTCTGTATGTTGATGATATCTTGCTTGCAACTAATGATATTGCTCTATTAAGTGAGACTAAGAAGTTTCTCTCTAATAACTTTGAAATGAAAGATATGAGAGATGTAAGCTATGTGATTGGACTATAAATATTTCGTGATAGATCACAAGGATTGTTGGGTTTGTATCAGAAAACTTATATCAATAAAGATATAGAAAATGGATAAATGATCAGCAGGTATGGTTTCAATTCATAAAAAAAAGGACAGATTTAATGTTATGGCATACTTTGAGGCCATTATTAATGAATTATGGTTGGAGAATTTTATTTAGGACTTGTAATTGTCGATATTATTGCAAAGTCGCTAAAGTTTATTGTCTGTAACAATCTTCTTTTCTAAAAAAATGACAAGTATTTTAAAGATGTTAAACATATGGAATTAAAATACTTTGTCATTAAAGAAGAAGTTTAGAAACATAGAGTGTCAATAAAGCACGTTAACATCGACTTTATGATTGCTAACCCTTTGACAAAAGGGTTACCACCCAAAATATTTAGTGAATATGTTAAAAGTATGGACATTATTGTATATTATGTTAATGCTTATGTTTTATGTACTTTGACACTCTAAGCTCATGAATGAATACGTTTCTTTCTTACCTGTTTTCTTAGTTTGTATACATGATTGAATAATAATGATGATTATAGGTTCTGTTTTTAATAAATATATTATTGTTAGACCAATTATGTGCTTTCCATTTATAAGTTATGTTAAAGAGATGACTAATTATGTGGTATATGAAAGAGACTATGTCGATTAAATGATATACAACTGCCATGACTCATATTAGTTTATTCTTGGTCATGATGATTAATGTATCTAATGTAGAGAAGAGTTTGACTATATATATGAATTCATATTATGTTTTGACAGACTTATCAAATTATAAAAAAAGTAATGTCACATGAGTCAAGTGGGAGAATGTTAGATTAAATATCTCATGTGATGGGCTTGTGACTTATCTTATTAGTTTAGTAAATAACTAAATTAAGCTAATAAGCTAAACTCTTATTGGATAAAAAGGAATTGACAGTTTTGTAATTATAGTAACTGCCAACTTGATAGAAGTTAGCAGTATTTAAAGAATAGTTTCTACGCAAAACTTTAAGTCTGCTCCTGGCCGTCAAAGTTTCTTTTTCCTTCACCATCACTAAAGTAGAAAAAACATAAAGAAAAAGACAAAAGAATAAAAAACGAGTTTTGTAATCTCTCTAACATATTGGAATATAATCCATCAACTATTTATGGATAAAAGTTAATTTTTTCTTACACTATTATTTGTAGGAATCATGAATTCTAAGATCTTTATGTTTGAATGATAATTTTTTATATTAAAATTCTTAAAAAATTTACAAACTAACAATTCAAACACAAAATAACTATATTTTTTTATCAAAATCTTTAAAAAATATATATTAATTTTTTATGCTGTATTAATTTTTTTTTCAAAACTTATCCAAACACAACTAAAATCTAAATTCTACTATTTAACAAAAAAAAAACAGCAAGATTTATAAAATTTTAAATAGTTAATGCATTGATTAAGGGGAAAAAGATTTACTTTAGTGGTCTGTAGCTCAAAAATCTTGGTCCCACTTCACGTATACACATGAATGACATTTTAACATCAACATTAGGGATAGAAATCTTCTGTGCCATTTTGATGTCTCAATTCCTGTCTCTCAAATCAAATTTTGACAACTTAATTAATAATCACATTTCATATATTTTGTCCTGTCTAAAATAACCTTAACGCTGTTATGTGTGACCTTATCCTCAACTCCTCGTTATTGTCTTGTTTTGTTCCCATACCCAACAAGAAGATTCTCTCCATGCTCTCTTGTGGCGACACTGCTCAATACAAATTTTACAATGCAGATCCCAAAGGACTCCTTCCTGCACTCTAGCATTCTTCCATATCAATCATAACGCTGCACCATCGCATATCGTCGTGGATTGGTGGCACAACTCTACACTGCAAGCAAACATTGCCATGTAAGAGAGTGGATCAGAAAAACAAAGGGAGCAATAGAAGTGTAGAGCTAGTAATCACCACTGCAAGTACATAATTCAGAGAGATAAATAAAACATTGTGGTAGAAGCAGTCAAGAAGATGATAACTAAAGAAGGAAACGACGTTAAGGTTCTTTTGAGATGGTGTAAAAGATTATGTGTCATTTAAGTTGAGTTGTCAATATTTTATTTGAGAGACAGGAACGGAAATACTAAAATAAGACAACGGATCTTAGGTCATATTTTCTTTCTTATATAAAATTTAATAACAACATTTTAAAAATTAAACTAGAAATTAAATCAATAAAATTTTTGAATTATAGTTCACTTAGTTCAACTAATCAAATTAATAATTAAATCATAATTAAATTAGATAATATAATAAAAAATAATCTGAAACATAATCAATTCATAATTTAATCAATTAAATCAACTAAGCCGATGCAGATTTTAAAACATTGCTTAAGACATTCCTATGACTAAAAGTGAGAAAACATTATTAAAAATGGGAGTTGTCTAGTTTTTAATGATATAAATTTTGATAATGGCATTAATGCAGTTATATTTTTCGTACCATTGTTACAATAGTAAAGAATATTTCAAACAGAATATTCTTTATGGAGAGTTGAGGAAGCTTTATCACCCTAAATTTTTTGAAAATTTTATAAAAATATCTAAGAAAATTGTTCATACCTTCTCTAATTAAACACCACCAAAACATCATATTGCCTCTTCAAATTTTTTGCTCAAAGATCCGTCACTAATTAATTTCAAACATAATATCTTCAACAAGAAAAGAACAAAAATGAATTTAGTTCCCAACATGATCGTTTAGGTGCCTCATTGCATTGTTCAAAAATAAATCAGATAGCTAGAATTAATACCAGAAAGCTTTTGCTGTAACCTTCCCCTCTGCTCAATTATTTATGTATTGGCAGGTAAAGCTAAAGGATCTAGAGTCTTAGACATAGGATTATGCACGATCCATCTAGAGAGTTATAAACTGTGTTTTCTTATTCAATTCGTCTATTAAATTAACCAAAAGATCTCCAAAGTATATATGTTGTATGGGTATTGGGATGCAAATCACGTGGTTCTCTTCTACTTTCTTTTATCAACTATATTTTTAAAGGATACAAAAAGAGAGGAACATAAATATATACATAAAGTAATTGATAGATTCCTTAATTGATCCTTTGGACCAGAAAAAAAAAAAAACTACCAACTGTCGAGAACCACCAATTACGTTGCAAGTATCGTGCAAGTTATATTTTTCCTTGGAAAAAGGGAAAATGCCTTTCTTTCTCTCTCTCTCTTACCTTCTCTCTCATTTTTTTTTTCCTTTTTTTTAATATTTTCTTTCTTCTCCTATGCATGTCTTCTAAAGCTGGGCTCTTCGGATTCCTTTCAGTGTACATGCACTCTCAGAAAAGGTCAAATTCACCAACAAATGAACACAAGGAATCTAATAAAATCAAAGAATTAGGTAACAAAAGAATTTGCCAATAGCAAAAATTGATAAAGAAAGCAACTAATCGAGCTTGGTCAAAATGTGCCGATTGAAAAGAGTGCTGATGAGAGAAATGGAGAGATTTGTATTAAGATTGCATTGCATTTGGTTGCACATGGCATGCAAATATATGTGGACAATCTTTGAGGTGGTTGGATATAAGCTATCTCAAAAGTGGGGCATCTTTCACCACAGGACATGATGGCCAGTGACTCTGCCAAGGTTATTGGTTATTTACCAATTTCTTTGCCTTAAATTCTTATGCCTGGATATTAGAACACTTAGAATCCACCGTTCTTTGAATTGATCACGTATTTCATTTGGAGTTCGCACGTTATCTATAGGGAGAACTATTTTTGGGCACCCACATGAATTGAACATCTTTCCCCCTTGACATTAGAGGCAAATAGGATCTTGGTTATTTGCTCATTGGAATAGCAATTCATTCGGATTCTTCAAAGTGAACATTTTTAAGAGTAAATTACTTTTTCTTTGGCCTATATCTCTTGTAAAATATCTAGATAAAGATTTCTTGTATTTACAAAATAATTTTTGTTAACTTATGTCGTTAGGACACATATAAAAGAATTAAAAACATGTTATAAAATAAAAAAATTAAAGCATTTGATATCTGAAAAATACAAAAAAGTATTTAATACTTTTTCTTTAAATAATTTGAATTATTTAATAAAGGATAATAAATATTTTTTAACATGTGTCCTAATGACACACATTAACAAAATCCTATAAAATAAAATATCACAATCAACTTCAAAATGTTGCTAGACTTAATATTGGTTAACTGAGTTGTTCATGAGTTTTTTGAGATCAAATTTCATTTTCTACCATGTTCAACCTTATATTTGGTGCAACCTTTTCATTACAGCAAATTAATGTTTTTTAGTTTAATTTTTTTCCTCAAGATAAAGGGTTGAACAAGGATAAGGATTAATGTGTATAGTAAAGACAAAACAAGAGGTATTTGTATAGTCAACACAATAAATAACAAGTTTTTGAACTGAATATTTAAAATAATTCTTTTAAAAGTGTTGCTATTAGTATTATCAATTGTCTATTCACACTTCCCATTAAATACAATAAATTTATAAAAAGATTAAAATTTTAATTAGTTAATAAAGAGTGTAAATAAACAATTATGAATATCAATAGTCTCACCCTTCTTTTAAAGTATGGAATATTTTCTGTGAGTTCCTAAACATAATTTTCCCTCGTTCCTCAGTTAAAGTAGTTCTTTAATTACTTCACTTCTCTCTCTTTCTCTCCTTCTCACCTTTCTCCGACTCACATACTCACAGATGCGAAGAGTATATACTTTTTCATCTTGATTTTTCTATTCTTTTCTTGGTAAAGCATCATTGAGATCCATTGAGTGTTTATATTTGTCCAGATACATGAACCAGACATGTTAACTTTAGTACTGGGAGACATCCTTTTGACTAGAAATTTGCCTTCCATTAATTGCTAATCCATGCTAGAAAATTATACACACCTATGGGAATGTCTTGTATGCATTTAAGTGCAACTTTTTCGTTAAGGTGGCGTTTGGTTCACGACATCCTAAAACAATAAAATATGTTAAATTCTTAGAAATTTGAAGTCAAGGGAATAAGAAATATTAGTGAATGGGATTACAAACCTAATTGAATCATTTATCGGTTAAAATATAAATTAATGGTAATGATAAATTTATAATAGCATAGAATAGAAGTTAATTACCGTGGTAGCAAGTGCTTAGTGAATTCGCAAATATAGATATATATAATACTTGAAGGAACCCGGCGCATAGCGGCAACTTTGTAGTACCAGGTTTCCTTATAAATTTTCAATCGCTAACGTTTTTACATCCTAAATAATGACTTTTGCAGCAGCTTTCATGTACAATTGATTTTAGTGTACACAGCACATTAAAGGCTGATATAAGGATCTACATGACTTAGCGAACAGTATTACTTAGGATTGTAAAGAAAGTAACTCCTTTAGAACACGAAAACTGGTGTCTGAATCTCATCTTTTCTAAGGAGATGATGAATGTTGCCAACCTGCCACCATCATTGCCATGTATAGATAATAACTCAACTCTCATCAGCAGCCTCAGTGTCATAAAATATCACGTTTGCTTATATATTTATAATTTGTTTTGATTTTTTTATTTTATAAAAATGTAGAGCATTAGTTAATCTTAAACCTTTAAATCTTAAATGAAATGAGTTCATCTCCCTCACACCATGAACACAAACCTACCCATTTAGACTTGAAACAGGATTTTACATTGATCACAGACCTAGACAGATATGCAAGAGTCTCTTGGATCATGAATAGTATGCTATAGCATGCTGTTAGAACTAGGATTAATTGAGTTCATGTCTCTCATGCTCAAACCAAGATTTACTTGACAAAGGGAAATCTAAGAAATTTGAATGCTAGGTAGAGAAACTATTTCAATTTGTGATGTTTTTATTTGTTAGAATATCTTTAAAATATCTTAGGTGATTTTTTAAAATATATTATGAAATCAATTAGTCATTTAATTAAAGAAATAATATTTGAAATTATTTTTTGATCTTGTAATATTAATTTTTTGATTTATTTTTTTATTTAATTAAGCTTAGGAGTATATTATTAATATAAATAGGACTATTAAGTTAATATTTTATATCACATTGAATTATATCACATCTTTAAATAATATTTTTAATTTATAATCGTTTCTCTCTTCTTTATTTTCTAACCTTAAACCTAATTCTTTAACATTATCAACATCTAACTCTTCCAAAAGTTTAAGATATTAAAAATTTTATCTAGAAATAATTTTATATCACTATCATGTTCCCTTACATAAAATCTCTTTAACTTAAAAGTGCGAAAAATTAGGACAACGTTTAGAGAGTTTTATATCGCTAGTAGTTTTGTATTTGCTCTTTTTTATCTCGTCAAACAGTTTTCTATATTTTAACTGTACAGAAACTAACTAACTGATGCGTCTAACAAGTAATAAATATAATGCTATATGTCATGAAGAAGCGGGTCAACCTATCCTTAGTGTCCGTTATTATTCAACAGAAGTCAATATGTAATACATATTCAAAAAAAGAAAGAAAGAAAAAAGTCAATGTAATGCGTATACTGTTATTGAAAAATCATCTGAAAAAATGCGATTCAAGTCGCAACAATAATAATGTACATTGACATAATTTTAAAACATTGTAATAATAGATATGGATACTATGTACACATTAAAGAAGCTATGTTGAGTACGTATAAGAAGAATGTTCAGGGGCATCTTTCCCAAATACATTGGAACTATATCAAATTCCACCACGTAATTTCTTAGTGACCCAGTCAATATAATTTGTTTTGAACTATAATCCGAGATCCTGCTTCATATGATTAATCCGACATGCACACAGCTAGACTCCTCACAGGCTGGTATAACGGAAGACTCATAAGACAGTTCGGATATTGGAATCTAGCACATCAAGTGATATTGGACTATAATGTCATGATTGATAGATTCATGCAGAAGATAAATCTCTAAATATCTATAACTACCAATCATCAACTTACGATATTATAGGACTCATAATTACCTTAGATGGCTAAGTACTTCCTGTATCATAATCTCAGATTTACGAGGATTTACCCGATAATAATGGGAATGTGATTTTTATCAGGATACTAATCCCAAATTACCTGCAGCCAATAAGGATCCTATTAGGATTCTACATACGCTCTATAAATACAAGGTTAAGTCATCTTAATAAGGTAATCTATCATCCAATTACATAATCTTATTTGTGCACTGCCTGACTTGAACATTAGAATCCCTTTGCAGGTATCCACCCCCTGTTACGCTCAGCTGCAGCTGCAACTGTTCAAGGAAGAAACCACCGTGTACGTGCCTATTACAGGTATCATCTGAATCCACTTCAAAACGTTGACGTCGATTGTGGGGAGCCTTAAATTTCTAATCCCACCCAATCATGGTGAATACGAGGCAAAATTCCAGAAGAAATGCTGTACAAACCTCTGTCAACCAGAGGCAAGACCCTGATGTGCAACGCCCACCACTCCCGCTGCCTCCACCTATGACTTAAACCTTCTCTGTGAGAAATCAAGCACCCGAAGCAGAAAACCAACGTGATGGGCACTCTACCTCCGCCTCTGATGAGTCTCCCAACCCATCACGTAGGATTTCTGTCAAGGAAAGACTAGAATTCCCGGCTCAAGGAGGTGACCCGAGCATTCAAGGACGCAGGATCCCGGTGCACCAGCATTTGGGAACACCAAATAATGAGGTTGATGATCGTGCATCTCATTCCGAACGCACACACCAATCTCGTGCTTCCCGACGCCAATTTCAAGACATGTTGCAACAACATATAGATATGCTGAACAACCAATTTCGGAGGTTGGAAGACATGCAGCGCGCCATGCATGAAAAGCAACCCAGGCCACACCGTCGTGACAGAAGGACTGATGTGGAAAATAATCAAAGGAAGGCTCATGCCGGCAATGGAATTCACAATACCAAGACTAATAACCAGAACCACGGAACAATGGAATAACCTTTCTCTGATCAACTTATGGAGTACCGGGTTCCTAGGAACTTCAAGTTTATGCCAAACTTGGAAATCTATGACGGAACTACGGACCCCCATGAACACATAAATGCCTACGAACAGTCCTTATGTTTCTATGGCGGGTCCATGGAGTTGCTGTGCCGAGCATTCCCCATTTCCCTCAAAAAGGGAGCCCTCAAGTGGTTTACCAGCCAACCAAGGGGGTCCGTGGTAGACTGGTCGGATCTAAACAGCGTTTTCTGCTGCGATACACCACTGGCAAGGAGCAACCTAAATCCATCGAGTCCCTGGCCAAAATTCACCGAGGAAAGGATGAGACCCTCCGAGATTATGTTAGACGATTCATGGCGGCATGCACCAATGTAGAAAATTTTGAAGACAAAATAGCTTTACATTATGCCAAAAGTGGTCTCTGAGTAGGTTCTGAGTTCTTTAAGTCCTTGGCAAAAAAGAAACTAGATAATCTGATCGACTTCCAGAAATAATATGAAAAATATGTCTACTTGGAGGAGGCAACAGAAGACCACAGGAGGTGAGACAAAGGTGAGCCTTCCCACCAGAAGTCTAACAAGAATTCCTCAAGGCCACGACCTCCAGAAGGTACTTCACCCCGAAGAAATTATTCTGACTATACTCCCCTTAACACACCTTGGGAAACGATCCTGAGGGAAGTGATGCATACAGAGTTTCAGAATATCCGGAGACCGTCTCTTTTCAAGAAGCACAAACAAAAGGATCATTCCAACCATTGCACATGATATAAAGGCTACGACCATGATACAGAGGACTGCTATCAATTACGTGATGCCATTGAATTCTTAATCAAGGCCAGACGCTTACAGCAGTATATCCTTCATGTCTAAAATAACGAGGAGGGTAATAGATGCAGAAACGATAGACGCAGTCCACGTCGGAGCCCATCCCCTGAGCACAGAAAAAGGACAAGAAATCTTAGGAAAAGATTCCGAACTCCACCTCGCCGAGATAGTAATGATCGTCAGGATAGGAATAGGGACGCTCCCCCTGATGGTAATGATGACCATCGTTCTGAGCCCAATAGAACAATCCATACAATCACTAGTGGATTTGCCGGAGGAGGGTCTTCAAATGGAGCTCGAAAGAAAGCTCTTAGAATGACTGTATTTAGCATAGCCCACTCAGAACCCAGGACACAAGCAGAAGGCAAAAAGACGCCTCCTATCACTTTCTCGGATGATGATTACAGCAGAATTGTCCCGGATCACGACGATCCACTTATCATCTCGAGGATAATATCCAATGCTGAAATCTGTTGAATTTTTGTCGACTAAGGGAGTTCAGTAGACATTATGTTTCTAGATCTCTATCAAAAGTTAGAACTTCCGTAATCAGACTTAAGTCCTCATGTTGGAGAATTGACGGGTTTCACGGGGGAAAAAATCACCCCAGTCGGACACTACGAAACCCACCTAACCCTCGGATTGTCTAAACTTTTCAAGACGGTCAAGGTAAAGTTCTTTATTGTGGACTGCCCTTCCACTTATAACATCATCTTGGGTCGTCTTTCTCTCAATGCACTCGGTGCTGTGGTGCCCACCATCCACCTCGTGATGAAGTTCCTCAACAAGAATGATGACATCATCACTGTTAAAGATGATCAAATTGCGACCAGAAAATGCTACAACGAGAACTTAAAAATTTGTAGAGCACCCCAGAAGGAGAGATCTACCATTCCCGGCCCGGTCCTTGACTATGTCAACATATTGATGACCGATCTGACGTCAGAGAAGAAATTCGAGGTACTCGACCTCAGCCAGAAGGTGAACTACAACCTCTCCAACTTGGACACCAAGATTGGAGCACATCTGGATGAAGAAGAAAAATAACAACTATCAGAGCTCTTATTAAAAAATAGAGACCTTTTCACATGGACGTCATCCAACATGCCCGGACTTGACTCCACCTTCATTTGTCACCATTTGTCAATCAAAGAGGGTGCCAAGCCGGTCGCTCAAAAGAAAAGAAAGGTCAGACCCGAGAGGCAGCAAGTTGTTGAAGAACAGGTTAATGAGCTACTAAGTGACAACTTTATCAAAGAAATCTCCTATACCATATGGCTCTCCAATGTGGTCCTGGTAAAGAAATCCAATAGGAAGTGGAGAATGTGCATAGACTATACAGATTTGAATAAAGCTTGTCCGAAAAACCCATACCCACTTCCCAATGTGGATAAGCTAGTGGATGGCTCATCGAGATTCAGATGACTCTCGTTTATGGATGCATATTCCGGATACAATCATATTCCCATGTATACCAGAGATGAAGACAAGACCGCTTTCATTACTGATAGGACGAGCTACTACTACAAGGTCATGCCTTTTGGCCTGAAGAATGCAGGGGCCACCTACCAGAGGATGATGAATAGGGTCTTTGAAGACCAAGTGAGGAAGATGCCAGAAGTCTATATAGATAACATGATAGTGAAAATCCCACAGGGTGGATCACACACAGCAGACCTCGAGGAAGTATTCGCACAAGTCCAGAAGTACAACATGAGGTTGAACCCAGAGAAGTGCGTCTTTGGAGTCCAGGCTGGAAAGTTTTTGGGATTCATGTTAACCCACCAAGGAATTGAGGCTAATCCCGACAAGTGTCAGACGGTCCTTAACATGAGAAGCCCCCGAAACGATAAAGAAGTACAACAGCTCCTAGGACACATAGTAGCCCTCACAAGATTTTTGGCTAAGGCCGCCCATAAGTCTCTCCCCTTCTTCAAGTTGCTCAAGAAAGGGAAAGATTTTGAATGGACTCAAGAATGTGAAGACGCCTTCGTGTCCTTAAAGAATCTCCTGTCCTCCCCTCCTATTTTGACAAGGCCGGATATCGGGGAGACACTCTACTTATATCTATTCGTCCACGATGAGGCTGTAAGCTCAGTGTTGATCCAGGAAACTGACGAAGGACAGAAGCCGGTCTACTTTGTAAGCAGGGTCCTCCAGGGCCCCGAGCTTCATTACCAAAAGGTAGAGAGAGTCACTTTCGCACTCATTATCATAGCAAGAAGACTTCGGTAATATTTTCAATGCCACCCTGTGGTGGTAAGAATAGATCAACCCATCCGGCAGATGTTGCATAAACTAGACTTGGCCGGAAGAATGATTGCGTGGTCAATTGAGCTCTCCGAGTTTGGGATTACCTATGAACCACGGCTTGCAATAAAAGCCCAAGCATTGTCTGACTTTCTAGCAGAGCTCACATCGGACCCAGGCAACCTTAAGGGAGACTCTTAGACCATCTTTATTGACGGGTCATCGAATCCCAAGGGAAGCGGGGCCGGGGTGATACTGGAAAATTTAGAAGGACTGACCCTTGAACATTCCCTGAAATTTGAGTTCTGACCTCGAACAACCAAGCCGAGTATGAAGCATGTATTGCTGGGTTGATAATAGCAAAGGATATGGGAGCAACACGGATCACGCTCTGCGGTGATTCCCAGCTAGAAACCTCCCAAATCCGAGGAGAATATCAAGCCAAGGAGCCTCTCCTACAAAAATACTTGATTAAGGTAGAGGAACTCCTCAAAAGCTTTAAGGAGATCAAGATAGAACACATTCCGAAAGAACAGAACTTCAGGTTAGACTTTTTGTCTAAGCTGGCCAGTACCAAGAGCCCTGGTAATAACCGGTCCGTAATCCAGGAAACTCTCTCTTATCCCTCCATCGTGAATCATGACATGTTCCAAGTGGAGGATCATGAGTCATCTTGGATTACTCCCATACTGGACTATCTGCAGCACGAAACTGTGCCACCGAACCCAAAGGAAGACTCCAAATTAGTCAAGACGCAGTCAGGTATACTATCTACAACAGTCGGCTATACCGTCATGGTTTCTCATCCCCCCTTCTCAAATGCCTAACTCCGAAGGAAGCAGAATATGCTCTAACTGAAGTCCATGAGGGAAGTTATGGTCACCATTTAGGAGACAAAGCCCTAGCCCAAAAAGTATTAAGAGCAGGATACTACTGGCCAACGATGGAGGCTGACTCTCAAGCACACGTTCAGATTTGTGATAAATGTCATCGCCATGCAGATCATTATCAAGCTCCCTCTGAAGAGTTATTCACAACCTCGGTACCATGCCTTTTTTATAGATGGGGTATGGATATTTTGAGTCCTTTCCCCCAGGCCCCAGGTCAATTTAAGTACTTGGTGGTAGCAGTAGATTATTTTACAAAATAGATCGAGGCCGAATCCCTGGTTATTATTACCTCAGCACGAATCCAGAAGTTTATTTGGTGCCATATTTTCACTAGGTTTGGCGTGCCGGAATCCATTGTAACGGATAACGTCACCTAGTTTAAAGATAAAAGTTTTGAAGAACTACTGGCCGATTTAAAAATAAAGCACCATTGTAGCTCTGTGGAGAACCCCAAGACAAATGAACAAGCCGAAGCAGCCAATAGGATCATCGTGCGAGGTGTAAAAAGGAGGTTAGATGAAGCCAATGAGAACTGGGTTAAGCAGCTTGATCACGTTCTCTGGGCACACTGGACTACTCCCCACTCTACCACGGGAGAATCTCCATTCAAATGGACTTATGGTTGCGAAGCCATGATCCCGGTAGAGATTGGAGAACCAAGCTGGCATTACGAACAGTTCTCATCTGATAGTAACCCTGGTCTAATCAGAGAAAACCTAGACTTACTGGAAGAAAGAAGAAGTATGGCTTACATACGTGATGTCGCCCTTAAACAAAAGATGGTGGCCAGGTACAACGAGAAAGTGGTCCCAAGAAAATTCTAACCAGGAGACCTAGTACTCAGGAGAGCCGCTATAGGAGGGAAAAATGCCTCCCAAGGGAAATTAGCCCCTAACTGGGAAGGCCCATATCATATCGTTGTCAGCACGGGCAAGGGAGCTTATACCTTAGAAACGTTATCTGGCACCCCGGTCAAGAATTTTTAGAATGCAGATAAACTAAGAAAATACTATAGCTAGATGCCCGCAACGGCCTAGCCCTTTAGTAAAATTATGTTTGATCCGTCCTAGTTTTGAATAATATGCTCTTAATGGATTATTGTCCTCCCAATATTATTAATAAAATAGAGTTATTCAGATATCAAATCTTATCCAAAAGAACTGAAGAAGCCCATGTTAAGAGGTACAACATCCCAAACCATGGTGATAAGTTATAGGGTTGATGCCCACCCTCGATACGTGGCATTGACTGTTAAAAGGTCAACTAATTAGGAGGCAGTACAAATTATATATACACGCTCCTTTTTTATACCTAAGCCAAGAACGGATCCTAAAAAACTAAATAATTAATATGGTACCCTGGGTAAAGTCAAGTAATATATATGTCTAAGGTAAAAGGGTTTTTGCATAATATACCCTGAACCAAGGTATTACTTTTACCTATGTCTGAGATTCCAAATGTTTCTTATGATGAGCAGTGGAGTATGGATTAAGATATTATTTTGCCTAAGTCCAATGTTTTAAAACGTTTGATTGTTATAAACATTAGAATATAGACTAAGGCATTATTTTTACCTAAGTCAAGTGGAATGCCATTCACTCAATGATATGAGTGTAGGATCCCGGACCATGGTCTTCCTATGATGAAAAGTTTTTTCTAAGTCCATTAAACGACTATGAAAATGGGTGTTGGACCCAAGTCAGACCATGGAAAAATAAACAAACAAACAAACATATAGTGAAACAAAGTAATTAAATATAAAACCCCAGTCATGGGGTCAATTATCCTTACAAAAAGTAAAACCCCATGCAGGGGGCAAAAAATAGGAAAAATGGAAAAAACTCAAACTCCAATCTCTTCTCTCTCCGGGTTCTGAGCAATATCCGAGGTAATAGCAGGAGCACCCGGGACGAGATCCCTCGCAGAGACGAGTTGGCCGTTATGGAATATTTTATTCGGGGTAACGTCGTCCAAGACAAGAGCAACCCCAAGATTGAAGTGTTGGATTTGAGCCACAGCATTCTGGAACTGCTCTCCCCCGATCTTTCCAGAAATCATGTCCATCTCCTCCACTTCTTTCTCAAGCTGAACTATCTGGGTCTCTTAGGCGCCAATGGTCTTATCGGCCCGGAGCTTCTCGGCCTTCCTGGTGGACTCGGAGTCGGCCAACGCCTTTTCCAGCTCAATGATCTTTACCCGAGCATCCTCGTTCAATTTAAGGGTCGTGTTCAGTTTTTGGCCAACTTCTTCCTTTTCCTTCTTCAAGGCCTTCAGCTCTTTCGATGCTCTCTTGTCAGCATCCTCAATAGTCTCTTCGATAAGGCGAATCTCGGCAGCCACCCGGAGAGCTTGATTTTGAAGTCTAGCCAAGGTTTGGGCCAGACTTGCTCAGTAATGTGTTGCCTGACCTCGTCGCTCAAAAGCCATCCGGTAATGAAGGGGTCGGCATCAGAACGCCCCGTGATGATTGGCAAAGGGTCCTCCCTTTCTCTATCACTGCCCTTCGATGACCTCCCATCTCGGTCAAGAGAGCCTTCGACAGCTTGCCTCTTTCTCCCCTGAAGATTTCAGGTGGGGGAATTCAGCTAATCAATATTCTCCCCAATAACAATACCCCAGCTCGATGATGCCGGGGCGGTAGTGAAAGAAGAACCTACAGATTTTGTCCCATTTCTTCGGGATCTTGCAGCTTGCAGGGTAACTACAGAAGATCCAGAAGTCATGTTGCTTACTGAAACAAAATAAAAAACAAGCATACAGTCAACACAGCAAAACATAGGGATGCATGAAGATAAAATACAAAAACCTAAGGTCACTACGAGTGATAACACCTTAATTCCTACCTAATAAAACAAAGAGAAGATCATCACCAGGAACACAGAGAACATCCCTGATATTGATGTTCCCATGTCGCTCAACATACTGGGTTATGAACTTGACCAACCTAAGCTCCTCAAGGTCTAGGTTCCCTTCTTCTTTGTCAATAAGACTAATAGGGATACCCCAATAATCTTGCATCCAGTAAAGAGGAAATTGAGGTTCCTCATCGGGTTTGAGGAAGAATGGATGAAATCCCTCCGCGGTCTTAATTTTGAAAAATGCAGTCTTAAATTCTTTAAAACTTTCTTCGAAAACATCAAAGGATTTACGGCCAGGTCTAGATCGGATAATGAGCCAACTCGTTTGCATTACTGTCCCTTGGGTGTTTATTTGAGTATAAAAATAAAACAAAGTATTGACGAAATATTTAAGGTTCATTAATTGGCAAAATCTCTTGAAGGAGATAATGTAACCTCAACCATTAGGATGGATCTGGGATGGGGCCACTTGTAGAGTCTGGAGAATGGCGATTTGGAAGACGGAGAACGACAATCAAAGCCCTAGCTTAAGGAAAAGGGGCTCATACAGGAACATGAAGTGTGAACTAGTTTCCCAGCAGGAACACGCCATCTCATTCCAGTTCGGACAAACGATTTGGAATTCTTTATCCCGTGCCTTGTTTACGGTCAACTCCAAGCCGAATAAGGATTCTCGGAGCACGGCTTCACTCGCAAACTTAGACTGACGATTCCAGATGTCGTCCACTACCCAAGGGCATACCAGTCCCGGACCTTGCTGGATTTGAATCAGGTCATCTTCAGCCGGTTCGCAGACCTCGTGGAGTGGTGTCTGGACCCTAACCTTCTTTTTTCCTCTGGCCATGGAAATCTTGAGAACACCCAAAGAAGTCGGTAAGTAATTGTCAGAATCAGTAATGCCATGGATTCAGACATAGAGAGGGGAGAACAAAATAATCTAAACCTCCTTACATACCTCTGTTCCCACCAGAGTTTAAATTTCTAGGGGGACTCCTCCGCCGTGCTTGGCATGGCGGAGACGGCGTTCCAGGGAGGCGACGAAGTTTATGAAAAGCTTAGAAGTCTCTAAACCTATTTCACGAAAAGCAAAGAGGACAGAAATACACTTCTACTCTACTTTTTAGCAATAATAAGCATTTTGAGAAGGGAAATGACAGCAGAATTGAAAGAGAGTTACTTACTGTGCAAAGATAAAAAGCGCTTGAAAGATGAGGAAACTGGAAATGGCTGAAAGGCGCCTAAAAAACTAAGCTTTTGCTGCACGAAATTCTCAGTGAAGTAAGTCAAGAGCAGTAAGGTGAGGACGATGAACCCTTAACTCTTATTTATAAGGGCTGAATAGTTAGGGGACATTTTTGTCTTCTCAATTGTGAGTTCAAAAGGTGCCCATCATGGCGCGCGAAACTCTAGGCACGTCCCTCTGATAAACTCACGCTACGTGGCCCATACAGCTGTAATAGCAGTTGAAAAGATAGTTGCGCAGCAATTCAAAACGTCATATAGATGTTAAAAAAAAGGAGCCCAGACTCTTTCGATGGACCCTGGCTCAAAACCGTGGTACCCATTTGGTTGACAATGAGGACTATGGAAAAAGACAAAATATGCTTATTTTTTAGGAAAAATAACAACCCTTGCCGTCTTGATCTTCAGAACAAGTGCCAAAACGGAGTTGTTATGGTATTATGCTAGAGTAAGCATTGGACTTACCCTAGTAATATCACTGCGGTGTTATGCCAGGATAATCGTTGGACTTATCCCGGCGGTGTTATCTCGATAGGGGAACAGGAAAATACAGGACAAATTTAGAATATAATCTTTATTGATTCATTCTCATTCCATACATCGTTATACATCCGGAGAATTGGGAGAAAATAAAATATTGAGACATGGAATGTATAAAGAAAGAGCAGCAACTGAAGATCCTGGAGGAAGGAGCAAACTTCTCCAGCATCCCGGATCATGTCACGTCCACATTTCCAAACCCCGGCCTATTGAAAAAGTGGATTAGCTTTGAAGAACATTGGCAAACCGGAATCACGACTCCAGGACCGACGCCAAGTCTTCTGCATTGCCTCCCCCACGACGATAATGAAGATCGGGACACTCTGTCCTTTGTTGGACGAGGCACGACCTTTCATGCAGAAGGTCATTCCACCAGCCTCAACCATCCCAAGTTGCCTCAAATTGCGGAGCTGCTCTAATAGTCTCTCTACCCCATAACAGACTGAAGCCACTCCGAAACAGAATTACTCTGTCAACTTATTCCCCCTACCTTCTTAATAGATGACGGTAGAGGTGGATACCTGATGCTTCCTTGAAAGCAAGTCAAAGAAAGCAGATCACCCTAAGTTACTCCCAGAGGGTTTTTCTTTTCGAGAAAGACGACTCTCCACTATGTTAACCCGGTCAAGCACTAGGAATCCCTTAGAGAAGGGTAAAGGGGTCGGTCAGAGCATTCTGCAATTTTGCTATGCATCGGACCATGGAGGCATCACTCCATGCTAATAAGCTGGGTCAGACACTCCTATGTACGCCGGGATAGAAAGGCTCCTGCCTGCCCAAATGCATAGCAACCCAATTTTACGCCAAGAAAGAAATGCTCCCATCAAAAGAAGAAAGTGTCTGAAGAAAATCAAACACCTTCAAGAACTTTGAAAAAAATAAGAGTATAATCTCTGCAGAAGATGAAGTTCTCTTCACAAACATGGAAAATGAAGGAAAAGCTACTCTCATTCTCTCGAAAGAAACCATTCTTACGTGAAAATGTAGAACGAGAGGAATGCAAAGGAAGGGAATGCTAGCTTCTGAAGAAGCATTCTCTACTTATAGGGCGCGTGAAGCATTCTAATTGGTCCCATAGAAGGTGGTCTGATCTCGTGAAGTCAGCTAAAATAAATGATTCACAAAGATAGGGGCAGTTGAGAAAATCTGTATGAAACTGGTATTCTCTTCAAAGGATCATTAATTCCCAATAAAGTCAAAAGTACCAGTTTTCCAAAGAATCTCAGACTGTTACCACCTTCCAATTCAGAGATCGCGTTCAGAATTTGCACTAAAGATATCCAGAAGAATCCCCAGTACTCTTACTTGGGGGCAATGATTTTTAATCATATCAGAATAGGTCATGGACACCAGTAATCATCCGGAATCCGACATCTATTCACTGGACTATCATGTTGGCCATATGACGGTTGATCCGTTCGAAACTTGACTCTCGTCTGTCCCATCCAAGTGCTAAGTTGGGGGCAACTGTTCTGGACCGTGATCCGAGATCCCGCTCCATGGGATCAACCAGGCATGCACACAGTCGGACTCCTCACAGGTTGGCATAACGGAAGACTCATAAGGCAGTCTGGACATTGGAATCTAGCACGTCAAGTGGTATTGGGCTATAATGTCATGATTGATAGATTAATGCAGAGAATAAATCCCTAAATATCTGTAACTGTCAATCATCAACTTACGATATTATAGGACTCATAATTACCCTAGATGACTAAGTACTTCCTATATCATAATCTCAGATTTATGAGGATTTACCCGATAATAATGGAAATGTGATCTTTATCAGGATACTAATCCAAAATTACCTGCATCCAATAAGGATCTTATTAGGATTCTACATACGCTCTATAAATACAAGGTTAAGTCATCTTAATAAGGTAATCTATCATCTAATTACATAATCCTATTTGTGCACTGCCTGACTTGAGCGTTGGAGTCCCTTTACAGATACCTACCCCCCCTGTTCAATACGCTCACCTGCTGCTACTCAAGGAAGAAACCACCGTGTACATGCCTATTACAGGTATCTTCTTAATCCACTTCAGAACATAATCATTTCACATTTGGGGGCCAAAAGTATGAGATTGACACAGAATATATCAAAGTGATTCTCACAATACTACGATAATATCCCAATTATGAGCTTAGACACGAAGACCTTCTAACATGGTTACCTTCCCTCCCTAATTATCATGCGCACACATCCTCCTCTTTCTTGAAAAATCGTATCATTGGTTGTTACTATCCTGGATTACAAGACAAGCAGACACAACTCTTTTGATTAGAGATCTACCTCAACTGTAACCCTTCTATAATATTGTAATGTAGTTAGAACTTGACTTCTACACGTTGTTATAATACAGCCAATAATACTAATTACACAAACTTATATATATATTATTTCACATTTATAATTTTTAATATTTAATTATAACTAGTCTTATATTATTTTTAACACATTTATATTCTAATTCTGATAAATAATTTTAAATGTAAGAAATGTGCACATATGTGATATATGCAACAAGCTTTATCTTACTCAAGCATGTTGCTAACGTATCTGCCTATGAGTTTTGCCGTAATTTGAGAGGAGAAAAATGAGACTTTGCTACTGGTGTCACCTGTTGATGTTAATTACAAGGAACAAATCTGTGTGTGGTATAGTTACAATGGGACGCCAGGTTTTCGAAAGGAGCAAATTGGGTTATGCGTTGTGTACATCAAAACCAAACATCCATGTCAGTGCCATGTCACATCCATGAGTTGAGCTTAATATAATGTCTCATATCCCACACTTCGGTTAGTCCAAGTCATACACACATTGCATATTACACATAATGTTTATAGGATGAAATTTTCTACATAATTTACTAGAATGGATTAGAAATGCCCACCATTCCTAATGAATTTCAAGTTATTTATTAATCTACATTAATTGTGCAGAAATATTTCAAGTTGTTTGCATTCTTCACAAGAAGTCATTTTCTTGAGATCCTGTAGATATGAAAAACTCCGTTAGTTTTAGCCTTTTCTTTTTCTTTTACTTGGGAAAGAAAGACATCAAGTTCTCATTTTATTAAGAACTATTTTTATTTCTTGCGTGAAGATGTGTTCAAATTTTAATTAAAAATTATTTGACCTCATTATTTTAAGGCTGTAATGGACTTTTTCACTTTTTTAGTTGAAGAATTTAATTAATCTATCCTCTTCTAGAATTTAATATATATGTATATTATGATTGATGAGACTTAACTTGTCTATACATGACAAGATTATGGCAGGTTGAGCACCATTACTCAAAATCCACAGAGAGGAGAAAAAAAGAAAACACCTCTGCAAAATCAGATTAGCTATATAATACATTTATTTCGAGGCGCGCGCCGGGGGGGTTGGGATGGGAGATATTTCTTTAGTGTAGCTTATAATTTTGTTAAGTAACATTACTTTAAGCTTCGCATAGGTTTTTTTTTTTTGGACAAAAAACATCACTTAAATATATTTAATTCACATACTTATATATACTTTTAAAATTTATTGGATGACATTATAGATAGATATTTCTTTAGATTATAGTCTTCCAATAGATATTTCTTTAGTGTAGATTATAATTTTGTTAAGTAACATTAATTTAAGCTTCACATAGTTTCTTTTTTGGACAAAACTAACATCACTTAAATATATTTAATTCACATACTTATATATAATTTTAAATTTATTGGATGATATTAATTATAACCTCACTACAAGATATACACAAAATACATTCAAAGTTAGTTCAAGGTAATTCAGTCAAAGAAAGAAAAAAGTTAGTTCAAGGTACAGAATGTTAGAAGTCAATGCGCCTAAACTGCGGCATATTTAGGAACTTGTTCCGTGTATGTACGATAAGTCAGGTTGCATATTATACGACTTTGATACTTTAAAATGATTATTATATTAATATCTTATATGTATTGTATTAGATATTTTAATATTTTTAGATATTTTTTAGTTATATATTTTTAAATTATTTTAAATTTTTTATTATATTAATATATTATATTATATCATATATATATATATTGTATTGGTATCCGTATTTCTTAAGTTGCACGTAAAAGGAAAACAATTATATTGAGAGCATTGTAAGAGTCCCACCAGCTACACTGGTTTCAGCATTTTTTTTTTCTGGCCAATATCATAGTGGAAAGGTAATTGAAAACGAAAGCAGCTTGCCACTCTAGCTTAGTTGGTGACAACAAAGTACTAATTTTTGGCCTCCAATATGGAGCAGTACCATTTGATTCATGAAATCTGCCTGAAGCTTGTCTTTGTCATGAATGATTTTGCGCATACGGAAGAGAAAGCGATGAGGCTTAGTGGGGTATTGTGCTGGGTAAATGTAGTTTGCGTGAAAGCTAAACCAAAGTGAAGGAAATGGTATAAACCAACTCAAAATGTTTCTATGCATTAACGGTATATACGAGGAATTTGAATGCTACAGGGCAAAGATAGAAATCCTAAAGGTTTGGTGCAAAATCACTTTCATAATTTCCACTAAATTCAGTTACCATTTTAATTGCTTTCACGCAAAAATAAGTTAGCAATAGGATTTAACCCAATAAAGTATGATTGATATCAATTATATACATTCATATATCATTTAATCATTTATCATGTTGTTTATTTCTAAGAAAAAAAAATAAAAAAACCACTTAGCATTAGATTTTTTTTTGTGAAGTCACAAAATATTCTTACAAGTTTAGTCCATTTCGTTTAATTGTAAAAGTACAAAAATTATGTAATTTCTTTATAAAAACAACTTAATTATCACCTTGACCTAACTTGGCATTAAATTTATTTCTAAGAATTTCTTTATTTTTCCCATTTTGTTTGAGGCCCATGACACTTTTTTTTACGGTGAAATGACACCTTTGTTTGGTATACTGAAATGACACCTTTTCATTTCTCCTTATATGATTCTTTCAAAAATTACTAAAGAGAGTGTAATCTTGGATACAATGGTGGCACGAAAGAATGAATTTGTGACCTTTTATGACCTACCATAGTCTCTTACCGCTAGCTAACTTGTAATAGCATACATGAGAGCGTAGTCTACATTGTCTTCCCATGACTCTCATCCCGTCATCCCAGTTCTAGTGGAATTCTAACTTGATTCCGATATAGTCAAAAAACAATGCTCAACTTCAATGGTTTAGTTTGGAAACACATTGAGAGTAAAATAAAAATGTATTTAGTGGTAGATACTGAGATGTACTTGAGAAGGAACGAACAGTTGCTTTTCTCTTTGAGCAGTAGCGGAGCGTGTTGAGACGGAAAAGGTTGGTACCTGCAAAGAGACTCTAATGCTCAAGTCAGGTTGTGCGCAAGTAAGGTTTAAGCTAAAAAGTAATAATTACCTGTTAAAAGTTATTGAACTTGATATTTATAGAGAATAATTAGGGAAACACGTTTCCTTGATTGTAGCAGAGGATCCCTATAAAACAGGAATGTTTATATTGTAGTTATGAGCAGTCAAAAACAATTATGAGGACTATTATTACGCAAGATTGTGATTGGCAATTACGGATAATCATGAGAATCATCCACTGCGTAAATCTCGTGATTATGTTGTTGATACACAATGCCATGGTCTGGTATGCATTGTGTCGGGATCTCAACAGTGCGCCACAAGTGAATTCTTATTAGGGTGTCAATAACAGACTCCAGCTGGATGTGTGCCAGATTGACCCATGGGACCAATGTCTCAGATCACGGTCCAAAATAGTTGCCCCCAACTTGGTGCTTAGATGATGATTTTTATTTTGTAGTAACCAAAATATTAACCTTACCTTAAACAAAGTCTTCTTCGAATATTTAAGTGTCAAAATATTTGAGTTTGACAGGAGCACACGACACACAAATGGACAAAGGGATCCTAGTCAGTGTTAACGTCAGATCTCGCGATGTTTCTTCCAAAGGGTTGGGGTCCGTGATATATCATAATATGCCCCCGGGGTTAATGAGTAAGGTTGGAATCCGAGCTGGATCACTCATTTATTTTTTATTTATTTTATTTAAGTCATCATTCTACCACACCATTTTTATTTTTTATTTGTTATTACCCCACCTGTCATTTATTTGGAATATAGTAGGTTGCCCCCATGTGTAGTTCGCGTTATTTTATTTATTTGGTCTTTGTTATTTTTTTTATTTGGTGGTTGAGCTTTTCTTGAAGTAAGGACTTTATTACTCTCAGGGGTTTGATGTCCTTTTAGCAACCTTTACTCTGCGGTTTGCAGCAGTTTGTGCTTGCTTTGGAACCATCGCTTTGAATTTATTGGGAATAAAAACCGCTTTAATGAAGATATCAATTTTTCTGTTCCGTTTCCCAACTGCCCGCTACCCACGTGACCAATTACAAAGGATGAATAATCAAATGTGGCTTCGAACGTGCAACTGGTTTGCCTTTTTGGAAGCCAATCAAAATGCATTATTTCCGTTATAAATAGGGAATGCTTGTAATGGGATTGTCACTTGTTCCTTTCTTGTGAGTGTGTTTAGAGCTATGTCTTTTTTTAAAATCATTTTCTATTTCTTTCCCAAATTCTTAAAGGTGTTCCCTTTATCCTTGCATGTTTTTCTTGTGGAGGCCTTTCTCACATGGCATAATAGCTCAATGAGGGCCAAGTAACTGTTCTGTGTGGCTTGATCGCCACATCTCCAAGTGGCATAAGCCTTTCTTTCCAAGCATACGCGGTAGCAGGATGAAATCTTGCTCACTGGTAGGCTCATGGCTTTTGCTCTCATTCTCGCGAGGCTTTGAGAGGTTTCATTGATCTCTGTGCTCAGCTCTCTTGACTAGGCACTCGCTATGCCATGGGTGCACAGGTGTGCAGCTGGATGCATGGGATTGTGAAGCCTTTTGCTCATGTTTCTCAAGAAGAAGGAGATAGGTGCTCGCATCTTGAGGAAGCGTTGAGGTGGCTGTGGTCAGTGCTTGATCATCATCATCATCTCTGCATGCTACTTACTTAGCTTCCTTCAAGTGGCCACTTTTAGATAAACGTAGCTTATAGGTTCTTCTTGTAAAGTAGATGATGTATGGAATGTGAATAAATAATAAAAAGTTTCATTTTTTGAATGTCCTATTTTTCATTGTTTGCTCCCTTCACCAAGATGAGTCCAACGCTCATGTAAAAATATGCTCAACCTCATCATGTTGCCCCTAACTTGGTGCTTAACTAATATAGCTAAGTATCAAGATAAGTCTCAATGCTCTCAAGTCATAGGGTCCATGCTTTACATGAAACCGGAGTCTGTGATGCCCCTAAGGGATCAAGAGTTCTAATTTGGAGGCGTTAGCTTGACTATCACTTGACACTCATGGACGCTCCGTAGTCCGACTATGGTCCACGCGTCAGGTGATTAGGGTGGACATTCCAGGGTGCAACCGAGGTCTGTAATATAAACTAAGATTGTTGTTATATTCTATAGAACAAATTTGTGCTCAAAATAGCGAGGCTTGCATGACGTTTGACATTTTGAGCAAGCTTCGCTTTATCTGGTGTGACAGTTGTGATCATCCACATGGCACTTTCTGACTGGGGACCTTCGTTAGGGTTCCACATAGTTCTGAGCGCCATAATGAGGATTTTTGAAATTCAAAGTGTTATGAGGGAATTGCCCCCTGAGCACTGCCTCTATAAATAGGAGCCAAGGACGTCTTCTCTACAGTTTCGTTGTTTCTCTCAAATCTCTGGTAACTTGAGGTGATTTTCGACAACTGTGCACGACAGAAAAGCAGTGTGTTCAAGAGGTTTTAAGCGGTTTCAAGTGGTTTTCACCGATTAATCAACCTCCAGTCACCAGCTCTTCAATTCTTCAAGGTATGTGTCCTCTTGCCACTTGTTCTTACTGTTCTTAACATCAGCCCTAGGGAGAAAACCCGTCCTTTTCTGTTTTGGGGTATCCATACTTGTTTTTTGGCAAAGTGAGTAGGAATACTAGCAGTTCTTGGTCCACTCAGTGTTGTTGCTTTCTGAAGCACCATTTCTTTATTCGAATAAAGGTTCAAAACAAAAATGGGCATGTATGAGTTATTCGAATAATAGTTTGGTTATTCAAATAACACGTTTTCCAAAAACTTGTTCTTAAGTGGCCTATTCAAATAACAAGTCTTTCAAAAAATACTTTTTTAGGGGATTATTCAAATAGAATATATTTTATTCGAATAATAAGGTTCTTACATGTTGTTTCTTAAAATGCCTTATTTGAATAACTAAATGGTTATTCGAATAACCAATTTAGCATGTGCTATAAATGGGTTTATTTGGATACGGATTCATGCTATTCGAATAGACCAGTTTCCAAAATTTGAAATTAACAGCTAGTTTGGCTGTAATTAATGCTCCAACTACCCCTAACAGCTCTTTAATGCATTTGGCTATAAATACAAGTCTTTGGACACCAAAGACAAGTTGGAAATCAATCTGAATAATCTTGTTGAACATTAATACAAGTTCATCCAGCCTTAATCTTAAATTCTTTATTTTTGAGCTTTAAAGTGTGAATTCATATACCCATTGAGTTTCAAGTTGTATTAGTCACTCTTGAGAGAGTTTCATTATCTATACACTTTATTTAATCTGTAAAAGAAGGTGAGGTATCCCTCAAAGTTGTAAAGGTGAGGTATCCCTTGTTTATAAATAGGGTGAGGTAACCCTCAAGGTTGTAAAGGGTGAGGTATCCCTTGAAGTCGAAGCTCAAGCACAAATGATGAGGTATCCCAAAGTATGGTGAGTGCTCTATTGTGTAAAGGTTGTAAGCACCTATTGAAACTTGAATATATAGTAAAAAATCTCAGGTGATTACTTGAGGACTGGACGTAGGCCACAAGTGGATTGGTGGCTGAATCAGGATAAACATTGTGTTTGATCTTCTAAACATATCTTTGTACATTTGTGCTTTAATCTTATATGCTTGCTTGAATACTTTCTATCTTGGTTTATTTATTTGTGAGTGAAGTTATCAATTTCATTTATCTATTCATTTCAATCAATCAATAGCTTCAACAAAAATTAATAATCAAGTGTTTTGTGAAAAGTTTTTACATACTTAATTCACCCCCCTCTTGAGTATTGAGGCCACTTGGTAACATATCCGCATTCAAGACTAAGTGAGACGCTAAAAATCTTGCGAGCTACTTGGAGTTAATAGAGAAGGGCAGTCAAGACCACGAGTACCAGATCTTGGCTCCAGGGGAGGATGGGAGAGTGTGTTCCGCCCGAGCAAAAGGCGAAAACTTCATGTTTTTATATAAAGACCTCTTCATCTGGTTGGGGCTCTAACTGCCTTTCACCAACTTCCAGATTGGAGTCTTCTGCCATTTGAATGTGGCGTTGTCCCAACTTCATCCCAACAGTTGGGGTTTCATTCTTGCCTTCTAGAGGTTCTATTGGGTGGTCAGACTGTAATACTCGAAGAAAGCTTTCTTCTACCTTTTTACTCGATGGTCCCCCCAAGGGGAGAAAGCATGAAAGAAAAATAGGCTCACTCTTCATGCTCAGGGTGGACGAAAGGTCTTCGAAGTCTTCCAAAAAAGTTTCAAGAACTTCAAGAACAAGTTTTTTAAACTGATGACGGTACCCGGAGTCTACCTATTCTTCGAGGAGACTGATGGGACTCCAGTGTTCGATCTGTACTGGACCACCCGAGCATGGGACACTCCAATTGAGATGATTGAGGTGTAGTGGTCCGAACTCAGTCGGCAGGATACCAAGTGCATCAAATTCATTAACACATGGGCAGAGAAAGTCTAGTTCATTTCTTGTAAGGATATTCTGGACACCACTGATGATAAAACCCTTGAGGTCATGCTAGGTAGAGGTTAGGCTGTAGTTTGTCTTTACTTTTTACTTATAGTATTTTCTTTTGAATTACCTTCCTATTGTTTCTAACTTGTGTTGTTTGTTTTGCAGAAAGCATGGCATTCAGACCAGCTCTTTTCACCCTCCAAGCCATGAAGGCAAGGATAAGGGATGCCGGACCCTCTAACACTCTAACACACGTTGTTCCAGCCCCTACAATCTAGGGCTCGATGATCGAGGTGGCTCCGGCCCAATGGGAGGAGTCTCCTGCTCAACCCCTTCAAAGGCGGAAAAAAAAAAAGCTGCTAAAAGTAGTAGGGCGAATGACTGCAGGAATAGGCCGATCGTGGAGTCTGTTGACGAATGGAGTCCAATTACCTTGCATAGGAAGGATCCAGAGCTTAGGTCATTTGTAGATTTCTAGCTTTTGGATGATGAAGTCATGTCCTACATCTCCAAGAAGAGTATGTCAGAGATTCTGTTAAGGTCCCGACTATATGTACTCTGGATCGTTGTTGAGTCCTGCTTCCTCGAAAGTAACATGGAGCAGTTTGGAGGGGAATTGGCTGAGGCAAGGTCGGTTAAGGAGGAGAGGGACCGGAAGCTCGACTTGGCCCTCAAGGCTAAAGAGGAGGTCGAGAAGGCCTTGGGGGAAGCCAAAGTGAAAGTTGATGGCTTGAATAAGAAATTGGTGGACTTCGAGGACGAACTTCGAGAGGAGAAAGCCAATTCTGAAAACATTGGGAAAAGTCATCGCCAACCTCCAAGCTGAGAATCAGGATCCCCAGACCCGAGTGGCACGACTGCAAGAGGATATTAAGCAGCTGATGAAGATCTGTATAAACATCAGCGACAAGCAATTCCAAAATGCAGTCGCCCAAGTCTAGTTTTTCAATCTCGGGGGTGCCCTAACATTGGATGAATTGGACTCTCAAAAGATGATCCTGAACGACTACTTGGTATCATCACAAGAAGTTCAAGATGCCAATCAAGCTTCTACCGGGGTCCTTCGCTCTGCTAACTGCAATGTAGCTTCTGGTGAAAGGGATGGTGATGTTAGAGCTTAACTTGTTTTTTCTTTTTCCTCTTACTGCTTTCCTCTGCCCCCTGCGTGGGGCATTTTTATTCCTATAAAGACAATTTTCCCAATGGTCGAGTCATACTAAGTTCGCTTGCTTTATCTTTACTTGATGCTTGTTTCTTTTTACATGGTCCGTACTGGGTCCAATGCCCATCATTAATATGTATTTGGCAGCCATTTAGGGACCTAGGAGAATTATAGTTGCATGAAACCATGGTCCAAGATCCAATGCCCAATTTTTTGAGCATTCAGAATTCCTTTGAGGACTTAGGCAAAATAAAATGTGAACCATAAGTGAGGTCTTAAATGTTAACGGTCTAGTTTAGAAAACTGCCTTATACTTGAGAGTTTCTAAGTTAAGAACCAATTTAACATAGAACATCCACAGTTGGTACGAAATAGCAGACAACGGATGATCGTAACTTGTGTTGCCAATTAATTACTCATAACCACAAAATGATTATGGCCAAGTGTTGAGGATTTGAGTAAGGACCTAAAACACTCATCAAAATCACAGAAGTCAGTTTCGTAGGTCATTCCTCTTAACCTGGATTCTAAGGGACCCTGGTTCCCCTAAGGAATAGGCTCTGTAGACATTCTCAAGGCGTGATCCGGTTTGAGGGTCTTGAAATTTTAAAGAGTAAGCATATATGTAGAAATAACTTCACCATTTTATTAATTGAACAAAGGACCAGAATGCGTACAATGTATGCTCACAAATTGGGGCAAATCAAACATAAAAGGAAACTAAGAGACTAAGCCTTAAAAGACACTTAACTATAGTACTTTCTCAGTTTGTCTGTATTCCAATAATTTTTTATTAGTTTGCCAGTTAATGTTTCCAAGGTATATGCTCCCTTGCCAGTACTGATCACAATCTAGTTAGGGCCTTCCCAATTTAGGGCTAACTTCCCTTAGGAGGCATTTCTACCTCCAATGTCCTCTCTCCAAAGTACTAGATCACCCGACTCGAACTTTCTTTGGATAACTTTCAGGTTATATCGAGCTGTCATCTTCTGTTTAAGGGGGACGTTGTAACATCCCAATACTAGTACTAATGACATATCTGGAATTACGCGTTAGTAATTAGAATTAGGCATGTCACTTCTAAACTAATGTCATTCTCTGTAAAACATTTATGATTTATATATAAAAATATGAGCCTGGAGAGGGAAATATAATATATATATATATATACTAAAAATGGTCAATATACAAAGTTGTACTTCACAGTATATTAAATACAAAAATATACTTCCAAGGCACTACTCATACTATTAATATACAAATTCTTATACAAAAATGGAATTTAACTATTCCACGTCCAATTTCTTCATATCCTTACTGCATAATACTTTTCTGAAATCATTATGGAAATATAATACAAAAGGGGTGAGAATCTTAAAAATTCTCAATAGATAAATATATAAACCGTGTCATCATAATAATTCTAACTACTTCAGGGAAATCAAATATTTCACAACCATTAATTATAAAAATGTGGCTAAAGCCAAAATGATTTCCTTTCTCTTCCCAAAGTAGAAATCTTAATTTTAAGTCATTTACCAAAAATTCATTTTCACATATAATCTGATTTTCATATATAATATGTATCTCATTATCATATCAATAAGTCAAGAATGATAAGCTCAAACTTATGTAAGGATAATCATTTAAACTTCAATCCTCAATTATCATATTTTAAGCATCAAATAGGTAGAGAAGGAATGTTCATCCTCATGCTACCTTAATAATAAGGGAATCGTCTTTCCTCATTTAATACAGTTATTAAATATCTCATAAACATTATGATATGAAATATAATTCAACAACAATATAATAATTTTCAAATTCTCAAAACATCTCTATGATCTTCATTGATATCATTTTAGTAAAGGAATGCCACATCCTCTGTCTAGATTTATGAGTAGGGAATGAATGTCGCATCTGTATACTACTCTGATAGGGAGAGTATCATCTTTCCTCACACTATCAATCATCTTATTTCAAGTAGAGAGAGAATGTTCATCCTCAACTACTTTAATAGGGAGGGAATCATCTTTTCTCACACTATCAATCATCTCATTTCAAGTAGAGAAGGAATGTTCGTCCTCAACTACTTTGATAAGAAGGGAATCATCCTTCCTCACACTATCAATCATCTAAGATAGGGAGAGAATCATTCTTCTTCACACTACCTATCATCTAAGATAGGGAGAGAATCCTCCTAAATCTATCTTTGGCAAAATCAAATAATGGGCTACCCTTGAAAATAATATCTCTTAAACATCATTTTTATCATTCTTGCAAGAAAATATTTCATTATACCATTTCACATTTATGTTAGATGTATAATCATCTCATAAATCCATTTCACATTTATGCTAAATACATAATCATCTCATAAAGTTTGCATAATCACTTCATAATGTTTCATAATTAGTGGGTTGGTTGTAAGATAAGCTTCTATCTTAATCTCATAGGGAGAAGAACTTTATTTTTGCAAAGTCGGGAATTGGTAATCGATTACCACTTACAATTTTTCTCTTCTAGAAGCTTGGTAATCGATTACCATATTGTGGTAATCAATTACCATGTTTCCAACAACATCATTCATGGCTTAGTAATCAATTATCCACTCATGGTAATCGATTACCAATTGAGTTTTTACAAAAATAAAAATAAAATTTAGAGGTTTAAAGGCTATTAACTCAAAAACCAATCAAAAATCATCATCAAACAATACATTATCTCATTCATATTCACAAAACCATAACATATAGGGTTTGTCTTCAATAAACAACAAACAAACCCTTTTTTTTTATCAATCTCAAATCCATGAAATTACAAAGCTATAATAAGCTCAAAATCATGTACCAAACATGAATATAACTTTCTATTCTCATCAAACCAATTATTTAATTCAAATATTCATTCCAAGCACTAATTCAAAACTCTACGGAAACAAGAAAAAGATGGGTAGAGCAAAAGAAAACAAACCCCTACCTCAATCTATCTTGGATGATTCTCCTTTGTTTCTTCTTTCTTTCCTTTCCATTCCTTTTTCCTGCTTCCTTTCTTCTCTTATCTTTCTTCCTTTCTTATCCTTCTTTACTTTCTCTTTTCTCTCTACTGAGTTTTTGTGTGAGTAGAGAATAAATGACAAGAAAGTCAAAGATAGGAAAAGAATGCAGAGAAAGAGAGGCGGTGGAGAAAAGAAATAAAGGGAAAAGAATAAAATTCAAATGGAAATGTTGCATCCTTTAGGGATACTCTAATCTCCCATTGATGAATTTTCTAACATTCATAGGTATTATAGAAAATTTTAGGATTTCATTCAATTCTCAGTTTCATCGTTCAACAACTATCCTTATACATAATTATTAACCACTGAGCTTCATTATAATTGTCAAACTAATTTATTTGATCCTCCAAATTTTACTATAACTCATTCCAACCATTTATGACTTAAAAATAAATTTTTTATATTTATTTCTATCAATTCAACAATTCATGCTAAATTCTGAGCTTTTTTGAGCTATTTTTTACATTTAGTGTTATAATATTATGCTTAAACTAATTCAAGAGGTTACCAAAATTAATAGGTAACTTATACCAGAGTTATTGAGCTTCTATAACCCTAATTGAAGCTATTAGTTTAGGGATGATGTTACAGACATCGCATATGTGAGTCATGCGCCTTCTTTCTTCTAGAAGATATAAGTTTTCTATAATCACTCTAGGTTATTGTCAGGCGAGAATTATTGGTAACGCTAGCTGAGTTCCCCTATCGCCACCAAGATTATAGCCTCACACCCTTAAGTGAGTTTAAAGGGAGTTTCCTTTGTTATAAAGTGAGGCGTAGTTCGGTAGGCTCAGAGGACGTGATCTAATTGTTCGACCCAATTTCCTTTGGCTTCGTCTAACCTCCTTTTAATTCTTCGAATAATAACCTGATTAGCGACTTCAGCTTGTCTATTAGTTTTGGGATTCTCAACAGAACTACAACGGTGCTTAATTTTGAGCTCTGCAAGTAGCTCTTTGAAACCTTTATCCTTGAACTGGGTTTTGTTGTCTGTCACAATGGACTCCAAGACCCCAAACATGGTATGATGTGGCGCCAAGTAAATTTCTGGATCTGAGCGGAGGTGATAGTGGCTAAAAGCTCTGCTTTAATCTAGTTAGTAAAATAATCCACAGCCACCACCAAGTATTTCAAATTTCTAAGTGCTTGAGGGAATAGACCCAAGATATCCATACTCTATCTATAGAATGGTCAGGGTACGAATGTCATGGATAGTTCTTCAAGAGGAGCTTGATAATGGTTTGAGTATCACTGGCATTTATCACAAATTCATACATATGCGAGGGAGTCTACTTCCATCGTTGGCCAATAGTATCCAGCCCTAAGTACCTTCAGAGCTAAAGCTTTGCCCTCCTAAGTGGTGTCCACAACTCCCATCATGAACCTCGGCCAAAACATACTCTGCGTATTTTGGTGTGAAGCATCTGAGGAGAGGTGAAGAGAACCCACAGTGGTATAACAGTCCATTGTAGATAGTGTAGCAGACCGCAATTCTGGCTAACTTAGAGGCTTCTTTTAGATCATCAGACCGAGTTCCAGACTGAAGGTACTCTATTATTGGGGTGATACAAGTACGCTCCCCTCATTCTACCTAGAAAATGGTTGAATTCATGATGGAATACTGAGAAAAGATCTTTTGGAAGACGAAGCGGTTGTAGCCTGGGCTCTTGGTGTTGGCTAGTTTAGACAGGAGGTCCGCCCTGGAATTCTGCTCCCTGGATGTGTTCTATCTCGGCTGCCTAAAAATTTTTAGAAGCCCTTGGACTTTGGCTAAGTATTTCTGAAGGAAGGACTCCTTAGCTTAGTAGTCACCTTGGATCTGAAAAGTCACAAGTTGAGAGTCACTGCAAAGTGTGATCTCAGCTGCTTCCATATCCTTAGCCATCACCAATCTGGCCATGTACACTTCGTACTCTGCCTGATTATTTGAAGTGAGGAACTCAAACTTCAAAGAATTCTCTATCGTTATTCCTTCAGAATTTTCCAAGATCACCCTAACACCACTCCTCTTAGGATTCAAGGATCCATCAACGAATACGGTCCATGAAATTCCCTGAGGGTTGCTGGGATCCGATGTGAGCTCTTCTAGGAAATCTAAAAGTGCTTGAGCCTTAATTGCTAGTTGGCGCTTATACGCAATCCCAAACTCAAATAGTTCAATGAAATTATTGTTTGAGTCTTCTGGCCATGATGATGAATGTGAAGACAACTTTCTTTATTTTCTAGTAGCGAAGCTCGGGGCCTTGCAAAACCTTGCTCACAAAGTAGACCGGATTCTGTCTCTCAGGCATTTCCTTAATTAGCATTGAACTTATAGCCTCTTCGCGATCTGAAAGGTATACATACAGTGTCTCACTAGGTTCTGGTCTTGTCAATATGGGGGGAAAGGACAAATGATTCTTCAAAGATGTAAAAGCATCCTCACACTCCCGATTCCACTCAAAATCTTTCTAATTTTTAAGCAGTCTGAAGTGAGGAATAGATTTGTGAGTAACTTTGGCAAGGAAATGTATGAGGGCCACAGTCCGGCCTGTCAGCTACTGCACTTCTTTGTTGTTATATGGGCTACGCATGCTGAGCATTACTTGGCATTTGTCTGGATTTACTTCAATCCTGCAGTGAGTTAACATGAAGCCCAAGAATTTGTCGACTTGGACCTCGAAGGCGCATTTCTCTGAGTTGAGCCTTATGTTATGTTTCTGCAGTTGTGTGAACACCTCCTTGAGGTCCGAGGTGTGTGGTCAAGCTTATGAGGTCTTTACTATCATATCATCGATATATACCTCCAGCATTTTTCCCATTTAGTCTTCAAAAACCTTATTCATCATTCTTTAATAGGTGGCTCCTGTATTTTTCAATCCAAATGGCATAACCTTATAGCAGTAACTTGCCTTTTCAGTGATGAAGGCGATTTTGTATTCATCTCTGGGGTACATTAGGATCTGATTGTACTCGGAGTATACATTCATGAAAGACAATAAATGGAAGCCGGAGAAGCTATCAACCAGCTTATCTACGTTAAAAAGTGGGTACGGATCTTTAGTGTAAGCTTTGTTTAAATCCATGTAATCCACACACATTCTCCATTTTCCATTCGATTTCTTCACCAGCACTGCATTAGATAGCCATGTTGTGTAAGCTATATCCCTGATGAAATTGGCATTGAGCGGCTCCTTGACTTGTTCTTCAATGACCACTCTTCTTTTTTGCCCTACCTTTTTCTTCTTCTAGAAGACTGGCCTTGCATCTTTCCTTATAGATAGGCGATAGCATATAAAGGTGGGGTCAAGTCCAGACATGTCAGAAGACGCCCAGGCAAAGAGGTCTTTGTTTTTCTCCAAGAGCTCAATCAATTGGCGCCTCTCTTCTTCCTGCAAGTTTGCTCTAATCTTAGTAACTTGATCTGGCTTGACACCAAGTTGAATTAGTTGTAGTTCTCCCTCCAACTGGGGTCTGGTACCTCGATTCGCATGCACATCTAAATTGGTTATAAGAATGTTGACTTGGACCAGAGCTGGGCTAGATGTGCTGGCTTCTGTTCTCTTAGGGATCCTGCTGATTTTAAAGCTTTCATTATAACACTTGCGCACCATAATCTAGTCCCCCTTGACCATGACAACCTCGTTGTTTTTGTTGAGCAATTTCATGGCTAAGTGGATGGTAGACACCACGATGCCAAGTGCATTCAGTGTAGGACGGCCCAAGATGATATTGTATGTTGAGGGGCAGTTCACAACTGAAAACTTGACCTTAACAATCTTGAAGAGCTTGTTGCTTCCCATGGTTAGGTAAGTCTCAAAATACCCAGTCGGAGTAATTTTTTCACCAGTAAAATTGATAAGCTCGCCATTATAGGGAATCAACTATGAGTTTGGGAACTCCAGCTTATCGCACAACTCTATGAACATGATATCAGCTGCACTCCCTTGGTCCACAAAAATACGCCAGATCTTAGCATTAAAAATTATCCTAGTGACAATCAGTGGATCATTGTGCTCTGAGCTGATTTCTTCGTAGTCCTCATCTAAAAATGAGATGGGGGTGTCTTCTGATCTCCGACCTGTGACTTGGGTGCGAAGTGGGAGACGCTCAACATCGCCATCTTGAGTGATTTCTTCTGGGCGTTATTGGATGACCTATTACCCATGAAACCACTAGTGATAGTGTTGATGGTTCAGTTGACCTGGGCATAGCGGCCATCATTGCCATCTGATGAAGTGTCTTGGTTCTGATCCTGTCAGTTGTCAGTATTACGATGAAGGAGACTTCGGGACCTCCTCCTTTGGTGCAGGGATGAGCTTTGCCTAGGACTAGGGCTGTGTTTTCTTTCATTTTGTCCTCCTCGACGTCCATTGTTTTGGATATGACTGATGTACTGATTTAGTCGTCCTACCCTAATTAGGGACTCAATAGCCTCACAAAGTTGAAAATAATCTTTTGTGTTGTAGTCATAGCCCTTGTGCCATGAACAATGTTTTGTATGATCCTTCTGTGCATACTTCTTCAAAGAATGCGGCCTCTTGATATCCCAGAATTTGATCTGAAACACTTCCCTCAGAATCATTGCACATGGAGTGTTCAGAGGGATATAGGTTAAGTATTTGGTTTAGGGTGGATTGTCTTTAGAGGAGTTCTAGGGCTGAGAGGAATTCTGGTTGCCTTTCTGATGAGAGGGCTCACTCTTCTTTAGGATCCTTTTAGCCTTAGTAACCTCCTCTAAGTTTATGTACTTTTGATACCATTCTCGAAATTCTTCCATGTTCTCTGTCTTTATCTTTACCAAATATTGAAAAAATTAGGAATCTGTCCAGAGGCTAATCTTGACATAATAGAGAGCAATCCTCTCGTCGAGGTTCTCCGTGTTAATACAAGCCATATTGAACCTTTTAAGGTACTCGCAAAAGGGCTCATCGTGCCCTTAGTGAGTTTTAGAGAGAGATTCAATAGATCTAAGTTGCTCTTTGCTAGTGGTGTAGTGCAGCAAGAGTCGTTGTCTGAGGCTCTGCCAGTTGGTGATGGATCCCAGTGGCAGGGTTACGAACCATTTGAGGGCCTCATTCTTTAAAGAAAGGGGGAAGGCATGGCATAGAAATTTTGAGGATCTCCCATAAAAGCGCATAGATTGAACATAAATATCTATGTGTTCCTGAGGGTCCATAATCCCATCATAGAGTTCCACGTTGGCTGGGAACTTAACCCTATGTTTGGATATTTTTTCATTAATGGAACGGAATGGAATAGGTGGAGATGGATCAGAAAGGAAATGGAAAGAATAGAACATAGTTATTATTCTCATTATTTGGAAAATTAATAACAAAATAGAACTTTATTACCCATGTGTTCCCCTCATTCCACCTCAATTTTGAGGGGAACAAAAGTTGGGCATTTGAGGGGAATATAGGAGAAATGGTTCCCCTTGTGTTCCTCCCTTCCCATATATTTTAAAACTCCCATACAAGGGAAGTTATTTCTCTTCCCTTCATTCTCTTTCCCTTTCTTTCATTCATTTTCCCTTCCTCTCATTACCTATCATCCAAACATAGTGTAAGTTTCTAAGAACTCTATATTCCCTCAACTAGGCAGAGAAGGGTTGCTCCTGATCGTCAGAGTCTAGGTTGTTATTAACAACATTGGACATTCCGATGTCAGCGTGCGACATTCTTTGCTAGCCACTGACTACGTTCTGTCTTCCTTCATTATAGTGTGATTCGGATTAGCCCTCATGCATAGATCATTCCAGATTTTATATTCTGCGACGTTGTAACTCCAACACTGCCACTTACTGTAGCACTAAGTCTAGCAGATGGGTTCCAGACATATCAAATTGAATTGTGCCCTCTAGGCGGGACATGCAATCATCTGCATCATCATTCCTGAGTCTCAGATGCTAATGAATTGGGATTTTGGGCTCATGATCATCAGAATGCACGCGAGGACTAAGTTGATCCCTCACAAAGGTCCTGCGCGACGGGTGTGGGCTTTCATCAGAAAGTGAAGTTTCTTGCCCATTGTGTGGGTGCCTAGTATTTATGGAAATAAGTTTGCCCTAATAGTTTAATATGTTAAGTTTTGATGATGACAAATACAAGATAAAATGAATGATGTTTATGCTACATAGATGTGCTTAATAGATTATATTGAATCATGCATGATCATGTACTCCATATTGTTATATTTCATATAAGAATCATGTATATTCTTTATAGCATCTTTTATAGAATATATCCAATAATGTGTCATATAAGTTGTATCAACTTAATATTGGATTTGGGTCTATTTAAATGAAATATGCAAAGTGTTCTTTGTTGCATCCTATATAGAACATATCTATTAGTAATTGATAAATATCTTATTTGGATGTGCCTATGAAAGTCTTATATGCATGTTAGACAAACTAGAGTTATACATTTATGTATCAAGCATATGAAGATATTGAATTATGAATTTGGACTAATTATATTTGTTTAAGTGAGTAATACTGTGTAGGATAGTCCAAGTATTAAGAGTGAGCATTGCAACAAGAAAGTAAAATATCACAATTATGCTAAACTCAAGAAGAATGAGTATGATAAGATGTTCCAAGTATTTGTAAGATTTGAAGAGAAAAAAATTTTGGAAGCTTAGATTACATCAAGAAGCCGAAGGACTAGAATTGATATATTTTCTTTTTATGCTTTCTCTTATGTAAAAATAGAGGTTTTACGTGAAAAGAGCTCAAATATATTTTTAAATTTTTACAAATAGTTTTTACATGCTAAAATGGCTAACAAACATGTTTTGAAAAGTTACTCATAGTGGTAGTTAAAAACTATGAAAAATAGTCAACTTTGAGTTTTAAAAAATTGACATTTGGTTACTCTTTTGATTATAACTTTCAAATAATTTGTGTTTTGTTGTGAAACTTGTTTCATATGAAAATAGACTCAAAGATCTTTCCAATGAGTGGTCATTTGCTTAAAACGGATGAGAAATGAAGAAGTTATGGATGTTTAAAGTTGTTTTCCAAACATCAGAATGTTGTAAACACGTTTTCAGCAAACAGATGCCATGTAATTGATTACATGAACCTTGTAATCGATTACATCAATCTCAGAAAGCCTAGAACATGTTCTAAGAGTCATGTAATTGATTCCAACATCCATGTAATCGATTACCACGAGTATGAAACATTCCTAACGACTATAAATGGCTAGTTTTCATAAGAAATTGTTTTTAAACACTACCAACGACTGTTTTATCAATTGGGCTCTATATATAAGTGTTGTTTGAAGCTTTTACAACTCTTGAACACTTGATTTGATCCTTGAATCATCAAAATCATATTTTGAACTCTTTATTGCAAAATCCTTATATTCCTTTGTTCTTCAAGTTGTATATTTACTCTTGTAAGAGTTTCTAATCTTTCTCTTCATCTTGAAATCATTGTAAGAGAGTGAGGTATCCCTCAAGAGAGAAAAAGGTGAGGTATCCCTTGTAGTGAGGCTCAAACACAAAGAGTATCCCAAAGGTAAGTGCTCTTGCATATAAAGGTTTTTTCAAGCACCTGTGAAGCTTGAAGAGTTGGAGGCTCTCGCACAATGGTGAGGTATCCCAAGGTGTTAGGAGTGTTCTTGTTTGTACAAAGATTTACCTAGCACCCGTGAATTCTAGGAAATAGTGAAGAAAATCTTAAGCTAAACTTGGGGACTGGATGTAGGCCACAAGTGGTTAGTAACTGAACCAAGATAAATTCTTGAGTTTGATTCTCTCTTCCCTACACTCTTTAATTTTAGTATTTAGTGTAGTATATTTATCTTTTGCATATCTTGTTATCTTGATGTTTTGATTCTAAGAACTTGATATCTAGCTTATTTTCTTAATTTATCCCATAACCCAAGTTGTATTTGAGTAATCTACAATAATTGTATTTTTGTTAGACTTATTCCGCTGCATGTGTTGATTGAAAATATCAGAATGCATAATTTCTCAAAGTTGCTTTGAAAATTTGTAATCACCTAATTCACCCCCCCTCTCAGGTGATGGTTGTCATGGTTAACAGTGTTGGGCTTCTGGTTCCTCATGGAGGAGGTTTCAGCAACTGGTTGATTCTGGGTCACACGATCGTCATTTGGTGGTGCAACAAAGTGAGGATGATAGTGTGCCGCTAGATCTCCCTTTTGGCTTGCGGGGGCGCGCGCAACATCTCCTCTCCTTGAATTCTGTCTTGTGCTCACCATGGTTAGATGGGAATAGGAATTTAAGGTTTCTCATAGACGGCGCCAATATTCAATAGTAGATACTGATATGTACTTGAGAAGGCACGAACATGTGTTTTCCTCCTTGAGCAGTAGCGGAGTGTGTTGAGACGGGGGTAGTTGGTATATGCAAAGGGACTCCAACACTTAAGTTAAATTGTGCGCAAGTAAGATTTAAGCTAAAGAGCAATAGTTACTTATTAAAAGTGATTGAGCCTAATATTTATAGAGAATGATTAGGGAAATGCGTTCTCTTGATTGTAGCAGAGGATCCTTATTAAACCAGAATATTGATACTATAATTATGAACAATCAAAGGAGGTTATGAGCGCTATTATTATGCAAGGTTATGATTGGTACCTACGGATAATCATGGGATTCATCCACTGTATAAATTTCGTGATTATGTTGCTACTACCCAATGTTGTGGTTCGATATACATTGTGTCGGGATCTCAACATTGCGCCACGAGTAAATTCCTATTAGGGTATTAATAACAGACTCCTGTTGGATGCGTACTGAGTTGACCCATGAGACTAGTGTCCTGAATTACGATCCAAAACAAAACGAAAGGATCAAAGTAGAAAAATATAGTGCAACTTTCCATTATGAGTAAGTTATGAAGAATGAAAATGAGAATCAGTATGGTTTTCCATTATTTGAGAACAATAAAAAAGTAAAAGGAAAGAAAATTTTAAGTAATAAAATTTCAAATAATTAATAAGATTTTAGATAGACTTCATTATTATGTGTGGAACAAAAGTTGCATGTCCGAAATTCGTATCCCTTTCACTTTCATTCAAGCTTTGGGAAGAATGATTTTCTACAACTTGAACTAATTCTTTTTTCAAAAATTATCCATCCAACTTTTTTATTTGGAAAATGTTAGTTGCATATAAATTTGAAAAAAAAAATGTGAAGGATTCGTTAAGAATAAATATTTAATCTTAAGGGACGTAAAAATTTAAATTATTAAGAATGATCACACAAAATATTTTTAGAGAGAAAGATCATTGTTAAATTTTATTTAATGGACACAATTACCCTTATAAAGAAATTTGAGAATATCTATTACTTGTTAATGAGTAGTTATTTGATTTACTAAGTAGTTAACAATTGTTAATGAAGTTATAGATTAGATACATGAAGTTAGGAAAAAAAAATTGAATGATTATTACTTTTTGTTGAGTGGTTATATTTATTCGTATTGAGTGGCTAACACTTACAAAAGAAGTTCTATATTAAATCTATAAAGTTTAAATGAATGGTTATTGCTTATTATTGAATGATCATTTGTTTTTATTAAATGACTAATAACAATAAATAATATTCTTTCTATAAATTAGATACATGAAATTATGCAGAAATTTATGAATACTTTTTTTTATATGAGTGGTTATTTATTTGCATTAGGTGACTAATAATTGTAAATGAATTTCTATATTATATTCATGATTAAGAAAAATTTTATGAATGACTATTTCATATTTCTGAGTGGTAATTTTGTTCATAGAGAATAGTTAACACTGAAGAATTTTATGAATGATTAGTACTTGTTATCGAGCGATTGTTTGCTCCTACTAAAATGACTATTGTTTTCATCAAAGATATTTGTGTCTATTAAGTAAAATATAATGATCATTCTCTTTAAATAAATTTTGTGTATTCCTTCTTAATAATTTGAAAATTTTGTCATTTGAAATTAAATATTCTTTCTTAACCGTACTTGTCATTAATTTTCAAATTATATATATGTTAAATGATGTATGAATGATAGTGGTTGGTGAAAATTGAAAAATCAGGAATTATTTTCTTTCAAAATATATTATTTGTCTATTATTAATTATAATAATATATAAAAACTAAAACATGCAATTTTTAAATAAAATTTATGTTTACATGAGTTTATAGTAAAAATCTTGGGAAAATTAACGTAAAGGAAGTAGAAGGAACATCTAATTTCTAGGGACATGAAAAGTTTAATTAATGAATTAAGGACCATACAAAATTTATTTAGAGAGAAGGAGTATTATATTTTATTTAATGGACAAAAACACTGTTATTAATGAAGGCAATAGTCACTATGGAGAAACAAATAACTACTTATTAATAAGTAATAGTCATTAATCAATTTCTTTACTGTTGGCCACTTACTAAGAACAAATGATTATTCAATAACAAGCAATAATCATTCATAACTTTTTTTTAAACATGAATATAATATAGAACTTCATTTACAATTGTTAACTACTTAGTAAAAATAAATAACCTTTCACAAAAAGTAATAATCATTCACTAATTTCTGCATTACTTCATGTATCTTTACAAAAAAAAAATATGATTTATTGCTTTTGGTCACTAGTAATAATAAATGATCACTCAATAACAAATATTAATTATATTTATTTTTTAAAAACTTCGTGAATTTAATATAAAACTTCATTTATTTTTTTGCTAAGGAGAACTTCATTTATAATGGTTAGTGACTCAATGTGAATAAATAATTATCAACAAAAAGTAATAATTATTCACAAATTTCTTTCTAACATATACAATTGTTAATCACTAAGTAAAAATAAATAATCAGTCATTAGTAAGCAATAGCTATTCGTAATTTTTTTATAAGGACATTTTTTTTTGTTAAATGAAATTTAATGATCCTTCTCTTTAAATAAATTTTGTGTAGCCATTCTTAATAACTTAGACTTTTTATGCCCTTAAGATTAAATACTACTTTTTAGCGGTCTTTAAGATTAATTTTGCTCAGAAGCTAGTCTTCTTCCTTTTTTCACCAAAAAATGAGAGTTGCTTTAGAAAATAGTACATGGCATTGTAAGTTTCCTTTTATTAACACAACACCCTAGTTGAGCTCAACTGGATTGGGCAAGCTGGGTGTGAAGTTATGGATATGTTTCAAATCAATCCAACTACTTGTTGGATTTCTAAAATTGACCCTTATAAAGTACTATAGGCCTATATATTTTTTAGAAGTGGGCTCTTTTTTCTTTCTTTCTCAGGCCTTTTCTTTCATGTCTTCGTGTGATTAACTTTTAGGCCTTCCCTTTCTAAAGAAGCAAGAAGGGCGACAGAATGCAAGAGATTGCTGGAAATGTAAGACTGCATAGATATACAAAGCACATCATAATGTTTCTTGGTGAGCTTTAGGGTGAGAACCGAGAAGAAGAGCCAAACGTATCTAGTGGAAAACTCGATCTCTTGAGAGTTCTTTTTTCAGAGCAGTTTGGCATAGAAAGAACATAAAACCAATCCACAATCTTTATTCATTTTTTCGTTTTGATTCAAGATATTCTTGAGAAAAGAGAATGAGTTCTTTACTAATCGAAAATCAGCACATTTCGCGTATGATATGTTTTTTAGACTCGTGTTGTAACTGCAAAAATTGTTATTGTGAAAGAGCATTTAGGATATTATTTAGAAAAAGTGCAGTGCAATAAAAATTATTGTAAATTACACTTACTAATAAAGTGATTACTGAATATTATGGAAATACTGACGTGAGCTTGCAGAACTAAGAAATCATACATAGTAAAGATAAATAACTTTACTTATATTATGACAGAATAATAACTAGAATTTGAAGGGATATGAAGATAAATTTTTTTTTCAAGTCACTAGTATCAATGAGCACGAAATTAGTGAGAAAAATGAATTAGCAAAATAAGAAAGTTCAAAGATTCAGCGCAATCAACATTGTTTTAATCATGTTTAAACTCATCTTTTATTTACTAAAGTAACAAATAAGTATAAATAAGAATAATTTTACGATAATATTGAGAATAAAAACCTGTCAGTTGCTTTCTTAATATAATATAAAGATTCAATTATAATCCGAGTCCTTGGTTGGGGATAATAGTTCTTACCTCTATAAGCTGCCAATTGCTCTAAGTAACAAGCGTTTTGGTGAGTAACTTTAATTTAAAGAAAATGATAAAATTTCAAGAGAACAGATATGCTTTACAATTTACAGTACAGTTGTCGATAAATGTAGGTGGGGGGAAAAGAAAAAGAAGCCCTGCATAGTTACTGTACATATGACAAGGGAATAGACATAAAGCCTCTCTCATGTCATTTACAAAAGAAAATCTATAATGTGAAATAAGTCAAAACATACTATGCGAGGTAATTGTATATTTGAGGGTTGTTCTTGTCCCTCTCTAGATACTCCCTGTCAATGAGGCTTTCAATCCTTTTCTTCAAATCAGCTGGTTTTATAGGGAATTTGAGCTGGTCACAAAAAATCAATATCTAAAATAAGTATTATATCCACAAAAAACAGATAATAGTCTGCATCAGAAGTGATAATTTGTATTTAATCACACAACAGAAGAGAGCATAATGCATTTTACAACATTGTTAGTTGTAACTCGGTACAAAGTAGCTTTATCTACAACTACACCACCAGAGCACCAGGACAACATTATTTTGACAACAAAATTATTGAGAAATGACAAAGATACCATTTGAATTAGAATTTAAGAAATGAAAGATGGGAATGAGTTCACCTGTTGGAAGAGTTCAGTAATAAGAAGGGTGTGACTAAGCACCTTTCTAGTCTTCATTATCCTCACAATAGCAGCATCAACCTGCAATGAACCATGGCAATAATGCAAATATGTTTGTTACAGATCATAACCAGTTTCAGAAAGTTTATGGTACAATAAACATTTCATGTTGGACACTCGGACATAAGATGACTGAGTATAATAAGATTCTTATGTTTAGTATAACACTGTAGATGTCAAAGCACAAGTGATAGTTATGCCCTTATTTGGTTACAATTAGTAGTATATACCACTTTAAATTTCTAAAACTACCCTTTTCCAATTTTACGTACGTTTTTTTAAATTTTATAGTTATTCCCTTACATAGTTACACTTAGCAGTGTATACCACTTCAAATTTCTAAAATTACCTTTTTCCAATTTTACGTATGTTTTTTTAAATTTTATATATCACAAAAGTTTGATAATCGATTTGTAAATTTATTTGATAAGTGAGGTTTTCTTCAAACTTTCACATTGAATAAAAAAAATATTCTTAAAGACGAGAGAAAGAAACGTTGTCTTTAAAATTAGTTATTATTTAACTAAAAAAAATTTAAGGACATGACATAATTTTTATGCTGATTTTCATATTTCGTAAAATAAAATTAATGAAAATAGAATTGGCAATTCGAAAAGATATATAATATCTCATGCCTAGTCATCTTAGATTCTCATGGATTTGAAAGGGGGTACCACAGGTCTGAAGGAAGATGCCACTACACCAAACACCTTAATTCCATGTGTATCTAAAGTACTGCATCAGCACCAAAAAGTGGGAAAAGGGTTGAAGGGAAAGAAAATTAACCTGATACTGACGGTCTTGGAAAACTCTTTCAGTGGTGCTTGTGTTCTCCTCGACTGTCTCCTTCAACTGAATTGCATTCACCTGCACTCCATAACATTAAAATTAGTATGAAAAAGAACCCCGTAATCACAACCTAGTTCACGACAAACTTCTTATCAAGTTTTTATCAAAGGGCTAAAACTGTAGTGGCTGAATTTAAACATAAATGAGAGTTTGAGATTCATTTAATCTGATCCCTATTGTTCATAAGCAGTGGGGCGGTACCTTTATACGGTAAAGAGGAGCAGTAAACCCATCATAAAAAACAAATGAGTCATCATCCTCCACATCTCTTCCCTTGGGCATCTATTGCATGTTCATTAAAGGGGGGAAAATTAGGAAATATACAGAGAGTATAATTACAAACAAATTTTGTATACTGGAAATTCTGCAAATGATTACAAACACACCTTTTGTAGGACACGAACTTTCCCACATGCAAGTGATTGCAGAGTCCTTCTCAGTTCCTTGTCCTCAATACCAGTAGCATCTTTGATATCTTGAAAACTTAGTCTCTCAGCATCATTGAATAGCATTAGAACAACAGTCTGGAGCACAGCCAGGCATGCAGAATTAGTCAAAAATGGAAATTTTGAGCAATACAAGATAGAGTGATAACCACAAACACAAATGGAAATTTAACATTTAAAAATTAAAAAAATGGTTTTTGAAAGGCCAACCTGAAACAGGGACACAGCCAACTCCTTTTTTCCTTTAGGAAATTCTGCCTTTAAGACACAATGACCTAATGAGTTTTGCCACATCAGACGCCTTCCACTGTATTTGCTTAGATAGAACTCTTTGAAAATATCCTGAAGGGATGATAAAGGAAAGAAAAAGGAAACATGTAAGGGAAGCCAATCAAAAAGTACCAAGACCACCAACAGTTAAAAGAGCAGTAATTCATAGCTTGTGCTGAACCTGGTAAACATTCAATTCATGAGGAAGTCTAACATCCATAGGCGGATATGTTGGCCAATACCTGCACTCATCCAACAATTCCAATTAGATTCTCTAGAAAAATAAAATGCATAGAAATTATTAGATTATAGATAAGAAAGGAAAGACACAAAGCTTACCCTGTGGTTAAGACATGAACACTCATTTCAATCCCTGATGGGAGTTTTGACCTCGCCTGGGATGACTGTTTGAAAGACTCATTTATTTCTTTTGATAATTCAATGTCCTGAATTACAACAATTTTGAACATAGTTGTGAGAACCTGTGAATAAAAACTATAGTAATTCATGAAGTTTGTCAGATCATCATTATTCATAAAATAATCACACAACTATAATCCTGTTAGTTCGTTACAAAGGTTTCTGGTGAAAAGAAGGAAGCCAAAATTCTGTGGTAGTGCACAGTTTAAGAAATTCTTTGGTGCATTTGGTTGGAGCGGAACACACATTTTTAAAGGTTGTGTTTTTAGAAACCTTTTTCTGTACCTGATGCCTCAGATATTAGCAGAACAGACTAGAATCAGTTTTCAGTATAAAATGATCAAACGACTCATATGATCTCCATATTCATTCTCTGATCTCCCCCTTCAGGTAAAGGAAGAAACAGTGTTTCCCAACATGTTTGAATTCCCTGTTGACTGGCCTTTTTAGACACCCTTTCTATACTTAGATGGCTCAGATATATGTAGAAAAGACAAAGACCACTTTTATCTTTAAAACGGTCAAACAATTTGTATTTTCTCAGTATTCATTCTCTGAACTACCCCTTCAAGAAAGGGGTTGAAAAGGGTTTCTCACAAGTCACCAGGTTCAAATTCCCTGTAAACTGGCAAGCCAAAGAAAAGAGATAGGAAAAAGAATAGCCCAGCAATGATAATTGCCATCCAGTCCTTGCCACCCAAGCTTGGATGTGACACATTATAACAAAACATCTATAGATCAAGAGTCCACAATTTGAATGAAATTTCTAAAATTAAAAAATAAAAATTGATTCAAAGAAACATGTATACCTTAAACATTCCTTCTAATTTGTTTGTGAATTGGCTGCCACACTCAGTCTTCAACTGTATTAATGAAAAAAACTGTTAATATTTATTTTAAAATGTTGCCAAGGAATCATCTATTTATTTCAGATGTTAAAAATGGGGGAGAAAAGCCTTAACCTTGGAGATCATAGATTTCTCCGCATCAATAGAAGCACTCTTTCCTAAAAGCAGTCTTTTTGCAAGATCTTTCTTATAGAATGCTTCAAACACATCCTTGCCCTTTTAACAACAAAAAGTCAGTCATGGAAGTATCAGTATGGAGAGAAAGATCAGTATAAGTGCATGATAACACCAGAAACACAAATCAAAGTTGCAGGAAACAAGTTAATTATTAGCTACTCCACCAATGAAACATTGAGCATACCTGAATGAACCTGAATAAAACCAGGACTTTATCGAGTGTACCCTCCAGTTCCTCTTCAGAAGTACCCTTATTACCCGCACGAAGCTTCTCATCCAAAAACTTGGCAATCAACTCTGCAGGTCGGTTCTGTCATCGGAAAAAAAAAAAAAAAAAGCTTAACAGTGAGTTGATTGCAAAGCACACCACACAAAAAAGGAAAATCCCAATTTAAGTGTAAAAGAATTACTTGACCTAAAAGCTTAAATTAGCTGAGGACCAAAAAGTACATGTTAGCTATTTTGACAAGCCCCCTCATGTGAGAACTCATTGAGCTCAAGCATGGATCAAGTATAGTCTGATCAACAACTGGTACAGAAATTTAATATCAAAATTCGGAATGGCCAACATGAAACTTGAAATTTTAAACCGCTTGGTTTAAGAGACTCTAATACTGAGTCAAAAAACCATTCAACCTAAAAAGTAAAAGCAAAAGTAGTGAGAGCCAAATAATGGATTAGAAATTTTTCTAGCATTAGATATATACTTAATATTCAATGAATTGCTATATAGCAACAATTACTGCCTAGTGATCTTACATGGTAATAAGAAGTCCTCTGAAAAAGGATTATTTTCTTTGGTATAATCTATACATAGATCTTTTGCTTTAGGTCATTAGTTCTAGAGATATGAATGCTAAATGGAATAATGTTAGGACATGTTTAATTCATTTAATGTGAGGGTACTTCTTAATTGTATCTGCTGTTCTCACAAGTTCCTTAACTTCTTATAATAGTTTCCTCGGATAAATGGTAGGCTTGCAAAGACAATGCTGAATCCATTACTGATTTTCCAGCCAACACCACCCTGACTCACGTGTGGTTGCTTCAGGCTCCCTTTTGCCACTTCATGATCTTCTTCTTAGTGCTCCCTTCACAAGCCACTCTTCACTCTCAATCTGTTATAGGACAGCTCACTGAGGTTATATGTTTTATTCTCCTAACAGTGCCATGTAACAACTTGCCCTCACCACAACTCTCGATCACCACAACTCTTACCCAGTGGAAGCGGCTCAGACAATAGAGAAAATTAAGGGACTTTCTTTGGTCTGGCGGTGTATGTGAACAGAAAGAGACCAACTTGTTACTTGGGAGATTTGCTGCAGGAGGTCTTGGGAATTTGTTGTCCAAAAATATTGCTTAAATGGCTATGGTGCTTTGGTGGCTAAATGGCTATGGCCACCAAGCAATTCATAGTAACCAGTAAGTATGGTTTAGATAAAAAGGGGTAGGACGGTTTAGACCAAAATGGGTAGGACACCAACCCAGTTATCACTGCAACTAATGCAAGTCCTGGAAGTTTAGCGCTCAAGGCTTGTCACTTTGGGTTTGGGTGACAGTTTTCATATTAAGTGTTGGGAAGATGCCTTTGGGTGGAGAATATTCCCTTCCAAGAGACAACTTTTTATAGTAAAAGAACTTTGATTAGATAGAAAAGAGGACTTTTCCTAGAGGCTTTCCCTCACACCTCTATCATCTTCTATTCATAATTCACCCCATAAGAAACTTTGTTTCTTTTCAGGATTCCAATTTTTCTTGGAATTTCCACTTTATTAGGAACTAGAGTGATAATAATGAACTAGTCAACTAGAGTCCCTTATGCTTTTACATTTTTCTACTCATCTCTCACTAATCCATATAGGAGAATTTTGACTTTGAAATCTTCTGGTGCATTTTATTGTAAGTCTTTTTTTTAACATTTCTAACCGACTCTCCTAATCACCAGAGGCTCCTACTTAACAAATCAATTTAGAAATCCAAAACTCCCCCTAAGGTCAACTGTTTCATCTGGAGCCTGGACAGCAGAACTTAAAAGAATTAACACAGATAACATGTTGCGGATTCTTAGACCTAGCAGCTTTTTCTCCTGATAAGTTCATGCATAGATCTAGCTCAGAAACTGTAACCCATTTATTTTTGCAATGCAAGGCGGCTAGTTTATTGGGGAAGAACCTGTTTGGGATTCTTGGTGAACAGTGGGTGAGTTCTCTCACCTTGGCAGGAAAAAGGAGCCTATGTTCCTATAGCAGTGCGCAATTTATATAGTTTTCTAGTGCATTTAGTAGAAGAAGAATGCCCGTATTTATAAGGATGTCTCTTTGCCCTCACATTTGCTATGGAATACGACTGTGTTTTTGGCTTCTTTCTAATCCTCGGCTCATGTATGTTTCAGAGGAATTTCTATTATTGATATACAAAGAAATTGGAAACCTTATGTTTTCTTGAGTCATTTGGGCCCAATATTTTCTAATCTTTTTTTTTCTTTTACGAGGATTTTTTATCCTTCTCCTAGATGTACATTCTATCCGTTCTTTCTATTAATGTATTCTTTTATATTAAAAAAATGTAATAAAGTACTCTCTTAAACCCTCTGAGTCCTGAAATCCCAAGTTTCTTCCTGGACTGGGAGAAGTCCAGTAATTGTTTTGCCTTTCTACTTTGGAAATCCAGCCAGTAAAAATTTTGAATAAACTAAATTATACACATTAAAGAAGCACTAATGTAAACATGCCCTATATATCACTTTCTATCATCTGTGTCCATTCCAAACATCCAATACATATATATTTCATGACGTTCCATCTCTTCCTTCAGATTTCAGAAATGTAACAGGGTGACTGCTACGCTGCCATAACATTTGTAATTTTCGAGAACACAGAAAATATTTCAATGGCATCTAAAGAGCATTAGCTTTATTGATCTTTGCAGCAATGGCATTTTTCAGAATCTCAGTTTTATAATGAGGCTATAGAAAGGCTTGCATAAGATAGATAACTAGAGGATAAAATTGTTGGTCTTCCTTATTAAGTTACTACATTCCAGGTTCAGGTCAACCGGTCAAGTACAAAGCTACAAACTTGGATTGGAACAGAAGCCAATATAAAAGTTTACTTGCAAATAATTAAAATACCAGGAAAATCAAACAAACTCAACTATTTATTTTTTACAGCCATTATGATTTCACAAATCAGGTTTGAAGGTCTCTACCCAGAAACTTACAGCACATAAATGAGCTTTATGTCATCAATATCAAGGAATCAGGTTGAGGATCAGTCATTAGATACACATCTTAATTATAAAATTTGCCTTTAATGTCAGCAGGAAAAAATGCAACAGACTAATTCCAAGACTTATTAACCAATATCACAAGGTTAATAAACATAAAGGTGGTTAACAAAGGACATCATGCAAGATTGTTAGCAAAAGAAACATTATGTTAATTGACTTTTATTTTTAATCAATACTTTAATACTTTGTTTTCCTGCAATCATCTTCTTCAGTCCTTATTAACATCACCACAAGTCCAGACACTAAACATGCATAAATTCACATACATAGTTTTGAGTAGAACAAAGGGAGTTTCGGTATTGAGTGCCTTGATTATCATTACTAATGTTTTACTTGAAGTTAAATCTGAATATTTATCTCTGTATAAACATTGCAATATGAGACTACAATATATATATACACTTGACTACAAGATAGAGGAACCTGATTCCTAGAACATTAATTATCTATGCTAAGTCCTAGAACATTAATTATCTATGCTAAGCCCTAGAAGTGTAAATACAATGAATACATAGATACAATGAATAGAACTCCACCATCTACATCGTTCACTTATTATGATTATAATCAACAATCACCCTCAAGCTGGAGCATATATGTCTGATGCAACCAGCTTGTCACATATGTATGCTATCTTAGGACCCCGTAAGGACTTAGTCATCATGTCTGCTAGTTGATCTTTAGTAACCACAAAAAAGGTCTTAATGATGCCTGAGAGGATCTTTTCTCTGATGAAGTGACAATTAACTTTTATATGTTTAGTCCTTTCATGAAAAATTAGATTCAACGAGAGATACAAGGCTGATTGATTATCACAAGCAAGTTCCATAGGACCTATCTCACAAAACTTCAACTTTGAGCAAATATTTTAGCCACAAGAGTTTGCTAGTAGTATTAGCCATAGCATGATATTCTGCTTCTGTGCTCGATCTTGCAACAATAGTTTGCTTCTTGCTTTTCCATGAAATCAAGTTACCTCCAATAAGCACACAGTAACTTGAAGTGGACCACCCATCACTAACATCACCTGCCCAATCTGCATCTGTATATCCACTGATATTAATATGACCCCTGTCCATATAAACAAGTCCTTTACCAGGTGATCCCTTGATGTATCTTAGAATCCAAACAACTGCATTCCAATGACTGTCACATGGTGAGTTGAGAAACTGACTCACAACACTGACAGGAAAAGCAAGGTCTGGTCGAGTCATTGTGAGATAATTTAACTTCCCAGCTAATCTTCTATATCTGCCTAGGTCAGGATAGGGCTCCCCCTGATTAGGTAGAAGTTTCACATTTGGGTCCATAGGAGTATCAACAGGTTTACAATCAAGCATCCTTATTTCTTCTAGAATATCAAGGGCATATTTCCTTTGAGAAATAGCAACACCTGTTCTTGATTAGGCTACTTCAATCCCAAGAAAGTATCGCAATCAACCAAGATCTTTAGTTTTAAAATGTTTAAACAGGTGTTGCTTCAATTTCTTAATGCCTTCTTGATCATCACCTATAATGACAATATCATCCACATACACCACAAGATAAATAAGTTTATTCAATGGTGAGCATTTAAAGAATACAGAATGGTCCGCCTCGCAACGAATCATGCCAAACTGCTGAATGACTTTACTAAACTTCCCAAACCAAGCGTGAGGTGACTGTTTTAAGCCATATAAGGACTTTTGTAGCCTACAGACAAAGACCTGACTCCCCCTGAGCAACAAACCCAAGTGGTTGCTCCATATAGATCTCCTCCTCCAGATCACCATGTAAAAAAGGCATTTTTAATATCCAGCTGATACAAGGGCCAGCGTCTCATGGCAGCCATAGACAAGAACAAAAGAACAAACGTCATCTTAGCAATAGGAAAAAATGTATCATTGTAATCCAAACCATAGATCTGAGTGTATCCCTTTGCTACCAGTCGGGCTTTCAATCGGTCCACCTGCCCGTCAAGGCCAACTTTAACAGTAAATACCCATTGATAGCCAACTGTAGATTTTCCCGGAGGAGGTGAAACAATGGTCCATGTATTATTAGATTCCAAAGCAGTCATCTCATCAATCATTGTCTGTCGCCATCCTGGATGGGATAGTGCTTCCTAAACATTCTTAGGAATGGTAACAGATGACAAAGTAGACACAAAGGCAAAATGAGAAGGTCTAGGAAATTAGGGCTAAATGTATTATATTTATTCTGAATAATCATACAGAATATATACAGGAATTCTAACCTATTTTAGGAAATAAAATAACTCTCTATTCTAATATCAAATCCCTTGATTCAAGGGATCTTTCCTAATCACACAAATCTGTACAGATAACAAATAATTCCTAAAATAATCTTTCCTAAAATATCACACGGTTTCCCACACTCCCCCTCAAGCTGGTGAATAGGTGTTTTCCATTCCTAACTTGGATACAATCTTTTCAAAATTGTGGTTGTTCAGTCCCTTGGTGAGAATATCTGCAAGTTGGCCTTGAGAGGACACGTACGGAGTGCATATCAAGCCATTATCAAGTTTTTCTTTGATGAAGTGCCTGTCTACTTCAATATGTTTAGTTCTATCATATGCTGCACCGGGTTATGGGCTATGCTGATTGCTGATTTATTATCACAATAGAGCCTCATTGGTTCTTCCTATTTTATTCTCAAATCCTCCAAAATGATTTTAAGCCATAGCAGCTCACATACACCCTATGCCATGGCTCGTAATTCTGCTTCAGCACTAGACCGAGCTACTACACTTTGCTTTTTACTTCTCCAAGACACGAGATTTCCTCCAAGAAAGGTGCAGTACCCTGTAGTCAACCTTCCATCCACAATTGATCCTGCATAGTCAGCATCCGTATAGGCTTCAAGATTCACATTCCCATTCCGCTTGAACAGAATTCCTCTCCTCGAAGTTCCTTTAAAGTACTGTAAAACTCTGTGTGCAGCTTGCAAATGAACCTCTTTTGGGCTATGCATAAACTGGCTAATTAGGCTCACTGCGTAGGCAATGTCTGGCCTGGTATGCGACAAGTATATAAGTCTGCCCAGTAGTCGTTGATATGTCTCCTTGTCTACTGCAGTATCTTCTGCATTTCCAAATTTTAGGCTTAGATCCAATGGGGTGCTGGCAGGTTTGCAAGCTGTCTTACCAGTTTCTTTGAGCAAATCTGTAATATATTTCTGCTGGGATATGAAAATTCCTTTCTTGGAGTGAGCCACTCCAATTCCCAAAAAGTATTTCAATTTTCCCAAGGTCTTGATCTCAAATTCCTTGGCTAAGCATTGACTCAACCTTTGCTGCTCCTCTCTATCATCTCTAGTTAATATAATGTCGTCCACATACACCAATAACACTGTTACTCCCCCTGACTTGGAGTGTTTGATGAACAAAGTATGATCCCCTTGGCTTTGTTTATAACCCAGGCCTGTCATAACTTTAGTAAACCTGCCAAAGCATGCCCGAGGGGACTGTTTTAGCCCATACAAGGCCTTTTTCAACTTACAAACAGTGTTGGCAGCCACCTTTCTACCATATCTTGGAGGTATCTCCATATAAATTTCTTCTTCAAGTTCTCCATGTAGAAAGACATTTTTTACATTGAATTGCTGCAAGTCCCAACCATAATTAGCAGCAAGAGATAATATCACCCTAACTGTGTTCATTTTGGCAACCGGGGCAAAGGTCTCCAAATAATCAATTCCATAAGTTTGGGTGAACCCTTTGGCAACTAACCTTGTCTTATACCTCTCAATTGATCCATCAGCCTTGTATTTTACTACATATACCCACTTACATTCAACTAGTTTTTTTTCTGTTGGTAAAGTAACTAGCTCCCAGGTGTTATTCTTCTCTAATGCCTCCATCTCTAAGTCCATAGCTTGTTTCCATTTTCTATCAAACAATGCCTCACATAGGGTAGTAGGTATGGATGTAGTGTTTAGATTTATAAGGAAGCTTTTATGGGTAGGAGAGAAATTTTTAAAGGATAGGTAATTTGAGAGAGGGTAAAGTGGCTGTTTAGTGCATTTTTTGGTCCTTTTTCTAATGGCAATTGGGAGGTCTAGGTCATCTAGGTTTTCGGTTTCAACCTGTGTAGCTGGAGAATCAGAAATTGTTACCTCATTTAGTGGAGCCGAGTTGGATTCTTGAACATGGGTAGATCCTACAATGGCCTTTGATTTCTTTGAATATACCAGATTATTTCCTCATCTCACATCAAGTTCAGGTTCAGGTTGGTTGGGAGGATCAGCTTCACTTGTTGCAAGTTCGGATGGTGGGGTCCCAAGAGTTTCTTGCCCAGTTTCAGGGTCAGATTCAGATTGATCTGGTTTAGGGTCAAAACTCAAATCTGGAAAAATGGGTAATCCAAAATTGGTTTCCTTATCTTCCCTAAAACTCTCTCCTTGAAGATAAGGTTGACTGAAATAGCCTTCTTGCTCATTGAAGGTAACATCCCTTGACACAGAATATTTTGGATGGAGGGTGGTAGCACTTATACCCTTTTTGGGTAGATGAGTACCCAACAAAGACACACCTTAAGGCTCTAGGATCAAGTTTTCCCCTGTCTGTACTATGAATATGGACAAAGGAAACACACCCAAAGATTCTTGGTTTAAGGTTATTTGTTGTGGACAAATTTGGGTAGAAGGAGGCTAGAACATCCATAGGACTTTTTGATCCTAAGACTCTAGAGGGTAGTCTATTGATGAGATGTGTTGCAGTAAGAACTGCTTCACCCCATAAATTTTTTGGAACATTATTTTGGAACAGTAGTGCCCGGGTTTGATTTAGAAGGTGCCCATTTTTTTCTCTCTACAATCCCATTTTGCTGTGGTGTTTTGACACAATAAGACTCATGAATTATACCCTCTTTTTGACAAAAGGAAGTAAGCAAGTTATTAAAGTAGTCTTTGGCATTGTCAGACCTAAGTTTCTTGATGTTAACACCAAATTTTTTTTTTATCATGGAGTAGAAATTTAGAAAGGCAGAACTGACCTCAAATTTTTATTTAAGTAAGAAAACCCAAGTAACACGGGTGCAATCATCTATAAAAGTTACAAATCATCGAGCACCAGACACATTTGGAATATTAGAGGGACCCCACACATCAGTATGAACAAGATAAAAAGGAAATATACTCATTTTATTGCTTATTGGAAAAGGTACACGCTTGTGTTTAGCAAGTTCACACACCTCACAATGAAGACTTAACATCTAATTTGGTAAAAAAGGAAGGAAACAACATTTTTATAACTCTAAAGGAAGGATGCCCCAGACGACAATGATAAAGAAGAATTTTTTCTTTGTTGGACATCACAGATTCAGATATGAAGAAGTGGGATAATCTGCTCTTGCTAGACAGGTTTGGGTCTTCTAGATAATAAAGGTCATTCCATTCTCTAGCATGTTCAATCGTCCTTCTCGAATCCTTGTCCTGTAACACACAATGATTACTGTGAAAAACAACATTACATGACAAATCTTTTGCAAATTTTTGTATAGAGACCAGGTTGGTGGACAGTTTTGGGACATGGAGCACGTTTTTTATGGTCATTGATGGGCTGATGTGAACATCTCCTTGACCAGCTGCAGTTATAAGGGTTCCATCAGTTGTGGCAATTTTCTTGTTGCTGGGACATAGGGAATATGCGGAAAAGTGTTTGGGTAAAGGTGTCATGTGGTCAGTGGCACCAGAGACCAGTATCCAATAATGGTTAAAGAATGTATCTAAGACATTTAATCCAAAAGAAAATGGAAATGGAAATGGAAATGGAAATGAAAATGAAAATGGAAATGGAAATGGAAATGGAGATGGAAAAGAAAATTTACCTGAGTATGCCAAAGAACATGTACCTGTTGGATTCTCCAGTTTACCAAGGAAGGTCCTCACCCTTTCTATCTCCTCCTGGTTGAGATTGACAATGTCTGATTTATTTTCTTCACTTGTTCCAGCAGCAACATGGGCATGTCCTCCCTTCCTTGGGAATCCTCCTGTGTCCCCACTCTCGATCTCGAGTTGGGGGCTTTCCATGTAATTTCCAACACTTCTCTCGAGTGTGGTGGGGCTTATTGCAGTAGGTACACCGTAGACCATCATTTTTCCTTTCCACATTTGTCAACCCTCCTTTTCTCTGTTCGGTAATCATGGCTGAAGTCCCATCTCCTTTATTATGATCTGCTACCATAGCGGAATTTTCAACTGCTAGATTATCTAACATTAAACTCCTTCTGCTTTCTTCACTTCGTATCATGACCACCACTTCATTGAAGCCTGGAACTTTTTGTTTCCCCAAGATTTGAATCCTGACCTGGTCAAATTTAGAATTCAAACCCACAAGGAAATCATAGACCATGTCTTGTTCAATATACTCTTTGAGAGTAGCTGCATCCTCAGAACATTTGGTCTTTATGACCCTATAATGATCCAGTTCCATCCACAACGACTTGAGCTGGTTAGCATATTTAGTAACAGTCTTGTTCCCCTGTTTTGCTGCTAAAGTTTTCACCTTTACGTCTATACTTGAAAAGCATCTTTGGCCTTAGAGTAGGTTTGCTCTACAGCATCCCAAATCTCTTTTGCTGAGTTGAGGAACATGCAGGTGTCACTGATTTCTGGAATCATTGAATTCCACAGCCATGCCATGATCATTGAGTCTTCCTCATCCCATGTAGTAAACTTAAGATCCTCCTTCTTAGGTCCAGCCTCTGTCAGGTGACTCACTTTTCCCTTGCCTTTCAGAATCATACGAATGAGTTGGGCCCATTTTAGATAATTTTTTCCATTCAATCTATATGCTGAATGGATACTCTGCAGCTCTCCGGATTGTTGGGACTGACTATGCCCTGTTTCTGGATTTACGACTTCCTCCTCCTTAGACATTGTAGGGGTAGCGGATTCACACTAATTAATGGAAAAGGTAAGAAAACTGTGCAGTGAAAGCATAGGACTGGTGCGATGAAGGCACACAGACTTGTAGCAGCAATGAAGGCCGCCGTTTAGGGTGCAGCAACAATGAAGGCTGCCGTTTAAGGTGTAGCAGCAATGAAAGTCACCGTTTAGGGCTTAGGTTGCGCAAACAGAGCCTCCCAGATAGGGAGCTCTGATACCATCTAGGAAATTAGGGCTGAATGTATTATTTTTATTCTGAAAAATCATACAGAATATATACAGGAATTCTAAGCTATTTTAGGAAATAAAATAACTCTCTATTCTAATATCAAATCCCTTGATTCAAGGGATCTTTCCTAATCACACAAATCTGTACAGATAACAAATAATTCCTAAAATAATCTTTCCTAAAATATCACACGGATTCCCACAGAAGGAGATAATCTATGGTAACTCAGAAAATTGTAAATCGGATGAGGATTGAGAGTAGAGCGTTTACCTTTACGGAGTGCAACAAGTAGGTCAGCGGAAGTGTCAGGTGGGACCGCAGTGGGAGAAGCGATTGGAGCGGGGGCTGAATCATGAGAATCAATAGTAGGTGTGATCTCAGGAAATTCAGGATTCCGGAGCTCATAAGTAATACCAAATCGACGCAACGGACGGTCATCCTGTGACTGTGGAGCTCGAGGATTAGAGACAGGTGTTGCAAAAAGAGGAATAGGTAGTACCTGAGATGAAGTAGAGTCGGATGTAGCTAATATGACAAAAAAAGGGTATCCTCAAAGAATGTACCATCTGCAGATACATAAAAGCGATGTGTAGAGGGAGAATAACATCAATATCCCTTCTGAACTCGAGAATACCCAAGAAAAATACATTTAATAGCCTGAGCAGACAATTTATCATGGCCAGGGGAGAGATCATAAACAAAACAAGTGGAACCAACCACACGAGGAACAACATAAAGAAGATCTTTAGGAAATCAAAGAGTGAGGAATTTTATTACCCAAAACAGAAGATGGCATTCGATTTACTAGATAACAAGCTGTGAGAACAACGTCACCCCAAAACTTCAATGGTGCATTAGCATTTATTAAGAGAGTCCGAGCTGTATCAACAAGATGACGATGTTTGCATTCAGCCACACCATTTTGTTGTAGTGTGTGAGGACAACTGGACTGATGTATGATGCCATGAGAACTCAGGATTTAAAAGACACAGAAAAATTTTCTTTTGCTTTATCACTGCGCAAAACATGAATTGTTTTTCCAAACTGATTCTTTATTTCGGAACAAAAGGTTTGAAAAGCATCAAATAACTCAGAACGATCTTTCATTAAAAATAACCGAGTACATCTTGAAAAATCATCAATGAAAGTAACATAATACCTATATCCTAAAATAGAAGGAACACGACTCAGACCCCAAACATCAGAATGAACAAGATCAAAAGGAGACATAGTTTGACTATTGACACTACTAGGAAAAGATACTCTAACATATTTTCCAAGTTGACACGACTCACAGTTCAAGGTCTTCAAATGTGAAAGATGAGGGACCATATGCTTTAACTTGTCCAAACTTGGATGACCCAGCCGACGATGTAGGAGATCGGTAGACTCTGAAACAGTACATATGGTGGAAGAAGAAGATCGAAGGTAGTAGAGACCTTATAATTCAGATCCAGCTCCAATCGTCTGTCTTGTACTCCGGTCCTGTATAAGAAAGGAATCAGAATTAAAGGTTATGGAACAATTTAAAGTGCGAATAATTTGGCTGATTGAAATTAAATTGAAGGAACAGCCAGGTACAAACAACACTGAATTTAAAGGTAATGATGGAAGAGGTGAAGTTTGACCAATACCAGCGGCCTGTGCCTTAGACCCATCGGCAAGAGTAATATTGTGAGATGTTTTAAGAAATGACAATTTAGAGAAAAGAGAAGGATTACCGCTAAGTGATTAGAAGCACCAGAGTCTAAAATCCAGGATCTAACAGATGCAGATTGAGAGAGACAAACTGTAGAATTACCAGTGTGAGCAACGGTGGCCGAAGAAGAAGAAGCCTGTTCAGTGGCTTTAAACTGAAGATACTCCTTATACTCATTGACAGAAAGTAGATGATCTTTTTCGGACTCGATCTTGTGCTCAACAACTAGTTCAAGAGACTGAGCTACATTGGCAGTTTTATTTGGGAATCCATGTAGGGAATAGCATCGATCTTGAGTGTGTCCATCTCGCTTACAATAAGAACAGTGAAGATTACCTCTACCACCTCTGCCATGACCACCACCTCTACGACCACGAATTCGGCCTCCTCGGTCAGTTGAGTTTGAGACAAAAACCGAAGACTCGGATGTTGTTTGAGAATCATCTCCAGAGGAAGCTGTCGGAGAAGGAACTCGAAGCAAACAATCAATGAGTTCCTCCGCCATAGGAATATTGGGATTTGTCAGAGTCTGATTCCGAACAAATTCAAAGTCTTTGTGGAGGCTATGAAGAACAAATACCATAAGCATGTTATCAAGCTTACCCAACATCTTTTGTGCATCATCATCAACCAGCATCAATTTAATCTCCTCACAATTGGATTGTGCTTTATTCGGATAGGAGGGCAAGTAAAGCTCAGTCATCTGCATTGTCGCCAAACTATGAATCATCTCATATAACCGTTGTATATCATTAGCATAAACAGTTTGAGTCTTCTTCCAAATTTCGCAACATGTCTTGTAAGGACAGAAATGCATCATTAATCTTGGTTCAACAAACTGCCACAACAACGATACAAGCTAATAATTTTCCCGTTGCCACTCATCCTTCTCAGATTCAGCAATGTTAGTAGCCTTTTTAGTGAGATGGTTAGACAATCCTTGACCTAGAAACCATACCTCTACAGCATTACGCCAATTCAAATAATTCTTACCATTCAACTTCTCTGTAGCAATGATGGGGGACCCGGAAAACGCAAAAGAAATAAGACTCTTCTTCTCTGGATTGAAGCCTCCCTTAGTAGATTCGGCCATGTAAGAAGTTCAGAAGAAATGGCAAAATGTACCCAGAAATAAAAACTCAAGCACACGGATTCAAAGAGGGGTAGCACAACAACAAACCCAGAAACCAAACAAGGGCAAAAAAGAACCAGGAGGAGACGACGAACACAGCAGCGAAAGCGGCGACGTCAACAGCGGCCGGGAGGGTGGCGCGTGGATCACACGCGTCAGAGAATGAAGCTGCTGAAGATGGCGCGTGACGGCGGCGCTTGGATGGACAGCCGGTCGGCAACATCTGAGGTGAACTGTAGTGTCACTTTGAGCACTAGACGACTACAAACAATGGGTCAGCGCTGACAGCAGCTGAAACCCAAAAGCAAGATAACAGGAACGAACCAGAAATCTCTGGTACCAACTTGAAGTTAAATTTGAATATTTCTCTATGTATAAACATTGCAATATGAGACTACAATATATATATACACTTGACTACAAGATAGAGGAACCTGATTCCTAGAACATTAATTATCTATGCTAAGTCCTAGAAGTGTAAATACAATGAATACATAGATACAATGAATAGAACTCCACCGTCCACACCGTGCACATCGTCCACTTATTATGATTATAATCAACATTTTTTAAAACTGGACCGGAGATTAAAGCAGTGAAGATACTGGTTCACAGTTTACTGGTCCAACCGTGGTCAAACCGGTAATAATTTAATATATATTTATTTATATAATATTATATTAAATAATATTTTTTTGGCAAATAAATGAAGTTCCCTCTTTATTAACAAAGAAAAATGGAAAATTTGTTGAGCAGGCCACATTTTATTTTTTGTTTACTTTTCTGGACTTTAGCTTCATTTTTTAATAAAAAAATAAATAGAAAGATGGAAAATTTGTTGAAAAGTCAGAGTCATTCATTGTTACTAATAAATTAAATTTGTTTCTGTACCAAATAAAAAAAATTAAACTTGTTTCACATCAAACAAAGCAAATTTAAGTTTCTAATACCAAGGCCACATCAGGCTTCATCTTTATTTGGCCTCACCGACTCATCTTCATTCTTCTCTCTCTCTCTCTCTGTGTTAGTCTCCAGTGTCTACACGGCTACACCTCTCCTCGCCACTCTCTGTTGAGCGACACAGCAATGTGTGGGTGACACAACATCAGCTGCTTGTGGCGGAACAGGAGCTCCTGACAGCAGGCAGCAGCTCGTCATCGGCAAGAAGGGTTGATTCTCCGGTGTCTAGCTCATCATTTTAGCTTTTTTTGGTTCAAGAAAAAAACCATTTTAAACCAGTAAATCATTGGTTTTTACCGGTTTTTCCACTTTTCCACCGGTTCGTCCGGTTCTAATCCGGTTTTTTATCCAACGGTTTTATGGGTTAATAGGACTGGACAGATGACCAGTTTTCTCCATTCTGGTTTTTTAATCATTGATCATTACATTAGTCATGTACTTAAGGAACAAGGAAAGACTACCACAAAAGAGAACTTCCCAACCCAAAACTTATCAGTTGAAGCTTTTTATCTCGAGGCATTTCGTCATTTCAGTATGGAAACTACCCAACAAAAAAAGCTGGAAATCAATAGAAATAGGTATAGTACCTGACGAAGATTGATAAGATGCTCAAATGCATCTTTAATTGTGTTACTGAATGCTTCATTCTTGAAAAAGCTTGCTTCCCATATTGTGTCAAGAGAAGCCTTAAATTCCAGAAGGGAGGAAACCATATCTTTATCTTTCTCCTCATCCATAACAATGCCCTGCCCAGTTCTCCTGATGTATGAACTAAGGGCCTGCCTCAGTGACTCAAGGGCATTGACCCTTGAAAAGAGTGAGTACATTCTCTGAAGGTCTTCAATACGATTCCCATCCATAAGCATAGTAAAACCCTGTAGCAGAAGACAAAAAATTAAAGCAAGGGAAAAAAAACCATTGCCAAAGAAAGATTTCAACCGACAAAAATCCAAAAGCTGTTATTAATAAGAACCTTATCAAGAATGGCAGGTATATGGCGTTCAAGAAGTTGCTTTTCTGCTGTCGCTATCAATGCCTTCCTAGTACTTGCATCCAAGTAGATCAAACATCTTTCATGTTCCTCTTGCAATCTTGTCTGCAAAAATGAGTACCCAAAAATATCCCTACAGTAAATACAATGTGGGAAACGGGATGGGATTGAATTTGAAAAGAAAGATAACTTTTATGGTCAGATAAAAATCTGATAGGGCATGGCACAATCCATTTGTTAAATAATTACAAAAGGAGCACATAGGATTGTCAATAATTAAAGCTAAGAAAATAATACAAGAAAGTAAGGGAAAAGAAGCACCTCTACATGCTTCAAGTAATCTGGAGCATCTGATTGCTGCATGTATTTCATACCTTCAGCAGCATAAAATTCAGACGTGCGTTCAAGGAATGGCTTCTCAAAGCTTTCTGAATAAATTCCCAGAGCAGTAAACATCTTCAAAAGATGGTTTAGAAGAGTTCTATCCACTGCTTCACCTAATCTGAAAAATCAGACATAAAACTAAAAAATGTAAGACAGAGTATTCAATGGCCTTATTCATACACGGATGATCAGCCAGCTGATTTTCCTGTATTAAGAGAGAAAATTTAATGACTAAATCACACAAAATGATCACAGTAGAAAAAGAAGTATCTAAACTCCTGGCGGATCAAATTCATTTCAGTATAATGGTATAGAATATATTAGTCTAGCCCTTAACCTTGCACACATCACTAGATTGAGACCACTCAAGCCAACATTATTCACTAAATTATCCCTTGTATCTCAAACATTAACAATGGCTCCAAATATATTTTACGACAAAAAAACTACAAGCATCTATTGTCTCAAGCAATTAGATCCTCGACAGAACATGTTCACTCATCAGTGTCATATTCACTCCGTCCATTCAAGGCTCACTGCGAACAAAACTACAACAACAACAACAACCAAGCCTTTTCCCACTAGGTGGGGTCAGCTACATGGATCAAACGACGCCATTGTGCCCTATCATAAACCAAGTTTTCAGATATGTTATTCAGATCTAAATCTTTTTTAATCGTTTTACCTATAGTCTTTCTTGGTCTTCATCTACTTCTAACTATTTGGCTATTATCTACCTGATCTACTCTTCTTACAGGGACTTCTAAGGGTCTTCTCCTTACATGTCCAAACCACCTAAGGCGAGATTCTCCCATCTTTTCCACAATAGGTGCTACCCCTACTTTCTCTCTAATGCATTCATTCCTAATCCTATCTTGTCTTGTATGGCCACACATCCAACGCAACATCCTCATCTCCGCAACACTGATCTTATGCTCTTGTTGGCTTTTTACCGTCCAACATTCAGTACCATATAACATCGCAGGCCTTATAACTGTGCAGTAAAATTTACCCTTAAGCTTGAGAGGCACTTTTCTATCACAAATAACTCCTGAAACACTCCTCCATTTCATCCATCCAACTTGAATCCTATGGTTTACATCTCCCTCTATCTCTCCATCATTTTGTATGATAGATCCAAGGTACCTAAATTGTGTGACTTGTGGTATTGTATGATCTCCAATTTTCACCGCAAGCTAGCATTAACACGCCTCTTACTGAACTTACATTTCATATACTCCGTCTTACTCCTATTTAGACGAAGGTCATGTTCTTCCAAAGTTCGTCTCCATGGCTCTAACTTTCCATTTGTTTCCTCTCTCGACTCTCCAACTAAGACTATATCATCTGCAAAAAGCATGCATTGTGGCACCGACTCTTGGATATGCGCAGTAAGCACATCCAAGACCAAGGTAAAAGATATGGACTCAAAGCTGACCCTTGATGCAGTCCTATAGTTATAGGGAAATCTTTTGTGGCCCCGCCCTATGTTCTCACACTAGTTTTAGCCCCATCATACATATCTTGGATTACTCGAATATAGGCGATACGAACTCCTTTCTTCTCCAAAACCTTCCATAGGACCTCTCTCAATACCCTATCGTAGGCTTTTTCCAGATCAATGAAAACCATGTGTAGGTCTTTTTGCTTCCTCCGATACCTCTCCATTAATCTTCGTAGAAGATAGATTGCTTCCATGGTTGACCTCCCAAGCATAAAACCAAATTGATTCTCTGAAATAAGAGTCTCTTGTCTTAATCTCCATTCAATTACTCTTTCCCATAACTTCATGGTATGACTCATGAGCTTAATTCCTCTGTAATTTGCACAGTTTTGTATATCTCTCTTATTCTTATAAATAGGGATTAAAGTGCTTCTCCTCCATTCATTTGACATTTTCTTAGATCGCATTATCTCGTTAAACAGCTTTGTGATCCAACTTATACTTTTCTCTCCTAGGCACTTCCATACCTCAATAGGTATATTATCCGGTCCGTCCGCTTTTCCATTATCCATACTCTTCAATGCTTCTTTTACTTCAAACTCCCTGATTCTACGATAAAATGTTTTATTTTGGTCCTCCTCTCTAGTGTTTAAAATGTCCGAGTCCCCTAATGTCCCATGTTCCTCATTAAATAACTTGTGAAAATAACTCTTCCATTGATCCTTAATGTCTTATTCCATAACCAAGACTTTACCCTCTTCATCCTTAATGCATTTCACTTGATCCAAGTCTTTTGAAACAAAACTACATGCATAAAATTAGATAAATTACAAAAGAAATTCTTTGCATGTATCCACTTTTCCTAACATTTGCTTTAAGTATGTATTCCAAATCTAAATGTGAAAACTAAATTGCAACAAGAAAATGAAGCTCTATATGCAATGGATAAAAAGAGATAAAACCAACTGTTTGCAAACTGCACACCCAAAAGCGGCAAAAGATTAAAAAGTAAACATAATAATTGACTTGCCCGACATCTTCTGATCAATAAAAGCAGTGGTGGAGATATGAGTGACAACAGTAGGCAATTGGTAGCAGATGATTTCGGGGGCAGCCCAAGGGCTATTTCTTTCAGTAGCAGTAATGTCAGCAAAATAAATTATGGAAAAAGCCATCTACAACAAGAATTCCATTCCAAACCCATCCAGAATTCTCCGATCTCGCTCCCACATGTCAAAGTGATGGTTCCTGGCTTTTGGGAATAAAAAGATGAAAGAGTGGCCTTCCTAGGTACTCACCTAACAACTAAATGGCCAATCCCCTGGAATGTAAGCAAATTGGATGGCCATTCGCATAAACAAAATATGCCCGATTGATAGCTTTCCTCATAGTTGATAGTGGGAGAGTCAAGAGAGGGAATAAATGGGAAACCAGAGCTGAGAAAAAAAGCTTTGGAAGCACATGGTTTCTAATTAAGTAGAAGTAAAACGGAGTATATGAAATGTAAGTTCAGATAATCGTGTGCTAGCACTAGCTTAGTAGCTTAGAGATGAAAATTGGAGATCATACCATATCACAAATTGTACGGTTTTGGTATCTTGGATCTATTATACAAAGTGAAAGAGAAACCGAGGAAGATCTAAACCATATGATTCAAGCTGGGTGAATGAAATTGAGAAATGCTTCGGATGTTATTTGTGATCAAAAGGTGTCTCTCAAGCTTAAAAGGAGGATAGTCCAATAGTTAAAGGTAGAGGAAGACCAAAAAAAAACTCTAGGTGAAACCATTCAAGAGGACTTAGATCTAAATGGCCTTTCTGAAGACTTGGTTTATGGCATAACACAATGGCGTCATTTTATCCATGTAGATGACCCCACCTAATGGGAAAAAGGCTTTTTGTTGTTGTTGTTGTTGTTGTTGTTGTTGTGGTATTTATAATATTTTTCCTTGTATGCAAAAGTTTCAGAGAATTACATCTTGGGGAACTTACAATTGGGAAACTTTTATATCCACAATTAGGGATCACATAACCACTCTAAGTGAACTGAAATTAACTATCTGAAATGCTCCTTAAGTGAAAGTTCCCCTTATTTCTTCCAATCTTAGTTCAACACATCTTACAGTTGTAAAGGAAAAGATAAAGAAATAAAAATGTGGAGGGCGGGAAGAATAATCATCAATGTATCACCATTGGCAAGCATATTCCGCAAGTATGCATTTCATTCAATACAGAATCAACAACATAAATTTTGAGCAGCAATGGGGGTAGAAACATAAAACATACAATTGAAAACAGAGAGAAAAACCAACAAAAGAAAAATATTAATGGAACTGTATGCATGCATGCATGAATACAAGAACACATGAACCAAATATATGAAGAATGACCTGCAGATATACAAAGGTGTACTAATCACTTATAAAACAGAGATTGCAAAATATGGATTTACCTTTCACTTTCAATCATACGTAGAAGACCAGTAACAGTTTTGTGTTCTACTTCTAGAGATAGTGAAAGATGTTTGCGGAAAAGTTGCAAACCCATGTCCCATAATGACCGTACATTTGCTGTTGGCTTCACATACGTCCTATCCAGGTACAAGGCTATACCACGAATCATCAACATTTGGTCACAAAGATCCTGCCAACATCTCTCAACTAGAGATAGAAAAACAACCAAATCTGGGCTTTGGCCAACTAAAGACTGCAGTGCTGCAGATATGTGTGCTTCACACTCCTTTTCAATCCGTTGATAAAGATTTCCCCCCATTTTGTAAAGGCAAAGATCACTCACAGCCTATGGACAAATATCAAGAGTTTGCCATGAAACTCTAATGAGATAATGCATGATGAATATTAACAGGGTTAAACGTATTACCAAATATAAAATAAAATCCTTTTCCATGATTACCTGATAAAGCTTCTCCAAGTCACAAGAATCAGGCTGCTTCAAGAATATAGCACAAATAGCTGACTTCAATTTCGCCCATGTATCCTCCTCAAAATTCAGGGGTAATGTTGGTTTACCTTTACAAGAAAAACCAAATGTATGAAAAAGAAATATAGAAGTCACCCTATTCATAAGCTAAATATTTAATATTTTAGGAACATATTTCAAAGAAGGAAAATAAACTTGCAGTACTTAGGTTATTGCTTTTGTTGATTGCCATGTTTTATAGGAGTGTTCAGCATAATCATATTACAAGACAGACAAGAAATTTTGAAGTTAAGGCACAGAATCTAAATGGTAGTGGTTGATAGATATCTCAAAATTAAGCTTAACTGTAGCCCAACCTACAACCACCACTTCGGACAAGTTAATATGGTGTTAGCAAGCCTCCACTTACTAAGGTGTACATTAAGGGTTCCCTTAGAGGATCAGCACCTCAAGTAAGCATTGAAAGTAATGTGACTTAAAATAACTGCCTGCACACGTCACATGGCAAGGAGGAGGAGAGAAGAGAAAGCAGGAAAGAAGTGAGTAGAGGGAAGGGAATGGAGAGACCAGACCTCTCAAATTGTCTGGGCTATCTTTTATCTTTTTCCTTTCTTCATTTGAGTGATCTTGTACTAGTTTCTGTATACAAGTCTCCATTGATACCAATATCATACTGATATCAGTATCAGAAGAGGAGATTCAGTGAATTAATTCAGTATTTTCTTTTATAATCTGTTCCAGTTTCTATCATATGGCAACAATGCATGGACCCACAAGGTGATCCTATAATGACAAGAAGGACAATGGAGATTAATAATGGCTAGCTAGCTTGAACAAGAATTATCATTATTTTATCATCTTTTCACAAGGTTCAAAAAACTCAATCAATAGAATCCATAAAACAGAATTTGCCTGGAAAATTATAAAACATATATCATCTTAAAATTAAGAAGCAAAAACTTCATATATTATGCCACAGCAAATAAAACATTTGGCTCTTTAAAGGTAAATGTCAATAAAACTATAGCAAAAGCTGATACACTATATAGAATACATGCAAGCAATGAAAAGTTTTTCTCTGCACAGACAGATGGCTGCTTGTTTCCTAGCTTGTGCTCCTTGCTGCGATGCAGAAAATGAATGAGCTCTCTAAGTTCTTGTTTTACTTTTTAACACTTATTATGACTAGAATGAATGAAGAATCTTGTGTAGCTGTTGAAGTCCAAATTTTTTAGAGGCTTAACAACTAACATAGTGGGAACCTGAAACACTTACAACTAACATAACAATAAACATATCATTCTATTATATACATATATATATATAAACACAAATCCATCAATTCAAATAGCCTGAGCAACCATCAATTCATTCCACAACCCATCAGTATAAACAGTCTTGAATGGATACTCACATTCAATAAAAGACTAACTTTTATTCTATTCCTAACCCATAATAATTTGTGTTCCATCCATGCTCATGAATAGCCATTGTAGGTATCTTCTATGTATGTGAGGTGAGAGTCCCTTTGGTGGTCATAAGGTTGCCTTTTATAATATTTTTCTATGAAGCACGGACACGCCATTTTTTAGGCCTGTTCGCGTGTTGGACACATGAGAACGCACGTACAACACATGTGTCTTGCGTGTCTGAATTTGTCCGATTAATAAAAATGTTTTTTTCGGCTTGGATACGTCTTAGACACAGATCGGATATGCTTGAACACATCTAAGACACAGCTCGGACACGACCCATTAATATTTTTTTAAAAAAATTAGTTTCTATAACTAACGTCCAGTTAGTAAACCCGTAACACACCCAAACCCAATCACATGACTGACGTCCCAAGCCACTATTGTCATATACTAGTATTTTAAGTTTTATCTTTTCACATGTCACCTATTAGGTTTTTAAGTTTTATCTTTTCATACACCACTATTTTCATTTGCTCCTTCTACCTCTGCTCATCCCAAGTTGTCCACTTCATCATCACCGAAGCTTGACTCACACTACTATTCCTTTTAGTTAAATTTTTTAAATACACATATACTTGTACATGATTAGTTTTATTAGGAGAAATTTGTTTAGGAGATTTTTTAAAAAATGTCAATAGAAATTATGCTCTATATTTTTAGGAGGGACTTACTAGGTAACAAATATTGGCATATATGACATATATTAAGATATTGTAAATCTTCAAGCTTATAGAAATGATATTAATGAATTATGAATCTATTTTCTTAAATTTTGCAATTATATATATACATAAACCAAATTCTTTAATTTACTTTGATATTATATATATATATATATCGTGTTCGTGTCTTGCAAATTTTTGAATTTGATGTGTCCCCGTATCCGTATTCATGTCGTATCCTGTGTCCATGTCCGTATCCGTGTTCATGTCTATCTCTGTGTCCGTGTCCGTTTCCGTTTCTGTGCTTCATAGATATTTTTGGGATAAGGGTATTAGGCCTTTTGGCATAGGCACCCAGGCCCAAGTACGGTCCACAACCCCTAGCTCGGGGCGAGCGAATGAACTGAGTGGGCTAAATTGCATAAAAACCATTCACATAATTAAAATCCCCCTCATGTTAAATAAGCAGCTAAATAATAGAAGTCACTAAAGCCTAGCCCTTAACACAAATTAAGATTAAAGAAAAAAAAATCTCGCAGCTGAACAGTGAGCACAGTAACAATTGAAGAACAAAAGGACCCATTTCATTACTACTCAATCCATCTCCAAACCCACAAAACCCTCAACAAGGTTTTTTTTATTGGATGGGATAAAAATTAATTAACCAAAAATACGAAAATTGAAAGCAAACAGAAATGGTTATGGTTGGTTGTTACCTTTGTGGAGCTTGATGAGGAGCTTCTTGGCGGGCTGAGGAGGTGTGGCTTTCTTCCGTGACAAATTGGCGGCCATGGCAATGGCGCCACGCGCATTGGGGTGGTCGTCGCTGGTTTTGAGATCGTCGTCGAGGGCCATGGAGGAGGCGGGGTCCAAAACGGCGTCGTGGTGGTGGTGATGGTGATGGTGGAGGCCGTTCTTGTTGTTGCTGGAGTCGAGGGAACTCGCCACGGCCTGCGACTTAGCCTTCTTCATTGGAGGAGATGAGCGGGCGGCGGCGTCAGTGGTGGTGGCTGAGCGTTTGGTATTGGTGGGGAGAGACATGAAAAGTGATCAACACAGCATTGTATTGTGTTTGTAAGTGAAACTAAAAAGACAACACCAGATAGATCAGGTTCAGCTTCATGAGAGAGATCAGAAAATGAGACAGAACTCTATTTTTTATTATTATTTGTATACTTTTAAATTATTTTATTTTTTTAGTTATTTCACTTTTTTTTACTGCTTTATTTTTTTGTCTTCCGTAAAATTAAAGAATAAAAGAATAACGATCATTTTATCTTAAATAATATTTATATTTATTTTAATATTATATAAAATTTAATTAATAAAATATAAATTATTGATTAATGAATATATATAAATATATAATACTTTTAATTTGATTTCATTAATTAATTTATATATTTTATTAATTATTTTTTTATTTTTTATTAACTAATTTTTTACATATTTATTAATTAATTTTTATATATTATTAATCTTAAATTTATACTTTATTAATTAATTTTATGTAATGTAAAAAATGGTGTTATTAAAAATGGATAAAATTATCGAAATTAAAAACTAAAACCTTGTAGAAGAATTTCTCACAATTTTGAAATTTACAAATATATAGTTTTTTTCATTGATGGAAAAGTTTTAGTTAGTACTTAAAAATTAATCTCACAATAATATTTATAAAAATATTTTTTAATTAAATAAATATATATATAATATATCATATATAATTTTATTTTTTAATTTTGATTTTTTATCACATACATTTTTTTTACACTTTTCTCAATATTATTTATCATATTTATTTTTTTATTACTTTCTCTCACTTAATCACACTCATTCAAAATCATTCATCCAAAATAAGTATAAAAATAAATGTGAGATAAAAAATAATATAAAACCATCATTTTCTTTATTTTCCATCTAATAAATGTCTGACACCAATTAAAAGAGAAACAACAATGAAAAGTGCTACCAGATGTCAGTGTTAGCCAGTTAGTTACAACACAAGTCTAAAAAAAATATTGGGCAAAATATAATAAATTTCTCCTAATTATGAATTATGTGTAAAAATTTCTCCCAGTATTTTAAAATTCAGTAACATAACTATTAAACTCATCAAATCATACATATTAGCTTTCTATAAGAAATTTTTTTACAAATGTTCAAGGAGGTCACTATGCATTAATATACACTGTTTAAATAGTTTAAATAATCGTATTAATAAGTTTTAAAATACAAAGAAATTTTCTATACATAATCTATAATAAAAAAGGATTTCTTGCATTTTGTCCAAAAATATGACAAACAATTCCAGCTTTGTGATATAAACAGTGTTTTGGGACTACAAAGGTTGAATATGATATGGACAGTGTTTCGAGGCAACGATTTTTTTGGGTTAACTAAGGGCTTGGATGGCCTATTGTTTAGCCCAAAGTACCATATGAAATGCAATTGGGTTGGAGAAGTTATTCGACCTTGGAGGCCAATTTGACATGAAGGGTCACGTCAAAGTAACATTCTTTTCTTATTTTTTCTTGGTTGCGTTAACATACTTGATTGCTTGCCAACTCTTATTATAAAGTTCAAGTTATGTATCCCAAAAGTTCTCATCAATTAACTCAAGCATGTATATTCTTTATGTTAATTTTCTTTTTTTTCTTTGATAAGATTCTTTATGTTAATTTTCCTTTACTACTTTATGTCCACTTTTTATATGTTAAAAAGTTTATTTTCATAAAATTTATGCAATTTTCATCACTACTCGCATTTCAAAACCAGGTTGTTGTGAATTCAACTACATGACACCAATGACGAACTCATAAATTTTTGTTAGTAGGGACAAATATTTTCATTCTATCATACGAATAATTTTTATTTGAAAATTGTGATATTTATTATTATTATTTTATATGTAATATTAATGTGACTATTATTTTTCAATTTGATATGTATAAGTACTAGTTTATTTAAGAATAGTTTACATGTAAACCATTTAAGATTGGTTAATATTTAAACACATAAATATGATTCTATGCAAAGTGAAGAACCAATTAACAATTTAATATTATGTGAATGAATTTGGGCAAAGTTTGAAAGAGATAAATTAGCAATGGTTTGTTAAAATTAAAATTTATCCAATTAACTTTGTATTTAAATAAAACCTTCTTAAGTTTTGTGAGAAATAAAAATGATGTGTTATATATATAGTAGTAAATTTTTTTTTTTTAACGAGGTCATGTGCTCCCAAACCCACCATCGTGGATACGTTCCTGCATGACACCAACGTGATTTGAAGTTTGTATGCAATCTAGATTATTTGGAAGTGGAAACCTCACTTGTTAGGTAACTTTTATGGTGCACCTCTTAAGGTGACTTTTAAAAGTTGTTATTTATTTAAAAGTCTCTTGTATTATTTTTTTAACCCCTTATCTTTTTCTTTTTCTTTTTTTTTTTTCATTTTACTCTTTATCTCTTCTTTTCTTCTCTCTATTGTGTCAAAGCTAAGCTACTCCACACCAGGCAACCAACCTTCAACGTATTATTATCAGAAGTACCACAGAAGAGGCCACCTTATACGTTGCCCTACTAGGTGGTTTGGTGAATTAATTTCTTAACAAATTATTCAGACCGCAGGCTTGTCCTACAAGTGGTTTGGTGTTAACAATGAAACTTTGAATTGGTATGAAATGAAAGTTGTGTCCTACTTTCTACTCAATACATCTTTCGCGCTTCTACCAAACCCGTCAAGATGAGGCTCTTCCTCTTCCAAAACGAAGTCTCAGGCACTGCCAGCAAAACTTCAAGCCTCACCATAAACCACTGTCGGAGCACAGCCCAATCGCCGCATCACGCCTTTGTTCTTGTTAAAGCCACTGCTCGTTAGAGCCACTTTAGGGACTAATTTGTAATAATAAGTTTCACCAACTTACCTAATCAGCAAGTAGCATGTCATCAATCTCCACCATCCATCTCATTTTCTTATTTTCCAACGACAAGAAACTTAAGGACCACTGGGGTGCACCTTCAACAGAGCCCACTTGTTATGGAATGAACTCTAAGTTCTTATAAAATAGGTTTGGACTCTATCCATCAATGACAATGGGACATTTTGGATTGGAAGCAGTGTGGTTCTTTTCTTATTAGTTGCTTATAAATAAATAAATATATATATATATATATATATATATATATATATATAAGGGATTAATTGGCATTGGTGTAAGTTGAAATCACTTTTATACTATTAAATAATTTTTAATTAGATAATTTTCTCAAAAATCTATCGTTAAATTAAAGTTTTTATCATATTAATTATATTTATAAAATTTTACATTAATTTAAATTATTTTGTACTTCATTTGTATGCATCAAAATTAATGTAATATATATTTTTGAAATATATGAAAGTATGAACTTTGATTACATTATTATTGATGTTTAATATTTTCAAAGATTGGCACAAATGATCAACATAATGGATAGTTATAATCTAATGGTTAGATCAATAAAAATTACATACTATATAAAGTTATTGAATGGTGTATGAACCGTCTAAACCCAATAAACTTGGATAAGTCTAAACGTTATTAATACAAACTTTGGCTATCATCATTGATTGTCCAAGTTGGGGGACTGTATATCATCCTGACCCAATTAGCATCCAGTCATTCATATGCTAGGCCTATTTCGGAACGCCAAGCTCATGAAAGTTCGGGTCAACCCAACTGATGACCTGTCTACAAGATCTGACCGGCCTATACCCGAATAGGAAATGACTCGACAAATACGTGTTTAATACGACCCACCAATGGTCATCAGCCGTTTGGCGCTATCATGGCCAACGGTCCTTAATGGCTTCGCACCATAATGACCATTCATAGCATAATTATAACGTTCAAAAACCTAAATAACCTAAACAGAAGGTATTCAGATAGTCAATCATCCAGATCTCTATATAAACCGGTATGGCAGCCTAGACCAGACATATTCACTTTTCTCTAGCTATGTCCTCATCATTGTCTTGACTCCAAGAAGTGCCTTTATGGGTATTCCACCTCGTCTCTAACTAATGAACTGTCGAACAACCGACTTGGGACTCTCCAGTAACCACCTATCAGGTAGAGGACGGAACATCTGGCGTCGTCTATGAGAATTTAGTAAAACAGTTCCCACCTTCTCAAAAGTTACAAATCTCGATATATCTCTGATCAAGCTCAGTCAACAAATTGAAAAACACACTCATAAAATACTTGGCTCATGCGCTGATTGGAGGTGCAGCCACCCTGTTCACAAACTACCACCTTCACTGGCCAACTGTCACCATTTTTTTTACGACCATGAGTTTGTGTCCCAATTTTCACATACTCAATTGATTTGAAGACAGATCTCAAAAGAAATAAGATGTTGGGATGCCCCGTTGCTAGCAAACCATTGTGCCACTGCAAATTACTACTCAAAGGACCCATCAAACTAGTCACAGCAATACATTGACCACCCAACTGATCAGATTGTGGAGCAATTTTGCCTGAGGTTCAATGCCACCATCGTCCAACAGTCGCCACCGCCGTTCAAGCACTACAGAGTCACATTTTGCCAAGCCGTGTCACAACGTCTTTAATAGTCTTTGTCGTGGACCTTCAACCCTGCTCTACATTTCCTTTGTGTTCCCTTAACTTCCTTTGAGATGAGATTTCATTGGTCGTGAGAAAAATCTTAGGCAACTTCTACAGTTCGTTTCATCTGATAATGTTGTTGGTTTAAATTATATATCTCTTGCTTGAATCTATGCCTGCAATTTTATTCTCATCATCCTGCTTCTCAATAATTTACCAGATCCATTTTTCTAGTGTTTAGTGTTCTTTTTTCGATGGATCAATTTTGATTTGTGTCTTGCAATATGTGAATCTGTGTATCATGTGGATCTAATGGTGTGTTTAGCAATTTTTGATTAGTGTTCGTTACTGATGATTCCTTTGAAGTTTGAGTGTTCTTAGCAGCATGGATTTTTGTAATACCCCGATTTTTCATTTTTCTTGATATAAATACATTTTATAATATTTGTGAATTTTTGTGAATTTCAGAGAATTTTTAAGTATTTTGATTATTATAATATTATTTTAATTATTTTAATATTATTTTTGAACTGTATGCTTGAATTTTATTATTTTTTAAATATGAGTTTTATAATTTTATGATTTTTAGGAATTTTTGTGAAATTTTTTGAATTTTTGATTATTTTAATATTATTTTGAACTGTATGTATGTTTAAGGCGGGTTCGAAAAAATAAAAATTTTCTTGGATCATAAAGTTTTGGACTGTCAAGGCAGGATCGGGGGATCTTACTAAACTCGAAACCGAAAATAGTTGACAGAGATTTTCTTTATATGAGTTTTCTATTACTCATTGTGTAATAATAGCAGTAGTTATTATCCATTGGGTAATATTTTTTGGAAAAATATCTTGATGGCGATGACTCAAAGTAATGGACCAATGGCAAGCAAGAAGAAGTCAAAATGGATACTTAAGTTGAAGAGGAAAAATTCAAATTGACTACTCAAATTAGAAGATAAATTCAAATTGGCTACTTACTCTTTCAAGTTTATCTTATTATTCTTTCTCTAGAAATTTGTAGAAACAATGACTCACCTAGTAAAATATCTAAGGATAAATATTTAATTGAAAATATCTTAGTAAAATATCTACGTAAAATATCTAGATGAAAATATATTTTGAAAATATATTTTGAAAAATATCTGAATGAAAATATCTAAGTTAAAAATCTTAAGTGTAATAATGAACCATCATTACATAGATTAATGACTAACCAATAGAAATTGGTCAAGTTTAGTAGCATGGACTTTGTTGTGAATCGTTGGATGACAGACTTGATGAAGAAGCCTTAGATAATCACCATTGATCTAATCAATGGTGTAAGAGCAAACTTGATAAGGAAGCTTAGGATATCTACCTTAGATTAAATCAATGGTTAGGAGATGAAGTCAACATTAATAGTTGGACTAGTTACTAAGTAACTAGATGAACTAACTAAGTTACCCTAATAGCCTAATTAGTAACTAAGTGGGACAAACTAAGTTAACTAATACTTGGAGTCTACGGTTACAAGAAAATATCTAGGATTTTTCTAGAAGGATGATCAATGCATGACAAATGCATGATCTAATCAATTAACAAGATAGTTAGTTATGTAACTAAATAACCTAACTAAGTTAGCTTAATTGAACTAACTACTTAAACTAGATGTAACTAGAAACTAATTAAAATCAAAACTAAGTTAGTTTTCCATTAAGCCACACGGTTACTAGGTCATTCTAGCATGTTCTTGAATGATCTTTTATGACTAATAGGTGACTACTTGATGACCTAAGTCATGTGGAACCATGTGAGACCATGTGATAGTTTTCTATCTTGCAAAATAATCCATAGTTTCCTATCCAAAGCTACTACGCGACCATGCATAAAGAAATAGGCTATTCTATTTCATTTTCTAACACTTTGTGACAACAAAAGCTTTTCATCTTTCTCTCTCTCTTCTAAGAACACCAAGAACTTCATTCCTTCTTCTTCCTTGAGGGTTTCGTCCTCCATCCCTAAACCCTGCCTCCAAGTTTCCATAATTCTATCCAATCCTATTTTCTAAACCTAAGTACAATTCTAAACACTTTTTTATCTTGTGAGTTTTACCTAAATCATCTCCTAAGTGCTTCAAAATCAAGCTTAGACTTTCTACTCCTAAAGGTAACTTCTTGATTTCTTGATCCTAAGTTGGATTCTTAAATTTTTAAACCATGAGTGATCCATGGTTTCTTATTTTTAAGCTTGGTTTATGACTTTAAGATTTGTTTAAGATTGTTAGGGTTTTCTTTGGTGCTTCACGAAATCAAAAGGAGAAGGAACTTAAAGGTTGTTGTCTTCCTAGAGGTAAGAGGGAGATTAACCTCATCGGCCATATATGGTGGTGAAGGAATGGATTGTTTGTATTTGTGAGTGAAAAATTCATGTGAGGATTTATTCACTCGATTGTGTGGTTATTGGTTTATGTTTATTGGATTATATGTGATTTTTAATGCTTTGATAATTATGCATAATTTATATATGTGAGATGGTATGATTTTGATTGAATTGTGATTATATGCTTAGTATGATTTTATTGCTTTAATGATAACCTTAATATGTGATTGTGAAAGCATGTTGATTCTTGTGTAAAGTAAGATGTGTTTCACATGATGGAAAATTGTATAATGATTCCAAAGAACCCTAGAAGCTCACGGCTTCAACCACCTCCAAGGAGCAAAATGTTCTAAATTATTTTCCTAATCATGAATTAAATGATTTTATGATGAGAAATTGGATTAAAGATTTTTGTAAAGAATAAGGTGTTAGAAAATATTTAATTATGAGTTATGAAATGTATAATGAAATTCGGCCAACATGCTAATTTTCAATATCCTAGAATGAAAATTATTTTACTAAGTGTAAACTTAGATATTTGATTAATAGAAAATTTAATCGATAGGTTTTTATACCTAAAAAGGAAATAAACTAATGTTTTTAGAATTAAATTAGTGTAATTAGAGTATTAAGTGAGATAAAAGTTAAAACTTAAAATTTACTGACGTATAGCTCACCATTTGAGTTTTGAAGCGCGCTAGAAAATTTTGAACTGTAATATTTCACGTTAATTAAAGAAATGTTATTTTGTGAAAAATAATAGAAAATACTATTTATAGTGAGAAAATGTTAGAATTTTAACTTACAGATGAATTATTAAAGAAATATTGGAATTAAAGTCAGATTTTGAAAATAAATGATAAAAAGTTTTATTTTGAGCTTAAATTATGTTAGAAATATTTTACGCAATTAAAAATATGTAGAAAAACTCTTATGCAATTTAAAAGCAATGATTTTTAGCTATGCGATTGAGAAAATGTTTTAAAATCTTTACATAATTTGAAAACGTAACTAAAGTATTACGCAATTGTGAAAATGCGATAATATCGCTATGCGATTAAGAGGAATAACGAGTTTTGCTGTAGGGCCGACGTACTACACCCAAGTGGTTTATGATTTTAGTATTGTGTTTATGGAACAAAAGTTCTGGACCCGAGTGGATCATTGGTATTATGTAGTTGTATGGGCGGTTATATAATATTATTGATACTAATGGTATTAGACAATTGTATGGGCAGTTGCTTTAATATCATTGGGGATGGTACAACGATAGTTTGATATGCATTTGAGCATTATACAGTCGGTAGCTGTTGTGGCATTTTATGCCTAAAGAGTGAATGGGAACTCACAGGATAGTGGATCTGGATCAGATCTTGGGAGATGTCAGGAAGCAGTGATTCACTTTGTGATTATGCTATCATAATATATATATATATATATATATATATATATATATATATATATATATATATATATATATATATATATATCCCTAGCCGTGATAAACTAACTACAACACACTGGCAGCCCGACAACCACTATTTCTTTTCATTATCCGGCGTTAGACTGTCTAATGAGGGGGGACAGATCTTCTGAAATGTTCATTTCTGAATTTGAATCTAGCTCCATGGAGTAGGAACTGGTTGTATTGTGCATAAGGGTGATCAACATACACATCGTGCATGTGCATAGTCTGCATTTTATACTGTCGTGATATAGTATTATTATGATTGTGGTACTATAATTATGTTAGGTATTGTATTGCAAGTTTATTGGATTATTTATCTATTAAATGTCATGAATGTATCTGCTGGTTTTATATTAATCTATGGATTATATGTATGGAACGACATTATTGTTCGTATCATTTCTTTGCTGCCATATTGGTATGCGATGTAGGGGATCTCACATCTTTACTGTATTGTTCTATCTATTTTTATTGTATGCTTACTTCTGTGAAGACTGCGATGACGGCGAGGAGGAATCAGCTAGATTTCTTTAGGCTACAGTTTCTTGAAGGCACTGAGGCTAGGCGTGTTCATTGGGACTCAGAGCATATAAAGTATTGTGGTGATATTACTTTATCAGTAAGTAGGACACGCCATGGGGTCATTACTTCGTTTTATATAGTTGCTTATGTAGAGGTTATTTTACCTATCAGGGAGTTGTGGAATAAATTTTACTATACTCCTAGAGAGAACTTCGATATATCTTTGAGTCAGATTTCTATCCGTCAAGACATTCCCAGTTAAGGAATTTGTATTCTAAGAAGAACTCTTATTCTTAGATATTGTGAACTTGGGTCAGTCTATGTTAATTATGTTTTGGGGTATGTAAGTATTATGGACGTGTGGCTATAATAAATTTTGTTTATATGTAAAGTATGTTATTCAATTCTTGTATCTTGTGTACTTTATTTGGATAAGTTTATTTCATTCGCGAAAAAGAAATTTTAAAAATTAATATTACAATAATATTAAATATTTTATAACGTGGGTAAAGAATATAAAGAAATTAGTTTGAAATGTGATACCTTAACGAGTGTTACAATTTTTGAATCTTGTTCATGTCATTTTTTGTGTGGGGTAGGAATGGGCTTGACGGTCCAGAATAATTTGGGTTAAATCGAGTTGGTGCTCGGATATACCGACGTGTCAATCTTCGTCTCCTTGATTAGTATTTGGGGCTTTTTCGGACAGATCATCATGGGTTCGATTTCAAAGCACTTCATCAAGTAGGTTACCCCATGATGTTTATTTGTAGTACCAATCATCCATTCACCCTCACATCATGCACTTACTGACTCGGTAGGCTTCCGAGTTGGCCCTGGGTGTGACTCAGTTTTATTTCACATTAATTATATTTTATTTTTATGCCTGCCTCGTACATACATTGCTATTGGATTCTTTCAGTAACAAAGTTTCAACTTTTAGCTAATTAGGGTCATTGAGCCATCTTAATTTTATTACAATGATACCCATTAATTTATATATTATTGTCTTTTATTACTAATTAAGGAAAGTGAATAACATTGATATACATTATTGTCATTTCATGATATCATGGAATTAATTGACTATTGATTGATTGTTAAACATGTTGTTAGTAGAATGTTGATTCAATATTAATTGATATTTTAATAATAACATTCATTATCATTGGACTCTTTAATTATTATTTATTGTCATTAATTATTAATTAATAACCACATAACATTAAATTGATTATAATATCACATTACTTTAATTGTTATTTCTCATTACTTTAATTCTTATTTATTGTCATTAATTTATTAATTAATAATTACATAACATTAAATTGGATATAATATCAGATTGCTTTAACTGTCATTTCTTATTGTGTTAATTCTTATTTATTGTCATTAATTTATTAATTAATAATCATATAGCATTAAATTGATTATAATATCATATTACTTTAATTTTTATTTTTCATTGCTTTAATTCTTATTTATTGTTATTAATTTATTAATTAATAATTATATAACATTAAATTGAATATAATATCATATTACTTTAATTGTCATTTCTTATTGCGTTAATTCCTATTTATTGTCATTAGTTTATTAATTAATAATGGCATAACATGAAATTGATTATAATATCATATTTATTTAATTGTTATTTCTCATTACTTTAATTCTATTTATTGTCATTAATTTATTAATTAATAATTATATAACATTAAATTGATTATAATATCATATTGCTTTAATCATCATTTCTTATTACTTTAATTTCTATTTATTGTCATTAGTTTATTAATTAATAATGACATAACATTAAATTGACTATAATATTATATTGCTTTAATTGTTATTTCTTATTGCTTTAATTCCTATTTATTGTCATTAATTTATTAATTAATAACCACATAGCATTAAATTGATTATAATATTATATTGCTTTAATTGTTATTTCTCAATGTTTTAATTTTTATTTATTATCATTAATTTATTAATTAATAATTACATAACATTAAATTGATTATAATATCATATTGCTTTAATTGTCATTTTTTATTACTTTAATTCCTATTTATTGTCATTAATTTAATAATTAATAATTAAATAACATTAAATTGATTATAATATCATATTACTTTAATTGTCATTTCTCATTGCTTTAATTCTTATTTATTGTCATTAATTTATTAACTAATAATTACGTGACATTAAATTGATAATAATATTATATATTATATTACTTTAATTGTCATTTCTCATTACTTTAATTTCTATTTATTGTTATTAATTTATTTAAATTACATATTATTATTAGAATTACTCACATGGCAAAATTAAAATAAGATAGATTAAACCCCTTAACAAATTCTTGTAAAATTCTAGACAAAGGACCCGAAAACTCAAGATGCTAAAAACTTTGGAAAAGTTCAGGCGAAGGCTCCGAAAACTCAGAATGATAAAAGACATAGCTCAGGAAAGTCCAATGTAACCCCCAATATTAATACTATAGTATATCCGTAATATACATAAGTAAACAGGATTAGACATATCATTTTTAACATTTAAATTTCATACTACCTCTATAATAACATATATATATATATATATATATATATATATATATATATATATATATAAACAAAGAGAGAGAGAGAGAGAGAGAGAAAGGAAATGAAACTTGTACATGATTATTTTACATCTGAAAGGCTGTTCTTTACTGATATACCAAGTACAACTAACTAGTACATTAGTGTCTAAAAATGTACAAGCTAAGCCCCAAGGGCATATGTACAATACATAAAACTATATACAATCCATTGCAAATACTATAAATACAAAGCAATAGACAAAAGAGTAAATAAATCTACTCAATGTCATCCACTTCACTTCTTCTACTTGGAAGGATCTCATGCTGGATTTATCATGGAAACAAGCAAAATAGTGAGAATTCAAAAATCCTCAGTAATTTAACACATAAAGAGACATCACAATAGCTCCAACTGCTTCAGGGATTAAATCAATAATTTAAATACCATATAGAAAGGAGGTAAAAGTCAAAATTGTTCCTCTCTCTTCCCAAGATAAAAAATTCATTTATAATTATGGTTCAATTATCTCATAATTAACCATTTATATCAAATATCATGGTAACATTAGATCATAGCAATCTTAAGTATATGAGCTAAATAGGAGTCATAACTTACTATCATTTGAATATTTACATATCCTCTTTGGATAAACATTCATAATACAATTTCATGATCTATACACGTAGTTAACTTCTCTTAATGATATAGAAATTGCCCACTCAAGTGTAATTCAAATGCTAATGCTTATGCCTATGAAATGTCCTATAATAATGCTTATGAAATGTTCCATGATAATGCTTATAAAATGTCATGCATCTTGAAATGTTCCATGATAATGCTTGTAAAATGTCATGCATCTTGCATATTCCCAAGAATCAGGTTCATTGTATCTTTTGATATGGAGGGAATATGTTACCTCCTTAACCTATTGATAACCCTGACTCTATTGATGGGGACTTATTGAGAAGTCTCATGTTAGGAATTTAAGATCCCTTTCCCCATCAAGGATCAACTCCTAAAATTTTCATCTATGATAAAGACCTTATTGAGAAATCTTACCTTGATAATTTAGGATCCTCTTCCTTATCAAGGATCATTTCCTATAATTCTCTGACCAAATGATTATACACATCATATAAGGTTACAATACTTAAGGAATAACAAGTATAGATAACTTATTTTCGAGGTCCCTATCATGTATTGTCATGTATAAAGAGCACACACCACATCAATTCATCATAAGCTCAACTTTAACAAAGTAAAAGAGCAATTCATTATAAACATGCAATTCTAGCTTAACTTTAGCAATTAAAGGAGCAATTCTCAATAAACATGCATTACCAGCTCAACTTCAGTAAACAAGGAGCCAATTTCATTAACCATGCATTACTAGTTCAACTTTAGTAAATAAAGGAGCAAATCATATCTTTAATACACTTTATGAACATGACAAGCTTACAAATCAAATTCATCTCATTATGTATTCATTTAGTGCACAATGTTCCACTTCTCAAGTGAACTTAGTACACAAAAACATCATCTCACATATGAACTAAATACACAAAATTATCACTTCTCAAGTGAATTAAGTGTACAATATAATCCTCAATATGTCACATTCTAAGTGCATAAGAGTCTACCCACATAAGTAACTAATGCACACAATCATCTTTGCATAAGTGTATAAGTGTTCATTCCTAGGTTAAGTCATTTCTCTTAGTGAAAACCTTTAAATCACATCATCATGAACACTATGGAATCTCTAATTCCTTAAAACAAGGCACTGTTATTCGAATAGCACATCTTACTATTCAAATAAAGCATAATAGATTAGCATTCTAGACACTGCTATTCGAATAGTCTTTCCTACTATTCGAATAACAACTATTTCCTTTCAATTATGGATGCTACTATTCAAATAACTTCTCTGGCTATTCGAATAGCAGTTGTTTTCTCTTCATTTCCACATACTGCTATTTGAATAGCCCATGTTGCTATTCGAATAGCATCTAGTTTTCTTCATCATAACCAATGTCATCTTCCGTTTTTCTGCTATTCTATCAAATTCCATACCCATAAAACCATTATATTCATCTATTCCAACTAAACACCATGTACTATAGCCATAAACAACCAATACATGATATTCCATACCTCATTACAATCAAACTATAATGGTTTTGAACATAGATATAAACATATCCATAATTGAATTCTAACAAGTACACATATATTTTCATCTCAACACGAAAGAGTTCATGAGTAACTCTCTCTCTCTTTCAATCCATTCATACAAAGTTCAAGAAACAAAGAATGATAGAGAGTAGTAAAGATATACAACAACCCTTACCTCTACTCCTATGTGAGTGGTGTTCTTTTCCTTTTCTTATTTCTTGGTTTTTTTCCCCTTTCCTTATTCTTATTCTTTCTCACTTTCCCTATCTATCTCTTTTTCTCTCCCTTTCTTTCTTTTTTCTTTTTCTCTTATTTCTTTGCTACTTCCAAACGGTGTGAGAGAGTGTGTGTATGAGATAAGAATGAAAGGAAGTCAAAGAACAGGAAGATAAGGGCAGTGGATATGATGGCGAGATAAGGACGTTGGACTTTCATACACAAATGAAAGTGTTGTATTTCTTAAAGACACTTTGATATTTCATTATCATGTTTTTCTAACTTTCATAAGTGTTATAGAAAATTCTAAGACTTTATTTAGTTCTTAAACTCATTTTTCAATTACTTTCTATACATTATTAACTATCACTTATACTCTATTACTCTTCCTTAAGTTAAGTTAAACTTTAAGGAATTAAGCTAATACGTTTACAAGTATCTACCTTAACCTGTACTCATTTCCAGAAAGCTCTTTATCCTCTACTTGATATTTTCAGAAATCCTCATAATTTTCTAAGCTACTTGCCTATTTAATTTAGCATTTAAACATTAATATTGTGTTCTTAAAAATGACAAACTAGCTCAATTAATTATCCAAAATTTATCACATCACGTTCTATTCATTTGTGACCTAAAAATAAATACTTCATATTTATTTTCATCATTTATGCAGTTTATGCTAGATTTTGATATATTATAAGTTATTTTTCACATTCAGTATGATAACAAAATATCCAAATTAACTCAAAAGGTCACAAGGAAGAACAAGTAACTCATGCTAGGGTTACTAAACTTATATATAACCATGATTAAGACTAATGGGTTAAGGAGCATATTACATCCAAGGCCATGGTCAATCCATGATGTCCCTCCAAGAATGGTCTAACTCAGGAAGGTCTGAGGTCATGGTCAATCCATGACACCCTTGAAGATGACCCAACTTGGGAAAGTTCGAGGTCATAGTCAATCCATGATGTTCCACAAGAAAGGCCTAGCTTAGGAAGGTCTGATGTCATGATTAATTCATGATACCCTATAAGAAAGGCACAACTCAGGAAAGTCTGATGTCATGGTCAATCCATGATGCCCCTCTAAGAACGGCTCAGCTTGGAAAAGCCGAGACTATGGTCAATCCATGATGCCCCTCCAAGAACGCCCTAACTCGAAAAAAATTAAGGTCATGGTCAATCCATGATGCCCCACAAGAAAGGTCCAGCTCAGGAAAGTCTGAGGTCATGGTCAATCCATGATGCCCAATCCTTGATCGATCAAAGCTCAGTAATTTTGAGGTTATAGAAATTCTATGATGCTCATATAATACCGGCCCAGCTTGGAAGATCTGGAATAAAAAAAGAAAAGAAAAAGAAGTGAGACCTTGTATTAAAGGAAAAAGACCTTACTAATCACCTTAGAATGTTACCCAAGGACGAAACTTAAAAATTACAAAGAACTCGGAAAAGCTCAGTCATTCACCTTATGATTGCCCAAGCTGGGGGACTGTGAACCATCTAAACCCAATAAACTCAGATAAGTCTCAACGTTATTAATACAAGCTCGAGCTATCATCACCGATTGCTTAAGCTAGAGGCTGTGGACTGTCTTGGCCCAATTGACATCCAACTATTCATAAGCTAGGCCCATTTCAGAATGCCAAGCCCATGAAGACCGGGTCAACTCGACTGATGACCTGCCTGCAAGATCCGACGGGCCTATACCCGAATGGGTAACGACTCGACAAACACGTGTTTAATACGACCCACCAACGGTCATCGGCCGTTTGGCGCCATCATGACCAACGATCGTTAACGGCTTTACACCATAATGACCATTCATAACGTAATCATAACGTTTAGAATCCTAAATAGCCTAAATGGTAAGTATCTGGAGAGTTGGTCCTCTAGATCTCTACATAAACCGGCCTGACAACCTAGATCAAGCAAGTTCACTTTTCTCTACCTATGTCTTCATCATTGTCTTAACTCCAAGACTGATTGGTTAGAGTGCTTTTGTGGGTATTCCACCCGATCTCCAACCGATGAACTGTCGGATGACCGACCTGGGGCTCTTCGGTGATCGCCTCTCGGGTAGAGGACAAAACAGTGTAAGAGCGTAAAGTCTTACACTAATGTCAATTGATCTCTCCCATATATATATGAAAAAGATTAATTTACATCGGTGTAAATTAAAATCACTCTTACACCATTGATCCCTCCCCTATATATGGGAATGATCAACTTATGCTGGTGTAAGACTTGACATACTTACACTACCTAATAACTTTTTATAAAATGTGATTTTTATCGATTTAACTATTAAATTATAATTATCCAACACCTTGATAATTTGTGTCAAATCTTGAAAAAAATTAAACATCAATAAGACTGTAATCAAGTTGTTCTTATTTTTATATATTTCAAAAGTATGTATTACATTAATTTTAATATATATCAATAAAGTACTAAATGATTTTGGATTAATATTAAATTTTATAGATATGATCTTTATCATAGAAATTTTTAATATAATAATAAATTTAGTGAGAGAATTATTAAATAAAAAATTATTCAATGATAAAAGAGTGACTTTAACTTATACTGGTATAACTATAAAATTTTTCTTCCTCACCAAGATGAGCTAAAATTCTCCTCAATAAACTTAGGTAAGAAATAAAGATGAAATAATGTATTGTTAGGTAATTAATAATCTATATTAGACTCTGTATAGAAAGAGAATGAGACACTTCAATACAAATTTAGGTATAGTGAGAGATAGTTATACTTGGAGCGTTACACAAGTGAGCTTGTAGCATTTCACTACTTGAATCTCTTTTATATATTATACATGATTTCTATATAGATTTCTTTTTCATGGTTTGAAGCCATACCTCATTTTTAATGAAAAATCTATATATTAAGTTATTTTTGGATATCCCACCAAATACCTTTAAACTAGTTATATAACAAATTAAAATAATGTAAATATTAACGAAAGTTATAAAAATTCTTTTTGTTTTTCCGTATAATGCACAGGTTATAAATTTAATCAATGATTTAAAAAAATATAAAAAGGACAAAATTATCAATATACTTATTTAAAATTCTAAAGATCTCTTCAGAAAAAAAAATTCTAAAGATCTATAATTCTATATCTACATATTATAAAGAAAACTACTATATTAATTACTTATTAATGATTTAAAAAATAAAAATTTGTAAAATGTTAATACATTTTTTAATTACTAAACAACAGAAACAAGGAATTTTCTATGAGGTAAACAAACTCCACAGCCATTCTGTCATATAACGCTAACCAGTAACCAGAGCAGGAGACGGTTAGTCCAACACCACACAGTCAAACTAAAAATCGTGGTCCAAGTTGGCCAACAGATCCGCAGGCTCAGCTCTGTTTCCTTACACGAATGAATCAGAGAAACATCTCGAGAGTCATACAGAAACTTCTTAATTTTTCTAACCAGAGTGGCACTCGAATGAGCTCAAAACCAAACCTATAGCTATATTTTGTTATTCGTTTAAATATTGAAAGATAAACACAACAAAAATAAAAGATAACTCAATTGTCAATATACACTTATCAATTTCTCATTTTATAAGTATAGCTAAGTTCAAATACTTATTATTATTTTATCATCTATTCGTTGGTTGATCAGTCAAAAAAATTCATTAGTTGATAATTAAAAGTTTGGAAAAGTTAGATAAAAATAAGAAAGAATAGATAAATAAAAATAACAATAGATGTACATAAAAAACAAATCAGTTATACTTTTATTAAATTTAAATTCAAATTAAGCTTAATTATCTTTTTAGTTATTCTAAATATAATTATTTTTAGTTTTGATCTCTTTAAATTTTTTGACTTCATTTAAGTTTTTTAAATTTTGAAACAGATAAAGTTAATTATTGTCGTGATTTTATTTTAGGAACTAACTTCATCTGTTCTAAATTTAAAGAATTAAAATAAAGTCAAAATTTTTAGAGAAACTACTATAAAAAATAACTACATTTAGAGGGATTAAAAAGATAATTAAGCCTTCAAATTAATAAGACTATTGATGAGGGGTGCACTTTATAAAGTAAAATGTAAGATTCTAACTCTTGATTAAAAAATTAAGTGTTTAGGATCTTATAAGATAAGAAAATGATTAATTCTCGTAATACATCTTTCTAATAATCTTTTAATTATTAAATGAAAAAAGTATTAAATATCTTTAATATTTTCAAGATATTGGTTACATTTAATATTTTATTTAATATTTTTTATTAAGTAGTAGGAAGATTATTAAGAAGATATTTTATGAGAATATAACAAAACTCTATAAGATATAAGTATTTGCATAACAAATTACATATGTATAATAATTCTTTTCATTAATTTATTTATTAAAATTAAAATTTTACATTTTATTCTCTAAAATACACATTTTATTTTAAAGAATCTAAATCCTACACTATCATATACTTTTATTCAGTATTAAAAATACTCTAATAATCCAAATAAATACATTTCTTTGTTGGCTGTATTTTCTTTTTCCTGTTATGTTATATTTAAATTTAAGGCGTCTCTCTACCAATAAAGATTCATGTTCTATTCCCATGTGCTGCTAAACATAGCCCTTTATAATTTTATTAGGAATCTACCATGCGTTTCAGGTTAAACAATAAACAATAGTACTAAAACAGAGGGTAAATTGAATTGAAGAATGATATCAATAATACTAAAAAGCAAGTATTGTTAACATTTTTCAATTTAATTTGACGAGAGGTTATTTAATAATAATTACTAATTAATTAACGTGATCATGTGAGAATTCGCGTCCACATTCACCAAATAACAAAAAAACAAATCAACACCAACCGAACAAATTTACAAAACCCTAATAACCCTAACTCAGTTCAAACACAACAACAACTCCCCCCTTATTTAATGACCCCTTCTCCTTTATTCACCTCTTGCCCCTAACCCAACACACACACACTCCCTCTCTCTCTCTTTCTCTTTCTCTTGTTTCTCTCTCTCTCTCTGTCTCTCTATAGAATCTCCCTCAATCCCCAAATCCATTGTGAATGGTAGAAACCCTAAGCAACCTCGATTTCATGCGCTCCCTTTTCCCAACCAGGGCGAGCGCTCTTCTTCTCCCAGTTTCCCCTGCCTCTGCTTTCGCTTTTGGTTCTTGCAAACAAGCCTGGTACTATCGCTGCCTCGGCGTCGACCCCTGAAAAATTCAATTCAAATCGGACCCGACCCAACTCAACCCAACCCTAGCACCCAACTTGTTTCTTTCCCGTCAAAATCCAATTTTTTCGTTCTTTGGGATTCTGGGTCCTCATTATTTTTTCTTCTTCAATCGGTTGTTTTATATTTTGTGATTTGAGGCTTTGAGAAATGATGTTGTTGAGCAAGCAGAAGAAGAATCAGAACGCGAATGCGAGAAGGTTGTTGATCAGCATCAATGTGCTGGGAAGCGCTGGTCCCATTCGTTTCGTGGTGAACGAGGAGGAGCTTGTGGCGGCGGTCATCGACACCGCCCTCAAGTCCTACGCGCGTGAGGGGAGGCTTCCGGTGCTCGGAACTAATATCAGCGGCTTCGCACTTTATTGCCCCCATTTTGGATCTGATGGTAATTGAAATCCCCATTTGTGTTTCAATCAGATTCTTCCATGCACAACAAAATTTGAACCTTTTTTTTAAACAAATTTGAATCTTTTGTCGCAGTTTGAATTGTTGTCATTAGAAGCTATTTTCATTGTCAAATTGGATTGCAAAACCTTTTTTTTCTTTGTCATCTTTTGGAATTGAGAAATATATTGTTTTAAATTATGTGTTTTGTTTTGATGGTGTTGCAGCTTTAATTTTTAAAATTAAAAGCTATTTTCAGTATTAAAATGGCGCAAAACCTATTTTTCCCTCTCTTTTTTTTGGGGGGGGGGGGGGTTGTGAGTTTTGTGATTTTGGGGTAAAAAACTGGCCTTCATGTGGATTTTGTTTGAAATTGAGAACCCCATTTTTGCAATGGTTCTGAATTCTGTGTTTTGATGGTCTTGCAGCTTTAATTGTTATCATTAACAGCTATTTTCAGTATCAAATTGGATTACAAAACGTATTTTTTTTTGTCGCCTGCCCTTTTTGGGTGTATTTGTGTGGTTTGGGGAAAAAAATTGCCCTTTATATGGATTTGTTTGAAATTATGAAGCCCATTTTTGCAGTGGTTCTGATTTCTTTGTTTTGATGGTTTTGCAGCTTTGAGTCCGTGGGATACAATTGGATCACATGGAGCTCGGAATTTCATGCTATGCAGGAAGCCACAGACATCTACTACGAATGTGGTTGCTGCTAATGGAAGTGAGACTGCATCACTTTCCCGCAGGGGGAGTGGGAGTTGGAAGGCTTGGTTCAATAAGTCCCTCAACCTGAAGATTTCTTCCCATTGATCAATCAAATTTAAATTATGGGGGATTGAATAAATGTTATGATGATGCGTTTTGGGTGGTAAATACCACTTATATATGTTCCTTGTTGGTTGATTTTCTTACTGGTTGTTTCTGTTCTCGCTAGCAGAGAACCTAGAACTCTTCTTAGGAAATTAAACTTTGGGATTTAGGTCTTTGACTTTTGATGAAATAAAATTTAAGGTTGTTTGCCTTTTCTTCAACTTAACGTCTCCTTCATTCCGACGTCTTTCATTTATATATTTTAGTGGAGACGGTGAATGTTGCCAAATATTCCAAGGATATTCTCCTACTGTTTCTTTGATACGTGAGTTGGATCCATTGAATAGAGTATGCTGCTGTTCATGGTTTGGAAATTCTAAAAATACTTCAGGGTTCAGCTACTTCTATTCTCTTTTTAGACAACACAAGCGTCAGTGGGAACATATTTATTATGTCAGTGGGAACAGATTTATTATGTACTTATTTTAATATATTGGAGGTGCCTCACTTGGTGAGGAAGGGGCAAACGAGTACAGTATCTGATAACAATATCATACCCAAATCTTAAACAATTATCTTCTTTTGACCCTGACATGTAAGGGCACGTTTGACATGTGATATAAGATATCATAAGATAAATTTATATAATATATTATGATTTTATTATTAGATATTTGGTATGATTATAATATTATATAAATTTATTTAATATATTTTTTATATATTAAAATAATATATAATTTAATTAAATTTGATTAAGTTTTGATAAATAAATTTATTTAAAAATATTTTTTTAATTAAGTTTTTATTTCAATTTTATCTTCATCTCTTATTTTCTTGTAACAATCAACATTGCTAACCCAAGCTCCAATTATCACCATTATCGTCATCGCCTCATTTTTTGACCACCACTAATCTCCACTTTGGTCATCACTCCTTCATTAATCTTTGTCTCACCATCTAAAGCTCCGGTAATAGCGAGTAATGATTTCGTTTTGAACATATCTTTGCTCCTCTACTATGATAGGCTCTAGGACAGTGTTGTTGAATATCTACGTTGCTAGATTGGTTTTGATTCATCATCTTGCAGAGAGACATGACGTAAGCAGTGATCGAGAAGAAAGAGTCGTTGTCGCCACTGGAAAATGCCCAAGACAAAGAGAAGAAAGAGCCGCCGTCACTGTCAGAGGTGGAGAATTCACTTATTGCTCACGTTGAGAAGCTGAACAGTAGAAGGAAAACTGTATGGTGAAGTCTAGTCGAACTCTAATCTAGACAGAGGCGTACAGATTTGAGCAGCAATCCATGAAGTCTGGTCTTTGAGAAGTGAACCATGACCCATGAACTCAACCCTAAACCCTAATCTTGACCCACGAACTCCGGTCTTTAAGTAGCGACCCACGAACTTCGATCTTTGCGTAACTACCAATGGTTTGTCGCCAGAAATCAGTGCGACCAATGGTGTGACTCCAGTCATTGATGAAGGCCAATAATATATTTTTTTATCAAAGGGTATTTTTGTCTAAGTGTTATTTTTTTTATCATATACAGTGCATCAGTAAATACATGATAATATTATCTTATACAACACAGTATCTTATATAATGTCACGTTAAACACCGGATAATATTAAAATTTTATCAAGCATTATATTATCTGACCTAATACAATCAAATCTTATCTTATCCTGTGTACCAAACGGACCTTAATACTAATATAGGAGCGTGAAATGTATGTTATATATATATATGGAGCGTATCTGATGAGATGAGTGTTTATTGTAAGAGATGAGAAGAGTGGATATTGATCATTGGATCTTACATGAATTTTTAAAATTAGAACATAAATGTATGTGAATTTTTTAAGTAGTTATATGATATTTAAGTAACTTTTAATCATGACTATTTATGTATAGTTATATGGTCAAAATTACTCATCTTTACAATTTATCTTTATAAATTTAGTCTTTTTAAATTGTGAGGGAACGAGAATTATGTAAAATTAAAGTTGCTTATTATTGATCTATCCTTTGTCGGTAATTAACTAATATTTTTTTTGGGTGTTATTTGACTAATAATTTAAATACACCCCGGTGCATATCAAGTATATTTAAATAAGCTGAATAGACAACACTTGGAACAATGACTTTTTTTTTATAAAAAATTTCCACCTTGGCCACAGCCACAGGCTGTTGAGCAGGGCTCATTTAGCGGCATTGTTTGGACAGATTTTGCCGGTAAAATGCCTTTTAATTTGTCTGTACTAGTACACTTTATTTTACATAATCTGCCGAATTGGGCACCGAATATCAAGGTAGAAGACAAGAAGGTGCTGGATTGTTATCTTGATAGGTTCTCTTGCTTCTACCATGAGAATGGTCATGTGCAAAAAGCTATTTCCAAGCGGTGAAGGGTAATATTCTTAGCATAATCTGTCTGGAAGAATACAACCCTTTAGAAGCACAGAGAAGTAGTTGAAAATCTTAACTCATACATCTCATAAATTCCGGACGGGTGTGTTTTGATGCTGCTATTGAATGGCGTAGAAAAAAAAGAACATTTCAAAAATAGAGAGATTGGTACATGAAAGGCTCAAAGAAGAGATTATTTCAGAAATGACCACTGATATTAGAATCAAGAAAGGGATGAGGACCCTCCATCTTTTGCACAAAATTGTTATTTTAAACTTGAGATGCAATGCAGTGTCCCCCTCCCCTCTCCTACTTGTTGATAATGCACAGGTAAGACTTGAGAGTATTCCACGCAAGAGGGGTGGGGCTATGTGACTGGTTATTTGTTCCTATCAAAATGTACGCGTGTGCATGTGCATGATTCCATTCCACTTGCACCACAGACCAACCATCTGCGGATGATGATACGCGAATCTTTGACAAAGACATTGCGAGGTGAGGCACGTTGTTTCTCTTTGGCCTATGCGCGTCATTTCACCTCCCAATATATACATAATCTTAAAAAAAAGGGATCCTAAAAGGACTTATGACATTTACTTAGATTTATTTTATATCTTCTTTTCTTTAAAAATGACATTGTCATAATCTTGTAGAAAAAAAAATTAAATTCCCCATTAAAAACTCATAATGCTTATTATCTTGCTGTACTTCCCAAATCCTGGCTGTGAGTTATGACATTTACTTAGATTTATTTTATATCTTCTTTTCTTTAAAAATGACATTACCATACTTTCATAGAAAAAAAAATTCCCCATTAGAAACTCATAATGCTTATTATCTTGCTGAATTTCCCAAATCCTAACTTTACAGCCAAAAATTATTTGCATGTTATAAAATAAGAATATTTAAAAAATTAACAAACAAAAAATGCTAATTGAAAAACTGTCATAATCTCTTAATTAATATTAGATAGATGTCTCAATACATTTTAATGTTTAATGTTAGGTTTTTGGCTGGAAATAGTATAAGAAGTTAACTTCACAATAGTTTGTAGTTACATGTCATTGTCTTGAATCAATGACCGGTCTTCTTGTTTGTGTTTGCTCAATTTCTGTATTACTTTCTGAGCTTTTTGTTGGCTGAAATAAACCTCCACTTGCAAAAGTCCTAAATCCTAATCGACACTGATAGCTTCATTCATGGTATCGAACATATTATCATGCAATACAAATTTGAAGGGTCACCGCCAACCGAGAGAAATAAAAGAAAAGAAGGGTACGGTAGTAATCCCAAAAATAAATAAATGAAGGGTACGGTACGCAACTCCTTTGTACCTGAATTTCATTTTTATGTCATAATCTATGTACTTTCGCTGTATCTTCTGCAATCGTGGGTCCTTTCGTCTATATGATAAGGGCTCATATCAGATATCAACATTCTCCAAAAAAAAAATATCTTTTATGGGTCCATTCAAATGCCAGTAAATGTCGTATTCATGTGCATGACAGACGCATCAGTATTTAGAAAAGGAATTTTTATTAAATATTATTCTACTAAATTGTGAAAATAGTGTATTACTAGTTTTAACTTTTAAGTTCTTTTGTAATATTCTTGGGGTATAATATACGACTATATTTTTCGAAAATAAAAGTAAAATTATGGCACTATGTGTCATAAAAATACTATATTTTAAATATTCAAATCACGGAACTCATGATAATATACTCTTCAAACTTATCAACAATTTACCTATACATTTTTTTCTTACATAAGTGATGAAAAGGTATGAGTTAAGCAAATTAAAAATAGGAAACAATTGAAATTTGAAATTTGTTTATTTAAATAGCAGAATTGGAATTAAAATATAAAATTTTAATTTTAATCTCAATTTTTTAAAATTAAAATTGATTCAAAATCTTAATTTTATATCTTAAACTTAAATTATAATTATAAATTTAGTTATAATTTTATTGTTTAAAAATATGATCTAAAATATAAAAAAATTATTTATAAAATTAAAATTAATAAAAATATTTATATAATAATATTTTTATAATATAATAATCATATTTTGTTTTATAAACTAAAATTTCATGAATTTTTTTAAAAAATAAATAGTTATTATAATAATTTTTATATAAATATAAAAATAAATTTTTTATAAATATAAAATTTCAATAAATATAATTATTTATAAATAAATATAAAAAATAATTTTTAAATTATAAAATTAGTAATTTTTAAGATAACTCCTTTGTACCTGAATTTCTTTTTTATGTCATAATATATGTACTTTCGCTGTATCTTCTGCAATCGTGGGTCCTTTTGTTTATATGATAAGCGCTCACATAGATATCAATACTCTCCAAAAAAAAATATCTTTTATGGGTCCATTCAAATGCCAGTAAATGTCGTATTCATGTGCAAGACAGACGCATCAGTTTTTAGAAAAGGAATTTTTATTAAATATTATTCTACTAAATTGTGAAAATAGTATATTACTACTTTTAACTTTTAAGTTCTTTTGTAATATTCTTAGGGGTATAATATATGACTATATTTTTCGAAAATAACAAGTAAAATTATGGCAGTCTTCAATCAAATTAAAAAAAAATTATGGCAGTCTTCCACGTAATATCAAGAATTGAATTTTTTGTTTTCCGATAAGAATTGAGAGTTAAATGCTAAATAATAATAAAAAATATTTTTTTACACCCAAATATTTCTACACCGTAACTGCATGTGAATGTAGTTTTCTACTCTCATATACTATATATTTGATTTTAAAATATGCACCATATCCACGCGTAAATAAAGTTCATACAAATATCATATTTCAAGTGTTCAAATCAGAATTCATAATAATATACTCTTCAAACTTATCATCAGTTTACCTATACCCTTTTTTCTTACATAAGTGATGAAAAGGTATGAGTTAAGCAAACTGAAAAATAGGAAACAATTGAAATATGAAATTCTCTTATCAAACATTGTGACTGGATTTTTTTCATTTATATCATAGAGTTAAGTGGAAATGAGCTAGAAAATAAAAGAAATGGATGAAACAAAATTACTTTTTTTCTTATTTAAAAAATTAATAAGAGAACAATAAAATTTTATTATCTTATTTGGGAGTTATATTTTTATCTTGTTTGAGAGTTAAATTATAACATAATGGAATGGAAATACAAAATAATTATTTTGACCTATAAAAAATTATTTTTTTATTCTACCTCAATTTAAAAAAAATAAAATTTTGGACTTTGAGAGAGAATTGTTCCCAATGAGCTCATTCCCTTTCCCATCTGATTGTAAACTTTTAAACATAGGAATTTATTTTTTTTTCTCATTACATGTCATCTAAATACAGTGTAAAGTATATTCAATTTTCCTTTTTTAAGAGAAGATCCTAAGTAATATTTTTTTGTTAGATCCTAAGTAAACTTTTAACTCGTAAATGACTCACACATAGGGGAAGGAGAATAATGAAGACGAGATTTGATAATAGATTCTTGCATTTACATGTAAAGAACTTTATCAGCTAAATTAACTATCATTTTTTTTATTAGTAAATTATTTATAAGTATCATTGTAAGCTTTTGTTTAGCCTTATGACATATCTCATCTTGAAATAGGACATTCTCCCTTCTCCAAAACTTTGATAAAAAAAAGAAAGAAATAGATATTGGAACAAATTATAAAATATATATCAATCAGCTGAATTGTTTTAGAAGTTACAACGAAACTAGTTTGTTATTTAATAACTTCTATGAAAGCATATATGAGGAGTGTCGAAGTGCAAGGCTGTCCAAGTATTATTGTACCATTCTTAATGGTCAAATGATTTTAAATATAAGAGAAATTATTAAGAAGAAGAATTTTATTTGGCAGTGTATAAAAAAAAACATTGGCACAGTTTTGTGGTAATATGGTAAATTGATACCCCCACACTCTTAACATGAATAATATGCGAAAAAGAACAGTCATAAACCAAGAATAAAGAGATAGAGCGCAGGCCTCAATGACGGCTAGCCAACCTTATGATAGGCCTACCTCCTCGCAACGTCTCTGCTCTGTTGTTTAACGAGTAGAACCACACACTCAGGAGCAGCATGCTTTCTCCCCAGTCTTGCAAGAGATGAGAGCACTAAACCCACCGTCCATCAACCAGGAGCTATTAACTATGTTCAACAAACAACAATGATAGCTAACTGAGATAAATAATCTGTGTGCTCAACCTAAACCGAGAACGAGTGGCTGAAATTAATGCTGAAGTAGGTGTGTTTCATGGAGCATGGAATACTGAACAACCCTGTGCTGGAAGGCAAGTCAGTGCTAACCATGAACTGCAAAGAAGGAAAAAACCTTTCGCCACTCCTAGACCCTCATATCAACAAGGGGCCCATTATAGTTTCAACCACTCATTCTTCGAGTTCATTGTTGGAGTATAACTCCCTAAGGGTTTTAAACCCTAATCTATAGAGGCATATGACGAGTCTATGGACTCCCAAGAGCACCAAGATGCCTTTATGGCCTCTATGCTGCTCATGGGGGGATCTGACCCCGTATAATGCCACGCCTTCCCTTTTACCTTGAAAAAGCAACTTAGAAATGATTTACCTACCTCCCAGCTCATTCTATCAACTGCTTTTAGAAATTGGCGCAAAATTTTCTTACTTACTTTGCCATGAGTAAGAGTCAGCCCAAAACCACTCAAAGCTTGTTCAACATCAAGCAGGGAAATGAGGAAACTCTCCATAATTACATGCATAGATTCAACTAGGTGTGCCTCGAGGTCCAAGTTTTTAACTATGATTTAGCCATGCACGTGATTATGGATAGACTCAAGCATAAAGAGTTTTCCAAATCGCTAGCCAAGAAGAGACCAGAGAGCCTCGAGGAACTAAAGCAACACTCAAAGAAGTACATTAATATAGAGGAAGTGCTCAAGGTGAAGAGTGAGGCAAAGAAGGATATGGATGGATCACAGAGGAAAGACAAGGAATCCGAACCCAGAGGCCCTAAGAATAATCCCAAAGGCCACCATGGGGTAAGCTTAGGTCTCCCAAAGTATGATCCAACAGGAGGTATATCAAATGAATCGCTCTGACCTCCTGAAACCAAGAACCTTTAGGACACGATGATAGGTAGACAAAGCCAAGCGTTGCAATTACAATCACGCCTACGGTCACAATATAGAGGAGTGTGTGGACCTCTGTGATGCCATAGAGACCCTAATACAGTGCAGATGTCTACTAAACTATGCCTCGGAGGGCGATTGCTAGCTAACCACTACCACATCCTCATCTCAGAGGAAGAAGACGTCGAAGTGCCCCCGGGTGACGAAGCCCTTGCTCTAAACGAAAGCAAAAAGTATATGGAGAGGCCTTGGTTAGATCTATGATCCCCTACTCACCGGATTAGGTAGAGGACTCATGAACATCCTCGGGGATAGGATACAGAGAAGCTGTGAGGGGCATGACCTCGGAGGTTTGGGTATTCTTCATCCTACTATCTCCGACCTCCTCGTGCTCTTTATCATTCTTCCCTTTCCCTTTGTCTGTGGGAGTGGAGGGGCCAGAAGATGAGTTCCCTTTGGATCCACCAGCAGGACCACTCTTCGCCCTCTGGGCCCTAGAATCGGTCCTTGTGGCCTCTAAGTCAGCAGTCGAAGCATCCCCTACAACAACAATCGAGGCCTCCTTTTTGTTCTTCCTTATAGCTCTCCTTATAGCATGGACAACACAGGAATTTGTCATATTGTCTACAAATGCAATGCAAAAATAGAGTTAGAAATTTTTAAAACATAATTACATTGCAAGAAAAACATTCTAAGGCATAAAGCACAGATGATGGCACCTATGACATCAAACTTACTCTAATATCCCTTAACCTCTTTGGCGTTTAGTTTATTAACTTGGCACACTCAAAGTTGCCAAACCTATTGGTCGCAGCAACAAAGAAGTTGAAGGCAATTTGATTAACCTCCGACATCTACTCATACTTAGTCTGGACCTTTGTCTTGTACAAAAAGTCCTTATTCTAGTGTAAGTGGAAGCGGGGATTATAGTCATCCCCTATGAAGAACGGAGTTCATGGTTCCATACCTCAGAGCTTAAAATATGACTCCTTGAAGTCCTTGTAGGACTCATTGTATAGCTTAAATCACTTTCGCCCAACGTGGTTCCAAATAGTGATCAATGCTTACTTGCTCCTCTTGTCAAGCTCAGCATGTCGAACATATAGAAGAAGAGGTCAGCTGTCGGCTCTACCTCGAAGTGCAGACACATGATCTCGAAGGACCAAATATATGCCCAGCTATTAGGGTGAAGTGAGGAATGGGCCGCTTGAATCCGGTTCAGGTCATCGATAGAGAACTCAGAGAATGGGAGTGTGATCCTGAGCTTGGTGAAGAGGGTCATGTACACATATGTATACGAAGGACTAGGTCGGGGCAGGCTGCAAATGCGCTTATCCTCACCACAAAGGTGCACAAGGTGGTCATCCTCCGTTGTGCCACCGGGGGCCACCTTCATGTAAAGACAGAGATCTGCAACACTTTGATGAGTGCCAATGAGAGAAGGGATCCTAATGGCTCGTAATGAACCTAGGAGTACTCCCCCACATTGGGAGGTAGCAGAAACTACTTCTTAAGCTCGTCTATTGTTAGCTTTACCCTACCAATTGTATCAGAAATCAGAGCTCGTAGAGTACCTAAAGAAGGTGAAATGCCATCAGAATCATTACTCATTGGGCTAAGCAATCTCTCAAGGTTAGTTGCAATCTCAGAGTATGAGCAATGCCCTGGGAGAAAGACCCTTGTCCTAGAACCCCTTGCAGCCCCTTTGTCTCAAGCACAGAATTTGACAGGTTCAGAAGGTCTCTGTCCTCTACGAGCAGAAGCACCCTTCGAGGCCTTTCCCTACTGAGGCCGGCGTATCAGACATGGAAGCTGCTCCAGAACTTCCAAAGAAGACCCATTTTCTCCTTTGTTCCCCAGCACCCAATTTCCAACCATAAAAGGAAGAAATAGAAAAAAGGAAAGGAATTAGGGTACCTAGAGAAGGAAGAAGAAGGGTTATGCACAGGGGAGGAACCTATTGAAAGCAATGAGTTGTTGCAACAAAGCAATGAGAGGCTTGGAAACTAAGACAGTTCACTAGAGAATATAGGCAAAGCACATTTTCTAAGAGCAAAATATGAAGTAGAGTAAAATGGAACTTAGTTCCCCTTCTCCCCTATTTATTGGGGGGAGAGAAATAGTAACTGCCACCCACTAATAGGGGCAAAATTATCTAGACACATTTAATTCAAATAATGATGAGGCGTGTAACCTCATTTGCACACGAACTAATCATTGGACGCTACGTGGCCGAAAGGCTGCTAGCGTATAGGCAAAAAGATGTCTAGGCAACAGGTGAAGTGTTTTGGGTAAGCCAAAGGTCACACCCTTATGAGACCTCGGGAGCTCCTCACAATGGAACAAGGATGATAGGATTCGAGTCTTTTCACAATGACTGTTAACCCTAATATCAATATGCAGTCCATCCTCTGACATAGTCCTCACAATGCTATTATTCGATGTCCCACGATTGCTTTAATTAAGCCATTGAAGGCCTAAGAACCAGAGATATTGGAGCTCAACACTTTGATAACCATCAGAGCACCGACTTGGAGGCAGTGATCTATACTAGGTTATTAGGCCCAATATGACCAAGTCCACTAATAGAGAGGATGTGACCCATAGCCCTTGCTTAGGGAGACTTCTCCCAGTTAGACCAATGATATGCCAACAAAGGAGCCTAGGAGGCTGCCACCAAGCCTCGCCTCTGATACTTAATATGACACAAATATCCTCGTTCAACATTTCACCACTAAGGCACTCCCCTTTATAAATAGCTACAATAGCTATGAGGGTAAGGATTTTTTCCCACTCATTGCACCATGTTGCACCCATACTAACTTGAGTGTTGAAGTGTCTTGCAGATACCCAACTCCCCATCTCTAACACCTCAAAGCTTGAAGAAGGTGCCTTAGGACAAAATAGCAATAACTTAGGACAAAACAAGAAGCTTTTGATTATAAACTATTTTAAATAAAAAAAAAGCAAATCCAAATACATACTAAGTATATTTTTTAATGATATAGCTAAATATGCATTTACTTATCAATAATTTTTTTTACAAGAAAGGAAATTCATTATTATCGAAACCTAACGACACTTACAAAAAAAAAAAATACATCAGATCTAGAAAGAGATAGAAACAAATATAGTCTATCTTCTGAACTAACCCACGATCTGTACATCTGCTCTTTGTCTGAAGACTATCAATGTCTAAGCATCTTTCATAACAGAGACCAATACAAGTGCTACAACTTGAAGAATGTATTACATCTCCTCTTAAAGTAGATCTGAAACTCTCCCCTACTTGAAAAATCATCAAGATACGACTAACCACAAAAGGGACTGACAAAAGACATCATAAGAATTGAAAATCAAAACACCTATAAAATGAACAATAAAAACACACATAAAAGGGATAACAAAAACAATGATATGCCATTGAGAGAAATAAATCTGGACAATCAAGCTCAAGATTTATCATATCTGAGCAAATTGTTGAAAAAACACACACAAAAAAAAAAAAAAAAGTTGATGGGGCTGCCACCAGAAAAAGTGTAACGTCCCAAATACTAAAACTAATAACGTATCTGGTTTACGTATCAGTAATTAAGATTTAGTACATTACTTACGGGTATCACAACTTTACAAATAAACAGTTTATATAAATATCAAAATATGAGCCTCTTGCAAAACATATATATACATATGTTATGAAGCAGACAATTATACAAGACATTACATCATTGTACTTAATATACAAAAAGTGCCTCATGGCAACAAAATCACTAGAACTAATAACCAAACAGATCTAAACTATTCTTCTTAAGCCCAAAACTCCATCTTGCTCTGTTGCTTGTTTCTTGTCTGAAATTGTCATGGAAATTCCATACACGGGGTGAGAATTAAGAAATTCTCAGTAGTACAACTAAAAAAAATGTGTTATTATAAGAATTCTAGCTATTTTGAGGAAACCCATCTTTTTAAAACTAATCTTTATAACTTAGGAAGGTGGCAAAAGTCAAATCCAGTCCTTCCTCTTCTCGAAATAAAATTCTCATTTTCATTATCATGAAAATCATTTAAGTCCACAACTCGTGAATCATTAATTACTTTAACAAAACTCATGATAAAAATCAATGGTATTACTCAATATCAAATCATTAAACATGAGCATTAATCATGCTAGCATTACAAAAATCATTTGCTTGGTAGTAGTTTGCTTTTAGGTTGGTGCACATCAACCTCTTCATGACCGTACATCGCCACACAGAACTACTCCGAGTAACTAGGCCCTATCATTCCCTGTCTAGCTTGGAGGAGGTACATTTCTTCCATTTCAAAGTTAGGGTTAGATATCAAACTATCATGATACGGAGAAGGTACATTCTCTCACAATATCAATCATCGAGAATAGTAAGAGAGGTAGGTTACTCAGACTATTCATAATTTAGGATTACCCTAAGTAGTGAGGGAAACTCTCATACTCAACCACTTAATGACGAGGGAAGCTCAGGTAAAGAGGAAGGTTCTTCCTTAACCTCAATTACTCTAGCATAGAGAAAATCACATATTCTCTTACCAGTAACCAATACTTATCCTAGTACAAGTACATCCAAAATCTGACTTAATCTAGTCCCACAAAGGGAACCCATGAGAATCAAATCATTTTATCAAGAACTCTTTGTTCATCAAATCATCAAATATGCCATTTAATGCATAAATCAATCATTCTCATAATGGGTATTCAAATATCATTAGTCTCATTTTGTTCATCTCAAATCCATGTTCAATATATATATAATCATTCTACCAATCTTGGTATTCATCAATAAAACTCACGCATAAGCATCATTTACATAATATTATTTATGCTCTTTTTCATCTAATATATCTCAAATATAACATTACATTGCAATTTAAAAGCTAATTCTTAAGAAACAGAGCAGAAATTCCATTCTGCGTTCTGAGTGCCACGGTGTGAGACGCGCAACAGCACCAGATTTTCTTGGTTTTCAGCCAAAAATTCATCCTTTTTTAAGAATCAACCGAAACTAGTCCAGAGATCATCAACAAATCATCAAAGTTAACATTTTCAAGCATCAAAATCCTCATCCAATAACACAAATCAAAAGTGGGTTTAATACCCCTTTTTAAATCTCAAAACATCCAAAATCAAGAGGGGAAAATCAAGTTCTCATATCATGAATCAAACACAAACGCATGAATCTTTCATTCTCAAGTAAAATCTCAACATTTTCATCAAAGTTCCAGTTTGAAAAAAACGAAAATGGATGGGAAAGATGAGAACAATCTCCCTACCTTAACTTGGTATCACTTTCTTCTTGCATTTTCTATCATTTTCCTCTTGATCTTTGCTTGATTTTTCTCTTTTCCCCTTGATTTCCTTCTTTCCCTCTTTGTTTCTCCCTGTTTTAACCAAAGCATGAGAAAGAGGAGAGAGAGCCGAGTGGGAGACGTGAGAGCAGAGAGAGAAATGTGAGAAAAGATAAGAAATGAGTGGATAAGAGGGAAAAATGTTAATAATAAAAGTGAAATATAATTGGAAATATTTTATTTGCTTAATTTGGCCTTTAAACATCTTCCCAGCATCATTAAAATTATCAAATTAATTCATTTGAGCTTTCAAATTTTTTTCTATAGCTTATTATACTCAGTCAAGACTTGAAAATAATTTTCTCATGTCTATTTTATTTTCTCTGCTATTTCAATTATATTATTATTATTATTATTATTTAAGTTTATTTGAGCTATTTTCACTTTCAGTATTATAAATTTATGCTCAATTCAATCCAAATAATTACTAAAATTATTAAATAACTTATATCATTTTAGTGATCTATTATAATCTTAATTAAGACTTGTATCAGGTAAAATGTTACGGAAAGAAGTCTCACGGAAGGGAAGCTCAGAACAAGGAAGAAATAAAGTAAAAGAGAGGCTAGGGTTGTTTTGACATTTTATATATTATAAGTAATGTTATATCTATACATGAAAACTTACAACTGAGCTACACATAATTTTCGGGTGAGTTAATTATTGATTGTCAGAGTTTATCATATGGTTAACCGACCAACAATACATTCTTTTAACAATAAACAACAAATTAACGCTAATAACCAATATTTAAGACATTGATAACAAAATGTAACCTTGGTGTAGATTTTCTGTTGTAGATTTAACATTATTGTTTAATTATTTTGTTAGGGAAATCTTTTATTCCCAAAGTAACATATAATTTTTTTAAATATAGTAGTTAGAAGTGTTAAAATGAATTCAGTTTGATGAGCCGACCCGAATAATAGTCTGACAAAAAATACGAGTTAAGTTAAAAAAAATTCAAAATCAAACTTAATTTAACTCAACATGAACCACTCTAATCTAGTATGATTCAAAATCGAGTTAACTCATTAACTAATATTTTATTTTATTTTTAATTTAATAAGATACATTTAAATAGATATTATGATTTTTTAAAACAATAAAATTCAATTGACAATTAAAGTAATTATTTAATTTATTTATCATTAACTCAAAATTAAATAATATTTTTTTTTTATTTTTCACTGATTTAATTTTTTTAAAAATTAAATTTATTATTTAAAAAAAATTGTTGAACTAATAAGCCAATTTACCAATCCGCTAAGTTCACTGAAATAATAAAATACTAACTTAAAATATTCTTAATCCGACTTAACCTTATCCAAAGTGGCCGTCTTGCTAACGCTAACAGTTGGTCAAGCTAGAGGCTGATGCAAAACAACGGTGCATTGAGTTCAGTAAATGGGAGGGCGCAGCCAGCGAATAGGTACAACGAGCCCACAGACAAAAGAAGGCCGGAAAAATGCATGAATTGCTGTTAAGAAAACTTGAAAAACAATTTCAGGTTCATTTTGTTGGCCCCTTGTTCTTGTTACTGCTTTTCTGCAACTTATGAGCTGGATACAGTGAAGCAACAGCGTTGATATTCAACTCAGTAAAAAAAGAAGTTAATATTCAATGAGGATTCAGAATGTTCTTATTGTAAGAATGAAAAAAAGAACGAGAATCAAATTATTTGAAATGAAATGAAATGATTTTTTTTAATATATAGTGCTTGTTTGGAAGTGTTTTCATTAATAATTTTTTTAAAAACATTATATTTGTTTTATTTTAGTATGCTTGGGTATGTTTTTTTTCCAAAAAAAGAAAAACCTAGAGTGCTAAAAAAAGTATATGTTGTATTTTTTTTCCTAGTTAGGTTTCTATAGTTTTGAAAAAAATTATTTTTTTTAGAATATGATAAGTGTTCAAATCAAAAAATATTTTTTAAATATTATATTCAAATATAAAATAATTTTTATTTTTTAATGATCATAAAAGAGATAAAAAAAAATTGACATAAAAATGATCTTTAAAACAAAATAAATCATCGGAACTTGGCCGTAGTCTAGTTATGCCTTGTTTGTTTTAAATTCTCAAGCATTGCAAAAACAGTAATGTGATTGAAGTAAAATATCTGCTTTGTACAAAAGTGCATCGGATTTTTTTTTTTTTTTCAAATAGTGTTAACAAAATTGTAAAAGCTTTAATCTCATGTGATTTGCTTAGTTATAGATGAATATCTAATATATAAATAATTATTTGATCACATATTTGAATTATAATTATATTAATTTTTTAATATAAGATCTTAAAAAATATCTTTATAAATTTTTTAATTTAAGTATTAATGATCTATCTTTAATTAAACTAAAAATATAAATTAATTACGATATATACAAACTGGTTAAGATTCTGTTTGACTACAATAAAAAAACACAACTTTATGATTTTATAAGTCGACTTGTGATATAACACTGTTAAAATTATTTTTTCATCACCTTGTATTGCTCAAATCATTTCCCTTAATGAGATGAATATATGGAGATTTTTTTTCTTTCACGTTTAAGTAAGGAATGATCGAATCTTTTAATATTTTTAAAAACTTAAAAGTAAATCTTACATGTCTCAAATTTTGAAGATTTTTTTTTCCTCCATATCCGTTACTGTTAGGCATATGAATGTCACTTAAAAGGAGATTTTTGTTTTGACACCTTTAATAAAGAATGAGCAGATCTTTTAATCATTTTTAATTATATTTAAAGCTCGAGACATAAATCGAAGTTGGAGGATTTTCTTTCATTGTATCAAATTTTTTAAGTAAATATATTCAAACATAAAAAAAAATCACTAAAAATCACCACTCAAAAAATATTTTTTTAATAAATAATTTTTTTATAAATGGACTGTAATAAAAAATAATTTAAATAAATTTTTATTTTTAGGTGGAAATAGAAATTTTATTGAACTGAAGATAAAGCTAGAACATCCATCGTTGCCAACTTGTTAGCTATAGCAGGTGCATTCTCTGCCAAAATTTCACAATGAACAAAGAAAGACAGAGAAGCTAAGAATATAGAGTCAGTCAATCAAAGGTTTATTCCATGCTGTCCCTGATTCATCAAATAAATCCAATAAATATGAACATAATATAATTAATTACAATTACCTATCATATATTAAGATTTTATGAAGGTGACATCCAAGCCAGTCTAGCTTCTAGTCTGCTTTTATTTGCGGCAATGTTTTAGTCTTCTACGTTGTAATAGGGGTGATTAAGACAAAATTCAACGCATTAATCTCTCTTGCTTCGAAACTAATTAAGAACGATTTGGATTTTAATAAGTAGAGTTAATATATTTTTAAGTTCGGTTCGATCATATTTTGAATTATTTTAAGTTAGTCTAATATTATGCATTATTTTAAAATTAATATACTTTTATATAATTAATTATAAAAATAATAATTATTTTACATAAATTAATAATTTTTATATAATATAATGATATATTTTGTTCTAAACCGTAATCCGAGATCCCGCTTTCCATGGGATCAACCCGACATGCACACTACCGGACTTCTCTTAGCTGGCGTAGAGGAAGACTCACAACATATTCTGGACCACGGATTACGGCCCTCAAGCGATATTGGGATATGACATTGTGGTTGATTGATTCATGCAAAGGATGAATCCCTAAATATCCGTAACTGTCAATCATTAACTTACGATATTATAGGACTCATAGTTATCTTTGGTTGCTAGATACTTTCCATATCTTAATCCTAGATTTACAGGGACGTATCCTATAATAATGGAAAGGAGATCTTCATCAGGATACTAATCCTAAATTACCTGCATTCAATAAGGATTCCATTAGGATTCTGTATACGCTCTATAAATACATGGTCGAGTCATCTTAAGAAAGTAACCTTTAATCCAATCTCATAAGCCTTCTTGTGCACTACCTGACTTGAGCGTTGGAGTCCCTTTACAAGTACTCACCCCCTGCGCAATACGCTCAACTGCTGCTCAAGAGGAAACCATCGTTACGTGCCTACTTCAGGTACTCTCTGAACCCGATTCAGAACATTGGCGCCATTTGTGGGAACCTTAAAATTCTAATCCCACCCAATCATGGTGAATACGAGGCAAAACTCGAGAAGAGACGCTGCACAAACCTCTGTCAACCAGAAACAGGATCCTTACATGCAATGCCCACCACTACCACTGCCTCCACTTGTGGCTCAAAGCTCCGCTGCGAGAAATCAGGCACCCGGATCAGGAAGGCGAAGTGATGGGCACTCTACCTCCTTTTCTGAGGAGTCTCCTAACTCATCACGCAGGATTTCTATCAGGGAAATACTTGAATTCCTATCCTAGAGAGGTGACCAGAGCCTCCAAGAGCGTAGGATTCCGGTACACCAACGTCTGGGAATCCTGAACAACGAGTTTGATGATCGTGCATCCCGCTCTGAACGCACACATCAATCTCGGGGTTCCCAACGCCAGTTTCAAGATATGCTGCAGCAACATATGGATTTGCTCAATGACTAATTCAGGAGGTTGGAAGACATGCAGCGCGCCATGCATGAAAACCAACCAAGGTCGCGCCGCCGTGACAGACGGACAGACGTGGAAAATAATAAAAGGAGGGCTCACGACGATAATAGAATTCCCAATGCTGGGGAAAATAACCAGAATTGCGGAACCATGGAACAACCTTTCTCTGATCAACTTATGGAGTTTCGGGTTCCGAGAAATTTCAAGTTTCCCCCAAACTTGGAAATTTACGACGGAACCATGGACCCCCAGGAACACATAAATGCCTACGAGCAGTCCCTATGTTTCTATGGCGGATCCATGGAATTGTTGTGCTAAGCTTTCCCTCTCTCCCTAAAAAAAGGAGCCCTCAAGTGGTTTACCAGCCAACCACGAGGGACCATCGCGGATTGGTCGGACCTTAAACAACGTTTTCTGCTACAATACACTACAAGCAAGGAACAACCTAAATCCATCGAATCTCTGGCTAAGATCCGCCAAGGAAAGGACGAGAGCCTCTGAGATTACATTAGGCGTTTCATGGCTGCCTGCACCAATGTAGAAAATTTTGAAGACAGAATAGCCTTACATTATGCCAGAAGCAGTCTCCGGATAGGCTCTGAATTCTTCAAGTCCCTGGCAAAAAAGAAACCAGACAATTTGATCGACTTCCAGAAACTATCCGAGAAGTATGTCTACTTGGAGGAGGCAACAAAGACCATAGGAGGTGGGACAAAGGCGAGCCTACTCACCAGAAGCCCATCCAGAATTCCTCAAGGTCGCGACCCTCAAAGGGTAGCCCACCCCGGAGGAATTACTCTGATTACACTCCTTTGAACACGCCTTGGGAAACAATCTTGAGGGAAGTTATGCACACAGAGTTTCAGAACGTCTGGAGACCGCCCCTATAAAAAAACACAAGCAAAAGGATCACTCCAAACATTGCACATGACATAAGGCCTATGGCCACGATACAGAAGATTGTTATCAGTTGCGCGATGCCATCGAATTTTTAATCAAGGCCAGACGCTTGCAGCAGTATATCCTTCGTGTACAAAATAACGAGGGGGACAATAGATGCAGAGACAACAGACGTACCCCGCGTCGGAGTTCGTCTCCTCCACGCAGAAGAAGGACAAAAAGTCCTAGGAGAAGATCCCGGACTCCACCTCGCCGAGATAACAGCGATCGACAGGATTGGATCAGGGACACTCCCCCCGCTGTTAATGACGACCATCGCTCCGAGCCCAATAGGATGATCCATACCATTGCCGGAGGAGGATCTTCCAATGGAGCTCGAAAGAAAGCCTTTAGAATGACAGTTTTTAGTATGGTCCATTCAGAACTAAGAATACAAGCAGAGGATAGGAAAACGGCTCTCATCATCTTCTCAGACGAAGACTATGGCGGAATAATCCCGAACCACGATGATCCACTTGTCATCTCCGGTGTAATTTCCAATGCTGAGGTCCGCCAAATTTTCGTCCATCAAGGGAGTTCAGCCGACATTATGTTCCTAGATCTCTATCAGAAGTTGGAGCTCTCGCAATCCGACTTGACTCCCCACGTAGGAGAATTGACGGGTTTCACTGGTGAGAAGATCACCCCAGTCGGATATTACGAAACCCACCTGACCCTCGGATCATCTAAACTCTTCAGGACTGTAAAGGTAAAGTTCTTGGTTGTGGACTGCCTTTTGGCCTATAACATTATCATGGGCCGTCCTTCTCTCAATACCCTTGGAGCAGTGGTATCCATCACCCACCTCGTGATGAAGTTCCTCAATAAAAACAATGACATCGTCACTGTAAAAGGCGACCAAGTTGCTGCCAGAAAATGCTACAATGAGAGCCTGAAGATTTGTAAAGTGCCCTGGAGGTTAAGACCCTTCGTCTCCACCCCGGCTATCGACCAGATTAACATTTTAATGACCGAGTTGGACGTCAGGGAAGAGATCCGGGGTACTCGACCCCAGCCCGAAGGCGAACTGGAATTTCTTCAACTCGGGACCAACCCAGAACAGGTTACCAAGATCGGAGCTCGTCTAGGTGAAAAAAAAAGTAACAACTCTCAGAACTCTTATTAAGAAACAAGGACCTGTTCGCATGGACTTCCTCCGACATACCCGGACTCGACCCCACCTTTATCTGCCACCATTTATCAATTAAAGAAGGCGCCAGGCCGGTTGCACAAAAGAAGAGGAAGGTCGGACCCAAGAGGCAGCAAGTCGTTGAAGGCCAAGTTAAAGAGCTACTAAATGGCAACTTCATCAGAGAAATCTCCTATATCACATGGCTTTCCAACGTGGTTCTGGTAAAGAAGTCCAACAAAAAATGGAGAATGTGCGTAGACTATACCGACCTGAATAAAGCTTGTGCCAAGGACCAATACCCACTTCCCAATATGGACAAATTAGTGGATGGCTCTTCGGGGTTTAGATGGCTCTCGTTCATGGATGCATATTCCGGGTACAACCAGATTCCCATGTACGCCGAGGATGAAGATAAAATCGCTTTCATTATCAACAGAGTGAGCTATTGCTACAAGGTCATGCCTTTCGGCCTAAAGAATGCAGGAGCCACCTACCAGAGGATGATGAACAAGGTTTTCGAAAACCAAGTGGGAAAAATGCTAGAAGTCTACATAGATGACATAATAGTAAAGACCCCACACAGCGGATCGCACACGACAGACCTCGAGGAAGTATTCGGATAACTCCGAAAGTACAACATGAGGTTGAACCCGGAGAAGTGTGCTTTCGGGGTCCAGGCCGATAAATTTTTAGGTTTCATGCTAACTCATCAAGGAATCGAAGACAATCCGAACAAATATCAGGCCGTCCTCAGCATGAGAAGTCCCCGGAACGTCAAGGAAGTACAATGCCCTCACAAGATTCTTAGCCAAGGCTGCTCACAAGTCTCTCCCCCTGTTCAAATTGCTTAAGAAGGGAAAAAGTTTTGAATGGACCCCAGAGTGTGAGGACGCCTTCACATCCTTAAAAAACCTATTGTCCTCCTCCCCTATTTTGACGAGGCCGGATACCGGGGAAACACTCTACTTATACCTATCCGTCCATGACGAGGCCGTTAGCTTAGTTTTGATCTGGGAAACTGACGAAGGACAGAAACCTGTTTACTTTGTAAGCAAGGTCCTCCAGAGCCCCGAGCTTCGGTACCAAAAGGTCGAAAAAGTTGCCTTTGCGCTCATTATCACCACAAGAAGACTTCGGAAATACTTTCAATGCCACCCAGTGGTGGTAAGAACGGACTAACCTATCTGACAAGTGCTACATAAATCAGATCTGACCGGGTGAATGATTGCATGGTCGATCGAGCTCTCAGAGTTTGGGATTACTTATGAACCACGACTTGCAATAAAAACCCAGACGTTGTCTGACTTCCTAGCGGAACTCACATCGAACAACGGCAACCCTAAAAAAGCCTTCTAGACCATTTTTACCGACGGATCATCGAACCCTAAGGGAAGCGGGGCCAGAGTGATATTGGAAAATTCGGAGGTTTTGACCTTAGAGAGCACTCCCTAAAGTTTGAATTCCCGACCTCAAACAATCAGGCCGAGTATGAGGCTTGCATCGCTGGCTTGCTAATGGCAAAAGATATAGAGGCAACGCGGATCACACTTTGTAGTGATTCCTAACTAGTAACCTTCCAAATCTGAGGTGACTATCAAGTTAAAGAACCCCTCCTACAGAAATACTTGAGCAAGGTCTAGGAACTTTTGAGAGGTTTCGAGGAGGTCAAGATAGAGCACATCCCAAGAGAACAGAACTCCAGAGCAGACCTTCTGTCTAAAGGCCAGCACGAAGAGCCCCGGCAATAACCGGTCTGTAATCCAAGAAACTCTCTCCCAACCCTCCATCACGGATCATAGCATATCCCAAGTGGAGGACCATTAGCCATCTTGGATCACCCCTATACTGGGCTATTTACAGTATGGAAACTTACCATCGGACCCGAAAGAGGCTTCCAGATTAGTAAAGACTGCGGTCAGATATACCATTTACAACGGCCGCCTATACCGACGTGTTTTCCTCCCTCCTTCTAAAATGTTTAACCCCAAAGGAAGCAGAATACGCCCTAGCTGAAGTTTATGAAGGAAGCTGTGGTCATCACTTAGGAGGCAATGCCCTAGCCCAAAAAGTGTTAAGGGTAGGATTCTATTGGCCGACAATGGAAGCTGACTCTCAAACACACATTCAAATTTGCGACAAGTGTCAGCATTATGCAGATCATTTTCAAGCCCCTTCTGAAGAACTATTCACGACGTCGGTTCCTTGGCCCTTTTACAGGTGGGGTATGGATATTTTGGGCCTGTTCCCCCAAACCCCAGGGCAGTTTAAATACTTAGTGGTAGCAGTAGACTATTTTACTAAATGGATCGAGGCCGAACCTCTGATCATTATCACATCGGCGCGAATTCAGAAATTTACTTGGTGCCATATTATCACTAGGTTCGGCATATCGGAATCTATCATCACAGATAATGGTACCTAGTTCAAAGATAAAACTTTTGAAGAGCTACTAGCTGGATTGAAAATAAAGCACCACTGCAGCTCCGTTAAGAACCCCAAGACAAATGGACAAGCCGAGGCCGCCAATAGAATCATCGTGCGAGGCTTAAAAAAGAGGTTAGATGAAGTCAAAGGGAACTGAGTTAAGCAACTTGATCATATTCTCTGGGCATACCGGACCACTCCCCATTCCACCACGGGAGAAACCCCATTCAAATTGACCTATGGCTGCGAGACCATGATCCCGGTGGAGATTGGGGAGCCCAGCTGGTGCTACCAATAGTTCTCATCTAACAGCAACCCCGGTCTAATCAGAGAGGACCTGGACTTACTCGAAGAAAGAAGAAACGTAGCTCACATACGGGATACCGCCTTTAAATAGAAGACAGCGGCCAGGTACAATAAGAAAGTGGTCTCGAGAAAATTATAACCGGGTGACCTAGTACTCAGGAGGGCCGACATAGGAGGGAAAAATGACTCCCAAGGAAAATTAGCCCCTAACTGGGAAGGCCCCTACCGTGTCGTCACTAATACAGGTAAGGGAGCTTACACCCTGGAAACGTTATTTGGAACCCCGGTCAAGAATTATTGGAATGCAGATAAACTAAAAAAATACTATATCTAAACGCCCGTAGCGGCGTAGCCCTTTAGTAGAATTTGATCCGTCCTTATTTTGAATAAACACGCTCTGTACGGACTTTCGTCCTCCCAATATCATCAATAAAATAGTCATTCAGATACAAAATTTGGTCCAACGCCGGCACTAACTGTTAAAATGTCAAATGGATAGGAAGCAGTACGGATCATATGTACACACACCTTCGTTATACCTAAACCATGAAGGGGTCCCAAAATCTATATGATTATTAGAGTACCTACCCCGAGTAAGGTTAAATAATGTTGGTGCCTTAGGTAAAGGGGTTTCGTGTAAAATACCCTGAGTCAGGGCGTTACTCTTACCTATATCCGCAATGCTAAACGCTTCCCATAACAAGCATTGGAATATGGATTAAGGTTTTACTTTGCCTAAGTCTAAAATTTCATGACGTTTGATTGTTATAAACGTTAATTACAGACCAAGGCATTATTCTCACCTAAGTCAAGTGGAATGCCATCCACTCAACGGTATGAGTGAAGGATCCCGGACCATGATTTTCTACGACAAACAGTTTTCTAAGTCTATTAAAATGACTATAAAAATGGGCGTTGGACCCAAGTCGGACCATGAAAAACGAGAATGAACGGCGAAACAAAGTAATTAATTATAAAACCCCAATCACGGGGTAATTATCCTTACAAGTAACAAAACCCCACGCAGGGGGCAAAAAATAAGAAACGAAAAAGCAAGACAAAGCTTAAACGTCGGCCTCTTCTCCTTTCGGGATCTGAATAACCTCCGGGTTGCTGCTAGGAGCACTCGCGGCTAACTCCTCCGCAGCTACAAGTCGGCCGTTATGAAAGATTTTATCCGGGGTAATACCCTCCAAGACAAGGGCGACCCCGGGATTGAAATACTGGATTTGCGCCATGATATTCTGGAACTCCTCTCCCCCGACCTTTCTAGATATCTCGTCCAGCTCCTCCACCTCCTTTTCGAGCTCCGCCACCTCGGCCCTCAGTGTGCCAATGCTTTTGTCGGCCTCAAGCTTCTCTTTCTTCCTGGCAGCCTCAAAGTCCGCCAATGCCTTCTCTAGTTCGATGACCCTTGCCATAATATCCTCATTTGATTTTAAGGACACGGTCAACTTCTGACCAATTTCCTCCTTTTCTTTCTTCAAAGTCTTTAGCTCTTCCAATGGCTGCCTATCAGCATTCTCGATAGTCTCTTCGATTACATGAATCTCGGCCGCCACCCGGAGAGCTTGCCTCTAAAGTGCAGCTAAGGTTTGGGCCAGACCTAGCTTGGTAATATGTTATCTCACATCGCCGCTTAAAAATCATCCAGCTATGAAGGGGCCGGGATTGGAGTGTCCTGTGATGATTGGCAAGAAATCCGCCTTTTCCCTATCACCGCCCTCCGACGACCTTCCATCATGTTCAGAAGGTCCTTCGACAGCCTGCCTTTTTCTCCCTTTAAAATTGTGGGTAGGGAACCCGAATGATCTTTTTCTTCGATAACACCCTAGTTGGAGGAGGCCAGAACGGCTGCGTAGGAAGAAACCGCAATTTTCTTCCCCTTCCTCCGATTTCTTGAAGAATGCAGGGCAACCATGGAAGACCCAGAAGTCATGTTGCTAACTGAAAGAAAACAGAAACAAGTACAATCAGCACATCACGAAACATTGATACATGAAGACGAAGCAAACACCTAGGGATACTACAGGTAATAACGCCGTAATTCCTACCTAATAAAGCATAAAGAAGATCATCACCAGGGGTACAGAGAACATCTCTAATATTGATGTTCCCATGCTTCTCGGCATACCGGGTTATGAACCTGATAGACCTGAGCTCCTCGGGGTCGAGATATCCCTCCTCTTTTTCAATTAAATCAATGGGTACATCCCAGCAGCCTTGCGTCCAGTAAAGCAGAAATTATGGCTCCCTGTTCGGTTTGAGGAAGAATGGTTGACGTCCTTCCTTGGCTTTTACCTTGAAGAATGCAGTCTTAAACCCTTTGAAGCTTCTTCGAAAACATCAAAGGATTTACGACCAAGCCGTGACCGGATGACAAGCCAACTCGTTTGCTTTACCGTCCCTTGAGTGTTTATTCTTGTATAAAAATAAAAAAAGGTATTAACTGAGCACTTAAGGCTCATTAACCGACAAAACCTCTCGAACGAGATGATGTAACCCCAACTGTTAGGATGGATTTGCAAAGGGGCCACATGAAGAGTACGGAGGACGACTATTTGAAAGTCAGAAAACGGCATCCTAAGCCCCAACTTGAGGAAAATGGGTTGATACAAGAACATAAAATGTGAACCAGCTTCTCGGCAGGAACACACTCTCTCACTCCAGCTTGGACAGATAACTTGGAATTCGTCGTCCCGAGCTTTGTTCACGGTTAACTCCAAGGCAAATAAGGATTCTCGGAGTACGGCTTCGCTTGAAAACTTGGACTGACGATTCCATACGTCGTCCACCACCCAGGGGCATACCAGCCCAGGACCTCGCTGAATTCGAATCAGCTCGTCCTCTGCTGGGTCACGGACGTCGTGGAGCGGGGGCTGGACCCTAGCCTTTTTTCCTTTGGCCATGAAAATCCTGAGAACATCCAAAGAAGTTGGTAAGCAACTTTTAGAATCAATAATCTCATAGATTCAGACACAGGGAGAGCGAAGTAATCCAAACTTCCCCTACCGACCTCCTGTCCCACCAGAAATAAAGCATTCAGGGGAACTCCTCCGCCGCGCATTGCGCGGTGAAGATGGTGTTTCAGGGAGGCGACTAAATCTACCTGAATTACTAAGGTCTACTTGAAGGAAAGCAAAACCAGAAATGCAAAGCTACTCTACTCTTTAAAAGTTATTAACATTCCAAAAACACAAATAACGAGGGGGTTGAGAGAAAGCTACTTACTATGTAAAGGCAGAATGCTTGAACAATGGAGAAGCTGTGCCAGAACAATGGAGAAGTTGCGAGTGGTTGGAAAGCACCCAAAAGAAGCCAAAGCTTTCACCGCACGGTGTTTTCAGTGAAGTGAGGAAGACAAACCTTTGACTCTTATTTATAAAGGTTTGAACGGTTAGGGGACATTTCTGTCCTCTCCATCGCAAGTTCAAAAGGTGCTCATCATAGCTCGCGGAGCTCTAGGCACGTCTCTCCGATGAAATCGCACCACGTGGCCTACACAACTGTAATAGTAGTTGAAAGGATAGTTACGCAGTAATCCAAAGCGTCGTACGAATGTTAAAAGAGAACCCAGGTTTGTACCGCGGATCCCAGCTTCAAATCACTTTTGACAACACGGACTACAAACTAACGCTGAGATGCAATTATTATGGCAATTATGCCGGGTTGGCATTGGACCTACCCCGGCAATGTCTTTGTGGGGTTGTACTGGGATAAGCGTTGGACTCATCTCGGCAGAATTACCTCGGTGGAAAAACAATGAAAGTACAGAACAAATACAGAGAATATAAAGCTTATCAAATCATCTTCATTCCATATATCGTCATACATCCGAAAAGGAGGAAAAAGGAAATATTGAGACATGGAATGTCTAAATGTATCCCGGGAAAGGGGACAAACATCTCTGGCTGCCTGAATCATACCCCATCCACATCTCCAAACCTTTGTCTCTTGAAAAAGTAGATTGGCTTTGAAGAACATTGGCAAACTGGGATCATAATCCCGGAGAAAATACCAAAGTTCCTTGCACTGTTTCTCCGCATTGCAACTAAAGACCAAAATCTTCTCTCGCTTGGTGGAAGGGGTACGACCTCTCTAGCTGAAGAATCCTCCGCTGACATCAATCATTCCAAGTTGCCTCAAGTTACGGAGCAACTATAGCGGCCTTTCCACCCCAGAACAGACTGAAGCCACTCCGGAGTAGAAATACTCCGCCCACTTGTTCCCCCCATCTTCTCAATGGATAACGGTAGAGGCGGATACCCGCTACTTCCTTGAAAGCAAGTCAAAGAAAGCAGACCACCCCTGTTTGCTCCAAGGGGGTCCTTGTTTCCTACGACCCGGCATCCTTGCATATCCAGCCGTACTACGAAGAAGACCGGCCAGGTGCTTTCAAATAGCCCGGCAAGAAGGTGGAAAAGGGAATAGTGTGCTCCGTCGGGTTCTCATGCAATAGTAGACGAAGGCATTGTCTCATCCTAGCAACACGTTGAATCAAACACTGCCGTGTACGCCAGGAGAGAAAGGCTTCCGCCTCTCTAAATGCATAACAACCCATTTTTACGCCAAGAAAGAAAGGCCCCTATCAAAGGAAAAAAATGCTCAGGGAAGATCAAACATCTTTAAGAACTTTGGAAAAAACAAGAGTATAATCTCTGCAGATGATGAAGCTCTCTGCACAAAGGTGGGAAATGAAGAAAGAACTACACTCACTCTCTTGGAAGAAATCATCTCTATTTGAGAATGAAAAAGAAGGGAATGCTAGCTCACGAAAAAGTATTCTCTACTTATAACATGCATGAGGGATTCTGATTGGTCCCGTAAAAGGTGACTTGATCCCATGAAGTCAGCTGAAATAAATGCTTCTAATCTCTGATTGGTCACAAAGATAGGGAGCAGTTGAGAAAATCCGTATGAAACTGACGTTTTCTTTAAAGAATCACTACTCCCCAATAAAGTCCAAGTATCAGTTTTCTAGAGGATCGCAGACTGTTACCACTAGAGATCACGTTCAGAATTTACATTGAACATATCTCCAGGAATTCTTAGTACTCTTACTTGGGGGCAGTAATCTTTACTCGTAAGTGAATAGGACGTGGACATCGGCAATAACCTGATGTCTAACACTTATCCGTCGAATTACCATGTTAGCCATATGATGGTTGATCTGTTCTAAACTTGACTTTGGTCTGTCTCATCCAAGAGCCAAGCTGGGGGCAACTATTCTGGATCGTGATCCGGGATCTCGCTCCATGGGATCAACCCGGCATGCACACTACTGGACTCCTCCTAGCTGGCGTAGAGGAAGACTCACAACATATTCCGGACCACGGATTACGGCCCTCAAGCGGTGTTGGGATATGACATCGTGGTTGATTGATTCACGCAGAGGATGAATCCCTAAATATCCATAACTGCCAATCATCAACTTACGATATTATAGGACTCATAGTTATCTTTGGTTGCTAGATACTTTCCATATCTTAATTCCAGATTTACAGAGACATATCCTATAATAATAGAAATGTGATCTTCATCAGGATACTAATCCTAAATTATCTACATTCAATAAGTATCCCATTAGGATTCTGTATACGCTCTATAAATACATGGTTGAGTCCTCTTAAGAAGATAACTTTTAACTCAATCTCATAAGCCTTCTTGTGCACTACCTGACTTGAGCGTTGGAGTCCCTTTACAGGTACCTACCCCTTGCACAATACGCTCAGCTGCTGCTCAAGAGGAAACCATCGTAACGTGCCTACTTCAGGTACTCTCTGAACCCAATTCAAAACATATTTACATATATAATATAAAATATATTTTGTTTTTACTTTTTACTTTTTATTTTTTTATGACTTAATTATGTATAATATTTTAATTTTAATTTATATATTTTGTCAATATCGGGTCGTTTGAGTCAAAGTCAAACAAGTCTCATGATTTTCATGTTAGTTATTGAATAATATCATGGTTTTGCTTTTTTTTTTTTTTTGAATGATCCAATTTGTGCACGTACTAGCTTTTTTTTTTTTCTCGTTTGATTGCTGAGAAAATGCGGAGAAGGTTCTGGAACTAAAATCACTCTTGACTTTGAGTTATGCCAAAAGGATATTTTGCAATGCTAAAATTTAGTCAATTAACCCAAAAGTTTTGACTTTTGATGTAAGTGTTGCTTTTGAAATTTTTGCGCTTTTACGTATAGCCACCAAGTAGAGTGAAAGTTTCTATATTATATATTTTTTGATATCTATTTAAAGCTGTTGTTTATATTTGATTGTGGGTCTTTAGGTGTTGGAGGGTCTTGATGCTGTTCCTGATGTTGGGGGAGTGCATGATCATCACCAATAAGGATTTGAGGAAGTTTTTGGCCATGGTTTCTCCGCTATACTAAGTAGTGTGCTAATCTTGTTTACAAGGTATAGCTCTGATCAAAACAACCTATTTTGATTTTTATCAGTTCCTGCTTACTGGTTTACCTCGTATGCACATTCAAGGTTGCTAAATTCTTCTGTTTTGATACAATTAATAATTATTTCCGACTAACTTGTTTTCAAAATTATCTATGTTAATAATTATATATTATCTTCTTTTTTCCTGTCTGTAGCATCTTTAAAAGGTGATTATAGCCAAGGAAGTTCAGGTAGATGAAGTGCATCACTTATGTTAGGTTTAATTCTTTTCCATGCACACATTGCTTTTAAAATAGTATGGTCTTCTTATTGAGTGAAATCTGGGTTAATGGGACATGGGGAGGTTCAACAGGGGATTTAGGTAAGGGGAACCTTTATACTTATCCTCTTCCTTTTCACCTTAGTGGCTGATGTTCTATGTTGGTTGTTTTCAAGGACTGTGGATAGGATAGGAGTCTCTTTAAGGGTATTTATTGAAATAGAAGGCAACTTACTTCGTGATTTTTGAAATAGGAATACAAGTCTTTATATAGAGAAACTTAACAACAAATCTGTTAATGATTCTCCATAATTATAGAAATCAATCAATCCCTTAATTTAGGAATTGATCACAGAATTAAAAAGGAGAGATAATAGGAAACAGTCTCCCTTATTTCTTTAATAAGTAATAACTCTAATTGGGAATAAATCCCAAGAAAATAGGAAATGGCAGATTGTCAACACCCCCCTCAAGCTGGGTTTCCAAGGTTGAACATGCCTAGCTTGTCAATCTGTTTTTCGAACATTTTCCTAGCCAGGGCTTTTGTTAGAACATCTGCAACTTGATCACTAGTAGACACATAGGTTAAGCATAGTATACCGTCCCCAATTTTTTCTTTGATGAAGTGTCTATCCATTTCCACATGTTTTGTCCGATCATGATGGACTAGATTGTGGGAAATACTGATGGCTGCCTTATTATCACAGTAAATTTTTAGAGGGAGATTTGTTTTCATCTCCAATTCTTAAAGTAACAACTTCAGCCACAACATTTCACAAACACCATGAGCAATGGCTCGCAATTCAGCTTCAGTTGCTCTGGGCCACAACTGTTTGTTTCTTGCTTCGCCAAGTAACTAGGTGGCCCATACAAAAGTACAATACCCAGAAGTAGACCTCCTGTCTTCAATAGAACTAGCCCAATCAGCATCAGTAAATCCCTCAATACTTCTGGATTCGTTTCTGCTGAAAAATAACCCTTTAGAAGGTGATCCTTTTAGATACTTTAGGATGCGAAGTACAACCTCCATGTGTTCCTCATATGGAGCATACATGTACTGACTAACAACACTTACAGAAAATGCAATATTTGGTCTGGTGTGGGAAAGATAGATGAGCTTTCCAACTAGGCGCTGGTATCTCCTAGTGTCAACTGGAGTCCCATCTTTCTTGTCTACTATCTTTGGCGTGGAGTCCATTGGTGTATCTACTGGTTTACAACCTAGCATCCCTGTTTCCTTTAACAGATCTAAGACATATTTTCTTTGAGTGACTGATATTCCTTTATTGTTTCTAGCAACCTCTATACCAAGAAAGTATCTTAGGGGTCCAAGGTCTTTTATCTCAAATTCAGTTGCAAGTTTAGTTTTCAGCCTTGTCATCTCTATTGTATCATTTCCTGTCCAAATTATGTCATCTACATAGACGATAAGGATTGTACTCTTACCATTGTTGTGACGGTAAAAGAAGGTATGGTCAGTGGGAGCTTGCTTATATCCTTGTTGCAAGACAGCCTTTGTAAATTTGCCAAACCAGGCCCTTGGGGACTGCTTCAAACCATAGAGAGCCTTTTTTAATCTACAGACTTTCCCATTCTTCATGTCTTGATCAAATCCTGGTGGAAGATCCATATTGACTTCCTCATCCAAATCACCGTTAAGGAAAACATTTTTCACATCAAGTTGTTGTATGTCCCAATCCAAGTTTGCTGCAAGTGATAGAAGAACTCTAACTGTATTGAGCTTGGCAATCGGAGCAAAAGTCTCATTGAAATCAATACAATATGTTTGGGTGAAGCCCTTTGCAACCAAATTTTGCTTTGTACCTCTCAATTGTCCCATCAGACCTATACTTCATCGTAAATACCCATTTGCACCCCACTGAAGTTTTCCCTTTAGGTTTCTCAACAAGATTCCAAGTTTGATTTTTTTCAAGAGCTTGTATTTCCTCCATAACAGCCTTTCTCCATTCTGGAATCCTCAAAGCCTCCTGTATATCACTAGGAATTTTTTCTTCTAATAGATTAGCAATAAAAGCTTGGAGAGAAAGAGAAAAATGATTATATGAAACATAATTGGAAATGGGATGCTAAGTACAAGAACGAACTCCTTTTCTTACAGCAATAGGCCAATTCAGATCACTAACCTCAAGTAATAACTCCGGTTCCAATTCATGACAAGGCTGTAGGTCCACAACATTCTCTATTCTTTGCGGGGCTTTTCTCCGAGAATAAACACGTAACTCAGGTTACTGTTGTGAATCCCCCTCTTTCCTGGAGTCATCAATGTTCATGGCACACTCAAGGTCATTTATGGCAGGAGTAGGTGTATGTGCTTGCTCGACTGGAGTGGGTAGATCAGCTATAAGAGGGAGGATAGGTCTTGGTGTGGACTCCCAGGGAATAGAAGGAGCTTCAACCCCAGTCCCCCCTGAAGCGAATTCTTGGGGTAAAAAGGTTGGTTTTCATAAAAAGTGACATCAATGGTGACAAAGTATTTATGTTTTTCTGGAGAGTAACACTGATACCCCTTTTGAGTAGTTGAATACCCAAGGAAAATACAAGGGATAGCACAGGGATCAAGTTTACTACGATTATGATTATGAATGTGGACAAAAGACTTACAGCCAAAAAATTTGAGGGGTAAAGAGTTAACAGACCTTGTTTGTGGGTAGTATTGAATGAAGAATTGAGAAGGAATTTTGTAGTTAAGAACCCGGGCAGGAAGGCGGTTTATAAGGTAACAGGCTGCAAGAATGGAGTCCCCCTAAAAGAAACTAGGGACGTTATTAGTAAACATAATGGAGCGAGCTACTTCTAAGAGATGCCTGTTTTTCCTTTCAGCCACCACATTCTGTTGAGGAGTATCAACACAGGAGCTTTGGTGAATAATCCCATTTTCCAAAAAATATTCCTCGAGAATAGACGTAAAGTACTCTCTCCCATTATCAGTGCGTAAAATTTGTATTGTTGTACTGTACTGATTGTTCACCATCAAATGAAAGTGTTTGAAAGTTTGTTCAGCCTCACTTTTATCTTTGAGGAGGTATACCCAGGTAACCCGTGTGTGATCATCAATGAATGTGATAAACCACCTTTTTCCAGTAACATTAGGTACCCATGAAGGGCCCCATATATCACTATGAATTAATGCAAAGGGTTTGGATGATTTATAAGGTTGAGGAGGGAAAACAGACCTTTGGTGTTTAGCAATTTGACAAACATCACATTGAAAGACATCCTTATTTCGAAAAAGGGAAGGGAACAAATTTATTTGATATTGAAAACTAGGATGGCCAAACCTAGAGTGCCATAACATTATTTGTTACTCCCTAGATAAAGTGAAAGATTCATAACCAGCGGTCAAAGCTTGTTTATTGTTGGAGATTTCTTCCTCAAAGTAATAGAGACCATTATGTTCCTTAGCACTGCCAATCCTCATGCCCGAAGTCATATCTTGAAATTGGCAAGAAGAATGTGAGAACATGGCAGCACAATTTAGATCCTTGGTAATTTTGCTAACAGATAGTAGATTGCATGATAATTTTGGAACATGAAGAGCATCTTTAATAGTTATTTGAGGGCAAATCTTAATGGTACCAGCCCAAAGAATGCTTGATTGCAAGAGAACCATCAGCAATCTTAATTTTTAAATTTCCTGGACTAGGTTTATAAGAACAGAACAGTTTAGCACAACCTGTCATATGATCCGTAGCCCCGGAGTCTATCACCCAGGATTCAGTCATTTCTGATATACCACTTAGAGTAGTCATGAAGGTACCTTTTTGGGCCAGAAGAGAGGTATTCATGGCTGGCTGTGGATGCTGACCTTGAGACGTGGATGAATTCTGGTTGGATGATTGAGTGTTTAGGATCTAATACAGCTGTTCAATTTGCTCCTTGCTTAGGGAAAGATTGAAGCTTGTGTCACTTGTCTCAGAGGCCATATCTATAGTAACTTGAAAGACTCTGGAATCCCGTCTATTGCGAGTATCCTTCCAATTATCAGGTTTACCATGCAATTTCCAGCACTTATCCCGGTTGTGGTTTGATCTCTGGCAGTGATCACAGCAAAGATTACCATTCTTCTTTTGATTCCGGGATTCCCCACGAAAAATCTCAGGTCCACGGGCAGAGAAGGCAGGGTTCTCAATTGTGGATTTTATAGTACCCAGCATTACCCATTTGCGAGATTCTTCTCTTCGGACTTCAGCAAAAATGTCCTCCATGTTTGGCGGTGGCTTTGAACCAAGGAGACGCCCACAAACTTCATCCAGGTCCTTGTTAAGACCTGATAGGAAGTCATAGATCCTTTCCTTGTTCACCATCTTGTTATACTCCTCAATACACCCTGAACATAGTTTATGACCCTTATTAAATAGATCCATTTCCTACCATAATTTTGTAAGAGCATTGAAATAGGTTGTAACATCCATCTCAGCTTGAGTCAAATTGTGAGCCTTGTTTTGTAGTTCAAATAATTGAGATGAATTCTCAAGGTCTGAATACTGCCTCTTGGCTGCCTCCCACATGTCCTTGGCAATTGTGTAGCACATGAAACTTTCACCAATTTTCTCATCCGTGGAGTTGATCAACCAGGCCATACCATGGAGTTTTGGGCATCCCAAGTCTAAAAAGATGAGTCTAATTCTTCTGGTTTCTTGGCAGTCCCATCAAGATAACCATACCTTCCTTTTCCTCGAATAACCATCTCCACAGACCTTGACCATGGCAGATAATTTTTTCCGCTGAGTTTGTGACAGGTAATTTGGAGAGAGGAGTTATTCGAGTAAGGGGCATGAACTATGGCAGTCGTCATTGGGGTCGGCTGCAAGGGAATCGGGTTTCCCGAGCCATCATTCCCTCTGGTGCTGGTCATGGCCATTCCCCATGGAAATGTTGGAGGAGGAGGTTTGCCTGCCATAGAAGGAGAAAAAAAAAGGAATACAAGTCTTTATATAGAGAAACTTAACAACAAATCTGCTAATGATTCTCCATAATTATAGAAATCAATCAATCCCTTAACTTAAGGAATTGGTCACAGAATTAAAAAGGAGAGATAATAGAAAACAGTCTCCCTTATTTCTTTAATAAGCAATAACTCTGATTGGGAATAAATCTCAAGAAAATAGGAAACGGCAGATTGTCAATATTATTAAACAATTTGCTGATGATATGATTCTCTTTCCAGATGAGGATAGTGATACCTTTGCGAATATTCTTTCTTTTCTCAAGTTCTTTGAGGCTATCTCTGGTTTGAAGATTAAATTGACTGGTTTGAATGTGAATGAGGTTCTTTCTACCTTTATGCTATTTGATGGGGCAATAATCAATAGTCATATGTTATGGAAATAGCACATATTTATAGATGAGAGCCTTTCATGAAAGGTTGTCTTGGTTCCGCCCATCATAGACCCAAGCAACCAGGCCCTACACATGATACAGCACACTAACATCTTGGGACTAAAGCCCAAAACCCAATAAATGTGATGTTCTAATCCATTTTATCATAATATAATAATATGGATTCCAAGAAATGTCAGATTGTGATTCAACCAGTTTTGGCAAACAAAATTAATCAATGGAAGTCCAGCTTATAGAAAAAATTCTCACATGCCAACCAAGTGAGCACTGGTCCCTGGAAGTTTATTACCCAGGGATATGTTTCTTTTAGACCACTGGTTTCTTTTGGTTTGGGTGATGGTACTTGTATTAAGTTTTTCGAGGACATTTGGTTGGGGAATGCCCTTTTTCATAGGCTTTTCCTTGCCTGATTTATGTCTCAACTTTGCATAATTTTCCCATTGATTACTTGACTTCTATTCTATTCAAGATCTTTCTTTAAATCGAAACTTTAAATTGTATAGATTTGAATGATATAGAAACTAGTGAACTACAATCCCCTTTGTTTTTACTTGAGTCTACCTCTCTCAAGTCTCAACCAATTTAGATAGAAGAGTTTGGACCTTAGATTCTTCTGGTGTTTTTCTCTTGCACATCTTTCTTTTAGTTACACACTCCTAACCTTTAAATTTTCCTCCTTGACAAAACTATTTAAAAATCCAAAGAACACTCTAAGCTCAAGCCTTTTGTTTGGACAGCAGTACTAGACAGGATTAATACGCCTTTTGTTTGGACAGCACTACTTGACAGGATTAATACAAATGACTTGCTGCAGATTCGTAGACCTTGCATCACTCTTTCTTCCTGTATGTGTGTTTTGTGCAGATCTAGTTCAGAGGCATTAGGCTGCTCATTCTTGCACTTTAAAGTTACTTTCCTTTGAAACAATACTCTTGGGATTATCAGAGAGCACTGGGCGTGTCCCTGTACTCAAGCAATTTTTTATGATTTGATTTAATGATTTTAGTAAAAACAAGTAGTGTGTTGTTGGAGAGGCATGCTTATATCTTTTAAGGTGTTGTCTTTTGCCCCCAAATTACATATGTGATGAAGTTCTCTGTGGTGTTCAGCTCAAAGCTGCTTCAGGGGTGTTGCTATCTTGGAGAATCAGAGAGTTACAGAGGAATTGGGAGGCCTTGCTGTGTAGTTTTTTCCCCTGGTTGTATTGTTTTAGTTGTATTTAGTCTTTTCTGTCATTGCTCTTTGTTCTTAATAATTTAGCATGCAATGCTTTTCAATCCTCCTTTTAAAAACGAAAAAAAAAACTCAAATAAAAATTGATTATCCCATTTTTCATCCCGATCAAGGACAGTCTGGATTGAAAAGATAGCTTTGTTATCCAGTAACAATTATTTAATAATATATAATCATTCATGAATCAGGATCCTCTCAATTTTTTCCTCTCTCAAGTGGTTAATTGTAAGAGAGAGAAAGATACAAAAAAAGTTATTAATGAGACTCAATTAAAATTTATAAAATTTCTTTTATAATCTTGTGTCTTTCTCTCTCATACAATTGACCATTTGAGAGGGGAAAAAATTGAGAGAATCTTTATTCAATCATTCATATAGAAAGTAAGAGAGTAGGGAGAATAGTATTATGTTTTCTGCATTAATTCAAATGTTTACAAGAAGGTAGTATATATAGGCAGTTGTACATTAATCTAAGCCTAAGAAACAAGCAATAACAAAGCTCTAAAAAACAAAGTCTATGGAAAACGTGGTAGCCGTCCATCCATATTTCCAAGGCACCATCCGTCTACACTTCCAAGGCACCGTCCGTCTACACTTCCAACTGGCCACTGACCATCACCTTTCAGCAATTCACACTCATAGTAAATCAGTTGATTAGTAAGAAAATAATTGGAATTTTGTATTGAAAATGTAGAAGTAACTGGCATGATGGAAATATACTAAGAAATAGTATCTAGAAACTAGGAGATTTTTTCATCTTAACACAATTCATATCTACATCAATCAGCTTTGTTTTATGGTGGATATTTGATATTTCTATTTTACTTTATTTCAATATATCAATCAGTATGAAGAACCGTTTTAAAAAAAAGATGTTTGCATCCAATACAAATGTGAGAGTGCTGTCTGCTGCTCTGTATTCATTCTGAGCATCTTGAGTATAAGTAGGACCTGTAGACATAATTTTGGCATGTATGCCTGTGTTTTCTTCATCACCAATGTTATTGTTGATTAAGTTCGAGTTATGATCTCTGACATGTTTTTGTGAGCAGAAGTCAGTGTTATAATACAGAAAAGGTTCTAAGGATTGGTGCCATGAGTTTTGGTTTCTTTGGTAGTTAGAGGTATATGACTGGCATATTGCGCATTTATAGCGTGGAATATTGGTCCTCATTCTTTAAATGGCTTGTACAGAAAAGAACTTTGGTCTGGTTAATGTTGTGGGACACTCAACTCAGAAACACATGTTCTGGTTTAATTTCATAAATGCCTGCAGCATCGCTTATGTGACTAATGGTGCATCTGGGGTTATTAGTCCTCCTAAAGCGACTGATCATTAGTACAAAAATATGTTTCTGGTGGTATGTTAGGTTATGATAATGTTCTTGTTTAATTATATCAGGAAATTGATGCTATAGACAAAGGAATCAATGGGTTTGTATGACACAGACCAGCCTCCAAAATATGTGAATAATACACATTTGTCCTCCAAAGTAGGAAGGTCAAATTTGGATTGAACAGATCCTGATCGGTCACCTGAGAAGAAAAATGAGGCTTTCAACATGCAATGGTTCTTGCCGGCGGCGAGTTTCTAAATGTAAGTCTTCCCTCGCCACCCTCTTTCTTTTCAAACTTGATCATGAATAATGAGTTTAAAACTTGTTCTTGCCTGTTTTACCCTTTGCTTTGGATTTCATGGGAAACTGGCTGCAACCTAGGGTGAAGAGGCATTTATGAATAATGGCTATTGTGACTCTTTGAATTTGTTGTTTACTCTGTCTCCCACCTCAAAATTTGCAGAGCATTTGGTATCATTTAAACTGAAGTTATGGTTACCTGCAAGGTCAATTGTAATGGAAACCCTTGGGGCAAGACAGACTGTTGATACCAGTGGAGAAATTGTAGTTCTGACTAAGTTCTGTCCTGCAAGTTGGGAATTCTTTCCTTCTTCTAACAGTTTGTATATTGATTCATTCAAATTATATCTATTCAACTTTTGTATGTTCAAAAATCATGATTTGAAGCTTGAATGTGTACAATTAACATCTAAAAGACTTGAACATCTCTGTCATCATACAAATTTTCATGCAAACATTTAATATAGACACAATTGGCATCAAGAGGATTTTACAATCTATTTAGTGAACAAGTTTACCAACTAGCTGGTGATTGTTATTGCCTCAATGACTGGTGTTGCTTGGTCTTTACTCCCTAGCAAATTGCATGACAGCTGTTCTGATTCAAGTGTTTCCTTCTCCATTAAAATTAACATAATAGGTATTATGAAGACTACCAACAGGCTGCTGTTGTTGCATATGGCCAAGAATGGTCATGTCTGGGACATGTTCTATTATGTTATGTTGGAAATGTTCTTTAAAATTGTGTCTCGCTGCTACTAATTTTCTCTCTCTCTATCTTCCTTAGGTGTTAGCCGCATGGCACTATTGGCATGAACTACATACTATACTGTCAGCAAATATTAACTTGATTTTGTATCATGCAGTGGAAGCTTCACTTATTCGAGCTTGAGGTGGAGATGAAAGTTGACCCTCCCATCAAATATGTTCTCTATCAGGTATGTACTTGATTTTCATTTTATTCAAGTTCTCAGCTAGGCTTCTTGTTTGTCAATGAGTCTTCAAAAATAGGCCCCAATATCTATATAGGGTTAGAGGTAGCAATCCATTTTCTAATGATTTTGAACTTTTTTAATTGTTAAAATTCAGCTGCCAATATTTTAAGTCTCTGTATCACCACCAGAATTTGTGTAACCTTCCTCATTAAGGTTACTATTATACTATATCTCTGATTTAGGTTCTTAACATATCAGCTGATTTCTCCACATGTACATATCTCAATGCCCTATACAGGATGAAAGAAGCAAATAAGGGTGAGTGCAGGCAGTTAGTTGAATTATGTCCAGTAAGGTTTGAGAGCAGAAAGCCTTTACCATCAGAGTGGTGAGGTCTAAGCAATGATGAACTGTCAAGGGAGGCTGGCATTCCTTCTTGTGTTTTTGTGCATATGAGTGGATTTATTGGTGGAAACCAAAATTTTGGCAGTGACTTGGCCATGCCAAGAGCTGCTTTGAATCTGTAGGCAAATGATCTTAATTCCTAAATGAGTTTGGTGTTGTGTCCATTAATCTTTTAAAAGCTTTTCACACTATAGTCCATGGATTGTAGGGGTGAACATGGGACGGGTTAGGACGAATTTTACTTTATTCAAATCCAACTTGATATTTTGATTGGACCATTTTCCTAGACTTGAACTCGACCTAATCATGACTCGATAAGACCGGATCTAAACTGGGTCAACTCAATATGTAGACATAATGTATAAATTTAAATATTATGCTTAGTTAAGTCATAAAATTATAGAAATGAAAAATTAAAACTAAGGTATATTTTACAATATATATTTCAGAACAAATAATATCAATATAAATATATCATCATGTTATACAAAAATTATTAATTTAAGTGAAGAAGTCTTATTATTTAGAATAAACTACCATTTTGGTCCTTGAAAGATAGGGTTGACATTAGTTTGGTCTCTTAAAGATAGTTGACATTAATTTAAGGCCTTAATGATAGAATGTGACATCAAATTAGTCCTTTAAAGAAATTGATATCAAATTAGTCCCTCAATTATAGCAAGTTGACATCATTTTAATTCTTCAATAATAAGAAATGACATTAATTTAGCAACTATTATATTCTTATATCAAACAGTGCATACATTCATTTTCACACCTCATCTAATATCATTCATTATACATTTTTTTTCTATCACTTTCTCTCACTCAATCACATCCTTTAAAAATGATGTAAACAGTAATACACCCTTAAAAAAGGGTATAAGACTATCTTTATCCTTAATTTAGTCCCTCAATCTTGCGATTTATGCATAAAAGGATTATTTTGATGTCATTTTCCACGATTGAAGAACTAAATTTATGTTAACTATTTTTCAGCAATCGAATTGATGTCAACCCTACCTTTTAGAGACCAAAATGGTAGTTTGGTATATTATTTATAACTAATTATATAAAAAATATATGTTTTAAAATAATTTAAGATACTGGGTTAAGTTGAAACAATCTAATGAATAACATGAACTTGACCCGAAAACACATCGAGTCTATTTTCTAAAACCTGAATCCATCTCAATTAGCTTTGAGCGAGGCCGAGTTAAAATGACGGGTCGAGTCTTGAACACCTCCAATGAATTGCATTAAAGTACAGAGAAGGGAAGAAAGAGAAAGTGACTAATTGTAAACTCTATTAGAAACAGTAGATCATAAATAAGAGAAGTTCTTCTACACTTTTGAAGTATTATATTACTTCATTAAAATTACAACACTTGGCACCTAATAACCATATAAGCAATTGGATTGAAAATTAAATACTTTAAAATCAGATTTAAACGGTTACAAAATAGCCTGGAGTATTACTTTGAGAGTTATTCAGAATTTCTGCATGGAGAGGGGTGAATGCTGAGTTATTGACTTTTTGAGACATGAGGATCTGTCTTATCTCATATTCCGGGGACGAAGGATCTCCCTCCTCTGTAGAACTATAATTACAAACACGAAATTTAAGTACAAAAATCATCCAGGTAAAGAGTATATATGTCGAAAAAAAAATTAGTTTAAGTTTAGTCTACACATATTTAATCAAAATATCACGTAATTATTGAATTTGACTTGATATAAGTTGTGCTAGCATATAAATATCTCAAGTCATTTGGTCTCTTAATTAAGTTCAAAGTTTAGTAACTCAATGTGAACAATTTATTTGGTACGTCTCAATGAGAAGTTTTTGTAAGTGATAGTCTGGACTAAAACTATAAAAGTATCTCTGTAAGCAAAATAATAGGAAGTAGCTTGGGCCTTGGACTATGATCCCATTGGAGACAACAGAATAAAACTCCTCTTGCCTTGCCAAGTTGAAGTTGTGCTCAATAAAGTTACCATTCATCATATATGAGATCTTGGAACATCAATAAATGCATGCCTTGTTCTAGGATGATATTTATCATTAATTTAAGTTATTTTATTTAAAATTTATGTTAGTATACTTAAAATTAATAATAAAGATTAATTTGGAGCATGCAATAATTTTTCCATCATATATTTCTAATTGTTTAAAAATATTGATTATAAAGCATTATTATTTAGTAAGATTACCCATAATACTTTTATTACTACAGCACTTCATTTATTTTATTATTCCATTCTTTTAATCAGCCATAACATTTGGACAGGCAAAAGGAGACTAAATTATTAGGGTTTAAATATTACGTTAGTTCTTTAAATGGATTAGGGTATTGTGGGATGCACTCTAATTATTAAGATAGTTCGAAAAGATAATTAATCTGGATTAACACAAAAGCTGATAAAAAAACTATTAAAGGGGATAAAAACTCGCTTAAAGTTTGAATTCAAATAATCCTACGAAAGGGGTCGTATTCTTAATTTTAAATATACGTGCGGTGAGTTCTTCCATGTGTAATAATTAAATGGGTACAATATTACTTTTGTTGGAGCAGATAAAAAAATTCTTTTTGTTGAGAATATTGATGTAGCCTAATGATCTTTTATTTTTAAAAAATACATAAATTCCCAGTAAAAAAATAGTGATAAATATCAAAATTATTAAATTTATTTCATGAAAATTATTTGTAAACAAAAATATAGGTGAACTAGCAAAAACAATCTTAATTTGTTCGAAACCTTAAATTGTTTTATTTTAATTTTATTCCTAAGCTTGAGATGAAATTGTTTTTCCAAATAATGTAATATAAAATTTGAGCTCAGCTAGGGACCTTGGGAGAAACAGATCCTGGATATGCCCGGATAATACAAAAATACATTTTTACCGTTAATAATGTATACACTTCATTTTATACTATTCTCAATATTATTTATCATACTTATTTTTTTTATCGTTTTCTCTCACTAAATCTGACATCTTTAAAAAGGGTGCCAATAGTTCATATACACCTTTAAAAAGAATGTATGATGATCTTTTTTTAAAAGAAGAATATTAGGAACACACTTTCTAACACATTTTTTTTAACACACTCTTTTCTATTAGGCTACGTCACATACTAAAGTATACACTTAACTTTGATTAACGTATAATTATCTCGATTAATATGTAATTAACTTGATTAATATGTAATCAAGTTTGAGTATATATTTTAGTGGATGACGTGACTCAATAATAAAGAATGTGTTGAAATGAATATGTTAGAGAGTGTGTTCTTAGCACTCATCTTTCCAAAATATAATGAGACTCACTTTATGGATGGGGTCTACCATCATAGGCCTATACCATTAGCCAATAAGCTGGTCTCCTGCTCCAATCCGTGATACAACTCCCCGGGATGTATAACTTTTTCCATAAAAATTCCCACTCTGTCTGCTTTGCTTCTTATCCATAGTTTTATGAATAGGATCGGTCGGGTCGCTAATCGAAAAACTCTTGACCCAACCTTTGAGTCGGTCTGGTCCTTACTTGTAATGATTTTTCGCAGCAAATCGGTTAGACCCAAGTGAATGGTGATATGTCTGAACAGGTTGACCTAGTTTACTCGACTGTCCATTTTCAATTAAAATTTAAAAAATGTAACTTATAATATTTGAACACATTTATTAGTAGGTTTTGTTATGGTATGTATTCTACAACTAAACCTTAAATCATTTATTGGTAATTTTTTATTTAGTATATTTTTGAATCCGTGGGTTTGACATATATTTTTTAAAAAAAAAATTTCTGAAAAAAAAGTTAAAATATAAAATTTAACAAATTAATACCATAAGTCTCAATCTCAAATAAATTAAATACCATAAGTCAATAAGTATATAACAAACTAACAACTAACAAGTCTTACTAAGTCTGAAATAAATTAAACAAAGTTAGTCATAACTCAAATAACAAATCAGTCTCAAACACATAGAATTGCATAACATCTCTACCAATAGTTTGTTTAGAAGGAACTTGGAATTGAGGTTGCATAACTTGAGAAAAACTTTTAAAGCCTTCATTTTCAACAAATTTAAATGGAAGTTCATCAATGATATTTAGCAAGTGCAATCCTACACTCTTCTTGATTAAAAGATAACACCTTGAGCTTTGCATTACCATCATTTTCTTCTTCACATTTCTTTAGAAATCCAAGAGTTTTTTTGCCTCTTGTCAATATGTATATTGAGACTTTTCTTACACATTGACAAGTGCCTAGACAAATTAGTTGTGCCATGATTTTTAGAATCACATGCATATATTTTTCCACAATAATTGCATTTAGCTTTTTCATCATTATCTTTTTTGGTAAAATGTTCCCACACATGTGAACTTGGTCTTTAAGGTTTTTTCGAAAGTATGAATACCTCTTTACTAACACATGATCCTCCTCCTTGTTCAATAGCTAAACGCTAAATATGTTGGGAAGGTTGCACACAACTTGGGAGTGTAGGAGTACTTCCAATTCACTTTTCTCCAGTTATTGAATGATCAAGATTTAGTTGCCATTTATCAACCATTTTCTATCATCAATAAGTAAATAAATATTAACCAACAATGTAATAAAGCATTAGTTAATATTTATAAATATACTTATCAAGAAAGAGAAATTAGATGGAAATCAACTTGAAAATTCAAATACAAATTTCATTAGCATTGTTCTATTTCCCTTTCCAGTACTGACATATAAACTTGATTTTCTTTTAAAAATTATTCTACATTCGAATAAAACTCAGGAAATCCAACTAGAACACTGGCAACACGAAGGGGAAAGGGTGCAAAATACCTTCACGATAAGTAAACCTATCCTCCATATTGTTAACGCCTTCACCTAATGCGAGTGCACCAAGCCCACCTACTATGGTGCCGATAGCCAATCCAGCCCTGAACTCTCCAAGCTTGCTCTTCTTCTCCAGCGATACTACATTTATCGCCTGCCCAATCTGCTCATACCCTTAGTTCTGCTGTTCGCTCTGCCCCTTGTAGCTTCCTTGCCCGTATGGTGTAGCTGCACTGTACCCAGATGCACTCCCTCTTATGTTCCAGATTTACATGAAAAGAGTAGAAGAATAAGGCTTACTTGCTGGGGGTGCGTGTTGCAGAAAATTGAAAAAGTCGCAAGAGGGAAGATAGACACGTGGTTGTGTGGTAGCGTGACTAATTGCAGAGAACGGCTGAGAGATCAGGTGGGAGAAGAAGTGATTGTCACAGACTCAAGGCGCAAACGATGGAAACTTGGGAGAGTAACTACACTGCAGAGAACTAGTTACAAAGACTAGTTGTAGAGAAGAGAGAACTACTAGTTGCACTAAGGCCAGTGGAGGGAGTAGATAAATAAGGTGTTGATGTCTTTTTCTCTTCTCACTTTGACCTCTATTTGTTGGCATAATTACATGGTCTAACGCTGTTCCTAACTATATCAGAGAGGATATTAACGAACCTTAAAGACATTTTTCAAGTAAAACGCACATTTTATTTGAGCCACTTTTTTTTTTTTAAGAAAATGAGTGGGTGGGTTGGATTGGGTTGAGTTAAAAGTGTTTCATTCTGCTACTCGACCTACACACTGTGAGTTGAAGTATTTTTCAATTCAACTTAACTTACGAACCCAACTCAATCTATATTTTCTGAGTTGAATTGGGTCAAAACCTACAAATTCATGAGTCGACCTGACTGTTAGACACCCCTATGTGTGCCCATCTTCACTTGATCAATGCATAAATGTCGAATATATCCCAATTGCATAGAAGTAAACAACTGCACAAGTGGTGGGAGTAAACTACGCACAGGTGTATAAATGGTATATTACATTAGTTTAACACAAACCAATTCAAGTAGAGTTATTTATAATTGTGTATATATATATATCGTGAATTGTTATAAAAGTAGGAGATAATAATAGCACACAAAATTAATATAATATACATTTAAAAATAATAAATTTCTTCTCTTAGTGTAAGCGTACTTAAAAATCTATTATATCTTATAATAATTTAAATTAAATTACTAATTTTTTAGAAATACTTATTCTTCAATTTAATTCCTGCATTTCCAATAATAATAATGATGCACACTCCAAAAATGTTTTTAACAAGGGATAGAAGTATTCGTACGTACCATTGAAGTGGATAAGGATGAAAAAGGTCTCCCATCAAAATAAAATAGGGATATGAATTTTAGGGAACTCATAAAGAAAGGCAGAAAAAAAAAAAGAAAAAGAGAACTAACAGAGGAAGAAACGTGGAAGATTGGGAGACATGGTGAGAGGGCTAAGGCATGGTTAGGTCAAAGGCATGCTTAAAAAGCATTACTTTACTGTTCAACAAGAACAAGGTCATATTCATTATTCAGGTTCCCCACATGCTTAACTGTTCTAACCACACGAGTGATTCAGACCCTCTGAGACACTGTCCATCACTCACCAATGTGACTCTTCACAACTAACTTCCACACACATTTACGCAGCGGCACCGCCGCATTATCATTTAGCATGTTTCAATCCATTTCGAAAACACCATCACATCCCTGTTGAACAAACCACCTTGACTTGTATTGCATGTATGTACTAGTTGTCCATCGGCAGCTTCCACAATTTGTTGAAACTGCATACCAATAATGGCTTTGACCAAAGTTAATAATCCCTTACTGAATTCACATAATTTGTTTCATGATCCAAGAGTAGTATGCGCCTAGCAAGCAGCAATTTTGGTTTGACTTGGCTTCTCTAAGTACCACTCACTCATAATTGTTAAAAAGATTTTATATATCAAGATTTTCTTTTTTTTTTCCTCTTCATCTTTTTCCTTTTAAAATATTATGGCTTATGTATATAACTGAAAGAGACCTCATCTACTTTCTCGTTGGTAGAAAAGTCTGGGAAAAAGATAATAAAAGTAATAGCAGCGTGTGGAGCATTGAAATAGGTAAATGATGTGAGCTCCAACAAATCTTTAAGATCACTCAAGACTCAGGAGGGCAAGTTGCTATTAGAATAAAATTTTGGTAGGGCCCGACCAAGTAGAAGATAACAGAAGTATATATAGTATATGGAGCATTATTTATACTAATTAGAAGGTGGACACATATACTAAGGATGGGAAAATGATTAATGATTCTAACACATTTTCTTAATAATCTCTTAATTATTAAATAAAGAAAGTATTAAATATTTTTTATTTTTTAAGATATTTGTTGTATTTAATTTTTTATTTAATATTTTATTTATTAAGTAGTAAAAAAATTATTAAAAGGATATAGTAAAGTTGAAAGGAAAAATGATTAATCATTTTAATATATCTTTTAATAATTTTTTAAATTATTAAATGAAAAAATAGTAAATATTTTTTATATTCTCAAGATATTTATTATATTTAATATTTTATTTATTAAGTAGTAGAAAAATTATTAAAGAGATATTTTAAGAAGATATAGCAAATCTCACCAATAAAGATGGCCCAATACATCGAAACCAATATGAATGTGAGTGTTAAAAAATGCATCTTTCATTCATTGACTCATCTACTGGCCTGCAAAACACTAATTAAATGCCCCCTCCTACGTTGACAAATGCTGATGAGGCAGTCTCTTTTGGTTCATATGATTGTTTCTTCTCACCCTTTAAGATGGGCATGGCGGGATGTTTCATCTTACTGCATTATAAGTTTTGTGGTTGTCATCACTCAATTATTGCTCCTTTTTAATTTTTCCCTCCTTTTAATCAATCAATTTGTATTTTGTAATGTAAGATGGGTCAGCCAAATAAATGGTCATTTCGTTTGTTAAGGAGGATTCTAGGAATGAACTGAAAATATTCTCTTATCATTTAGTTTATTCTAATGGCCTGAGTGCCTGACCAACTGGTGATAGGCCAGAAGACCTGATCAAATACGTTACTACTAAAGAGGAGATACCATGAGATTGCAAATTTACAAACTACAACAGAGTGTGCATATGAGAATCCTTTGGTCATTTATTATTTGTTTTAATTACACTGTACAGACCATAGGAAATTGAAGATGCAACATGCACTTGCCAGAGTGTTCAGGTTTAAAATTAAGAAAAATTATTAATAAAATAGATAGGGGGAGAGAGAGAGAAAATAAAAATTGCAGGTTATCTCAGGAAGTCGAGATTCCTGGAGAGTCCAATGCTAATATTCTGTAGCTGGCAAGTACAATCAAAGTTATCAATAAGTTAATAAAAGAATAAGCCAATAGAGATTTTGATTCTTGCTTGCTTTGACCAGTGATCTGTACGCTGCTTCATTTTGGATATCATCGTGATTAGATATATAAAATAATATTAAAACTACACATCTCTTGGAGATGGGGTCACGCAGGCCAGTTGTCACACCCTCTTCAACATGCAAAAAATCAGATCATCAGAAATAAAACCAGGAAACTTTGCCAGAGAAGATATTACCCGGCAAAAGAAGGGAAAAACTGAAACTTGAAAAAGCAAAAAGAAGTAGCAGAAGCAAGGCAATGCGCTGTTGTACCACAATAATTACAAGGGAATAACCATTAAAAAGGTAAAACTTTTCAAGGTGAACAGCACTATGAAGATCTTGACATTAATAAGTTATCCTTCATTTTTATTTTATTTTTTTGTTTTTCAATTTCTGATGATTGTGCTTTCTCTGACATAAAAGAGGATTCGGCTGATATGGCAGTAATTTTTGTTATCCATACAACAAGCGTAACAGTTACAGTTCCATCCACTTTGATGGCTGTATAACACTACAACTCAACTCTTGAATGTATGTATTCCACACAAGGCACCCTGTTTTATCTGTGCTAATGCGAAGCAGCTAGCCCCTCATTCTCCATTTTGGTAACCTCTCTGTCATGCCAATTCTGTCAAAGCTGGGCTCCATGGCCCAGACAGAGGGCTATCATCATTCTTCATTTGACAATGATTCCTCAATACCAATCTCATTCATCAGAATCACTACTAGTCCAACAATTTAAAAACAAAAACAAAATATAATAAAAGATTCTATTTATTACCAGCAAGCTATATATATTAAAACACAAATAAATACACATAAACCTCTTTGATTCCAACCGTGAAAAATTACAAAGAGATTCCAACCCAAAAAAAAAACACAAAAAATTAAGGTGAAAAATAAAAAAGAGCCTAAACCAAAAAAGGTAAATTAACAGAGAAAGAGTTGGAGAGAGAGACACAAGTTGGGGTAGGAAAATGGACAATGGTGGGTCTCAGTCTCAAGCCAATCAGTGCTAACAAACAGCTCAGCATAGCACATTACACACTGCCCTCTCATCCTCCACATCAAGTTTCATTTTCTTTTTCTTTTTTCCTTTTTTGGTGGGTATGAATTGAAATTTAAAACAAAAACAAAAACAAAAAAAGGTGATGCTCAATTGGCCAAGTCCAAGTCGAACTCGCAGAGTTGACTCATTGAACAACCACCGATTTGCTAGCGAGTTGCCACGCCGAGGTGGTAATCAAGGGCCTAGTGTGCCAACCGAGCATGAGACACCCGTTGTTCTCTTCCACTCTGTATCCATCCCCACCCGCAAACAGCGCCAACAACATGCTCGCTTGCTTAAACGCGTTGGACCCCAAATGAACCGGAACGAACCCGGCCGAACCGAACCGCTGTCTCCACTGGTTCAACGTCTCGTGCCGCTCCACCCGCTCAACGCCTTCACACGCCACCACGTTACAGATTTGTTTCCCCAAATACACCTCCGACATCACCTTGTCCTGCGACTCTACCGTCGACCCCTCCAACGAGTCAAACATCGTCGAGTAGTAATGCAGCGACTCAGTGAACCGGTCTAGAAAACCCAGTCCGTTGTGGTTCGCTTCTTGTTCCACAACGGTAACGATCTCCGGTTTAATCTGGTTCACCACGGAGAGAACCTTCTCCACCGCACCAGGCCGAGCTAACAGTTTGTGAAACTCGAACACCGAGTTAACCGCCACCGACTCGGTCTCGCTCGGCCTGAGTTCGAGCATGGACGCGTCAAGATCGGCGAGGCTGTTCGCGACGAAGCCTCTGAATTCGAACTCAACGTGAATGGTTTCTGCAAATTGTGCGAGTTTCCAACCGACTTCTTGTAAATGGTCCGAGTTGTCCATCGCCGGAGGGCCGATTCCGGTTAACCGGAAAGCAGGGGGACCGCCGGGGCGTTTTGCGAGGGCTAGCATCAGTGCCGGCCACTGCATCCCTTGATTCATGCTGAAATCGATGACGTGGACGCGGTTTTTGCCCTGCAAGGCTTCGAGGATGGCTTGATTGGCGGTGAAGTGTGCGAATTTGAGGTAGGGGCAGGTCTCATAGAAGTGGATCTGGAGCATGTCGGAGAGGGAGGAATGGTGGTGGAGCAAGGGGGTTTCAGGGTAGAGGCCGTAGATGCGGCGAGCGAGAGCTTCGGCGAAGTAGGTGGCGACTTTGCGCATGGCACCGGGTTGGGATAAGGCGAGGAACCCGATCTGGTGAAGCAAGGCTTCAGCGATGGGGAGGTTGTTTTGGTTAACGGCTTCGGCGCAAGCGAGTAGGGTATGGACGAGTCTGATTCCGTTTTCTTGCGAATCGACCAGGACTACTGGTCGAGTCGAAGAGGATAAAACTTGGGCTGGTGATGAGCACGAGGGTTTGATGCGTTTGGAGGATGGAGAGAGGTTCGTTTCGCAGTCAGTGTTGTAGATTGCTTTGCCTGGGATCGCTTTGAGGTCGTAATCGGAAGAGGAGGTTATGGTGGAGGATTCGGTTTGAGCGAAGAAGGAATCTTCTGTAGGGGTTGCCGCCGCCGCCGCCACCGCCGTGGGTGGTGGTGGTGGGGTGATACCGGAGAGCATAGATTCGAGCCAGGTGGAGATGTCTGAAGGGTTATAGTGGATGGTTTCGGAGGAGAGTTGAGGGATTCCGTCTTGTACGTTGCCCATGGCTTCTTCCAGTTGTTCTAGCTTCTGGGCTACTTCTGCCATGTCTGACGATCTCACCTTGTACCCCACCACCGCTAGAAGCTCGTCCATGCCGCCATCTGCAGCTTCCTCCTCCCAAAGTTTTGATTTTCCGGTTATGGGTATGGAATAACCACCACCACCGCAGCTAGAGCTAGATGCTGCTGCAGCCATGGATGGTGGGTCACTTGGGTTGGGACGAAGATGGTGGTGCTCCCTCTTCATCTTTGATTGATTCAAAGATTGGAGTTTTTGAAAGCGATTTTGTGTTGGTTGATGTGTGAGTGGTGCTGCTCACTGCTCAGAAACCCAAAGCCAAAGTAGGGGTGATTGGGGTTTTTCTTCACCACTGCTCCACTATAGTACCGAAGGTTCATCAGATGCACCCAAATATGAATAATTATATATAATGTGTATTGGGTTTTAAATATCAACAACGTTATTTTTGTAACTAAAATACTCTAATTTTTATTTAATTTTTTTATAAATTTATTTTGTATCTTATAAAAAATTATAATAATATATAATTTAATTTGATATTATTTTTATATAAATTTACAGTATAATAAATATAATATATATATTTTAATTATATAAAAAATATTATCCTTTAAATATTTTAGTATGGTATTAGATAAATGATTTATCTATTTATGAGTTATAAATCTTTTATAAATTTTTTTAGATATTAATTATATTTTATATAAATAAAAAATTAATTATAAAAAATAATAATTTTATAAATTTTATCTTAAATAATCATATTTAATCTAGATTAAAATATAATTTTTATTATCAAATATATTTTTATAAATATTTTAGAAGATCACAAATATATATATCTAATTTAAATATTTCTAATTTTATGCATAATCTAATTTAAATGTTAAAATATTTTTTTATATGTACTCACTCTTTTATATTATCGTTGTTATTATTGTGCTATAAAAAATTTCATCTTGAATCGTTAATTTAAATATTAACTTGAACTTTGTTTAGAATATAATGTATTAAAAGAAAATGTTTAATCCTAAAAATTATAAAAAGTAAGAGTTTTTTGTGAGATTTAAAAAAAGGGAAAAGAGGGGAAAAAAAAAAAGAGAATGGAAAAGTAAAGTAGGGAAACGCTCGTGAAGAGGCTCGAGCCCCAATGAAAACACCAGGCAAGCAGTGGCAACAACAGCTCAAACAGATAAGATCCAAAAGATACATTTTTGTGTTTTTACTTTGTTTCTATTTTCGCTTTTTATTTTTACCCCATTTTAAATAATATATCGGACTGAGAAAGAGGCACAAAGTACAAACAACATAGGAAAGGGGTGCTAGGATTTTCGTAGTTCATGCCATTGCTATGCTGTGAGGGGCTTCATTTAATTTTATGGTCTTTTATTTACCATATAGCACTGCATCTGCACGCTACTAATACTACTTAAATTACTACCATTGATTACGGCTCAATGCAGCTAAATTAAATTATCTAGCATCTAGGTTGCTCTCTCTATTGCTAGGTTTAAGTGTGGCCTTCTTATAGGTAAGTGTAGCTGCACAGAAAGAACCATTAGTAGCTGCATTCATTGCTGATTAATATCACTTGATAAGGAGATATGGCTTCAAAAGAACATTAACTACTCATACAAAAATAAAAAGAAACCTTATGGTGTTCCTTAGAAAACATTTTTAATATATATACCTTTAAATTATTTGATTATTATAAACACATTTGTCATCATAATTTAATGTTTTTAACGATGAATCTTATTTCTTGGGATTAAGTTATAATAAATATTCTTGTAAATTTTTTAATTTTGACATAAATAATATACTTTTAATCATATTGATAAGATAGATTAATTGAAATACATGTAAGTTAATTCTAACATCACTTAACTGTAATAAAAAAATAAAAATATTTTTTATAGGCTCATTTTTTACACTCATTTTTTATATTCATAGGATGTGGTGAATACTTATAAAATAAAATAATAATTCTTATATTGAATATAATGAACTCTAATTAAATTAAGTTAGAGATAATAGGAGAAGATCACTATAAAAGTAATAATAATTATAATGTATAACGTCATTGATCACTACATTTTTAATTTGTATTAAAAAATATATCTCAATAAGTGGTGAATATATTTAAGATAAGTGATAATCTTTGTATAAAATCTAGTGAGTCTCGTGTTGGTATCTCAATTAGTTAAAGTTAAGGACATACATGAATAATAGTGGTGTTTGATTTTCACAATTGTTCTTCTCCTTAATTTTCCTTCCTCAATGCCCCCACCCCTCTCCTGAGTCTCATTAGGGGCTATCTAGGAGCCTCTCTAGGAGGTCCTTCCACCAGATCTATTAAGGTGGATCCTTGACATTATAAAAAAAAATCTAATGATTTTTAATTTTAACTAGATATATGTAATAGAAAAATATTATCACAAAAAATAATTTAAATAATTATTTATTATCTTATTAATCATTCTATCTATGTCAAAAAAGTAAATGTCAGAAGTAAGTATACTAGAAAAACAAATGAATCTCATTCAAAAGGTGAACTTTAATTAATTTATATATCATAAAAAGTTTATGTTATCTTGCAAAGTAAATGGCTTGTTATTGTCTATTATGGGATTAGCCCATTGACCTAACACCTATCATTTATAGCAAGAAACCCTATAAAACGGAGTATAATAGATTGCATTGAAAGTTTAGCACCTCCAAATGCAATGCATCAACATTTTACAGTGTCATAATTTAAGGAAAATCATGAGATTAAAGTGTAATTAAGTCAAAAGATGTGATAATTAATGACACTAGCTCACTCCAACTTCAATTAACTCAGTCCTCATACATAGTTAGTTGCGCTGTGTAGATGATAAATACTCGTAGCAAAGCCAAAGCACATGGCAAAGAAGAAGCGCGTGGACTTAGATTTTGTTGAACATTAATCAAACTATCAAATGTCAGCGCTGCCCCACACGAAGGAGACCATTTGACCAAAACGGCCCCGCCGTCGACGTCAGCCACCACCCTCGACCGTCAATCTCCGTTATCTTCGATTTTAACCTAATGTCCTCCCTTCACTGGCGACCCTTCCTTTCATGTAATTTTTTATTATTATTAAAAAGTGTTTTTAGAATATTTATTAAAAAATTAAAATAACATTTTTTACATAAAAAGGAGAATTTTTTTAATTTTTAATGTATTAAATATTTTAGGAAACATAAGTGTGATTAACATATACGATTTTTCATAAAAGATGAAACATAAGTTAGGAAATTTCACCAACATATACGATTTTTCAAGTTCTTTTATGCCCAAACCATATACATCTGTATTCCAATTGCTCGAAAAACATTATGTATGATTATTTAAAGGATTTGTTTTGAGTGTACCCAAAAAACAATTGTTTTAAGTGTACCAAAACAAAGGATTTCTTTTAAGACATTTTATATTTTACATAATTGAGATTTCATATTATTTTCTTTTCTTTCTTTCTATGAATGAGTTTAAACCGAAGAAATTATTTGATGCCACTTTCTCTATGTGCACCCCACTGCAAGATTCATTTTCGACAAGGAATATCATTGAGCACCATGCATGTTAGGAAAAAGGATTCTACGGAATGGTTTGCGATAAATGGTGTTTATTTTGGAAGGGAAATCACTTCCACTTTTAGCAGCGCAACGAAATGACGTTTTGTATGTTATGGTCCACTTTTGCATAACCATCCAAACATGTCCTTAGGGTAGGACTCCCAACGATAATGCCCCACTCTTTTTCTCTCCCTTTCCCTCTATTTTTAAAATGAAAAATATAAATAAGGGTTAGGGGAAAAAAGAGTAATTAAATTACACACAGTACACTATAATTGTATTGTTTTCTCTCGATTGTTTGGGTTATCATGCAAGAACTTTTTATGTTGCTGAAATATTAGTATAATAATTAAATTACCAGTATTATTTAACCAAAATAAAAAAGCTATTGCCAGCATTTGAAAGAAATGCACAATGCAGGATTGACTAATTATTAATTATAAATATTCAGTATATTTGTAAATAAATGCTACCATGCACTCTATCAAAGTTCATAAAATCTAGTACCCAAAAGAAAAAAAGTTCATAAAATCTATAAATAAACCAATAAAATACACAGCATGATTTATTGTCAAATGGATTTATTTATTAATATAATCCCAAACAAAATTGAATTACGACAGAATTTATAAAATTAATGAATTTTAATTATTTTAGAAATTAAAATTTGAGAAGAGAGAAATAAATTTAATTGCAAATTGAATGAAGATTTAATCTTTTCAACCTATACAAGTAATTACTTTTGTATTTTGGATTATATTTTTACTTTCGTAGTTATCAAAACAAAATTAATTAAGTTACTAACATTAGCCTATTTAATTTTATTGAAACATAAAAGATGTTATAATTGTTTAGTTACTAAAGTATTATTGCGGACGTGGGTACTGGGAATTTACATTCACACCTTCCAATTTTTAAAAATATTTTACTAGTTTTCATCGTTTTTCTTTCATTAGAGATGTCATAGTTCTACTACGCTAGGATTAGATGAAGATTTAAAAGAAAAATGTGTGTTAGTTTGAGTAGATGAGATTCAGGTTCGTTAAGCATGTAATCTTAAATTTAATCTTAAAATTCATTCATATGAAAATAATATTATTGGGAATGATCCCCACTTAAATTTAAAAATTTAAAAACTTTTAGGATACAGACTAGAACATCCTGATCCAATTGACATCCGATCACTTATAAACTCAGCCCATATTTACAGATGACTAAGTTGAGGGGCTAAGACATAAGTTAGACTTATTTCTGCAATGTCCGACCGGCATATACCCGAATGGGTAACAACTTAATAAACACGTACTTAATACGACATACCAAACAGACATAATGACCTCGCGTCATAATGACCGGACATAACGTATCACGTCATAATAACCAGATATAATATCTCACACCATAATAATTAGACATAACGTTCAGAATCTTAAATGGCCTTAACGGAGGGTACCCGAAGAGTCAGTTCTCCGAATCTCTATATAAACCGACCTGACAGTCTAAGTCAGGCATGTTCACTTTTCTCTACCTATGCCTTCATCACTGTCTTGACTCCAAGACTGATCGGTCGAAGTGCCTCTGCTGACATTTCACTACGTCTTCCTAAGGTAACTGCCGGACGATCGACTTGAGACTCTCCGATGACCAACCTATTGGGTAGAGGATGGAACATAGAAAGCTTTTCTTTTTGGGTTGGAGGGATTTAAATGGGGGATATAATTCCTTTAAAGTGAATGAATAAGAATATATCAATTATTAAATTTTAGTAGATTAAAATTCTGATGCATGTTAGATTAAATCAAGTGTAGATATACTTAATTTTACTTATTCACTTTAGAAATAAACTCACTTTAAAAATAATTTTAAATTTAAAAGAGATGAAAAATTGTACCATTTTAAAATCAAGACATATCACAAACCTTTTGAGGGCTCACAATAATATACATATGATATACCAATATTAGTTTACCAGCATGAATGCAACGCAAGACTTTTTATTGTGTGACTATGGTTGTAGATAAAAACAAATAAAACTGAAACTATATTAGAAGTAATATATATATATATATATATGACTATTATTGGAGAACTTAACCTCTCATATATTAAAGGACTCTCTTGACTAGAATAACAACTTAAGTCAGATATTTATACAATTTCCTAAATGATCTTATGCTGGTTAATTCCTTAAACCATCCTTTTCTTCATTATTTAAATTAACAGTTAATTAAAAGGCAATAATATGCTTTTTTTTTATAAAAAAAAAATTGTCCACATCAACCTACATCTCAATGACATATCATACCACTTAATCAAATCTTATAATAATTAAAAAAAAAAACCTAATATGGTTTTCATTCTCGGGTTCGTGACGGAATATACTTTGTATACGTGATAATTAAAAAATGTATATAATGGCTGAACTGGTATATGTGATTTGTAAAAGAAAATCAATTAATTAATCTGTTGATGGTGTTTGATGTTGCTGCCGGCTTTAAACAATTTGGACAAGTTAAAGCTGCCGTCCATGCATGCATGCTACTTAATTAATGTTATTATTATAAATAGAAAGAAGATCATATCCTATATGATGTGTGCGTATCTATCTATAATTGAGCTAGGTATGATTTTTAAATAATAATAATAATAATTCATTCACTATGAGAGAGCCTTATATTAAGTTTAACAGTCGTAATTTAAGTAGCATAAAGTTTCTTTGGAGACAGTTTAATTTCGAAATCAAATCCTCCGTAAATTACTTTCTTTGTATTTTAGCGTACCCATATCCACATTAATTTTATATATATCTGCTATAATTTTTTTTTCAAAAAACATAGACACGCATGTCAAATATTTTGTTTTCTTCTGAAGTCTCAACAAAAAAGAATATATATATTTTTTCATTGTGGCTTTGTAGGCTGATACCATGTTTGTACTATTTAATTGAGTGTTAACACCACGAAGCATTAGAATGTGGGAAATCAGAAGTGGCGCAATTAGGAAAATGATTGACGAGTGAGAGGTAAATTATAGCTGGGTAGGATTAAAAAGAGAAGGGTTGGTGACTCGTTGTTCTCGGCATGAGCCAATTAGTAGAGCATGCATCACTATCCATCCTCGTTTCTAGGAGGAAAATGGGGAATAAAGTTTGGGCTCATATAATACACTCCACGTCATTTGCTGAGTTAAAAACAAACTCGAATGGTGATCACGCTCAATTGTTTGTTTGTATCAAAAGCTGCCTGGGATCTCCTTGGCGAAAGGCTATTTTAGATACGGAAAATGTTTATCTTATACTCTTAAAAAAAAGTGTGAGATTGTTCACACTTTTTTAAAATATATGATCAAGTAAAAAAAAATAAAAAAAAATATATAATAAATATATTAAATAAAATATAAAAATAAATATATGTATTATTTAATATAAGAATATTATTGTGGTTTAGATACACATGTTCTATTACGTACTCTGTAGTTGTGCACCGAGTCAATATAGGTATATATTGTGACACTTGGATTTGATTCCAACTACTGTACGATATCTAAGGTAACTTGTTTTTGGTGTGTTTATCATGGGACAATATTATAGTGCTTTATGTGTCATATTAGATATATAAAAGCTCAAATAAGTGTATTTAAATAAGTAAATATAATTCGTTCAACGAAAAGAACAAAGAAGTGAATATAATTTGAACTTGTCATCTCAATTAGGGTTTATGTGTGAGAAAAATTAAATTCGAGGAACAGGAGATTGAATTTGTCATATTAGACGGTTGGCTAACATTTTCATTTTTATTGCAATATAGTGATGTTTGGAGCTAGTTTGCGCCAATCTTAATTAATATATCTCTCTGGTTTAATTAAAAATAAGTCATCAACATTGACATTAGAAAATTAATAAAAATATACTTTATATAATGTCTAATAATATAAGATTTGATAAAATTTTAATATTATCCAATATTTTGTGCGATATTGTAGAAGATATTATGTTGTATAATATAATACTATTATGTGTTTGCTTATATATTGTATAATATTAGATATGATAAAAAATTAGCACTTCTGATAAAAATACTTTTTAATAAAAAATATACTGCATTCATCCAAATTTATCATGTTATACTAATTTTTAGAGAAATTAAAAAAAAAACACTAGCTTATAATCTCTAATCCATACTAAAACAAAAGCTCACTTGTAGATAACAAACTTGGACTAAGTTAACCTAGACCCTAACTCATAATAACATATATACTTAAATAAATAAAAAAAGAATGGGAAGAGCAAATTTTCCTGGGTTTGAAACGACGCAAAGTCTAAGAAAAAAGGTGGCAATGTTATAGGTTCAAAAGGAACAAGGGTGTGGAGGCAGTGCTCGACGGCTAGGCAGCGATGGTATTGATTGATGGCAGAGAAGGTAGTTCATAGAGTGATTGAAGTTGTCTGTGGCGGAGGAATGCGATGATGAGTTGTGTGTGTTCGGTGCGATGAGTAAAGGTTCGCGACCATAGATGGGGCTATGTAATCCTAGTTGTGGTGGTTTGGACGAGATTGACAGGTGGGGAACGGTAGCGACCGGTGGAGGCGAGATTGGGTGACGTTGTAAAGGAAGAGACAACAAATGATTGGTGTTCGAGTGATAGAATTGTAAAGGGAATATTTTCAGATGAACTTATTCATCAAAACTTAATCTGGCTTAATCTCACCCCTCAATACCTGATTAAGTTATACATTATTTTAATGTATAAGAGAAATATGGTGGATAAACTTATACAATATTATTGTTGCACTAAATAACTGATAAAATCATAATATATTATATAAACTTATCCTATCAAGTCTTATACATTATGTCAAATGTGCCCTTAAAGACATGTTTAGTATATGAAAAATAAAATTAAGCATAAATTTTTGCCCATTTGTAACCACCAAAAGCTAAGACCCATATTATAAGAGAGTTCCTATATGATACCCATAAAGTTACCATATCTAATATAAGTTGTCAAATATTTATTTATTATTGATTTTATTATAATATTTAAAAATCTATTAAATATAATCAACAAGTAATAAATAATTACAACTTACTTTGAGTAGATTACCTATTCTGAATGAAAATAAAGGATGACATACCTGATCTGATTCAAAAGCAGTTGAAGATGGTAGCTCCTCCTTGTGTAGCAGTGGCAAAGAAGGGGGTGGTGTGTGTGGTAGCGGTGGGGAGAGGGGTGGTATACTTGTAAGGCACTTCAATGCTCAAATTAGGGCTATACGCTAAGAGAGAGAAGTATATTTAGGGATGGCAATGGGGCGTGGCGGGGGCAGGTAGTGCTTCTCCCTTCCCCGCCTTCGTCACGGTACCCATTTATGATCTCTACGAATAGGTAGGAGTATCCGTGAGTAGTTAATAATTTAAAATAAAATCTTAAACATTACAAAAAAAAACATAAATAAAATAAAATTTAACACCACATACTACAACTTTGTTTAATAATCTAAGATTCTTATAAAATTAAAAGAATATTATAAATAACAAATTAAATTTAATTATATTTTATAATAATCAGTTTACATAAATAACTATTGCATAAATAATATATTTTTTCAACAAATTTTATCATTATGGCTAATTCAATAAAAATATATTTTAAAATAATAAAATTATATGTATTTTCATCTCATCTCAAAGTAAAAAAGAAAAAATAATCATAATATATAATATATATTAAATGAAAAAGTATACTTAACGAGTTTGTGGCGCACTGCGCTGGCTATAATCCCCGCCCGCCCCATTTATTAAACAGTACTCATCTTCCGCCCATCACGGTAATCCCCGCGATTCTCACGGTACGGATAATTTATTAAACAATTACCCATCTTCCCCCTTGTAAGGTAAATAGTATTTAAAAAAATATTATTCAAATATAATTAAGATTGGTAATCTAATGGGAAAAGGCTTGATTCTCACTCAAGATATTTCATTAAAGAGGGATTAATTTGATGTATAATACTTATCCCTAAGTATATTAGATATATACATATCAATTGCTTTAGTGCGAATATTGTATTGTTAAGTTTAACATTAAAATGTATTTATTAATTAAGTGAATTTGCTTGTAAGGTTTAGCGAGGTTTTAAATAGTATTTAAAAAATATTTATTCAAATATACTTTTCAAGATTGGAAGTTATTATCGTGCTTATATTATCAAACTTTATACTATCAAATTTTATTCTATTCTTCATACAAAATAGGTTCTTTTATTATTATTATTTATGGGTAAGTGGTTTCCATAAAAACCACACCACAAGGGATCACAAGCCTAACCAAAAGCCACTCATTTAGGTTGTCTGTTAATAATACCTTTTGTTAAAAAAAAAAAAAGACAGATTTCTTAATTGAAGTTATTAGGGAATAAAATCTCAATATATTTCATTAAAGAGGGATTATATGTTGATGTATAATACTTATATTAATCTAATGGTTTTATTTACTTGTTTGGTATAAATAATTAATTTTGCAATATATTGTAAAAATTCTCTTAACTATTCTAATAGGATATTAATTAAAGACATATAATATATTACTGCATGTATAAAGTGAATCATGGTGGGTAACTAAGATCAAAATGTTGTCAAATCAATTGTCTGTGCCAAGGAAAAGGAGAAGAAAAATAAGACCGCGAAATTGTTTGCATTGGCTCCTCCAAATCAAAACTCCTCCAAAATTACAAGTATTTGTTGTATAAAATTTTATCCAATTTTTTGTTATTATCCTTTTGTTGCACGAGTTATATTGCTGTTGAAACTCTTCTTATACATTAAAATGATGGATAACTATAATCAAAAATAACATTTTTTTCTCTTTATTCTTTTACTTTGAGTTTTCAAGCTACGAGTTGTTCTTGTACCCTTACTATTTAAAGTGCAGAGGGTATATCCTGGGAGATGATTAGAGTTATTAATTGGATTTTAATATATAAGTTTCAATAAAAACTTTTTATTTTAATTTTAATTATAATTTCATTTTCTAAACATCTTAAGATATTTTTTTGAAAGGTGATTTTTGTTTTGATAACTCAACTGGCCCAAGTATTAGATTTTATATTATCAGATCTTATATTATCAGACTTTATACTATCAAATTTTATTCTATTCTTCATACAAATCAGGTTCTTTTTATTATTATTATTTATGGGTAAGTGGTTTCCATAAAAACCACACCACAAGGGATCACAATTAGCCTAACCAAAAGCCACTCATGTTAGGCTTGAATCTGGAATACCAGAACATTAATAATACCTTTTGTTAAAAAAAAAAAAGACAGATTTCTGAATAATACCCTTATTATAGGTACAGATATGCAAACACAATAAAGATGGCCACGTGTTTGTGAACCATATATATGCATTTTTCTCTTTTTCTTTTACATTTCCTTTTCAAAGCGGTTGGGATTATAATGTTTATGTAGGGAATGAGAAAATGAGAGAAATAAGAGTTTGAATAATATGACAATGGATTGATATTAATGATATGAAACATTGAAAATATGACATTATATTAATCTAATGGTTTTATTTACCTTCATAAATAATTATAGGTCGATATTGTTTTTTCAATTAAATAAATAATTAATTTTGCAATATATTGTAAAAATTCTCTTAACTATTCTAACATACACTAAAAATATTATGATATATTCTAAGACATGCCATCATCAGAGGTGGGAGTACTGCATGTATAAAGTGAATCATCGTGGGTAACTAAGATCAAAATGTTGTCAAATCAATTGCCTGTGCCAAGGAAAAGGAGAAGAAAAATAAGACCGCGAAATCTTCAGCATTGGTTCCTCTAAATCAAAACTCCTCCAAAACTACAAGTGATGATTGTTGTATAAAATATTTATTTCAAAGTCAAAAACAGTTTTTTATTCTTATCTTTTTGTTGCACGATTCCCTCAGTTTGTGATCTTGCTATTAAAACTCTCTTCTATCCAATCTAACAATTTTTATTCTATGAGTTATCATGAAACGGGTAATAACAAGTCACTTGTCATATTTTCTTACCTCTATAAATACTATGAAATCACCTATATGACTGGAGTTTACGAGATATATATATCAAAAATATCATTTTTTTTCTTTATTCTTTTACTTGATGAGTGAGTTTTCATGACATTCCTGTGAATCTATCTTATTTACTCAATGTGCTGTTCATAGTCAAAAGGACACTTTGCTTATGCATTGAATTCTTAAGCTTTAAAGTGTAGGGGATTGTTGTATAAAATATTTATTTCAAAGTCAAAAACAGTTTTTTGTTCTTATCCTTTTGTTGCACGATTCTCTCAATTTGTGATCTTGCTTTTGAAACTCTCTTCTATCAAACCTAACAACCTTTATTCTGTTAACAAACGGTCATATTTTCTTACATCGAATTATTAAAAAATATCATTTTTTTCTCTTTATTCTTTTACTTTGAGTTTTCATGACCTACTAGATACCTCTTATTTAAAGTGCTAGTAAAGAAGTGACTTCAAATGGGAGTACTGCTTTCACACGAGTTATTAACTTGTGGTGACGACGAAATACTTTAAGCTCATATCTCGATATCGATAAGTTATTTATTTATGTTATTTTAATTTTAATTATCCATCAATTTCATTTTTTATTATTTTAATCAACAATGATCAGCTGGGGAATATACCATGTCCTTGGCCGTTGGTCGATGGCACTAATAGCAAAAATTGGAGTGTCTGATAGAGATTAAAAAAGAAAGTAAGGAAGGAGTAAGATAACTTATATATATATATATATATATATATATATACACATATTAAATTTTATAAAATTATTTTAAATTATTTATAAGTTCCAAATTATTAAAAAAACACAAAATATCCATAATAACAAACCACTAATTTTGATTTGAAACTAATATTAAATAAAAATTGGCTCGAAGAATTTTCAATAATAGATCATTTGCCTCAAACGGATATGAAAAAAATAAAATTGTGACCATTTAATATTGAATCTAAATATATAGGTTTATTCAAATATCATGAAAGCATATTTAAATATTTTCTTAGAGAAGTTATGACCACAAATGTCATATTCAATAACGTCGTAATAGCTTTGAAGGAATGCTATTGAACTTCACTTACCCTCTAGCTATCATAATCTAAACTTCTTTAAGATAGAGAATCAAGATCTTGCTTTAGAGAACTTATTAGCATTTGGGAATTTGAGTGCCATAATGATTCCGGCACCAATCCACAAGGGTGTAACACACTACTTTTAACTTCCCAGTAACTTGACAAAGATGTGCAAACCTCATCATTCTGTTAACAATAGGATGATTACTTAACCGGGTTACTACTATCACCATTACTAACCCATGTCTCATAAAAAAATGAAGCTGTTTTTTAGGTTTAGTGGAATGGTTAGCACAGTATCGATATCCAGTATCCAGTAGTACCGGACAATGATCAGAGCCAATTCTTTCTAAGTGAAGCATTCCAATAAACTTATCCAACTTTTTTCTGCACATTACCAGAATCAGCATCCCAATTATTATACTCCATGTGCAAGGTGACCCGTGCTGGGAAGATTAGTGGAGCCAAACAAATCCATTAACTATCGCAGTTACGTTTTTCCCTTTGATCCACGATTCATTAACGAAGTTCCCAAACAGCACAACTTCATACTATTGTTGAATTTGAGGCACATGATTGGCATTTATAGTAAAAAAATGCCAAGACACAAATTGAAAGGGGTGATAGCACCCTGGATAAAGAAAGAATCATGTGCTACTATATAGTCAGCAGGGGTGCCTATTTCCTGCCCTGGACCGAAATTAATTTAGTCGGGTTAAGTTTTTAAAATTAGATTTAATATAATTTTTAAATTAGGTTTTTATCATATTATAGGTTGATCTAATTCGATTTGATGTTATTTAATATATTAAAATTTATAATTTTATAAAAATTAAAAATAAATTATAAGATTTTTTGACTTAAATTAATATTTTTTATATTGATATAATTTGTTTCAAAATATATATTATAAAAAATCTCATACTTTTTGTTTTATATTTTAAAATTTTATGACTTAATTATATATAATATTTAAACTTATAAATTTTATGTAAATGTCGAGTTAGCTTTGATCTCTACTGATCACTAACAAAACCATGATCGGGTTGGGTCTAAATCTTAAAGTTTAACTTGATAAAAATATTAAATCAAGTTCAGATTAGGTTAAACCTGGGCATGAACTTCCCTAGTAATCAAGACCACTTCTTCCTAGCATTCCTAGGAAATTATATTTGTTTATAAGAAAATATTTGTGTTATAAAAGTTTAAAATAAGACAAATTATTAACTTTTTAAAATTGGAGAAGAGATCAATATTTTATTAAATTTTATTTGAAGATTAAAGTACTTCACCAAAAATATAATTAGATGTTGTAGAAAAAAAATTCATTTTAAATTTTAGATTTCACAGCATATTATTGGTAATATTTTTCAAAAATAATTTTATGTTTCATAGTTTCCTCTCACGTGATAGATAAAAGACCAATTTCTTGGTGTACAGTTAAATGCTTAAGTAGAGACTTCTCTAAATATTATTTTTTTTATACATATGAATCTTGGGATCAAACTCAGGACTTATACTTAAGGAACTCGAGTCTCTTCTACTCGGAGTAAGACATGTTAATTTCTAAAACAAATATTTTATTAAAATTAGTGATTTTTTTTATCAGAATTGAAATTAGTGGTTTAATAGTTTTTTAAAAATTAATTGTCACTTCAACTATTGAGCAGGACGAATCAATATCCGTTGCCAATTACCATTGTCAAATAATTTTCTCAAGTGAAAATGTATATTCTCGATCACTGCATGAACGGCACCAGAGATTGACTAAGTTGTAAAATCCTTGGGGGACCCTAATTTATTTCAAAGGCCCTCACAAATCAAACTAGTATCTTGCACGTGGAATTTTTTAGGATGATACTAGCTAGTAAGGGGTAGAAGAGTTTCACTTTCTAGTAGAAGAGTTTCACTTTCCAAAGGAAAGTGAAATATATATAAGAATCCCTCAATATATATTTATATGTGTACCTAATAAAGCAGCTTGGCATTGAAATTCAATCATTTTCTTATGAAAGTGACTCAGGCTTTCCCAGAAAGTTGAAAAGTTACTTATAACCCTTGACGTTATGGAACCTTCATTATTTACCTTTTCTCCTCTGGATAAAACCAAACTGTAGGTAATAATAATTAATGGACCAATCTACAGGGTAACAAGTAATTAGCAATTTGGTCAAAACAATTTTATCCAGATAAGAAATAAAGAAGAGAGAGAGTCTCACAAAGATGCGATTTCTGACTTCAAGCGATTGCATAACTAGTAAAAGAAGCTGGGATAAGAATTCACTAGGTTTTGTTTAAGAATGTTGAAGGGGAATATGTGTAATATGACTCTCTTTTTTTGTTTTTTTGGTTTATCAAAATTTTAGCTATATAACAACAGGGCAATTTTCCTCCTATAAATTTGTTGTATATCTTGTTCTCAACTCAAGGTATTTGAACCAGAATAGAGAATTCAACTTTGTTTCATCTATCATACCAAGGTGTTCCCCAAAACATCATTTTAACACATATTTTTAATTATGTGATATGAATTTTACATGTTAATATTTTCCCATTTTTTCAGACAAATCTTGACGAAATTAAAAGCTGAACACCTATATACTTGTCCAATTACAACAACAACAGAAAATAATTTTAATTCAGCGTCATATGAACATTTTTACACAATTATTTTTGTCCGCTCCATATATTTCAATCTATAGAATAATACTATAAAAAGATAACAATAATTATCTTATATTTAATTTTAATATAATCTGATTTTTTTTAAAAAAAATCAACAAAACAGTTTTTATTCATTAATTTATGAAGGAAAAATGTGAGAAGAATGAAAATTAAAGAAAGATTAACATTGCTCTTAATCACTGAATTCCTGGCATATAAATACAAGCAAAATTTTCAAGACGATATTTAAAACATATACAAGGAAAATACCAGGAAAAATCATCAAGACAATATAACATGTTGGACCATATCATGTTCACAGGCACATAATTGTACCTTTCAAAGATTCTTTTTCTTTTTCATTTTGGGTCTGAGTTTTGGGTGCATGCATTTGCACTGTGGGAGAAAGAGAAGAGAACAATACATTGATATCTATTTGGGGCCACCAGATAGCGAGACTTAACCCCCTGCCATGTGCATTATGGTCCATCTAGTCATCTAGTTCCTACACCTTCTAGCTTCTCACCAATCCCAGGCTCAAGAAAGTGAAAACTCATTTGCACCTTAGAGAGTTGATTTTGGGGTCCCAGCCTGTTGATGCACATTAAATGATAAAATGTCTTTGAGGGCATGCCATGTTTTACTTTTACCCTTGGCCAAAGTTACAAAGAAACCAAAGGTGGGCTCAACTGTTGCTTTGCTTCAGCAATCCCCACCTGCCCATATGCATGTGATTTTCATTTTCACAATCCATGGCCCTTCCAAGATTGCGAATGAAAGTGCACGTTCATTGTTTTCTTCTTCTTTTGGTCAATGGCAGAGCTTAGTTAGGGCAGAGGTGGCAGCTGCCCCAATTTATTTTATTTTATTTTTTAGCTTATATTCTTCACCTATAAGTTGCCTTTTTTTAAGCTAAAGTGTTGTCCATTTTTCCAACTCAAAAAACTGAATAATCTTACACAAAAAACTTGTATATTTGAATAAACACATAACAATTATTTGTATCATCAATAAAGCTTAGTAGCAAACTCAAGTTTATATGTAGTGTTCAAGCTCTTGCCCCTCAAAATTTTGATTCAAGTTCCACCACTGCTTTTGGTCATTATGAGTTTTCAAGTTTTAATTGGCTTAGCTAAGGTCTTTGATTGAGGAGAAATTCTTAAATAAACACTACGTATTATAAGTACTTCATTTAATACCTAATATGTATAAGAATCTTTTAATTTAACCCACACAATTTTATATATATTTAATGTTGAATAAAATACGTAGGGCAATATCTACTTAAGAATTTATGTAGATTGAGTGCTAAAACTTGAGAATTTACTCCTGTTTAATTTAAAAAAGCAATATATATATATATATATATTATATATATATATATATATATATGTATTTTAAAAATGTTCTACCATCCATTTTTCTTCCTCGCCAGCATATTTGCGGATTTGGAGCATTTTTGCATAAATGCGTTACTCTTTTTTTTTTTTGGGCATCAACTTGCAGTTTTTAGTACAAATTCAATCGATTCATATTCGTGTGACAAAAATTTCTTTTTAATCTATTAATTTTTTTAAAATTTGATTTGTCACATATCAATTTTTATGATCTAGTTTTTCACTAATCAAGATATGCATCAAGTCAGTCATCGTAAGGTGAATTTGAGATGAATTTTGATAAGTGAGGGACTATATTGCAAAATTGACATATGAGAGACTAAATTGAGAATGAACATATTAGTAAGGGAGCAAAATATGATTTTTGTCTATTCATATAAAAAGTCTATCTAAATGTCTTGTAGTGTTTTTTTGTTTTTGTGAAAAAGAATGCTTCGATTGCCTTTGCAAACTCTCCTTTATTTTCACCGGCATAGATCACTAATCACTGTGGTTTCCTCTTCACTGATTGATGATCAAGTGTCTTTCTTGATGTAAATTAAGTTGCTTTTACTTGGGTATTTTGGGCATGGATTTTTTTAAGGATTGCAACATGTCTGTCGAGTTCCTACTATTGTTAATAGCCTTGGTGATAGTAGACTTTAGTTATGAGTGTATTTTTCTTTTAGGTTGGCATTGTTAGTTTGCTGATATTCTTATATAAACTCATTATGTATTTATTGTATGGACTTATCGCTCTATAACTCTATATTTGTTCTGTAGAGTATTTTTTATGTATAGTCCACAGCACATAACAAATATGCACCATTGAATCCACAAATCATATAAAATATGGATCTATACACCAATTCTTCGTTAGTTAGCCTTCTAGTCTTCCTGCATTTTTGGCAGCAAAAAAGTAAAAGATATGAAATACGGAGCACGTGCTTTAGGCTTTAAAAAAGGCTTTGAAAAATTTGAAAAGTCCATGATGTCTGCTGATCCATAACCTGGCCCAGGAATTGAACCACTTAAATGAGTAATTAATTCATATTAAAAAAATGAATAATTAATTAATTAATTAATCATATATGGATTATTTGGCCTGGAAACCAACTATAATTTGAGGGTCTTCTTTAAACTGGTATGGGACAACACTTAGAAGGAAAGTGGGTTAGTCAATTGATACACATAGATTCTTATAAGAGAAAATACACACAACACTCAGCAAAAACTTGCAGAAACTTTGTGAGGAGGACAGAGAAGAGGAATTTTATCCTTGTTGCGTAGCTAAAGGTTTATTTGTAGATTGAGAATCAAAGACTCATAAGTAGCCTTACTCAGTTACTCTAACTATTGAGGCGTTCAGAGCTGATTGAAGAGATCAATGACTTGTTAAATCAAGTATGGAGCATCAAAGAGGTAGGTACCCAGATAAACTTGATCCTATAATCCTTTCGTTCATATGCTTGATTTTTCTAACATCTAGATTTGATTTGTGGATACTGGATACCGTTGAGGGAAAGATGGCCTATGTTTCTTGCTATGTTGGAGGAATTTGAAGTTAAGTGTACAGAGGAGTTTGTAGTTGCTTTCAATGCTACAGGTGTTGTAGTTTATGTCTTGGACATTATCAGGATTGCAGTAGAAAAACATTTTCTAGTGAAAGTGGTTGAAATTACAGGGCACAACACTGTTGTGGTAAGGCTGATTGAATTGGAAGATAGTAACAAAAAACTAGAGGACTAAATCTACCTTAAGAATTGGTTCAGCTTCACGAGGAAAGGAATAATTTAACACAACTGTAGAGTTTGGAGTCCGAAATTAAAAAGCCGGAAGATTATAAAGCATAAACCACAAATTGGAAGTCACATTTCAACTTGACTAATGCTATGCAGTCAGAAAAAAAAAGTCAAAATTTTGACAAAATACAATATTAGTTGTTAGATAGAATAAAGTGATACTGAACGCTCACCCATCTAAAAGTTAATAAGCATGTCAGTATTTTGGTAAAAAAATTCTAGCTCTCTAACTTTTCTTTTTGTGTGTTTTTTTTTTTTTGGTGCCACGCTTGCTCGCATTTTGCTATCAGCTTTGGAAGTGACACAAACAGATGACATGGGCAATAGTCATTTACAAATTAATCCAACTCAGGAGATTTCGGGGGAAAAAAGAAAAGCTTTAAGCACACGACCAAACACTGAATGAAGTGCATCAATGATACTGTAGGAAGGCACCATTGACCATTCCATAAAAGAATTGAGAATGTAATTTCGTGTATGATAGAATTTGTATTTTAGAATAATCTTGTTGGAGTGAGGTACTCGTGAGGTGTGGATGGATGAGGTGAACAATTTATAATTTGATAGTCATTCCAAAGAGAGGAGAACACTTCCTCTTGGAATATAGGGGCGGAGAACCCCCCCCCCCCTCCCCACAAAAAAAATCAACTTTATTATTTGCACGCCACAATTGTTATACATCGTTATACTTTTTTTATTTGAGAAAGAAAATAAAGAGATAATATGTTAGAATTTGTGTTTCTTTATTGAGTTTTATTAACTTGTGTCTTTAGGCATATGTTAAGGAATAAAAATAACATATATTACTCATTCAAATTACTTAGATAAGAATGCATTAAATGTTTTTTTTTATATTTTCAATGTATTAAATGCTTATATTTTTCATTTAATATTTTGGTTAAATTAAAGTTTTAATCCCTATAGTTTACATTTATTTTCAATTCAATCTTTATAATTTTTTCCTTTATAAATTAATCCTCATATTTATAAAAAATTTCAAAATAGTCCCCGCTATTAATTTTTGTTAGAACACCATTATAATACACTTAGTTGACTAACAAAATAAATATTTCTTTATCTTAAATGAGTTTCTTTAGATATTCATTTTTCTATAAAACGACAAATAAAGTGTTTATTTATTCTAGTAAGTACTTATTTCTTCTTATTAAATATTCTTTTATCCAATAAGTGTTCGTCTAGATTTTTTTATAGGATGCCTAGTAGGAATAAAATTAGCTATGTTAAAATAAAAATTAACGGCAGAGGCTATTTTAAAAATATTTATAAGTATGAGAACTAATTTTAAAAAACTTTAAGAATTAAATTAAAAAATGAGTGTAAACTATACAACTAAAATTTTAATTTAACCTAATATTTTTTATTTTTTATTCTTTAACATGCACTCTTAAAGCACATGTTAACAAAACTCTTTTTTATTTTAATTAAAAAATGATGTAATAAAAATTGTGTATAAGTAACATTTTTGAAAAACTAATTACTAATAAAAAGCAGTCTTTAAAGTTTAAACACTCTTGGAATTTCTGCAACACATGGATGAAATCTAAAAGAGAAAGATAACTCCAAGTAGAACATTGAAAGAGTGTTACATTAAATACAGGCCTTTTTAATTGTTGATGTGAATCATGTGATGGGTTTTACGTTTATATTATTAATGTTGATATCAAAATTTGTCCATAAATTTTTCATTTTTATTGATTCATTAATTTCTGATAATTTAGTGTTTGGGATGCTTAATCTCACTATTGTAAACATTTTAATTGTGTGCAAGTATTTCTTTTTAATTTTTTTACTTGTAATAGGAATATCACACTTTGTTTTCTTTTTATTTACCCTTCTCTTTATTTTGTCAAAAAGAAAAAGAAATTGAGAAAAATTCAAAGATAACCAAATATCTCTCATCCTGGTCCAATTTAGTTATGACTCCTTGGCCCAATATAAAAAGAGTGACCATAAATTCACAAAAAAAAATGTAATAAAATCAAATAAAATTAAAAAGGAAAATTAAAAAATGTTTCAAAAGAGCAAACACTCAAAAGATAGGAAGAGCCAACTGTGGCCACCCTCAATCCGAACCATAAAATGAAACCAAATGGAGAAAATGAGAAATAAAAATTGAAGCATGAAGAGGAAAGAATTGACTTTGAAGATCCTGCCTATTTAACTCCACGAACCAGGGCCTGAAGGGGCAAATAAAAAGAGCTTTTGGGTCCTAATTTGTAATTTGAGGGTAGTTTGGAAGTTTAAACAGGAGAGAAAGGAATGAGTAATAATAAAATGAAATAAAAAAGTAAAAAATAGATGTATATCAAGAAATAGAGATGAGTAAAGCCACTTCCTCTTAAACCTCTTAATTTATGGCAAGGAAGAGTTTAGAGTGCTTCCTTGGCCATTCCATTCTTTCTTATCACATAACTCTCAAATACAAATTTTATGACATTTACCATGCAATCATGATTCTCTGTTATTTGCCATTAATCCAAACATAATCTAAGAGTCTAAGAAGAGTGTGTTGGGAGGAGGTTGAAGTTTCTGAAACTGAGGTATGTTTCCTCACTCTTTTGCCTCTGCTGTTGAGTGAATGGGCTGACCCTCTTTTCATTGTTTGACTTGCTTCACCTTCACTATCACTCTCACAAACCTTTTCACTTGGACTTGACTCATTCATTCATACATTCACACACGACACTGTGCACTTGTTCCTCACATACAATAACATACATCAGGTACAGAAAATGTAGTATGAACAAATAAAAAGAAGCACATTCAACCCAAAACACAGTCAAAACCCATGAATCAACAAATATACAAACCAAGTAAACACCCTTTTTCCAAACATAAAAACAATCTCACCCATACATCATCCACCAATACAACAAACAAATACAATCACCATCAAAATACAATCAGAAACCCCACTCTCCTAAACCAGAAACCACCTTGTGCCACCAGACCCGAACCCGGATCGCAGCCCCAAATCGCCACCCATCGAGCCATTCCCTTGTAACCACCACCAGGAAGCCACCGTCCTCACATCGCCGGCGACCTACACCCATTACCCTCGTCCGTGTTCTACAATCTCACGAACGAAGAGCTCGAGCTCTTGTCTCTTATTTTATATATCTGTTTATTCATTTATTTATTTGTTTTTCTTTTTTAATGTTTTACATGGGCGGATGGTCTTTTGTTTGGTTTAAGGAGATGTTCTCATGGGCCAAAAGGCCAGCCACTTGTATTTTGGGTTGATTTGTTTGCCTCTTGAGTTTATACTTATGGACCAACAACAAATTTTATCTACCATGCCTTTATATTTTCAAGTTTAATTTTAATATATTAATAGTATAAAAAAATTTATATTATTATTTAATAATATGTTATCACATTATTTAATGAGTTAAAATTTATATAAAATATTAAACTCATTAATAATGTGACAACACATTATGGGATTACAACGTAATATTTTTTTATACTGACAGTGTATTAAAATTAAAATTTATATTTTATATGCTTGTGATATTTAATTTTCTTGCTATCATTCTCTTTTATTTGCATTAGCTTTCAATTTTGACTTCAATTTGATTAGTCAATAATTTTGTTTTTGACCTAAATTCTTTCATGATTAATAGTTCAATTATGATGTGTCAACAACAAGCCTTCCTTAACAATATGAGTATACACTTATTTTCATTAGTAATCATCAAATTGAAGGGTGCAAATGATTCATAATTTGACAAGAGCAAATGATTTGAAATTAGAGATTTGTCCCTTCAGATATGTTGCCTTTATGACGTGATGCTTGATTGTCAGTGAACTTCTATAAATTCTCAATGGTATTCATGTTAAGGCTAATAGCAAAGGAATATCAAATTGATTGGGATATTGTAGAATATGAGAAAAAACTTATGAAGTCTCTAATATAGCTAAAAGAATGTTATCAGTCTCTTTTGAGCCTTGAATTCTTATGCTCTGTCTGTCTTATGTTTTCTGATTCTACTGCTTTCTTATGCTTTTTCTATAATATGTTTTGTGATTCTGGGACATTCTAGTCAAATAATACTACAAAAAAATACCTAGAACATGACTCATCAATCTACATCACAAGGAGAAAAAATATAGGTCACAGCTTAGGAAGGTCTATTCTTTCTACCTAGATTGTTACACAAGATATATCATTATTAGGAACTTGAGAGTATTTCTAAAATTTCTATATTCTATGCATATGTTTCAGTGCGATATTTTCACTTAGGAACTTGAGTATTTATGTGTTATTTCCCTTAATTTTACATTTTTCAATTTAAACTTGCTGGTAATAGTCAGTATTAGGAGAGAAGGAAGGCTTGCTCTTGTCAAATTACACATCTCTTTCTATCTAATTCATACTTTTTACAGGAACAAATGATTGGTGTTGATAATTCAAGTTCTGAGAAGTTTGTTGTGAGCAATGCTTTTTCCCCTAAGAAGCCAATTGCTTCAGAGAAGGTTCAACAATTACTTTTTTATCTACTTATTGGAAGACAAATTTTATCCATCAATTCATGGTTTTTTGAGATTTTGTTTGATGTTCATGGTTGTTACTTCTTGAAGAAGCTTGTATTTATTCCATTAAGGAGGCATAGGGAGAAAAAAATTTTATATGAAAAAATTGATTCAGAGTTTGACTCTTAGAAAGTTCAGAAGACATCACCTGACTCTATGGAGAAACTTAAGGAAATAAAGAGTGAAGGAGATGATGGTATGAAAATTTGCAATAAAATCTCTAAGAATGAAATGAAAATAAATAAGAATGATCACATCGTTCAAGTAGAGGAAAAGACTCACAAGACTTAGACTTCAAAGGACATTTGATTCAATAATATTAAGAAGATGTGAATGAAGAAATGAATGAACAAGCTTGCAAAGGCACTATAGTGATAGATGATGATGATAATGTCAAGACGGAACTCGTGCATCACCCAGTTTGTTTTGCACCCAAGGGTGTCATTCCCTTCTCAAAAACCAGTGTGTTCTTGATCCCAATAGGCTGATTGGCCCCAGAAAATTCAATTTCATTGGCTCTCCCTTCCATTTTCCACTTCCCAGAACCAGCAGCTCTCTCATCTATGTTTGCAAAAACTTGTCTCTTTGTGTTGGTGAAGAAAAACCTCATCCCTAAGGAAAACCCTTCCACCTACAAGGATAATCAGGCAAACACAAGTTAAATTCAATACACCATTTTGGTTTTAATTAATTCAAGCATTCGACAATTTGCTTGAATTAATTGAAACAAAAAGGTGTGTTGAATTTAACTTGTCTTTGCCTTAATGTCTTTTTAGGTGGAAGGATTTTCTTGGGAGGGTGAGGTTTTTCTTTAGCAACACCAAGAGACACGTTTTTGCAAACATAGACAAGAGAGTTGCTGGTTCTAGGAGATGAAAAACAAAAGGGAGAGCCAAAGAAAGAAATTGCATTTTCTGGGAACAATCAGCTTATTGGGATCGAAAAAACACTAGTTTTCTGGGAAGGGAATGACACCCTTGGGAGCAAAACAAACTGGGTGATGCATGACTTTCGCCTTGACATCATCATCTATCACTATAGTACCTTTGCAAGCTTGTTTATTCATGTCTTCGTTGACACCTTTTCGAATACGATTGAAACAAATATCCTTTGAAGTCCAAGTCGTGGGAGCCTTTTCTACATGAATGATGTCATCATCTATTATCTATTATAATATATAAAAGCTTAGACGAAAGCTATGGCGTAGACACTTAAGCTTGTTTGTCAACTGTCATTTAGCCACCTCAGCATTTTGTCAGGTGTCACTTCCGGATGAATACAAAAGTATTCCTTCACCACTGTCCTGGGTGCATTCCTTCACCTTCTGGGGGTTACCATTAACGCTTCAACATTTATTTTAATTCATTACCTTTGCTCCTAACGAAAGATAACATGTTTCTCTCCAATCCTCTTAAATGCCAAAGGCTGTTCACTTCAGTTGGCCAAGCTCCCTGAGATTGATATGCCAAATCTGTAGGCGTTTAAGCTGATGCAGAGCTTCAAGTCTGGGATAGTACGTGTGGAGAACTTTGGTTGGATGCATTATTATACTGGTTCCTCACCAACGGTGGCATTGAGTCTCTCATAACTTACCTCAATCTCCATTCCGAAACCATCCCAACCACTTTGAAGAAGCAAGGAAAGCCCTCTGGCAAGGCACACTCGGTGATTGCCCAAGGTAATTAAGCATATTATTACTTAGTTGCTGTTATTATGTTGTTATATTTCTTTGTTTGATTGCAACTTGGCCAATGTGTATGACATAAATTCTTAGGTATACACGATATATCACGTCATGTCTTAAGTATTCAAATCATTATTTGACATATGTAAATATAATTTTAAGGGTTGATTTATTTTTAATAGTCTTTACAATTTTATAAATATTAAATAATAATTTGAATGTGTATGATAAATTAATAAACTGTGTCTAACCAAGAATTATTTTGTGTATAATTTTGAACAAGGGCCCACCTCGCTTTGAGGAAGATAGAGGATTTAGTGATCAAGATGGATAGTGTTAGTGTGGAGGTCCTGCTAACTTAGGAGACAAGGGTGGAGCTCCTGCTGACTACAAGTATAGCACTATAGCTGTTGAATTCTTGCAGATATTATTTTTTATTTTTTATTTTTGTATCTTTGAGGGAAAGAAAAATCTCATTAGATGTTGCAATCAAGTTCACGGTCTTGCTACACAAGATGGATAGTGTGGAGCTCCTGCTAACTTAGTGATCAGAGATTATTTTTTATTTTTATTTTTCTTCGCTACCCCTCTTGATGGCTTGCCTGTCTTCAAACCCCATCAATCTCCAGAAAATCTTACCATGCCTTCAAAATCCTCAACCTGTCCAACTCTATGCAAATCCTTAGCAAGTATCAATGATTTTGGTAAGTTCCTCATACCCCACTTTCATTATTTTATCATTTCTGATTATTACGATAGTGATTGATTTGTTATTATAATTATTGGTTTATTATTGATTTGTTCCAATTGTAAATGATTTGTTATTATTTTGTAATCAGATTAGGATTAATAATTAGACTTCACGTATAGGATTTGTTCCGATTTTGTTTTATTCTTTCCTATCCTATAAATAGGAGCACCTCATCCTATAATGGAAACATTTTCTCATCTTCCTGTGTTTCTACATGGTATCAAGAGCTTAAGTCTCTGTCTCTTTTCCTGTGTTTCCATTGTGCTATAATGGAAAATTCCAGTTCTTCTAGGCCTGTATTTGCCACCACTGCTGCTGCCAATGAATCTCCTGAATCTTCTCAGTTTGCCTTCTCCACTAGTGATCTCGAGTCTCTTCTTAAACTACTTCTTTCTTCTTCTGGTAATGGTAATACTTTTGAGAATGGTAATACTCCTGCAACCCTTTCCACCACACCAAGTAATCCTAAAGGGTATTTAGATTCTGCCTGTTGTAACTACATGACCTCTACATCTCATTTCTTTTCATCCTTATCTAAAAATAACACTGTTCGTTCTATCCACACTGCTGATGGATCTCTTATGTATGTAAGTCATAAAGGTTCTATCTTTCTGTCCAATCTAAGTTTACCTGACACCTATCTCATTCTTAAACTAAATTTTAACTTTATCTCTGTTGGTCAATTATATGATCTTGGTTATGAACTTACTTTTTCTTCCTATGGCTGTCATGTGCAGGACCCACTAACGGGACAACTCATAGGGACTAGATGTAAGATTGGAAGGCTATTTGAGCTCACTCAACTGCATATTTCCCAAGTGTCCAACATTTGCGCTGCTTCTACCACCTCTTCCATTCATATTTGGCATCAACATTTTGCTCATAGTTCTCTTGGCAAACCGCGTCCTCTTGTGTCCCAAGGTCTTTTAGGATCTGTTACTAATGAGTCTCTTAATTGTACTACTTGTCAAACTGCTAATTAAACAACTAGCTTTATCATTTCATAAAAGTACTTCTATTTCTGCTTCACCATTTGATATTGTGCATTCTGATATTTGAGGCCCTGCTCTCACACCTACTATGGGAGGTTCTCGGTATTTTGTGTTATTTATTGATGATTATTCTCGCTTTACTTGGATATATTTGATGAAAAATCATCATGAACTTCCTCAAATTTACATTAACTTTGCCAATATGATTCAAACACAATTCTCTAAAGTCATTAAAGTTTTTCGCCGAGATAATGCCATGGAATACCGTGATTCTAAACTCTTATCTTTTCTTAGTGCATAGGATACCTTGTTTGAGTTCTCATGTCCATATACCTCTCAGTAGAATGGTCGCACTGAGAGAAAGCACCATCATATTCTTGACTCAGTCCGTGCCATGCTTCTCTCAGCCTGTTGTCCCGAACGTGCCTGGGGTGAAGCTGCTCTTACTGCTGTCCATGTTATTAATCGTCTCCCTTCCTCCATTCTTAGTAATGTCTCTCCTTTTGAGCGTCTTATCACACTACACCAGATTATAACTCTCTTAAGGTGTTTGGTTGTGCTTGTTTTGTCCTCCTCCAACCTCATGAATATACTAAACTTGAGTCTTGCGCCCGTCTTTGTTGTTTTCTTGGGTATGGCACAAAGCACAAAGGTTACCATTGTTGGGATCCGATATCTCAGCGTATCCGTATCTCCCGTCATGTTGTCTTATGGGAACATATTATGTTCTCTTCATTACCAAGTTTACGTCAATTCTGTCCACTTCTACTCCTTTTTTTACTAACTTTGATGTTGATTACTTCCCTTGTGACACAGATGCAGGTACCTCCAGTGAGCTCCCAGCCTCTTTCGATGTTCCCTTTGCTTCCGATGATGTTATTCAGCCCATTGATCCTGCCCCTCCCACCATTGAACATCCTCATAGGGTAAGAATTCTACCTACCTATCTACGTGATTACCATTATTTTTCTACTATACTTCACCATCATGAACCACTATCCTATAAGGAAGCCTCTACCGACCCACATTGGCAGTAAGCTATGCAGGAGGAATTACAGGCATTGGAGAATACTCACACTTGGGACCTTGTTGATCTTCCTTCTGGTAAGCCTCTTGTAGGATGCAAGTGGGTTTATAAAATCAAGACTCTTTCTGATGGTTCTATTGAGCTGTACAAAGCTCGTCGAGTGGCAAAAGGGTTCACTCAGGAGTATGGTATTGATTATGAAGAAACTTTTGCCCCTATTGTACGCATCACCTCTGTTCAAACTCTTCTTACCATTGCGGCCACTCGATAATGGTCACTTACACAAATGGATGTTAAAAATGTCTTCCTTAATGGTGAGTTAGAAGAATAGGTTTATATGCGTCCTCCTCCGGAATACACTTGTCCGGCCAACAAGGTTTGTCATCTTCGTAAGGCTCTTTATGGTCTCAAATAAGCACCTCGGGCCTAATTTGCTAAATATCATAGCATTATCAGTCAGTTGCGGTTCTCTTCCAGTGCTCATGATTCTGCTCTTTTTACTCAAAAAATATAAAATGGTACTGTTGTCTTACTTCTTTATGTCGATGATATGATTATTACTGGCAATGATTCTACTGACATTACTGAGCTCAAACAGTTCTTATGTCAACATTTTGAGATAAAAGATCTTAGACCTTTAAGTTACTTTCTGGGGCTTGAAGTTCTATCTTCTAACGATGACTTATTTCTCTCATAGGCTAAGTATGCTTCTGATCTTGTCTCTCGAGTAGGCCTCACTGATTGCAAAATCGAACACATTCCTCTTGAACCCAACTTTCGATTTACTCCTCAGGATGGTACTTTGTTGGATGATGCCACTCTCTATCGTCAGCTAGAAGACAGCTTGATCTATCTTGCAGCTACTCGACCAATATCTCCTATGTCGTTCATCTGGTTAGTCAGTTCATGGCTGCCCTTCGTACCACCCATTATGCTGCTGTCCTCCGCATTATTCGGTATATGAAGGGTACCTTATTTTATGGTCTTCATTATTCTGTTGCATCCTCTTTGACTCTTCGAGCCTACTCTGATGCTGATTGGGCTGGTGATCCCAATGACCGTCACTCCACCATTGGTTTTTGAATTTTTCTTGGAGATTCTCTTATTTCTTAGCGGTGTAAGAAACAAACTCTGACAGTTCGCTCCAGCACTGAAGCAGAATATCGTGCCCTTGCTGATACTATTTCTGAAATATTGTGGCTCCGTTTGCTTCTTGCTGATTTAGAGATACTTCAGTCTTCCTCCACTGATCTTCATTATGACAACTGTAGTGCCATCCAAATTGCACACAACGATTTTTTCCATGAGCACACCAAACATATTGGGATTGATTGTCACTTCATTCATCAACATCTTCTACTTGGTGCTCTTCATCTTGTCTCGATTAGCACTCTTGATCAGTCAACTGATTTGTTCACCAAACCTCATTCTCCTAGTCGCTTCCGCACTTTACTGTCCAAACTCAAGTTGGTTACCGTTGCACCTACTTGAGTTTGAGGGGGGATGTTACGATAGTGATTGATTTGTTATTATAATTATTGATTTATTACGATTGTAAATGATTTGTTGTTTATTTGTTATTATCTTGTAATCAGATTAAGATTAATAATTAGACTTTATGTATAGGATTGATTCCGATTTTGTGTAATTAGATTAGGATTAATAATTAGACTTTATGTATAGGATTGATTTCGATTTTGTTTTATTCTCTCCTACCCTATAAATAGGAGCACCTCATTGTACATTGACACTTAAAAAAATATACAAACATTTTCTCATCTTCCTGTGTATCTGCACTGATAATTTGTTATGCTTCTTGCCAATGTCTTGTTTGTTTGAATAATCATTTCACCAAATTTAACTGTGTATGATATTATTAAACGTTGTCAATTCACTTGGATGTTTGTGCATATATGGATATTGATGATAATATAATTTAAGCAGCTGTTGTGAGAGGAAGTATAAGATGAATGACAAAGACTAGACAAATCAAACAAATTCCGAGTGCCTCAATTCATTTCAGTATATATGTTCATCCAATGGTGTGTTTAAATTTTAGATTTTTAGCAAGAATGCTTAGTTAGTAACATTGTGTCATGATTTATTTGTTTATTTTTTATCCAAATTTTCAACTTTTAGTGACCTCTGGTACCTTTTCAGTTGTTAACTTGACCCTCGTTGATCTTCTTGGGGTACTTGTAGGCAAGCAACAAATTGACATATTTTTTGCCCATGGCTTCATGGAAACTCAGTGGTAATTGTTAAAGTTTTATGATGAACAATGACACGCTAACAATATGGTAATTGATAATATGGTTTGCTCCTACAATGAGATGGTATTGCCCAGTCAAGGATTAAAGCTTCTAATAGCAAATAACGTGCTTAAGGAAGACTTTGCCAAAGGCATATAGTGTTGGATTATGTTAGATGACTTCATTATTTGATTGCTGCTGCAAATATTGTTGCACTGTAAAGACCATAGGAAACTATGTTGCATTAAGCCAGCCTTATATTATCTAAAGTTGTCACATCTAAAGCTGTCAAATCAAGCGATAAAAAAAAACTTTTGCTATATAGTTTGTCACCATAAAACTATAAAATATCATTTGAGACTATTATCAGATGAAAAAATGGATTGATCTTTCAACCGAAAAAAATGCATTGATCTGAAATAATTTCCACATGCACAAACTGTTTCCCATGCACAAGAACAATAACCTCCCACGTAGAGTTATCCCAGAAGCTCCATACACCCCCTGCAAAACCTTAAGGATCCACCCGGAAAGACTTCGCAAATCTAGTTTTTTCACAACTGAATCAACTCTTGCCACTTATTATTTGTTCCAGTAGCACTATATAAAAAAGAAAAAATGATATTTCCTGCGTAAATCCTTGATCAAGGCAGGGAAGAATTTACCCCCAGCACCACGACAATTTCACACAAGAAAACTATTATCACTACTCATAATTAACTAAGTGACAAACACCAACAAACCCAGAAAAGAGAACACTACTGCTGGGCTTGCACAGAGACAACGCCATTTTCCACACACTTTGGACTACCAACGTCCAAACCATCCACTGTGGGATTCCCCTCTTGAACCACTTCATGAAGAGGATACGAAGTACTTGAATCAGTCACGCCATTACCATTACCAGCTTGCTCGTCGGGTGGAATGGAACTACAGGTATTACTTTTCTTGAAGAATGAAGTGGAATCTATAAACTAAACAACCTATCAAAATGACACTGCCATAGCTCCTCGATAGAGTGGATGAAAATTGAGATATGAAAATTTTACAGAAGTGAAAATTAAATTAAAAAAAAGAAATCAAATCGATGTGCCCTCGATTTGGCAAAAAAAATTAAAAACGGATTAAAAATTTCAAAAGACAAAAAAGACAACAAAAAAAATTAAATTTTAAAAAAAATAATGGCCAAAATTTAATATTAACATAGTTCCTTAGAAGAAGATGGCATAAATTGTGGTTGGAATGTGACTTTAAATTGGTAGTGAATGTCTTTTCTAATCTTAACTTAGTTCTTTGTAAGTTGAAGAATAAATGAAAAAATTGTATCTTTTTAACTCAGTTGATGGATTTTAGAGTTTTCACATTTATAGGGAGGGTAATTCTTGTGTAAACAAATTGGTTTCTCATGACATTTTTAATCATTATTTTACTTGGTGGGATACTCACCTAATTTTATTTGAGAGGACTCTAACTGCAACAGGTCTGATCTCCCAAATTTTAAGTTTTTTTTATTGTTTCTTTCTCTTCATAGGTTTTGATTTGACTCCGCATGCTCTTTCTCTCTTTCTTTTAATATCATGATCTTTTTCCTGTAAAAAAAATATATATATTAACATAGAAAAAGGTAAAGTCAATTTGGTAATAATTTTATAAAGGACTTAAATGTAAAATTCAAATACACATGGGCGTAAAATTAAATAAAGTAAGAGACAGTATTTTAATTTCACATTACTTACTTCAATTGGTATTTTATAAGGAGCACCGTTGCACATTTCATAACAAGGTGCACCGTAGAACGACACTGGGCAGATATAATAGTTTTAGGGTCCACTTACCACTTGGGGCTATTACATGAGTGGAAGAGACTTTTGTTGAGAAGCATCTGCCCCTTCAGAAATTCTTATATCCTCCCGGACCTCCATTGGAGATTTTAGCCATTGAATTTATATTGGAACACACCTAATCAATATAGTTTACCCAAATTTTAAAGGTTCTGATGGCGGATGAGGTTTTGTTTCAGTAGTTGTATCGCACTATTGTAACGAGTGTGGCAGGAATTTAATTCCCAATCAAAGCATTTGCATTTCTTTCTCCTTCCCTCTTTTCTTTTCCTGGTGCCTTTGTGGGCATTCTTAAGTCCCACTCCACTAAAGAGGTCTCTCATAAATCTGTGAGGACTTAGCAAAAAAATAAAAAAAAATTTAAAAAAGGTTATAATGTGTTATAGAGGAAGAAAATTCTTCCTCAAGGAGGAGGAAAGAAGTCCTCATGTCCCTTTCAACATGAAATCAACCTCTCCCTTGCATTTTTTTTTCAACCAATGGCTTAGATCTTCTTGGAGGAAGAAGGAGCTCTTCCTCGGGGAGGATAAAATAATGTTTCTTTTATCATTATTAGGTGGGTCCCCTGTAGCTACTTTAACAACTCCATGCAACACATCTTTCGAATTTAAAACATCAAATCTATTGGAATCCTTACTAGCTTCTCCATTTAGATTCTTCTCGCTAAAGTTGGGGTGAGCATTAAACTTATTTTTCCTTCTACTTACCGTAAGCCAATCACCACGAGGCGCAATATCCTCCTTAAAATTAGGAGAATGATTAGAGCTAGGCTGGGAAAACGGAAAAGACTTGTGCACTAGCAACGTAACCTTAGCGTCCAAGACGTTATGGACGCCATCAACAATCCCTTCAACACCCTTGCGTCCTTGAATCCCAGCAGTATAGTCTCGCCCCATATGGACATAGTAGCTAAACTTTGAACACAACAAATGGAGACCTTCATATTCTATGTTATGCCGCAAGATTCACCAATGCATACTTTACCAATGACAAGCTCCTTCAAGTTAATCTCACACATACCTTAATTAGCTAACCTTCCTCTAATCACATGAAGAGTATTCATGTCAACCTTAACGGGTTTGCCAACAACAGAGGTAAGGGCTACCAAATAACTTTCATCATAAAAAAGAAGATTAAGACACAAAAAGATAATGATTTAAATTCCGGGTACCAAGGACAAACTAAAAGATAATGATCAAAGACCATCCATGCCCCCCCTTCCATAACCTTAGACCTATCTTCCTAAAGATTGAATTTTGTCATATAGAACCTATGACCAACATCCATTATATCAAAGTCCCCTGCCAATTTCCATGAGCTTTTGAACTTCGTTTTCATCAATTTATAGCCAATGTTCTTGCCCAAAATCTTAACTATAAGAGCTTCCCTCTAAGGCACCGAGTGTTCCTCAATGACCTGACCTGTACCATGCACCTAAAGTAACAACTATTTCCATTTAACAGTTCAATATTCACTAATTTTCAGACAGCAAATCCTTCCTCTGAGAAGGCAGTGGTGCAACTTTATTCCCCATCAACTTATCTCACAAGCCCCTGAGAACCAAAGATACCTCCATCTTTTCCTGTTTATCCTCCTGCGTTTCAACGACACCTTTTTCCTGTTGAAAGATCCTTGACCCACCCCAAGCTAGTGGCTCACTAGGAGGAGGATGACTAGAGGAGGAGGGCAATTTTGGTAAGTGAAACATACTCTGTCTTCTCTAAACCTTTAGGATTAAGAAGGGGAAGTTGATAATAAAAAATCATGTATTTACCATGAAAGAAAGGAATTTAGAGAAAGACAATTACTGTCTACATTAATAAATATTTCATCATCTTGGATGTTTCATACAATAATCATGAGAAAATTAAAGAATCCAAAATCTCAATATTTTTTTTTTGGCATTATACATCTTTTTAGCTATTTCAAATAGTTTTAAAAATAAGAATATTGAACATTAATCTTTCATAATACCAGTAGCTTTTGATTGCAGCAAAAGTCGCAAATTCGTGTCAAGTACAATTTTTTTTGGTGTTTGTTACCACTTCTAATTAAGCTTTTAAGATTACTAATTTTTCTTTTTTTTTTAATTGCATTAGATGATTTTGTGTATACTTCGACTAATCAACTTCTCCATTTTAATCTAAAATAGGTCATTTGTGTCGAGACAAGGAGATTCACATAAATATATAATAATTTAACATTTTCCTCTCGTGAACAAATAAAACCTAATATTAAGAGTACACACAATTTATTAAAAAAAATGATAAAAAAAAATCGACGCAAAGAAACGATGGAGGATTTTACAAAGCTAAAGCTTTTTTAAAGTGAGCTTATGATATATCTCCTAAATTTAATTTAAAATATATTGTAATTTTATCTCACTAAAGTTTAGAAAAAAAAAGTATTTAAAATGAGTTTGTTTGTAAAATAAGTTAGTAATGATATCATTTCTTAATTTAATCTCAAGTGTATTCTAATCTTAATCTACTAAATGATTTAAGGGTGATGTATACTTACTTGCTCACTTTATAGATAAGTTCACTTTTAAATAAGAATTATCCTAAAATTTAACGATAGGTACACTTTCTTTACTTACGTCACTTTAAGGGGGCGGCGGGAATTCAATTTAAAGGAGTCTCTTCCATTTTACAAAAGAATTATAAAAAGATCACAAAAATAGTCATCAAACTAATTGAAATCCTTATCAGAATAATCAAAGAAGTTAAAGACCTAATCTATAAATAAGAAAAGGAAACCAAAAGGAATGAGTGTCGTCGGTGAAAAGTTATGATAAAAGGGAACTTGTGATTAAAGGAAGAAGGTGGCTCACGAGACAGTTGAAAAGGAATAGGAGCGAAATCAATGAGAAGAAGCATCATGGAGAAATCCAACAACACATTTCATTTCTGTTAAAAACAGGAAACTAGGACACGGGAAAAGTTTGGAGAAGGTTTTCTATATATTCTGTGAATTAATTTTTGTACGATGGGTTTACATTTATTTATAGGCCTAGAACTGTACTACAGTAGTACAAGTGAGGTAAAGAAATATCTAAATTAATTACATAACATATGCTAAAATATATGCTAACATCTCCTATCAAATTCAAGTAGGTGCAGAGGAAACTAAATTGAGATTGGAAACCAGAGCACGAAAATGACTAGGATGATGAACTAAATTTAAATAAGTTAAATTTGTAGTTGAACCAAATAATGTTCAAACCAAAAACATTAAATCACAATTCAACCAACCAGTTCAATCCATTTTAAAACATTACCCCAAACCCTCTTCTACGGTATGAGATATAAGCATGATGTGGCAGCATATACAACACGGTCGTTGGAGATGATCCAGCAATATCCACTCAAATATATCATGTCATCATGGTAGGCTATGCTTTAGGTACACAGATAGATACATGTGTTGCGTTCAAGACTTCAAGATAACACGAGACTTTATGTGACTGTAGTAACACCAACAATTTGATTAAGGGCGATTTTGTAAATATCTATTACTCTATTCTATCATCAGATACCACCAAGTATACGACCAAGTAAATCATTAACACATAACCATCACAGAATGACAGTCACCCTACCCCAGAAATCCCCTCCCCTCAAACTCCTTTTCTCCCCCAAAGGGAAAAGGAAATGGAGAATGAGAAGGAATCAAGGAAAGATATACCCACATTAGTAATACAACTTGCTATTCCCTGACAACTTATATTTGTTCTCTTGTTTTTAAAGTATTCAGAATATGTTTAATTGTGGGTCATAATTGAACATTAATCTTCATTTTTCCCTCCAAAAGAAAACCTTTAATTATTAATTATAAACAATCAACATGAGTTCATTCTTTTGTTGCGATAACCAAATTTGAATTGGTTGATCGACCCTTTAAAATATATACATAATAGAGCTCATTTTTAACAAAACAAAGCTGTTATTGGTACTTCTAACAAATTCTCCCTCATTTCTTGCTACACATTTAGCATCAGTATTCATTGTGCAATTCAAATAACTGATCAACTAAGCAAGTGCTCTAGGATTAATAATTCCTTAATCTTCAGTAATTAGTGTCCCAGTGACCATCAGTTCTATACATTAAATGATATTATTGGTGAAAAATTAAATAACTCTTTGAAGCATGTATAAAAGTCAACTAGCATACAACATTTGCAAAAGGTAAAAATTATCTGTGATGCCTAGCACTAAATATAAAAGATATGACTAAAAATGCATGAGTCTCCCACCATTGTGGAGTCTTGGGAGGGTCAGATGTATGCAGCCTTACCCCTGTAAGCGAATGGGTTGTTTCCGCAACTAGAACCCATGATATAACTCTAATATAAAGAAATGAAGATAATAATCATAAAAAAATAGAATATGGGAGCAATAACATATTAAGGCAGGTGAATGTTCCAAAATTCATACATCAGACCTAAAAACCTCAAGCTGGCACCTGATTAGATTGCCACAATCTCATGGACTTGGAATGTAGCCTCTCCATGAAAGCTAGATTGGCTCGGAGTCTCTCCTTCACGTATGAAGCCCGGGCATCATCTACCAGTTTGTTAGCTTTCCCGACTTCCTCAATGGGAGAGAGAAAAATCCTTAAGCAGTCTTTTCTATTTTCTTCTCGATGTTCAAACCTTTAAAATATAGAAAAAAAAGATTTTAAACACAAAAGTGGATGCTTCTAGGTTTTCAGTAAAGGCCCAAATACCCAAGTGTTATGAAATTGAATAGTATTTATACACATCTAGCACTTTACCTATTACTAGTTATTATAAGCTCATCTTTCCCAAGATGATAACGTTTTCCAACCAATTCTCTGAGCCGGCGAGCGAAACTAGTATTTTGAAAGTCCAAGCTCCTTCACGTTAACAGATAGTATCACTTTTCTATTTTTTGAATGCCAAGCATCACCACTAGGAGCAAAGCCTGCCCGAGTTTGTCACCGGAGAATTGGGCCTTCACCAGGTGGGTCATCTAAATCCTTTTTTCTTGTCTGGCACAATAATGTCATCAAACTTTGGGACCTCCTATGTTTCCCTTATCTTTATGTATTCCATGATCATCTCATCTTCAAAATTCTTAAATTGTTCATAAGCTTCTTCAAGTTCAAGCTCCCATGCATCTTTCACACGTCCCTTAGGTCATTAGATTTTATTTTCACCTTCTTTTTTATATCATCTAGGTAAGATATTACGCCAAAGAAAATCAGCAGAATTAGCACAACATTACTGAAATCACTAATGTTGAAATTGAAGACCACATTTCAATTCAAACATGCACGAACAATCATATCAAATGCACACAAAACCCATGGTCAAGAAATTTCTGCTGGAAACACAGCCGTGTCTAACTCCTCAATGGGAATTAGCTCTTGTGGTCTTTATGAAAGTTGTAGTTCTTTTTCTTAACTTTCCATGGCCGCAAACGACACCTCATTTCGACCTCCCTAGCTCAAGTTATGCTCATTTTATAGCACAAAGGTCAAAAACTCTACTAATCTTGGCCATATAAATTCCAAACTCAACTCCATTGCAATGAATCCATCCAATGCTTCATATAGCCATGTAAAAACACCTCTTTTAGACCTAAAACATAGAGAAAGACTAATCATGAGATAGATACCAAAGATAATTAGATTAAATATAACATAAATTCTAACATATATCAATCAAAGTACACCTACATCCACCTCAATCAAGCATAAGATGTGAGTATTTTATACACACATAAAAAAGGCAATAAATGTCAAGCACATGCCAGAATAACATTTATTGTCTACAAACAGATTAGTATTTAACAGATACCAAACCCTTAGGGCCTGTTTGACATATCGTATTAGGCTTGATAGGATAAGCTAATACAATACATTATAACATTATCAGTTGTTTGGAACGAACACTGTATTGTATAAGTTTATCCATCAAACTCTTCTTATACATTACAATGATGGATAACTTAATCAAGTCTTGGAGGGTGGTGTTAGGGCTGATTGGGTTTTGATGTATAAGCTCATATAAAAACTTTTTTATTACAATTCTAAACACCCTGACATCCTCAACCCTTATGTATTAGGCCTTATACTATCAGGTCTTATACAATCAAATCTTATACTATCAGATTTAATATTATCAGACCTTATCCTATCCTTCGTACCAAACAGGCCCTTAATGACAGCCTTCCACATTGTAAACTGGACTGATTACAGAAAAACAGAGTAACAGCCAACTTATAAATGTGAAATTTCTTAGAAAAATGCCTATTTATGACAACCCTGCATTAAAGGTACACAATACACTCCCTCATACTCTCCTCGAACCTTTAACTGCACCACAAGGTACCAATAATCAATAATCAAATAATGGTAACATCACAAAATTTTAACATGTTAACTAGCACTAGCAGTGGATGCCAAACTAAGGTAACTTGATTTCCCTAAGTTTTTTAGTTTTCACAATTACCAGAACCAATTTTAGAAAATAATAGTACAATGAAGAACTTAGTACTTGGGAGGAGTTTGTCCCAGCTGAGCATATCCTCTAGAATCTCCTCACACTCCTTTGTATCCTTAAGAAAACCATGATTATTGTCATCCTGTACAATGTCATCCCACTTCTTCTCATCCATGTTGAAGTACTCATCCTTGACCATTCTCTTCATGACCACATCCCTAGCATCATACAAATCATCAATCTCCTCATCGGTATCATGTAAATCCTCGAAATCGGATTCGAACTCCCTGTCGTTAACATCATCAATCGGCTGCATGCGGAGTTCATCCATTAACTCATCAACGGTCTCCTTATGCTTCCCGATTAACTTCCTCTGCAAAATCGCCTCGAGAATTGAGGGAAACGCTTGCTCGTCACCCTTGAAGTAATTCTGAATCCGTACTTTAAGCTCTGGAAAATAAAACATCCATGATGAACAGATTGCAAGAAAAACCCAAATACTAAGTATGTGTTTGGATCAACTTATTCAGCATTCAAAATTGCTTATAATCAAAATGTTACTGAGAGAGCTTTTGATTTTTTTCTTTTAAAAAAATGATTTTTTTCTTTTAAAAAAAGTGATTTTTTCCTAAAATTTAAGCAAATCCAAATATGCACTAAATCACACAACAAAAGTCTCAAATGTAAGTAGTCAAAAACTTAAAAAATAGGCTTGCATATACATTACATAACATAAACAAATTCATTTCATTTTCATTTGATAGATTAATTCCTCATGAAACTAGAATTAACTAAGACCCAAATACTACAAATCAAATGAAGAGAGTATCTACTGTAACATCAACAACAACATATTAAAAAAAAAACTTTTTGTCGATTTTGGCAGCGAAGAATGAAAGATTATGGAGGGGATACCTTTGTTGTCGACATCCTCGATGTCGAGGGTGACATCTTTTTTCACGGGTTGTGGCAAGTTAGTGGTGTTGGGAACACTAACAGGGTTGGGGGGTTTTCATTGGAGGAGTCGTTGACTGAGGAGAAGAGCCTGAGTGGGGAGCGAGTTGAAGCGGCGAGCGAAGCGGTGGAATGAGAGTGAAGGAAAAGATTTCGAGCGTAAAGGGAGGCATTTCTCAACAGAGTTCCTTTTATGCTTCTATCGCTCTTTCTCTTTAGGGTTTTGGTTTGGGTGAGGCTTCAGAGTGCTAATCACACTCACCATTGTGTGTCAATTCGCTTGCTACTAGTGTTTGTTACCACTTCCAGTTAAGCTTTTAAGATTACTAATTTACCTTTTTTTTTAATTGCATCAGATGATTTTGTGTATGCTTCGACTAATCAACTTCTCCATTTTAATCTAAAATAGGTCATTTGCATCGAGACAAGGAGATTCACATAAATATATAGTAATTTAACATTTTCCTCATGTAAACAAATAAAACCTAATATTAAGAGTACACACAATTTATTAAAAAAATGATAAAAAAAATTGACGCAAAGAAACAATGGAGGATTTTACAAAGCTAAAGCTTTTTTAAAGTGAGTTTATGATATATCTCCTAAATTTAATTTCAAATATATCGTAATTTTATCTCACTAAAGTTTAGAAAAAAAGTATTTAAAATGAGTTTGTTTGTAAAATAAGTTAGTAATGATATCATTTCGTAATTTAATCTCAAGTGTATCCTAATTTTAATCTACTAAACGATTTAAGGGTGATGTACACTTACTTGCTCATTTTATAGACAAGTTCACTTTTAAATAAGGATTATCCTAAAATTTAAGGATAGGTACACTTTCGATACTTACTCACTTTAAGGGGGAGAATTCAATTTAGAAAAGTCTCTCCCATTTTACAAAAGAATTATAAAAAGATCACAAAAATAGTTATCAAACTAATTGAAATCCTTATCATAATAATCAAAGAAGTTAAAGACCTAATCTATAAATAAGAAAATGAAACCAAAAGGAAGGAGTGTTGTCAGCGAAAAACTATAATAGAAGGGAACTTGTGATTAAAGGAAGAAGATGGCTCGAGAGACATTTGAAAAAGATTAGGAGTGAAAACAATGAGAAGAAGCATGATGGAGAAAGCTGACAACACACTTCATTTCTATTAGAAACAGGAAACTAGGACACAGGAAACGTTTGGAGAAGGTTTTCTATATGTTCTGTGAATTAATTTCTGTACGATGGGTTTACATCTATTTATAGGCCTAGAACTGTACTACAGTAGTACAAGTGAGGTACGATACAATAATTACAAGGAATCAAAAGAAATATCTAAATTAATTACATAACATATGCTAAAATATACGCTAACATCCCCCCATCAAATTCAAGTAGGTGCAGAGGAAACTAAATTGAGATTGGAAACCAGAGCACGGAAATGACTAGGATGGTGAGCTAAATTTAAATAAGTTAAATTTGTAGTTGAACCAAATAATGTTCAAACTGAAAACATTAGTTCACAATTCAACCGACCAGTTCAACCCATTTTAAAACATTGCCTCAAACCCTCTTCTACGGTATGAGATATAAGCATGATGTGGCAGCATATACAACACGGTCGGTGGAGATGATCCAACAATATCCACTCAAATATATCATGTCATCGTGGTGGGCTATGCTTTGGGTGCACAGATAGATACATGTGTTGCATTCAAGACTTTAAGAGAACAAGAGACTTTATGTGACTGCAGTAACACCAATAATTTGATTAAGGACGATTTTGTAAATATCTATTACTCTATTCTATCATCAAATACCACCAAGTATACGACCAAGTAAAATCATTAACACATAACCATCAGGGAATGACAGTCACCCCACCCCAAAAATCCCCTCCCCTCAAACTCCTTTTCTCCCCCAAAGGGAAAAGGAAATGGAGAACGAGAATGAATCAAGGAAAGATATACCCACATTAGTAATACAACTTGCAATTCCCTGACAACTTATATTTGTTCTCTTGTTTTTATAGTATTCAGAATATGTTTGGGGGTCATAATTGAACATTAATCTTCGTTTTTCCCTCCAAAAGAAAACTTGGGAGAAAGACCCGTTGAAACCATTATTAGAGCAGACCTTACAAATTATTAATTATAAACAATCAATATGAGTTCATTCTTTTGTTGCGATAACCAAATTTGAATAGGTTAATCGACCTTTTAAAATATATACATAATAGAGCTCATTTTTAACAAAGTTGTTATTGGTACTTCTGACAAATTCTCCCTCCTTTCTTGCTACACATTTATCATCGGTATTCATTATGCAATTCAAATAATTGATCAACTAAGCAAATGCTCTAGGATTAATAATTCCTTAATCTTCAATAATCAGTATCCCAGTGATCGTCAGTTCTATACATTAAATGATATTATTGGTGAAAAATTAAATAACTATTTGAAGCATGTATAAAAGTCAACTACCATACAACATTTGCGAAAGGTAAATATTATTTGTGATGCCTAGCACTAAATATGAAAGATATGACTAAAAATGCATGAGTCTCCCACCATGGTGGAGTCTTGGGAGGGTCAGATGTATGCATCCTTACCCCTGTAAGTGAATGAGTTGTTTCTGCAACTAGAACCCATGATACAACTCTAATATAAAGAAATGAAGATAATAATCACAAAAAAATATAATCTGGGAGCAATAACATATTAAGGCAGGTGAATGTTCCAAAATTCATACATCAGACCTGAAAACCTCAAGCAGGCACCTGATTAGATTCCCGCAATCTCATGGACTTGGAATGTTGCCTCTCCATGAAAGCTGGATTGGCTCGGAGTCTCTCCTTCACATATGAAGCCCGGGCATCATCTACCAATTTGTTAGCTTTCCTAACCTCCTCAATGAGAGAGAGAAGAGTCCTTAAGCAGTCTTTTCTGTTTTCTTCTCAATGCTTAAACCTTTAAAATATTGAAAAAAAGATTTTAAACACAAAAGTGGATGCTTCTAGGTTTTCAATAAAGGCCCAAATACCCAAGTGTTATGAAATTGAATAGTATTTATACACATCTAGCACTTTACCTCTCACTAGTTATTGTAAGCTTATCTCTCCTAGGATGATAATGTTTTCCAACTAATTCTCTAAGCCGGCGAGCGAAACTGGTATTTGAAAGTCCAAGCTCCTTCACAGTAACAGATAGTTTCACTTTCCTGTTTTTCGAATGCCAAGCATCACCACCAGGAGCAAAGACTACCCGAGTTTGTCACCGGAGAATTAGGCCTTCACCAGGTGGGTCATCTAAATCCTTTTTCTTGTCTGGCACAATAGTGTCATCAAACTTTGGGACTTCCTCTATTTTCATTATCTTTATGTATTCCATGACCATCTCATCTTCAAACTTCTTAAATTGTTCATAAGCTTCTTCAGGTTCAAGCTCCCCTCTTTCACACGTCCCCTAGCTCATTAAATTTTATTTCCGCCTTCTTTTTTATATCATCTAGATAAGATATTACACCAAAGAAAATTAGCAAAATTAGCACAATGTTACTATTATCAATAAATTTAGGTTATTATCAGTAAGCTTGTCTTTGAGTTTATAAGAATATGGTGGTGAATTGTTTGCATATGTGCTGCATGCCTTCGACGGTGTATTTGGATCAAAACTAAATTTTCAATTATTAATATGACACTTTGGATATATTCTTAAATCAGTATAAAATAGATCATTCATTCATGTCAATAAGGGTTGACTCAACTCTTAAGAATCAAACAACACAACATTAACTCAAAGGTCTTGAGTTCGATTCTTGCTAGTGATCCTTTATTAGTCTCTTAGTACCATTGTAAGCTTGTGACATGACTTAACCTTGAAATGAGACTCTTCTTTAAAATTTCTATTACCATAAAGAAAAAAGAAAGTACTCATTCATTTGTAATCCTTTATTAGTATTATAGTAACATTGTAAGCTTGTGACATGACCTGACCTTTAAATGAGACTTTTTCCTAAAATTTCTATTAACAAAATGAAAAAAAGAAAGTAGACCATTTGTTTGTGATCCCTTATGATGTCAAAATGCGTCTTAATTACTCAGCAAATGACTTTCTTAACCATAATTATTTAGATTGTTATATTTGAATTCTATTATGTGTTACTAATGTTATTATGGACTTGCATTTGGTAGAAAATAATTAGTAATAAAAAAATTTACTAAAAAGACGAACTTTCATACTAAGGCAACTTTATCATTCTATTCACACCTCAATCTTATCAGTATTAGTAGGTGACAGAACTCATGTTCTTGACTAGGTGGATGCTACCTTCTTGATGCCATCTCTACTATAAAAATTTGGATAAGGTTAACTTGTTGAAACGAGAAAGGAGTATCAATTATCCGTTACTATTTGGTGGTGTAGATGTGCTCACCAAATTTGAATCTGGTGATGGTGGTGGTGGTTCATTCTTCAGCAAAGCAGCATCATCTTCTGAGATATCCATCACCTCGGGTTTGCTTTTATATTTCCCATCACTTTGTATATCCTTCAGCCTATCCAGCACTTCCCCCATGGATGGTCTTGCATCTTTAGAACTCTGTAAGCACTGAAATGCTAACTCTGCCACAGCATTGATCATTTTCCTTACCTTGAAATCTGATTCAAACCCAAGTGTTGGGTTCACAAGCTCATGTAATGCCCCAGTTTGAATCTTTTTAATGGCCATGGTAGACAAATTAATTTCATGCCTATGCCTTAAGATATCGACGGCAGGCATGGATGATATTAGCTCAGTCAGCACAACTCCAAAGCTATAAACATCACTCTTGTCAGTGAGCTGGTAGTACTCATGGTATTCTGGATCAACATAGCCAGGAGTCCCTTGTGGAGCAGTTGAAATGTGAGTGACATGGTTTGGGAAAAGGAGCGAAAGTCCAAAATCTGCTACTTTGACACGAAAGTGATCATCAAGGAGAATGTTGCTGGTTTTCACATCTCTATGATGATGTCAGATGCATGAAGATATACCAATGCAGTAGCAGTCTCTATGGCAATGTTCATTCTGATATGCCAGGGGATTGTGCCAGGTTTTGCTTTTTTACCATGAAGATGATCAGCAAGACAGCAACAGTTCCATTAGGAATATATTCATACACAAGCAGAAGTTCCGGCTGTGGCGAGAAGTACATCCATATAGTGACACAAGATTTTGGTGGTGTAGGCCAGTTAAGATCTCAACTTCATTCATGAATTGCTCAACTCTCCTGTAATTGTTCTCATACATCCGTTTCACTGCAACAAAACGCCCATCGCGAAGTTTGCCTAAGCCAAGAAACATAAGAAGGCAGGAGGAACCTTGGTCAGTGATCATTGAAAGCACGCAAATACCAATAGTTTCAATGAAAAAGATATTTGTACACCAAATTGTTTACACTACTTTTACACTGATGATCAGCGTGTAAATAACTGGTGAACAGAATGTATTATGTGTGTCAGTGTGTGAGTAGCATAACTGTAGCTACAACAAAGGATGCTGGCTTTTACCAAAGTACACTGTCCCAAAGCCTCCATCTCCTAGTTCTCTGGCTTTATCAAAGTTGTTTGTGGCCTCTTCAAGTTCATTATAGGTGAACAATTGGAGACCACAATATTTACATCCCTTCTCAGAGTCTTCTAAAGAAGGACCAGAAAAGATGCTCTGAGATGGTATAGATGAAGATGATACTGCCTGAAGATTCTTCTTCTTTCGGCAAGAATAGATATAAATGGCAATGTTCACTGCAACTGCACTGACCACAGCAGCACCAACATCGGTGTATTCAATTAATATAATATATTAATGAAATAAATGCAACATACTGAAAGGAAATTATCAAGGAAAATGTTATCTATTACCTATACCAACCTTCCCTCTCCAATTCCATTGATTGCCTGAAACAGTTAACATAGAAGGCTAAGTTGAGTTAGAGCATTGTTAAGGAAATCTTGCTGAAAGTTTATGCTAATTCAAGGAGGATTTTCTACTCGAAGCTAACAAACATAAACATTTATATAAATTTACTTTCACCAAGGCTTCATGAAGAAAGTAAGCACTAATGGCTAAATGCACCAAAAGTTGCATGAGGCCTTGGACCAAGGTAAAGGTAAAATGGGAAATACAAATAACTGTATACTACACTAACATCAGACAATTTGAAAATTAACCATACCTATATTCATTTCCCATTTCAAATTAATGATACGGCTAGTTTGTGACTGGAGAGCATTTGGGTTGTTTCCTAATTATTTGAACATACAAAATACTCTATTTCAGCCAATTTTCTGCATAAGCATGTATTGCCCGACAATTGATGAAGACATGATGACTAGAGACAAGGCCAAACGTTATTATAGGTCACTGAGTCTTTTTACGAGGTTGTTTTTGGTTGCATCAAAGAACTACAGTTGATTTTGTTATGTGTCTACAGTTGATGGTTGCGTCAAAGAACTACAGTTTAGCAATTAGGAATTAGTGAAACACAAACTTCATAAAAGAAAAAAATTACAAATTTTACAAACAATGCAAAAATGGTCAAAGTAAAAAAAAAAATCACCAAATGTTCACACAGTTTTACACAAAATATAGACCAAGAGGGGAGAAAAGAAAGAGTAAATCACGCAGCAAATTCTGATTAGACAATTGACAAGTTCAATTATTCCAAGAAAGATATGGGGTCTATTCAGTTGAAGCCGTAAAGGTACTAGGCAAGTTGTAAGGACCAAAATGAACTGTCAACCACACTGGCTTTTCTCCACAAAGAATTGGCAACAAGGTTTTCTATGCAATAAAAAAAGATGTAACAAATTTACCAAAATAAAATAAAATGTAACTATGAGGGAGACCTACATTTTTTTTTCCTGAACAGAGGCAGACCTACAATTAATTTCCAAAAATCTAAACAACCAGAGCATACTATGCTTTGCTTTTCACTGGTGTGGTGACAGAGCCTTAAACAGAACCAGGTAAAGGAACGGATCCGGCTTCTCTCCAGCAGGATCACCTCCAGCAACCTCCAGCAATATTTTGGACCGTTGGATGAAAATCCAACGGTTCAGATTAAAAGATATTAATTTAATATTAATTTTTTTTTAATATTTAAAAAAGGAAAAAGAAAAACTGGACCGTTGGATTTTCATCCAACGGTCCAGGCTCCAGCTGCTGGATGTCCAGCAGCTGGAGAGAATCCGTTTCCGAAACGGCCAAGTGTGAAACTGAGGACTAAGAGTAATAAATTTTAGGCTGCCTTTAGTAAAGTCAACAACTATGAAGATTTCAGCACCCACCTAAAATTAGAGCGTTCCTGTAATCACAGCTGTCCCCAACAGTAATTTTCTCATATAACTCCTCTGTTTCGTTGAGTTGAAATTGACTTTTCAATAATGGCCATTGAAATCATCAATCAAAATACTTCATCTTCAATTCCTGCAATCAAATTGCTTAAAAATCTGTTCTTTAATTTAAACCCATCTATATCTACCCAACAGTGGTTGGTTTTAGCCTTTTAGGTGACGGGAAATGTTTTATTTATGTCAGAATACAAATATTATATATTAAATTATTTTATATAGAATTATAATATTTTTGTGATATATAAAATAATTTTATAAATAAATTAAATAAAATTAAACGTATTTTTATTAAACGAATAATAAAACTATTAATAAATTATGACTCTAAGATTTAAATTATGGTTGCTGTTGTGTTACATTTATTGAAATTGTGGATAATTTGTAGAAAAATACAGCTGTTGTAGCTATAATTGTAATTGTGATGGGATTGCGGAAATTACAAAATTCATAATATTGTGACCATAATTGTGATTGCGGATTATAATTTAAAATCATAACTTTAGGCGAACTTCACCTGCGATATCAGGGGTTTGAGTTCTAAAATTGTTACTTATAGCGGGTTTTATCTAACCACGGCCCTTTCCCGAAATTGTGTATGCAATTGCAATATAACCAAAAAATTAAAAAAAAAAACCATGTATATCTGTATGCCATAAAAGATAGATGGGTTTATGAGCAATTAATAACTGTGTGTGTACATGAAGAGAAGAGAAGGGAAAGAAGGCGTACTGTGATTATGAGAACAATCTAAAGCTTCAGTTCCATTCGGGCAATATCAGGTAAACCGAGACTTATCATTGGAACCACAGGTTCCATTTGTTAGAAGGCACCTTACGCATCCTGGAAAATCTGAAGTATAATTCACATCAAACCCAAAACCCAAGACTTTGTTCTGCCCTTCAATTCCACCTGTGTCACTTGCACTTCAATACGAACCCCATGGCAATTCTTGACTTCCACCGTTCTAGAATGATTCATATAGAAAGCACGCTTGTTCCTATCATCCTGGCACGGAAAGGAGTTTGTTCCATTTGAAAGATTGCTATTGGGGCAGTCGTAGAAGATGGTAATGTTCCTAACGTTTGGCATGTAACGAAAGAGAGTTGTGTTCAAAGAAGTGTTGGTTAAACTCGAAGAAGAACAATGATCATAGGCAAGGCCTGTTCGAACCATTGTCATGGTGTAACCCCCTGGATCAATAACCAACACTTGGAAAGTTTGTGTGCCAACTTGAATGGAGGTGTTGTGTTGACCCTCGCACTTGAGCTGGAATTGCTGGTTGCTGCCACAATAACTTGGTCTGTTCTGTCCCTAGAAAGGGTAGTAGATGTTATGTAGTTCTCCACAGCTGTATGGTCTGCTACACTCTACGTGTTTGTCACCTTCTTGGGAAGTGGATGTTGGCAAAGTGGTCAAGAAGAAGAAGGAGATAGAGAGTATTGATGTAAGGAATAAGGGGATATGAACATGATCATCCATGTGCAAAGCCATAGAAGGAGAAGAAGAAAATGAAAATGAAAATGAAAATGAGAGAAGGAAAGGTTGATCTTTTCTTTTTTGTTTTTTTTTTGGTTTACGGTTGATCCTCTCTTTCCCCTAAGAAAATCTGAGTGATTGATTGACATGACGTAGTTATATTTATAATAGACTTTTCTTTTCTATAATCTATATTCTCTTTGTCATTTGACAAATGATTTTTCAAAATAGACTGATTTTGAAAAGCTGTGTTTCTTATTCCTGGTCTGCGTTTTGTGCCTGGCCTGTTCAAAAGCTTAGAAGGTTGATTATATATATATAGATATATTTGTGTGTGTGTTTATTCTACCAAATGCGGAAGTAGATTTCAAAGTTGTATCTGAACCTTCTTCACCTTAACTTCTTTCAAGATGTGTATTAGAATTACATGTGTTTCTAATTATGTTTATCTAAATAAATGTGTAAGATGACTTCTAAGGAAATGCAACCTGGCATATGAAGTTTGGTTTCTTTTTACTAAAGTTTGATTATTTTAGTAAAATTATTTATTAAAATGTCATTTTTTTGAACTATTTATCAAATGTGTTATTTTTTTTGAACTATTTATCAAATTAACTGATTTTTTTTCAATTATTTACCTCTGGAAATCTCCACTTTTATTGTAAACTATATACCAAACTATCACCATTTTAGACGGTGAGATGTAAAATTGCATTTATTTTTGAAACTACAGGCAATCCACATCCTTAGAGTAAAGATAACAACTTGGAAGGTTTCAGCACCAATACAAATCTTCTGTACATGACTTCTGATATCAATTCTCCATCTAAACACCTTAGTTTTGTTAGTTGGTGGAGACAAGATCTATCTTTTTCAGGCCAAAATAAGTAGCAGTTGCAAAGTCTTCTTGTGAAGTAACAATACCTTTTGTAGAGTATTTATTATTGATCGTAGCATGATTTTAGGATCTGTAATTATTTTCTACCTTTTCTTTTTGACTTTTTTACTAAATTATCACTGGTAAAACTATTTATCAATTTGTCTTTTTTTAAACTATTTATCAAATTATTTTTTTTTAACTATTTACCAAAATGTCACTCTTTTGAAACCAAAATGTCACTTTCTTTTGTCCAACGCCAAAAGGGTGGCGCATCCATAGGTAACGTAACGATATATTCCCACACCTCTTCCCGTTTATATCACCCACACCTCTCCCCGTTCTCATTCAAACCATTTCCTAAATTCTCACTATCTCTCTACAAATTTCTTCTCTCTAAACACTCTGAAGTCTCTCAACGAATTCTTCTTATTAGAAGTGGTGTCGGATCATTATTTGTGATCAGTGAATTTAAATTATATTCATTCACACCGTAAGTATTTCTTTTAATAGTTAAATAATTTATTTATTATTTATTGATTATTTTTTACTAAGTTAGTGTTAATTATAATGTATTATTATTATAGTTTAATATTTGTATTGACTAATGAATAATGAAGTTGTATGATATGTAATTTAAATTATATAGATAATTAATTTATAGGTAATCTAGTAGGATATATATGTTTTCTTACATGATTTACATTAAGTAAATGTAGAATATATATCTTTTCTTAAGTACTTGACTAATTTACAAGTAGTTTTCAAAATAATCGACTTTAGAAATTTTTTTTTACATAAATAACTATATTGAATATTATATTGTAATTGATGTTTAATCTCTATACAAATGTTATAAATAATACATTATTATATGTCCAATTAATATTGTAATTGATGGCTTTAATATACAAAAAATCGCTTGAATTGTTATTGTTCGAGTATTTACTTCAAAAAACGATGGTGCATTTACTTCAATGGGACAATGTATGATGGTGAAGATGGTGTCATATATCGAGGTCCTCCTCCTGTAGCCTATTGTGATCACAAATGTAGACATGACTTTGGATGGGTTGAAAACTAAGATCCATTCAAAGTTGAGGCTTCAAGCAAACCAACATGTGTCAAAAGTTGTCTATCGGTGTCCGCAATGCTTCAATCCGTGGAGATGGGTAGGGCTTCCAATAGAAGACGATGATGATCTAAAGTACATGATAGATTCTTTCACAAACTCCGAACATGGCATCTATGGAGTTGTATGTGGAGGTAGAAACAAGTGGGCAAGAAGAGCATGTTGAAACTCCCGTGAAATCGAATCTCAAGTTGGTCTTTCTAATCAAGTTGAGTCATGCAATATGATCGTTATTGGTGGTGCAATGGTTGAACTCGATAACCCACTTGTCGAGAGATGCGGTATGGGAGTCAAGTGAAGACGAAGAACAAGTAGCCGAGGGCGACGATTCGAACACCGACATAGAGGCGTAAAACTTTGATGCCGAACAAAATTTACAGTGTTCCTTTGGCGGTTGCTCCTCAATCCATATTTATGCCTCGGGACTGAATCCGTGTTTGTGCTACCATGCCCTCGCTTTTCTCAAATTAATTGGGATGCATTGATAATCCCGATAACTTGCCCGAGTTAGACACTCGTGGGACTTGGAGCATGGGTGATGAATTCTATGTTGGCTTACAATTTCCATCAAAAGATTCTCGTGAAGTTAGCTCTCAAACAATATTCCATTCACAGCATCAAGAGTACAAGATTGAAGACTCGATTCACGAAGATTCAACCGCAAATGCCCTAACTTTGACGAAGGTTGTAGTTGGAGACTTAGAGCCATACAAAGCAGGAGGTCGAATACGTGGCAGATTACAAAATATAATGGACCTCATAGTTGCGTAAGCCCATCTATGTCATTAGATCACCAGAAGTTGGACTCTCGTTTGATCTGCTTTTGCATTTTGGAGTTAGTCAGAACAAAATTCGATGCACCCGTATCATTAATTATTGAACGGATTCGAAGTCAATTTGGTTACCAAGTTTCATATCGAAAGGCTTGGAAGGCAAAACAAATGGCTATTGTGAATGTGTTTGGGGATTGGGACAAATCTTATGAGGTGTTGCCCAAATGGCTAGCAGCCATGCAGAGAGACATGGAAGGCACAGTGGTGGAGTTGCAAGACGAGGAATGTTTTGTGAATAACCGACTCGATCGTTCAAAAATAGTCTTTTTTCGATTATTCTGGACATTTAGACCATGTGTGGCTGGCTTCCGATATTGTAAGCCCATCATTCAAATTGATGCCACTCATTTGTATGGCAAGTATCGTCATAAGTTGTTGATTGCAACAACTCAAGATGGAGACAGAAAAATCTTTGCCTATTGCATTTGCCATTGTAGAGGGGGAGACAAAGGATGCTTGGAGTTGGTTCTTAGCCCACCCGAGATTGCATGTAACCCAACAAGAGGGCTTATGTTTGATCTCTCGATCGACTTCGAGGCATCTTACAATCAAGTGGCAAATGAAAATCTTGAATGGCGACCTCCGAATGCATATCATGTCTTCTCGCATACGGCATATTGGTTCCAATTTTAACTCCAAATTTCGAACAAGGAGTTGAAAAGATTTTTGATTAACACAGTACTTTACATTTTCTATTTGTATTGTAATTTTTGTCGCTAATAATAGTTAGGTTGTAATACTAACCCAAATTATTCGATGTATCGGGTATGAACCAATTGCAATAAAGTTTGATGCTAGGCTAGAGAAGCTTAAAGTTACAACGGAGATGACAAATTGGATTAACGGAATTCCAAAGAAAAATGGAGTTTGGCGTATGATGGTGGTCGCAGATTCGGTCATATAACTACCAATTTGTCGAGTGCATTAACGGAGTGTTAAAGGGTAGCGTAAATCTATCTATAACTGCGTTGGTTCAATTGACATATACGGTTAGTAGAATACTTCGTCAACCAAAAGGATGAGGTAAATTCGAAATTGATGACATTCAACTTTGATATTGTTTTAAATATTAAGTACAACCACAAACAAATTGTTGTTCACACGTGGTTTGATATTGTTATTCCCATTTATTTAACCAGATCTGGAGTGATGACTTATTGAAGCACTGGAGAGTAAACCTGGCAAAGGCCAGTTCACACCAAGTTCGTCGGTACAATAGAGAGAACACAAGGTTCATGGTTGAAGAGGCTTTTAATCTTGTAACACAACAGGGTGGACTTTCTTATACTTTGAACCTGGAAGCAAGGCAGTGTGACTGTGGGGTGTTTCAAGCATTGCATTATCCTTGCTCGCATGCGCTTGCTGCGTGTGCTTTGGTGGCAGTTGACCCATTCGAACTTGTTCATATGATTTACAGGATGGAAAGCATTTATAGGGCCTATGAGTTTGACTTTGAACCGGTCCGGGCTGAACCATGGTGGCCTGCAGCTCCCGACACCACTTTGGTGCCACCATGTGCATTGCTTAGATCCAAAGGTCGACCAAAATCAACCCGACTTAGGAATGAGATGGATTGGCGCGAAGCGTGGGTCGTGACGTACGTGTATAAGATGCCATCAACGTGGACATAATTCTCGCACTTGTCGTGTCGTGGATCGAGTTCCTTGGGGGATGATGGAGCCGGGTCATCAATCGGGGCCGTCTAGTTGATCTTGGACCTATTTTCATTTTTCAGAATCTTGTATTAGTAATGATGTGTATTTACGAGTTGTATTGTTTTGTATCACCAATCTATGCAGTTGTATTTGAATACTATTCTCCTATATATGTTAGTTGATTGTCAGTGTTATCTTTATTTATTCCATATTATATTCTTCTATAGTTATCATATGGTTATATCATATTTTATTATAAAAATAATAGGATCATACTAATTGTTGTTAATGTTTGGCATACAGCTGACAGATGGCATTCCATGTAAACTACGTCCCTTAGGATGGGAGTAAGTTTCTATTTCATTTCATATTTTTACATTACTTTCATGACATGCTTTGTTAATAAAAATACTTACGTTTGCAATACTTTCATTTACCAAATAGGTGGCTTGAACATAAAGTATTGCGATTGATCACTCCCCGATCTCTGCGTGATTGAGCGATCCTTTCATATTATCATCATTTCTTCGATCGTTGAAGAACGATGAGGTATGGAGGATATCGGATATATTTACTTATGCATATCGTCTTAATGTTTTGGCATCTCATTTTTTCGGCGGCAACCATACACGGATGACGCATGGCGATGATTGGCTCCTTTTTGTGTGCTTAGTTGTTAGGGATAGTGTTGAGACTGGTCCCTCTCATATGTTTCCATATTGTCGAGTGGCACCGACATACAGTGGCCGCGTCATGCGCCGATTTGGTCTTGACCACCCGATTCCATGATGAGACCGCTCCAACGTGCACGACATTGCACTACTTCACATCATTGCTTGGGGGTTTCTTATGCCCCGATGAGGATTGCTCGTGCACATGTTCCTCCCATTGTTGGAGGACTAGCCACCGGGATAGTCGTAGGAGAAGCTTGTTAGGGGAGTCCCATTGGTCGCACCCCTAGAGAGCGTTTGAGTACATGCGTTGGTATAAAAGAATTACTAGACGGAAGGATTGCTCCCACAAGCGCATCTATCGGGAATGCGTAAGCTTGCTTTTCACTAGTCGTTATGACTATATGTATTTTGTATTCAAGATAATGACATAAATTGTATATGTTTATTAGGCGGGGTACATTGCGAGTATTTCATTTCGTATTTTTACAACTACTTCCTTGACATACTTTGTTAATATTATAATTTACTTGCAATACTTTCATTTACCAAATAGCATGACGCATTACGATGGAAGTATTAAGTGATCCCGGCTCCACGTTGACATTTATCGTCGCCGCCAAGGAGTCGAGCGAACAAGAACGCTTCGTTTACATTTCTTTGAGATATTTACTTATGCATATGCGGACACGACTGTTTTGACATCCCGAGGACTCCACTTACTGCCAACCATACGACACAGTAGGTGGCAGATCCCACCTTTTTGTGTGGCTACTACCGCATACATACCCCCACTCACCTCCCTCTCTATGTTTCTATATTGCTGAGTGGCACCGCCTGCGCCCACCACCCGCATATTACCCACCATACCCACCATACCCTTACTCACCGTATCCATACCCGCCACCGATGAGGATACCCATCATATCCTTACCCACCACAGGGTATATACCCACCATATCCTTACCCACCACCAGGTTACCTTGTACCCATCACGCACTCCCTCTCTTCCGAACCATCTCACATGCCACCGCATTAAAAGAATTACCCATCTTGCTCCTACTATACATTTAGAGAATATATTTATTGATTTTGTGTAAAATACTATTGAGAATATATTCTTGTAGTTTTGTACCCTAATTAGATTACACTATATATGCTTTTCGCGGACATTGCTTTAGATTTTATTAAATATTGTGGTAATCGATAGTTGCATTAAACGGATCATCCACTTTTGGGGAGATCCAACATTTAGATGGAAATTGCGTCCGGCCCGAAATTTTTACTAATTCCGCCCGAATTACTAAAAATTTGAGAGGAGGATTATTCGGATCGAATCTTACACACTATCATCCCGAATCCTACTCAACAAAAATTCATTTAAGTGATATGTCCTCTCTTCTACATACCCCCCACTCGATATACCATTTAATTTTTATTATATGTTGTTTAAATTATTTGTGTCAAAATAAATAAATATATTCAATAACTTCAATAATAAGATATGTACGTACATTTGATTAGATTGTTTTTAAATTTATTAAAAATCATACATAAAGACAATTAAGCAAATAATTAATACCTCAATCGCATTTAAATTGAACAATAAATTGAAACAATAAATTTTTAAAAAATAACAAAAAATAAACATATGTGTTATGTAATTAATAAATCTTCATAATAACTAAAATAATATTCAATATTACTAACATATTAAATTTGTCACTTTTTTTATTTTATATTATATATTTTATTCTCGTAATTAGTATTAATTCATTAATAAACGTTTATAAATATTTATTAAGTATTTTAAATAATTTTTAATTAATTATTTAATTTTAATAACTTGGGAGGAAAAAGGATTATTTTTGGTTCAGAATCCTAATCAGATATCGTCTGATCCACTCAAAAAATTTCATTTATTTATTTGAATTAATGCAAGAACCACGTGGATGCGTCATCCTGATATGCCAATATAGGCTTTTGTAAAAGCATATTAAATAATGTCATGTCACATCTAAAAATGACATTTGGATATAGTTTCAAAAGAGTGAATTTGTTTAGGATTAAAAAATAAGGATAATTTGGTAAATAGTTAAAAAAAGTGACAATTTGGTAAATAGTTAAAAAAATGACATTTTAATAAATAGTTTTTAAAATATTTGTGTCAAAATAAAAAAATATAAGTTTACCTAAGTTTCAATTATTATTTTCTGAAGTTTGATTGCTTATTATTATATTAATCCATTTAAAATTAAAATATACTGGCTGAAAAGAACAGTCTGACCAATATATTACTTTGACAAATTAAATTCAAATGTGTTAGCCATTTTAAATTCCTGAAGAAATAACAAAAGGAAGTAGGAAGTTGAAAGAGTTAACTGAGGACTAATCAAATTCATACTGCCAAAGTACAAATCAGGGGTACATTAGAGTAAGGATTGGGATCCTCTGGAGTTCCTTTTTGAACTGCTCGGATCTCCACCCTTGAAGTTATTGTAGAGTTTGATAAAATATTGAAAAAAATTACACTTAACAAATTTTGGACGGTGAGATGTAAAATTGCACACCCTGCAGTTATTTTTGAAACTACAGGCAATCCACATCCTTAGAGTAAAGATAACAACTTGGAAGGTTTCAGCACCAATTCAAATCTTCTGTACATGACTTCTGATATCAATTCTCCATCTAAACACCATAGTTTGTTAGTTGGTGGAGACAAGATCTATCTTTTTCAGCCCAAAATAAGTAGCAGTTGCATAGTCTTCTTGTGAAGTAACAATACCTTTTGTAGAGTATTTATTATTGATCGTAGTATGATTTTAGGATCTGTAATTTTCTCCCTTTTCTTTTCTTGCCCTTTCTTTGTAAGGATTAGTCAACCCTAAATATTGTATTAAATATTGTACAATTGCATCGATGAGAATCAACCCATTGAAGACAGTCGATCTCCTTATTATATCACATGTCATAGGGGCTGTTGTATTCATGCAACAACCCCTAATAACCGTTGATTGTAGTTGTTGGAGTATTGCATGATTCTATCATCTAAGTTTATTTAGTTGTAACAAGCAGTTTGTATTTCAACAATGATATTTATACACCATTTTTATATTATTATTTTAAGTAATAAAATAAGAAAAACATATTTTTTAATATACACTCTCTCATCTTTTTTTCCTAAACAAGAAACTTGTAACATATAGTGTAAAGAAATTGGTGTGATATTCAGTTTCCTTGTTTACGCTTTGAGATTGCTGTATAGATGTTGAATGTACTCACTACTGTTAAGTGTTAATGAATGAAATATACGTTCATTTAAACCTCTCTATGCTATCAAGAGACTCTTTCCTTCACTAGCATTCTCCGTCCACAATGGCCTCCGAATCCTATATATGCTAAACACGAGAAAGTATTGCGCGCATTCTCTTGAAATATAATAATAAATACATGTTTTAAGATAGATCTATAGTATTAATTTTAAATTAATAACTTAAAATTTATATAAGTTTATTTAAAATTAATGGTGGAGATCATGTTAGATTTGACAAGATCTGTACTAGAAATTTAAAACACAATAATTATAACAAATTATGTTAATATTGATAGATTGTGTACCTCTTAAGGACATATTGACAAGAAGCAATCTCACCAATTTGTTTTAGTGGAAGCACGTACATACTTGTATACGTCAGAGCAATCTACCACTCTAAGCCTTTGTTTTTCTAATTGTCACATCAATGAAGCCGTACACAGTCAAAATGTTTTGAGTAAAGTAGGGATCCTACCCTTTATATAATATATCAATAACTTAATACATCCATCTCAGATAAGTTACTTAGCCTACACTGCAATCCAGCAAACCTATCATTGGGCTCAAGCCTAATGATAATAAACATGATGACTCTCAAATTCATAATAGATCACATAATTAATACGGACTTCTTGGAAAAATACTAGACTATCCATTCAACCCATTTTTAATAGGATAAAACTTAGGTAAAGTTCCTTAGGTACTTGTAGTATTGTACTCCAATAAAAATATGAATGTGTCTTATTCTCCAATAAAAATATAACACATGTCCTAAGTTTTAGTTACTTAATTATTATTTTTTAAGTTTTCATTAATGAGTTATAGAAAAATGTGCACATATCATATTTCTATTTGAGAATACAAACACCTAAAGAACTTTACCTAAGTTTTATTATTTTTAATAAAACAAAAGACACCAACCAATAGAAGCCTAAACCTAGAAAATTTTAACATTTTCATGCTTGGGCAATATTAATTGAGTTTTAATTATTTTCAAAATCATTTCAAAAACGACTCTCCAATTGAACAACTTTGTGGCCACTAATGTAATTATCACCACAAAACATCATCAAAACCACCAACAAAACCATCAGTTAAGAGTCATAGATCAATATAAACTATTTAGAATTTAGTTCCTCCATGACCACATAATTAATAACCACATTGACATGATTACAAACAAGTGTGTGGGTATAGTACACATTCATAATATAATATGTGATCTCTTTCATGCTACCGTATATGAATCATCATTGTGTCAATGCTATGATTAGCATAATGTACCCAACTTTTAGTGCTCTAGGTTTATGCAATTTTGGGAGGTTTTTAATGGCAAATTAAACTTTTACAATAATACTTTTCTTTTCTTTAAAGTGGTGGAATCTAAAAAACTTTTGTTTCGGAGTAAAAGGAAGCTAACATTTTTATATACTTCAAATTTAATTGAAAGGGAAGCACAATATGAAATACTTATTTCTTGGAATCATATTAGTAATCACAACGAGATCACCAACATTTGTATGTTTTCACAGGCAGGTGCCTAGAGTTTTCTTATGTTCGTCTGTTGTAAACTATAAAGCTTTTGTATTGATTTTCTTGTTGACTGAGTGGTCAGCTACAATGAGCAATGTGTTACTCTTGCTAATTTTGCAATGAAAAAAATGTTCAACAACGCGTTGATGGGGCTGATGAATCGAAGTCTTGGGTTTGATTCAGACAAAAGGATAATGGAAAAGGTAACAGAAGTGGCAGAATTAGCATTTCATTGCCTCCTGCAGTGTGCAAAGGAATAGGAACTCAGACCATTTATGAAACTGGTTGCAGCTACTTGGTTGATCTTGTTAAAAAAAAATTGAATAATTTTGGTTGACTTAGTAACTCAGAAAAAATTCGGCCAAACCAATAGGAATGAACTGGGTAAAAATGTAGTAACTCTTTTAAAATTTAATTTTTATGTTTACTTCTAAATCTTTTATTTGACTAATTTTTTCGAACCAGCTGGCCTGGCTTGCTTCTTCCTTCTGCCTTCTATTTTCTTCTTATGCTACTTCTTCAATCCTTTCCTTCAATCATAATACTGTTATTTCATTTTCGTATCTCCTTTTTATTTGTTTTGTTTATTTTACGTGTTTCTACACAGCAAATGTGTTTGATTGTGTCAGGTCTCTTCCAAAATTTCTAAAAAGTATTAGAAAAAGGAATAGCTGATTTTTTAAATATTGATTATATAAATTATTAAGGGCAGTTTGTTGTTCATGATTTATAATTTCAGTAATTGCTGAGTTAAATTGGGTACCTTCAGTGAAAAATGGGATGTTGAACATCAGTACTGAACAAAATAGAGGAAAAAAAAGGTTAAATTAAAATTTTAATTCCTATACTTTTAATTTATATCATATAATTTTTTTTGCAAATCATTTCTTATATTAATAAATATTTTCAAAATAGTTCTTACTACAATTTTTATTATAACACCATTAATTTAGTTTTCAGTAAACATTTACAAAAAAAAAATAACATCTAAATAAGTATTTAATAAACAAAAGAACGTCTATTCAGAAGAAATTAATCAACACCTACAAAAACACTTGAATGCAAGGACATCTGCTAAATAGTTTACAAAAAAGAGCATCTAAAATCATATACTAGACAAAAGAATACTTAATAGATTAGCTAATAATCGGTGTTATAATAACATCATAATGAAAATTGATAATAATAATTATTTTGATGAGAACGTAAAATATGATGACTTTTTCAAAAAAAAACTTATATGCTAAAAATTAAAAAGAAATGAGTTAAGAGCGTAAGATCCAAGACTTTAATATATATATATATATATATATATATATAAAAAAAAAAAAAATCCATAAATATTTTTTAAAAATAGAAAATTTATAATTTGTAGAGACTAAAAAATTAAAAAAAATAAAATTAGATATTATACCCATAAAAATTAAAATATAAATAAAAAGATTTATTTATAATACTTTTAAAAAAATTCAACTCAACGGTCAATCCTTTCAAGCTTAACTTTTAATTATGACATATTATGCATAAATTAAAAATTAAAAGTAGGTTAAAATATTAAATCCAACCCGTTAAAAAATAACATACATTGATGTTTTAATATGAATTGAACCCGCTTTAAAGATCTAATGAAAACGTTTGAAAATATGAAAACTTTAAAAAAAAAAAAAAACTTATAAGCTAAATTAAAATTGAGTTAAGAGCGTAAGATCCAAGACTTTAATTTTATATATATATATACTTGTCATGGAGCATGCATGCAGACTCCTCCGAGTTTATGACAAGACTCTTTGGACTATTTTTTCATTCTGTATTTTCAAGTACATTTTCATTTTCTTTCTAATCTTTTTCATTCTTACTTTCTATTTTTATTATTATTATTATAGTTTTTTAACATTTTTCTACCATAAATTATTATTATTATTATTATTATTATTATTATTATTATTATTATTTATTAATAACATTACCTTCTGACATAAATAATTAGCTTGTACATACAATTAAAAGATTGAAATACTCAATTGAAAAATATATATTCCATTCTTGCTATTATCAGCAATCTTTATTATTATATTGAAACTTATGACTTAAGTAAAATGAGATAATCTTTCTTCCCCTTAAATTATATATTTTTAATAATTAGTCTTTTGTGCATGAATTGAATTATAGTATATATTTCGGTAAAAAAAAAAGTGTGCAAGTGCACATACAATCAATAAATTAAGTCACAACTCAAAAGCAAAGCATAAAAAGAGAGAGGAACAATGCTACTATTCTATCATATATCCCAACAAAACAATCAACTCTTTTGACTCCTTTATTGGCTTATCCTTCTCCATCTCCAACGGATTCCAAAAGGGCAACGAATCTAGCACTCTCTTCTAGCTTGCTGCTCCTTTTGTTTGGTTTTGCAAGCTCAGATTAATTTAAACCAAGAAAAAGTAGAATGTGATGACAAACTAGTTGGGCTGGCTACCTCTCTTCCTTATGTTGGTGGTGAATCCAAAGCCCCCACCCTAGATTGCTGCGCCTCACAAGAGCAAGAAATGCTTCTGCGACCTTGGCCTCAAGAAATGCTTAATGGCTTGAAAATATATTGACAAATTTATTATATAGTTCAATGTAATACGTATTTGCACTTCTAATCAACCTTTTCTTAATGATATTACCAGTAGACGTGCAGCAGCAGTACTGACCTTATGAGGTTGAGGAAGTGCTGCATCGCACGCACTTATGATGAATTTCCTGAGGTTGTTATTCAGTTAAAGTTGCCAAACTTGGCTTAAGGAGAACTTGCAAAAGCTACTAATAATTTTCATCCATTCAAGTTTCTCGGAAGGGGACGGTTTGCCATGGTATATCATGGTAAGAGCCTAAGAGGACAACGGCATGCTATTGCACATGCTATTAATTTCATATAGAAATTACAAGTAGATTTACTTTATCCTGATTTATAAGAGTCTTACATCGCCTTAATATTTTAGATACAGTTTATATATATCTTAGGTCACTCTACATAATATTAATTAATTTTATGTTAGAATCTTACATTGATTATGCACATTTGTTTTAGGTGTACTTCAAGATGGTCGTGAAATTGCGGTCCAGCACTTTTGTGAAGATGAGTTCAAGAGATTTCAACAGTATGTCAATCAAACTGTCATCTTAAGTCTCTTGCCCCACAAAAATTTAGTGTCAGTTTATGGGTGTGCCTCTAATAGGAAAGAATACCTGCTAGTACATGAATACATTCCAAATGGCACTCTTGCTTATCATCTTCATGGTGAAGGAGCAGAGAGCATCATGTTGCCTTGGCTTACCAGATTGGATATTGCTATTGATACTGCAAATGCATTGGCATATCTTCATTCTAATGGCATTATCCACAGTAATGTAACACCCCATAATATTCTCCTAGATGAGAACTTGTGTGCTAAAGTTAAGGGCATTCTTTTGTCATGGCAACTTCCAACAGGTGTTTTTGGAGGTGTGACCCATGTCATAACCCACAAAATTAGAGGGAAATATAGTTATATGGATCCAGACTACTTAGAAAATGGCAGGCTTAGTATCAAAAGCGACGTATATAGCTTTGGGGTGGTGTTGTGTCAGCTTTTAACATCCAAGCCTGCAATGGATTGGGAGATTAATAAACCTATAACACCTGCTACCTCTGTAATCAGAAAATACCGTAACCATGCTTTGGACAAGCCATTGGATCCAAACCTTGGGTTTGAATCAGACTCTGGCATAATGCAAATGATAACTGAAGTGGCAGAGTTAGCAACTCAGTGCTTGAATAATGAGGAAGAACTAAGGCCATCCATGAAACAGGTGTTCGAGGAACTGAAAGGCATAAGAGAAGGGAGAAGAGAATCAAATTTGATTGCTGGTGAAGAACTTGAACAACAAAACCAAGGTTAATTAATTTAGATATTATTACATGGCTTTCTTTATGTTTCTTGTTTTGCTGTTAGAAAGATGGGAATAAAATTATTGTTTCTGTTTTGTTATAACTTCCAATCAGGTTTAAAGCATGTTCCCGAGGAGGATGATTGTATCAAACCTCAATTCCAAATCTTCTCCCATAATGTACTTGAGGAAGCAACTAACCATTTTGACAGTAGCAGTTATCTAGGAAAAGGAGGGTTTGGCTCAGTTTATTATGGTAAGAGGCTAAGAACATCCTTTATTCCTTTTGTATCCCCTCTGCATTACTTTGAAGAATACATGCTTCTGATAGCGTACCTGTTTTTTTAGGCGAAGATTCAACACTAATTCCTTGTACCTTGATCACAAGAAACATGTGATAATGATGCTAGCACTTAATGGACATGTGAAAATTATGGTGGATGCATGCATTGGTGGATGGTGGATTGGTGGATGAAGTTTAGGAAATATTACCTTATTGATTGCTACAAGTTCTAATTCAAGCCTTATAAATAGGCCTTAACTACTACCATCTTGAGCACAGAATGAAGAAACAAGCATGTGGAGTGAAGAAGCAAGAACAAGAAAGAGAGAGAAGAAAGTGAGAGATAAACTAAAAGTGAGGAAGTGAGTGAGAAGTGTCCTCAAGTGTACGTGTAAGAGATTTTTTTAGAGAATTGTCTTGTACAAGTATATTAGTTATATAAAGCTTAGTTTATTTCACACAAAATACTTACTCTTTACTCAACATTAAGCAACCTTTTAGATGGGCGTTGAGATTGCAATAAAATGTTTCCATGAAAAGAAGAACAAGACAATTGAGCAATTCATGAAAGAAATTGAGATTTTAAGTCACTTGTGCCATCAAAATTGTAATATCCTGATCTCGTATAGAATTTTTCAGGCTACTTGTAGATTCCTTGTGTTACCTTGAACTTTTAGAATGGACCTTGTGAACCATTCTATTTTGGTTATAAATTTATTTGAGTTAGTCTTACTTTATTAAATTATATTTGAAGCCATTGACTACCTATCATTGCGGATCCTGAAATTTTTCTAATAGTTTGTAACCTAACAGCTCAATAGAGGGTTATATAAAATATACATTTACTTGGAACCAAAATTTGTGGTAATTGATATTTGGATGTCACAGAGTTACAAAATGATTTTTTAATAAGTTTTTGAGACCCTTTAACCTACTTATTTTGAAAAGGGGGAGTTTTAAAAGTCTTAGAATTATAAATTTTAAACTTAAACTCAAGTTTTAACTTTTGATTCTTAATAATTTTAATTTTTTTAAATATTTTTTTACTGAAAAGGGTATTTCTTATTTATATTTATATTTTAAAGTTAATAGACCTTAACTTAAAATAAAGAAATGTAAATAAGTATGAATAGTATGCAAACACCCCATATGTGCCGACGACCCCCACCCCATGTGTCTGTCTAGCACCTTTATTTCAGCGTCCTTGTTATCCCTTTCATCACCCTTTCCTTCCTAACTATGTTTCTCACCCAACACTTTTGTGGCTCATATAAGTAATCTTTAAGTTCAATCACCTTTTTAGAAGTTAGATTATAGCAAGTATTGCCCAATCTGGTTCATAAGTAGAATTTGAAGAATTTGGCCTAGGGTTTCAATTGGGGGTTTTGAATAGAAGTTGTTTTAAATTAATTATTGGTTTTAAATGTTAATTATACTTTTAATTATAATGTTTGTGATCTTAAATTTGTCAGATGATCGTTCTGTTGGTTCCGTAACACCGTAGCCTTAGGATTAGGAGTGTAATCGAGTCAGTTTGGTTCGATTTTTGAAGAAAAATAAATCTGAACCAATCAAAATCAATTAATTTAGTTTGATTTGGTTTTCATATTTTTTGATAGTCAAATCAACCAAACCGAATCGAAGATTTACAGATTGGTTTGGTTCGGGTGATCGGGTTAGCCATTTTTTTTTACACAAAAACTAGTTAAATAATTAATTTTTCATAGAAAAAAAAATACATAATAAACTTATGAAAAATTTCTAAAAATAGAATCAAATTTATTTATCTTAATAAGCACACTACAAAGTACAATAAATAGACAAAGTCTAAACAAATAAACATAATTAAAAGATACATAATAATGAATACCAATACAAAGATAAGTACACAACAACACTCAAATTTAGTCCAAACATAATTAAAAGGAAACACAAATATACAATATAACAATGAGCAGCACTCAAAGTCAATCTAAACTCAATCTAAACATAAAACATAAAAAAAATGATTCATCAAATGGAATTTTTTTTAAAAAAAATATATATATGGTTTGATTTGGTTCGATTATCATATTTGAAATTTCAAATCCGAAAACCGAACCAATTAAGTTTTAATTGATTCGGATTTTATTCGAACTACTCAATATACCCAAACTAAACCGAACTAATTTAATTGGTTCAGTTCGAATTAGTCAGATTGGTCGGGTTATCCGAACTAATTTATACTCTTACTTATGATCTAAGTTGTTTGGCTTCTTAAGTGAGTTGATAATATAAGTAATAAAATATTTTCATGAATTTTGCATATTTCTCATGTATTTATTTTATCATATATAGTGTTTTATTGACCATTGAGGTATTTTATGAACATACTTTGTCACTTGAAAGTTTAGAGAACTTACATTTTGAGACATGCCCTTTGAAATTTTTGGCCTACTAAAATATGTTTATAGCACTTTAATGATATAAATGATGAAGTTTGAACATGATGGTAATGTTTGAGAAGTTATAATGATGTTTGGAATTTAGAATATGTAATGGTTATGATTATATTTGGACATAAAGTTTATTTTCTTTAGAGGAATTTTTAACAAGATTAGTCTTGGTGCACCTTGGTTCGAAACCCATATAACAGGGGAATTGCTAGCCTAGCATGTTTGGCCCGTACAGCCAACTTAGTTTTAGTCCCATTAGATGGGCATTCTTTGATCCTTTGAGTGATATGTTCATTGGTAATATATTTATATATTTGACTTTGGATTAAGGACCTTTCAATTTGAGTTTGCTATATGACTATTTTGAATTAAGACCTCACATTTGATTTGCACTATATATTATGTCTTATGATTATTTTGAATTAATGAAATTTATATCATATGTTATTTAATGTATATATTTTAAAAATGAGGGCATGTTGGACTTCAAAAACTCGTACTTATGCTTGTTCAATTTCATTATGGTTTATGCTATCTCACACTGAAACTTGCAACTCACTCCATTATTTCCATGTTTTTCAAATTCCAATGCTGAAAAGGGTCTCAACTCCTCCACTTGATATGAGTTGTTGTCTATTTTAGTGAGCACAACATTTGCTCGGACAACTTCTTTTGCTATCTGTCTTTTATTATTTTGGAACACTTACATTAATGTATAAATCTTTATATCTCCATTATCCACAGGAGGATATAGCTTCTGTTATGTTTGTTTAATTCAGATATATATATGGATATAGACATGCTTCTTCTATGCATCGTGCAGATGCTTTGTTTGTTGGGAGTATGAATATGACGGGTTGCAAAATATTGTGTATTTTAGGGATGATCCATTTTTAGGGTAAATTCTCGTAAATTTCTCGTATAATTGGTATGTCATGTCTATCAAAGTTGGTTGGCTATGTTAGGCTTCGTGCTAAATTTACGGTCACTCTTCTATCATGGCAACTTCATAAGAGGTGTTTCTAGTTGTGTTAACCCTGGTAAAAGGGATAAAGAAAGACATCAGGATGAAGAATTTTTCAGAAGTGGCAGGCCTAGCCTCAAAAGCGACGTATATATAGCTTTGGGGTGGTGTTGTGTGAGCTTTTATCATCCAGACCTGCAAGGGATTGGGAATTTGGTTTTGGTTTAAGGTTTCAACTCTTTTCCTTTCCATTGGAAAAGCTATTGGATCCAAGCCTTGGCTTTGAATCAGACACTAGCATAATGCAAATGTTACCGCAGTGGCAGTGTGAGCATACGAGTGCTTGAATAATGACCTAAGGCCGTCCATGGAACAAGGTGTTTGAGATACTTAAGGGCATAAGAGAGGGGAGACATGACCTAAATTTGATTGCAGGTGAAGACATAGTGCAACAAAACCATGGTTAATTAATTAAGATCTTCTTACATGCCTTTGTAAATATCTCATGTCAATTATCAACAAGATGGGAGTAAAAGTTTGCTTTCTGTTTTGTTATAATCAGATTTAAAGCATGATACTCTGAAACCAGCCTATCTCCTGGACTACATCAACTCTCAGTTCAAAATTTTCTCCAAAGATGTACTTTCAGAAGTAACCAACCATTTTGGCAATTATCTTGGAAAAGGAGGCTTTGGCACCATTTATGGTAAGAGGCTAATAACATCATTTTTGTATTCCATAAGCATTACTTTGAAAAATACATGTATATTTCTTTGATGGAGTACCTTCCTTTTTAGGTAAACTTCCAGATGGGCGTGAGGTTGCAATCAAACATTTCCATGAAAATGAAGACAGGACAATTGAGTAATTCATGAAAGAAATTGAGATCTTAAGTCTCTTACGCCTCCAAAATATTGTCTCACATTATCCAAACCTTCCTCTTTCACGCAGGGGCAGGGCCCTCAATATTTTTACTCTTGCTAACTTTGCTATGGGCAAAATCTTAAACAACGTATTGGAAGAGCCAGTGGATCCAAGTCTTGGGCTTGATTCAGATAATAGGGTAATGGAAACTACAATGGCAGTGTCCGAAAGAACTTAGACCATCAATTAAACAGGTGTTAGGTGTTAGAGACCCTGGAGGGCATAAAGCAAGGTGCTTGGGGATTCAACCAGATAACATAGTGTTAATTTCTGAGTCCAAGTCCAACAAACTCTGGATGCTATCTATGAAAACTTTTCATTGTTGCTTTTTCTATTATCATATTACACTTCCCGGTGTGCAACTCAGGAAATGTGAATGATTGAATAATTATTTGAATCTATGAGGTTTAAAATCTAAAATGCTCTTCATCACTATCTTGGTCATTTACCAAAGTTTATGTACCTGAAAATGTGTAAAAACAGATTATTTTTTCTCTGAATGAATTTCTACTGTACTTGTCATAAAGTCAGATGCACCAAAGCAGTGCAACCCGCCTCAGTAACAGCAACACCATGCACAAGAAATTAAAAGTATGTTTAAAAGTAAGCATCAAGGATAAGCTGTTATGCTTTTCTATTTTGCCTGTAACAATTTTCGTGGGAAAAGTAACTAATTTCTGCAGGAATTCATCCTCTATGGCATTAATTCTTCTGTGAAATTTGCTCTACCCAAAATTCATCAGAAGATATTTAGCATTTTAGTTTTGGCAATTGTATTGTTTTAATTGCAATTAGCAAATGTTTTATAATAGCACTTTCCTTTTCTTTAAAGAGGTGGAATCTAAAAACTTGGGTTTTTTGGGATAAAAAGGAACCTAACATTGTTGTATATGATTCAAATTTAACTGAACAGAGAACATAATACTACAAAATACTTCGTTCTTGGAATCAGAGTAGTGATCACAGATTCACAATGAGCACGTGTCGTACTACAAACCCGTAATTTATTGCCCAACTCCAAAATTTTATTTTATTTTATTTTAAAAAAAAAAATGAACTCAACCTAATTTTAACTGTGATCATTTCTTCTTGAGATTCACAATGAGCATTTCACATAATTAGTTCAAATCACCCACAAAAATGATAGAATCCCCTAGGAAGGCACCAAACTTGCTATGCATTCGTCTCTGTTTTTGCTTTAAGAACAGTGTTGTTGTCGTTGAAGCTTTTCTTCTTTCTTTTTCTTCCTCTGTTCTTGTCTTCGCCTTCAAGCATTCCAATCCTCCCGTTCATCTCATTCTGTCTGGGTTCCTTTCCTTCATCATTTTCTATTGCTGATCCCGATTTGCTAGACCGTGTTTCTCTTTTCTCCGCGCTGTTTGGTTGCTGAGAAACTCCGAGAAAATCACACTTTCCTGTTTCTCCTTATTGATCCTCTGTTTTCTCAATGACAATATTTTTTCTGAGTTTGGTTCGTTTTCCATTGAAAACGTTTATTTGGGAAAATTCAGAAGTGTAGGGAAAAAAAAAAGAAAAAAGAGATTTTGAAATTTGGGTGTTGTTTGTTATCATCTGAATACTTTTCCTCCGTTTTCTCGATGGCCAAACGGAGGAGAAGATACTTGTTGGAAAATGCTGGGAACTGCACTGCAGTTTGGGGGTGTTCGTGGTGAGGATCGGTTTTACATTCCGGTGAAGGCAAGGAAGAATCAGAATCAACGTAAACAAGCTCAGAGGGCCAAGAATGGCGAAATTGAAAGAGCAGATTCAGCTCCAAAGAGCAAACTTGATGCTTCTGAGAATAACAATAATCCTAATGAGTCTTTGTACTTGTCAACAAAACCATCTCTTTGTGCATCTGTAGAGTCTGTTAGTAATATTGATAGGTTCTTGGAGTCCACAACGCCATTAGTCCCGACTCAGTATTTCTCTAAGGTTGATAATCTCAATTCATCTTTCATTTTTTTTTCTTTATGCCATAATTTTACTTCATCGTAGACGTAATAAAATGCTATCATTTATCTGATTATCGTGGTATTCACTTCTGTATTGGTATAAAAATTCAAAAAGTAAAAGGAAATAAATCCTAGAATGCAGCTAGGAGCATCTGAAGTGTCCGTGCTTTCTTGACTTCTTGATGGATTGTTTTTAAAATGTTGATTTATCTTTTGGGTGTTGATTTTTGCTTTGTTGGACTTGAGGGTACAACAAGCTTCATTTACTGCATTTGGTATGGTTTTCAATATGTAACTGCTGACAAGGTTAGGACATATAGTTTTCATGACTTAACACCCTTTTTCATTCAGCTACTTAATTAGTTATCATGGGAACTTGGGAACGCTGCGAAGTTTGATATTCAGAATTATTGTTATTACCATATGGTTTATGAATTATGACTGCTTTTTGTTATGTTGTGGGTGTAGACAACAATGAGAGGTTGGAAGACTTGTGATGTGGAGTATCAGTCTTACTTCACCCTGAATGATCTCTGGGAGTCGTTTAAGGAGTGGAGTGCATATGGAGCAGGAGTCCCTTTGCTACTTGATCAAAGTGAATCTGTTGTTCAATATTATGTTCCATATTCGTCCGCTATTCAACTATATGGACAATCTGCTGACAAGTCAAAAGCTAAGCCAAGGTATTGGCATTTCACATGTAGAGTCATTCTTTTATATGTGCATAAGAATTGGTAACTTTGAGACAACACTAACCACTGGAAACATGGTAGACTACTTGTTAGATGCAGCTCTTTTGCTGTCTCTCTGTGATTATTATTATTTACACTTATGGATGAATGTTTTTTTTTTTTGGTACATTGGTTAAATGGATTTTATGAGGTATTTGATTATGCTTTGTGGGTGCTGGTTGAAAGGTTCAGGAAAAAATGAGAAGTAAATGAAAGAGAAATACACGTGTGGTTTTAGTTTTCATAAATGTATGCTTGCCATAGATATAGAAATTGCAAGAGTTCAAAATGGTGAAAACCAGGAAGAATGAGATTGAGAGCTGTTTATAATAGAAAATGGGATGGGTTTGACTCTGATTTTTTGTTTTCTATCGACATTTGGTCACCCTTAAGAGAAATGTCATGATTACCAATATCCCTTTATCATGTAGATACTTGGGTTTTGTAGAACAAATGTGTAAAACATTCAAATTTATTAGTTTGTAACCATTTTCGTTTTGTTCGGTTTTGTAACTCTTCCTTCATTTTCACTTCTCTTCTCATCCTATGATTTTTGGGCTAAATTTAAACCCCAATTTGGGTCCTCCCACTTTGCCCTCCTAGTAAGGAAGAATGAATAACATTTTAATCTTTATTCTTGATTTTCCTTGAGGGTTTAGTATATGAATCATGGTTATCAAATTGATATTTGAAGCATAAAATCGTATGATTTTAGGATTTTACTCATAGAAAACACTTCTATGTCTACTTAAAATCACTTGTGGGGGGAAGTGTTTGGAATTGTGCTTTAAAGCACTGACTTTGTTAAAGTCACGCTTTCACGAAGTGATTTCATGCTTTTACTTTCAAGACCATTTTGGGTCAAAATTTGGACAAAATTGATAAGGATACTGGTACACTCATAAAAATATAGGGTACCTAAGGAAATATATATACACTAAGCTGTTAATGAAAGACAGGTTTATGTTGTAATGGAGTCATATTCTTATGTAGCAGTTTTGTTGGGTTACAATGTAGCAAGTTGTTTTTGAATTAGATTTTGACAGTTTCATTATTCGGTAGCTCTAATTATTAATTGATGAGTTAATGTGTTAAGCTGTTGGAGAGTCACTCAAGTTTGGTTGTGTAATTGGTATGCGGCAATTGTGCAGTAGCTCATGTTTTGGTTTGTATTTTAACTATTTAGATATGATTGGCCAAAAAAGATTGGCTGTCAGCTGGAATAGTGAATTAAATATTTGTGTGGCGTGAAGTAATTGGAGACACAGCATTTGAGGTTATTAAGAGTCCTCTTCTTATATTTGATATGGTGCTTAGCTTATCTGATCAATATGTAATTTGATTGCTTGTAGTGATTCATGGATCTCTTTTGTACTGTGCTTGGTAGAAGTGTGTTGAAAATGTGTATATATCTTTTGTATATCTTTTGTATTTATGTAGTTTCCTTGTATAGGCTAATCAGATCATAACCCTAATCCTTGTATTTATTATCATAGCTCTATATATACAATTCTCGTCAATTTGAGACACGCGGTTTCATCATATGTCTCTCGAATTTCCTTTTTCTCTCTCTTTATGATATCTAGAGCCTAAAGAGAAATCCCTAGAACCATACCTTTAAGTGGGTCCACGCCTCTGGTGAAAATTTTTCCGGCCAAGAAACCACACTGTTTCCTTCCGGTTTGCCGACCTTTTCCCTTTCGTGCCGTGACGTCTTTCATTTTTTCCCACGTTCGCCGCAAACCACCTACGTCGCCGCCGTTGCCGCCTTCTCCTCTTTCCGGGCCGCCGACCACACCGTTGGAACCGCCTCCCTCCCAATTTATGACCCGAAGCCCGGCCCCATGTTCTTTGTTAAAGAACTGCCGCGCCTCCGCGCTCCCACTTCACCGCGCCACCCGACCACCGCGCGGCCACTGTTTTCCAACAAGGCGCGTCTTCGAGCCCTCCTCCTCCGCCGTTCCTCTCGTTTGACTCGTCTTGGCTTCATGACGATCCGCCCTCGAGATCTACTTTCTTGCGTTGGATTTTTCATAGTATCTTGTGTTTTCCATTTTTGCCCCTTATCTTTTCGACCTATGGCAAGTTCTACCTCTCCAGAATGGTTCTAAAGATCATCCCAAGGCCGAGCCTCCACCTTTTCACAAGTTACCTCATACCCCTCTCTCAATGGCCAATAAATTAGATGGTAGCAATTATGATACTTCATCTACATCAAGTTATGGCTTTTCAAGGCTATGAAGACCACCTCACCACGACCTTACCTCTATACCTCACGAGGAACAACCCCGGTTGAAGAAAATTGATAAACACAGTGCGTTGTAATCAAGTCCACCATTCACTCCTCTCTCAAATCTTCCGTGCGCGTACCACTTGTGCTTCAATTTGGGACCATAAAGGTTCTTTACACTAATGACACTCGGCGATTATATGGGGTTTGTCAACCTCAAGTCTTATTTGCTCCTCGTCACTTTGATGGACCTATGTCCGCTTACTTGGGTAAGGTTCATGGTGCTCGCATGATTTCAATAAGTTGCTACCCTCTGCTTTGCTACCCCCGCGCAAGAACTCGAGCAACGTAGCACCTTTTTCATGCTCATGGCCCAATGTATGGGTTACCTCCAAAATATTTAGCTACTCGTGATCGATTTTTCGGTTCGCCACTGTTCCCACTCTCTTCTCGCTTAATTTCTTTGCTTTCGGTCCCAACAAGAAATTGCAACCCTCCGGTTCCGTCCGTCTCCTGGCTCCGGCTCCAATTGTTGATATTTAGCCTCGTCTCCCAAAGTGCCCATCGTGGTCGTTCTCTCTTGGCACCTCGGGTAGACCTCGTCCGAAGTGTACATTCTCATATATAGGTATATAGGTCATATAAACGAGGATCGTTGTTGGACCAAAAACTGGCCGTCCTCCACGGCCGCCAATATTGTTCACCACTTAACAAACAATTTACAGAAACTAACTCCACAAATCTCATCAGAAGCCTATGCATTTTATTTTAGATGGTTTGAGCAACAATTGTTTCTAACTTGCAATTAGTTGAATACACCGGTAATGCATTTGTTTGTCTCTCTCAATCCCCACCATTAGGTCCTTAGGTTTTGACTCGGTGCATCCGGAATCTAACATTAATAATATGATTTTTCTCCAAATTTCTGAACTCGAACTATTACCTATAATTACTTTAGCAAATGGTTCCCATCACAGATTCACAATGAGCACGAGTCGTATCCGAATCTTATGTATATATACCCGTAATTTATTGCCCAACTCCAAATTTTTTTTGTTCCTGGTTGTCCTTTTAATTTACTTTCTATTAGTCGTTTGACATAGTTCAAGATTGTCGCATTAGTTTCACTAAAGACTCCAAATTTTGCTATGCATTCCTGTTTTCGGCTGATTGGCGAACAGTGTTGTAGTCTTGGCCTTTTCTTCTTTCTTCTTCCACCTTCGTGTGTCTCTGTTATAGATTCCTCTCACCATCCATGTCGGTTGGGTCATCCTGTCTTGCGCCTTCAAGCATGGTGCCAACCTTTTCTAAGTTATCTACTTTCTTTCTGTCGTGTCAACTTCAAACACACACGTAGTTCGTTTCCCGATCGAGACCGTGTCGTCGAGTCCGCGCTCCTTTGCTTTAGTTCATTCACATATTCCCGGGGTCCTAGTGATCCTCTGTTTTTGGGTCAAAATACTTTTTTACTTTCATATATGATTATTCTCATTGATACTTGATTATTTTTAATGAAAAATAGATCGAGTTGTTTTCAATTTTGGGTTTTATAATGAAATCAAAACTCAATTCGGTGTTCCTCCGTTTTTCGATGGACAATGCGGAGGAGAATTCTTGTCTCAAAATTTTCAAACTTTTATGGCATCTCATGGCGTTCTTCACCAAACATCCGTTTTACATTCCCCTCAACAAAAGAATTGCAGAAAAATAACATCTTATTGAAACAACTCGGACCATAGAATGTGTTCCCTTTCGTTTTGGGACGATGCAGATTCAGCTCCAATTTGATTAATCGTATGCCTGATGTTCTTGATAATAACAATAATCCCCCATTCTGTCTTGTTCCTCACCTGTCCCCTCAAAACTCTCTCTTCCGCCTCGTGTCTTCTGTACATGTTTTGTCCATAATATCATAGGTTCTTGACAAACGCCATTAGTCGCTCCATCAAATATGTTTTCTTGGTTACCATAATCTCAAAAGGGTTATCTTTTTTTTTTTTTTCTTTTGCCATAATATCTATCTAGACCATGTCACATTCTTCTGTTATCGTGGTATTCACTTTCTTTGAGTCTCCCGACCCGCCTTCCACCCATCAAAAGGTCCTTCCTACTTTTCCTCCTCTTGTCCATCTGTGACCGTGCTCCATCACCACCTTCTCCTATGGTGCCCCTGGTTTTACTATGTTGATTCTCTTTTGGGTTTATCGTCGTCGACCACGAGGGTACCACCACCACTTTACCACCACCATTTGGTATGGTTTTCAGATATGTAACTGCTGAAGCTCCTTTGGACTCTCATCCCAGTTTTCCTCCTTTACCGGCTTAACACCCTTTTTCATTCAGCTCCTACGTCCGAGTTTCCCTTGGGAACTCTTCGCGAAGGTATTGATCCATTCAGTAACCCTTCTCCTCATATGTTAATCTCGCTACCATCGCCTTTCTTTATGCATTATGCTTGCTTTCCACTTTGTCTGTTGTGGGTGTATTCCTAAATCTCTAGGTGAAGCTTTATCTCATCCCAGATGGCGACAAACAATGATCTGATGAAATGTGTTTCGGAGGAGTGGTACTTGGGCACTTGTTCCTCTTCCTCTGGAAAATCTATTGTTGGTTGCCGGTGGATTTATATTCGTCAAGCTATTCCCCTATGACACTCTTGATCGCCTAAAGCTAAGCGTTTGGTGGCAAATGTAGGTATACCCGGATATTTGGTTTGGATTATGGCAACACTTTCTCCCTGGAAACATGGAAGATGGCTTGTTAGATGCAGCTCTTTTTCTGTCTCTCTGTGATTATTCGCCATTGGTCCACTTCATGGATGGATATCAAGAATGCTTTTTTTCATGGTGATCTGGTTAAATGGATTTTACATGAGCAACCTCCGATTATGCTTTGTTGCTGGTTGAAAGTCTTCAGGAAAAAATGTGTGTCGTAAATGACACAAGAAATCCTTGTATTAGTCTCAAACAATCTCCCATAGATTGGTTTGGTCAAGATTCAATATGGTGCAAACCAGGTATGACTCGTAGATGAGAGACCACTGTTTTCTATCGCTATATGGAATGGGTTTGATCTATTTGATTGTGTATCTGGACGACATTGTTATCACCCTTCACCAAGGTATAACTCATGATAAAACAATATCTCTTTATCACTTTCGTACCAAAGATCTTGGCAAACTTCGTTATTTAGAATTGAATGTGGCAAAATCAAGGATGGCATAGTAATCTCACAACAAGTATGCTATGGACATTCTTGAGGAAACTTCCTTCATTGAATGCAAAGCTTCTCTTGACACCCCTATGGATCCCAATGTTAGACTTTAAACCTCATCGGGGAAGTCACTTTCGGACCAAGGAAGATATAGACGATTGGTTGGAAAACTTAACTATTTTAATCTTTATTCTTCCGATATCTCCTTGAGGGTTTAGTATATGAGCCAATTTCAAACTCACCTTTGAAGCATAAAATAGATGATTTTAGATTCGTATTCTCGAATATATTAATGTCTCCTTAAAATCACTTCTATGAAGACAAAGGACACACTTGGAATTGGGCTTTAAAGCACTGAATTTGTTAAAGTTCTCCTATTGATAGGAGATCAACTTTTACTTTCAAGTATCCATTTTGGGTAAAATTTCCTGAAAAATAAGAAACAAAACTGTACACTGCAAGATCATAGTACTAAGGAAAATATATACGAGCTATGCTGTTAATGAAAGACAGGTTCATTTGTTAAAAGTCATATTCTTAAAGAGCTTTTGTTGGAAACATTATGCAAATGACTTTATTTGTGATAATCAGATTTTGCATATCGTTTCAATATTTCATGTAGAGGATCAAACACATTGAGATTGATGAGTCACTTTATCGTGAAAAGATTTTGTTGGAGACATCACCAAGTTTGCTTCTGTAATTCAAATGATCAATTGTGCATGTTTTCACTCAGTCTTTGAGAGGTCCTTTAAACTATATTAGAACAAGCTTGGTACATATGACTTATATGCTCAGCTGAGAATAGTTGAAAACGTTAAATATCTTTTGTATTTATGTAGTTTCCTTTGTATAGGCTAATCGATCATAACCCTTCCTTGTATTTATTATCATGCTCTATATATCTGATCAATATGTAGTTTGAGACACGCGGTTTCATCATATGTCTCTCTTCCTTTTTTCTCTCTCTTAACAAAGTGGAAACAGGAGAAATAGAATAGAATGAGAAGAGTGCAGATGAGTGATGTATCTAGATGTGTCTTGTCTGATATCTTATCAATTTTCACTTCATCCTCTTCATTCCATCCATTTTTCACCCTTACCAAGCACACTTTAATATTTAAAAATATAAATTTATTGGTTTAGTTTGGTCCTTGCATACTATCAATTGGTTTTGACTTTTGATGGACTATAGCGACTCATTTTAGATCTCAATATATTGGATATCTTTTTACCTTATTTTATTCTCTCTCTCCAGCTACTGATTCTTGTATGCAGTCAATATGATATTGAATTTGTCAGTTTACTTTTGCTATTTTCATAATATGTTAATTATTGTGCTTCACTTCTATGCAATTGTAACATATAAGCGTTACAGAAGTATGTGCTATTATGCTTTAGCTTGTAACCAGATCTGATTTTCTTATGTTGTTAGGTACAGCAGTGAAGATAGTGATGGTGATTACTACAGAGATTCATGTAGTGATGGAAGCAGTGATTATGAATATGGGAAAAGGACTGAATGTTTTATAGCACAGAGAAGTAGTCAACATCTGACAGGCGATGTCTCTTTTTGAATGAGCAGGCTGTCTGTACATGATAAACACAATAAAATGCAAGAAGGCTTTTCTAGTTATGACAGTGAAACTGGGAATCCTCAAGATCTGCTTTTTGAGTATTTTGAACAAGATCCTCCTTATAGCCGTGAACCATTGGCTGACAAGGCAAGTACTGATCTTAATCATTGCATGGCTTATTTGCCCTTAATCTGAATGGTCAGTGTTATACTTTATCATATTTGGACAGATACTAGATCTTGCACACCACTATCCTGGCCTCAAGTCATTTAGAAGTTGTGATTTATTGCCAGCCAGTTGGATGTCTGTGGCATGGTAATCTAATGCTTAACTTTCCATTTTTTGTGGGATAGATGTGGCAAGATTAACTTGATCGAATGCTTTAGTGCTGAATTTTTGTGTCAATTAACATATTTTAATGTCATTTTCTAGGTACCCTATATATCGAATACCCACAGGTCCAACATTAAAAGATTTAGATGCCTGCTTTCTTACATACGATACACTCCATACACCCTTGCCAGGTAATTGTGGAACTTCAAGCCTATGTTGACCTGCAGTGGCATCTTAGCCTTGCTTATACAGCACTCATTTTGTCTCAATATTGTTAGATTAGATGTACTCATGCATTTTAAGATTATTTCCTTTTTCTCTTTTAATATCTATTAGAAACAGAACATTCACAAAAACAAATTATTCCCTTTTTGTAAACTAATATGAAAGATGGACATCTGCTCCAATGGCTTGCATTCAGTGAAGTGCACTTTTTTTCACTCTTATAAATACAAATATCATATTCCACTTTGTGTGTTAGGTATGTGTGTGTTTTTGCATTTAAATGAGCACTATAAGTTTTGTTTAAGACGGATAACATGTGATTGATTACTTTGGCAAACAAAGTATGGGCTGAGGAAATAGAGAAAGAGAGATTGTGTTGATCATAATTCTGTCCGATCAGAGAGTGAGGTGGGGATTTTTTTTCTTTTTGGTCAAATTATGCCAGGACCAATTTTAGAATATCTAGGTTATCCGGAGGCTTTGATGCTATGCAGATTTGGTTTTCTTCTTAGCACTCAAGTATTTCTGATGTTTCAACTAAAATGTGATCTGACCTTGGTGTTGGTCACTTACACTACACTCAAATTGTTCCTTATTTAGCTACTTCAAGCTAGCTTACAGCTTGTATTTTTAACTTATTTTTAGTTTGACTCATCCTTTCTCTCATCCCCCCCTCCCACCATATTGTCATTATCAGGAGTACCTTGGTATATGTTTCTTTTTTCGGATATCGTCTTTTGGGAAAATCTAGATATGCATACTTTACAATCACATTCCTCACACCTGCACAGGTGGCAGCATCTGAGTGCAGTTCTACCGAACTTCTGTCAGAACTTGCTGTCAACTGTGCAGGTACGAACATAATAACTACAAGTCTGCAAGTGATTTGTAACTACATTTTTTTTTAATCTTTTAATGAGGGATGATTTGATAGAAGCATGACACTCCAGGAAAACCATATTGTAATTTGAAATTGACAGATATGGAAAAACAGAAACTGATTCTAATAACACATTACTGAACTTGCTGGTTGATGTTATCTCAGCTGTCATGCAAAAATAATGCTTCCTTTGAAAAACTTGAAATGTAATTTCTGTTTAATGCAATATCCACTAATTTACTTTCAAAAAAATTCTTTTGATTTCATTTTGCAGGAAGTGGTCGTACACAGGCTCGAATATTGGTTTATCCCAGTGAGATGGATGGTGTACCAAAGATTTCCTTACCTACCTTTGCAATGACTTCCTATAAGTTGTAGGGATCTATTTGGATGAAAAAGGAGTTAGTGAGAGTTAACTAGTGAATTCCCTATAACTGGTTAGGGCTAGATCAGGTGAATCACCCTGATTATCAGTTCTTTAAATCACTTGGCACGCACCATCGATGGACTGAATGAGATGGCATATTCCATTCTGTTGGCTAAAACTAAGCCTTAAAATTTTGTGTTCATTGCTTGGTGCAAACTTGATTAAAATCCATCCAAATCTATAGAGATTGTGATGGAGTGAGGACTGCCTAATTGTGGGTTCCTGTTACATGCCTAAGCAGCACAAAAGATGAAGCTGATCTCAAGTGATGAATTAAATAGAGATTGCTAAAGTGAACATGAAATAGAAAAAAAGTTTTATATGGGGAAAAAAAACTATCAGATAAGTGGAAGGCCCTAATGAAAAGCGAGAAAAGCTAAATATAAAGCAAAAGTGGCTATGGCAAACAGGTTCACTGGGAGGATGTGTGGGATTAAGACATACTGTACAACCCTTTTCAGTTCAATAATAGTTGAGATCTCTTTAATTTTTAGACTTACATATTTACAGATAGTTATGTTGTGATTCAGAAGAAAATGGGTGAAATACTAAAGATTTTGCTGTATAACAAGGCCCAATTTTGGCGCTATATCTCATGAACATCTTGCTGCTCTGGTGAGAGGAATTAGAGGAGAGATGGTACTGTACTAAAATAAGTGTTACACTTATAAGATGTTAATCGTTTGGGATACCTAGTGGGGTAAGGATTGGTTGTTGTAGTTGCGCTCTAATAATTAGTTCAATGAATGTGGAATATTATTTGGAATAGAAGGTATGAAATCGATCTTGTAGATTTCATATTGATGAATCTAACATTGTGTTGAGAGACGGTATGAAAATAAGTAATACATACTGATTGATTATGTGCTGTTGTAGGGTTTTGACACCTCTAAGATGTGCTTAGGATTCAATCCAAGTTATCTGTTCCAAATAAAATTGAGTCACATTTCAAATTAGGCTAACTTGCTTTGAGGATATATGATATTTTAAAATCTATAATTATTTTTAAAAATTAAAAATTAATTATAACACTTAACCTTAAATTAATATTTTATACATTACATGATTATATTTTTATATTATTATAATTTTTTAAAAATATATATTTTAAAACATTCATAAGTACGAGGGTGGGGACATCATTCACAATTCATTTTCAGAATTTCCCATCAGATATGCTGTATTGCTTAGTGGTGGGGTCCTTCCTACCTAGCCAAATGAAGTGCACTGGAATTTCCCACCGAGGCATGAACTACTCACATAACCACCGTAGTCGATGGTGGCACGCCGGAACCTGGATGGCAAGAGTGACGCGGCCAGACATAGTCTGTAAGGAACAAAAGCGATAAGGCCCCTTGTGTTTGATGGCACTTGTGCTGGGTGGACCGAGTAGTACCAATCCATACCTCGCACTGGCAGCCATGAGCAATTTGTAGTAGCACTAGGACTCAACGTGGTTTTTTTAAAAATTAATTTAATATTATAAAACATGCATATTTTGCATATGTAAATGATTACTTTGATTAGGAAGTAAGGGTGTTATTGGTAAGGGTTTATGGTCACAACATTTGGTCTGCTTATTTAATTTGTAACCTTTATGCATAAGGAAAATATTTGTCTTATACTCTTTTTTAGGAGTGTAAAACTATTCACACTTTTTTTTATAAAATGTAATTGAGTGAGAGAAAGTGATAAAAAAAATATGTATAATGAATGGTATTAGATGAAGTGTGAAAAGATGTGTATATACTGTTTGATGTAAGAATATCATTGTTGTATACATAATGATATATTACAAACTACAACCCCCCCTTTTTGTATAACAACTCGCTTCTTATGTTATGAGTCTTATATAAGGACAATATATTTATGATGAAACGTGAATAGAAAGAAAGAATGAATATCACTAGTTCTTGAAGAATTAAACTCTGAGTTCATATTTTCTTTGTTTTGATATATCTATATTTTTCTTCTTTATTTGCAATATGTTATTGGCATGAAACTCTATTATATGAGTGATGGTTTGAATATCTTAAAGATTTTACTGAAAAAGTTTGTCTTCTTATTACTTTTTTTGGATTAATCTGATTCATCGCTTTGTTCTTATAGCTTCCTTTATGTTAGTTTTAGTATGGAATATTTGTGTTTCATCCATAAAAATTTTATTGTCAATCTTATTTGACTAACATAATTATTATATTTTGTCTTATATTGAATTTGTTACTGTTAATAAATTTAAGAAGAAATTATTATTTAAGCATCCTTGAAGGATTGCACAAAATAAATGATTTTTCATATAGTCGTCTTTTATATGAAGATTTATGGTATAGCTCCTGAAGAATAATATCTTTAGACTGTGATTAAATCTAAAATGATCCATTTGATCTTAATATAATTTGAAACCAAAAAAATTGTGAGAGAGACCATTATTTACCTTTTTATGCCTCTCGAATATGCTCTTGCGATATCAAAAAATGAGAAAATTGTTTTAAGAAATATATTATGAATCAAGTTTATGCATTCCGGTGATTGAACACAAAAATGAGTTATTAATAATAAAAAAAACTACAAAGGCTACCAAATGGATTGAACTTCATTCCTTTAAGTGAATGATCCATATTATAGTTTTGGGTTTAGCAGAGGTCGCCGTTATGGCTATTGATGTGGCAGATATTAGAAAATAATCATTACAATAGTAGTTCTAATTGTTCTAAAAATATATATATCATACGAAATAGGGAGATACTAATGAGAATATTAAATAGAGTAAAATTACCTTAATATTGTAGTATGTACAAAAAGGATATTGGTCATACATGTTGTATGCCAAAATTTTGTTCGTGAAAATTATTTATTTGATCATGGTCATAAAAATAATATACATTTGAACGTGTCTATTTTTATTAAATATTGTGGAGGAAAATTTTATCACTTGATTAATTATTTGAGTAGTTGTATTATTTTTTTAGAATTCATATTTGTCATTTCATATGTATATTTTTAGTTTTAATGTGATTTAAAATCATCATGTACACATTTTCTCTTATTTTGTTAGTTTGCAATTTTTTAAATAAAATATGTATGGTATGATTTCTTAAAGTTTTATTGATTGAAGAAAATATGTATGATCCCAATTCTTTATATATATAAATCAATGATAAACTTTGATATCTGACAGTACAAAAGTAATTCAAACCTCCAAAATAACTACTATATTTTGTGACTTGAATGAACAAAATTTTATATATTATGTTTATTAATTATCAAGTCAAATAAATATGAGTGCAATTGAAACACATGCTATTGAAATTACAAGTTTACTATATTATTGTAAACCAGAAGTTTATTTGTCCAAATAATTTTGTTATTGGGCATATAGTCAATTATGCTATCCTAGGTCAATATTGATAATCCATATGAATATGATTAAAGGTCCAAAAGATTCTTCAATATAATGAATTTTTATGTACAAGGTATTCTCAATGCAAACTAATTATAAGGTTATCATTAACTAAAAGTAGAGTTGAATTTTCTGAATTTCGTGAACATATTTAAGATGATATTTGTGAGTTATATCATAAATCATGTGCACCATTTAGATATTTTATAGCCATAAATCAATTGGTCACATGTGTACTCATTATCAACTCACAACCTGGTGTTTGTGAGATTATACAAGCTATTTGATTAAGAACACAAATTTCTAGTAAAACACAATTTGTCTTAATAATGTTAATGAGTTTACTTCTCAATTTTTTTGTGATTATTATATGGATATTGGTGAAATAATGAACATTATGTTGCTTATGTTCAAATGCCTCTATTGATAGTTAAATAATAGATTGTGAGAACAAAATCCCAAGTGTATACTTGGGATATGTTTTTTATATGTTGTAGCACGTGTCGTTATAAAATCAACAAATAATTATAAACTTTTCCATATACAATTGGATTTTGGCCTGAAACCCAATATTTTTCATATAAATTTTTTCCTATGTATGATATAATTACTCTTACTCTACCACATTACACTAACATGAGCTTTAAAAGAAAGTTGAGAATATATATTAGATATAAAATGATGTTTCCAATATTACGGGGAAAGAATAAGTAGCTGGAAAAGGAAGTTACTTAAAATGCGTCATTATTATATCATCGAACAAGGCAAGAACTAGAAGTTCAAATGATAATACTATTCAGAATGAGAATCTGAAGGTTACCAGAGAAGGTAGTGGAAGGTAGAAACCTTTGTGGCACGGCAACGACAGCGGTGGTGCATGGGATAGGGCACTTGTAAAATGTACTCCGACGCACAAGTCAGTCTGTGCGCAAGGAAGACAGTGTATAATATTGGATGTTAGATGCATATCTTTTAAACCATGCAGGGTATTAGTATGAGCATATTAAGGTGTTGAGAATCAGAGCATTCAATTTGAATTGAATGTTGTTGGCTGAATCAGGGAGACCTTTATTCCCTGTGATTAATTCCCTATTTATGGGAGATATGATTAGCATTCATATCTGTTGATGGAGTTACGCCTGGAAAATAAGCTGATTCAAGTGCGCAGTAATGTTTGGATTCCACTCTAGCGGAGCAGGTTGCTCCAGATCCATGAGTCCATAACCCGGTCTAAAACAAATACATTTACAAAGGAGAGCAAATGAATCGTCAGATGCATTTTTTTTACAAAGGATAGATAAATTCCATATCAGCTATAAATGCTCTGTTTAAAAATTTAGAATTGATACTAAATGAATCACAAAACATGTCACGAATATGGTAAATCAATCGACTCCAAAGATAAAGCCCAAAAAAGAGAATGAGTAAATAATATTGATAAAGAGACAAATAATCCTTAAGAAGATACCCTCAAAAAGATATTATAGACATAAGTAGGACTCTTGAAATAGTTTGAACTCTAGGAGTAGTTCTAACTTCAAAAGAAGTTAAAATACCCGAAAATAGTAAAAATAACGATATCTTAATAAATTATGTCTTTACGAGCAACATGATGAAATCGAACAAAAATCATTGTCAAAACATATTTGCAAAGCGCGCAATACTATAAAGAATAATGAAGATCTTGAATTAGAATCGTCGAAGAAATATAGACAAAGAAATAATTGACCAAAATAGAAGAATGTCTTATAGGCATAATTGAACTCACTTGTAAAACATGAGGTTATTAAACTTGTAGTTCAAATTCTAGTAAATGTTTTAATGGACTTGAAATCTAAACTCCAGAAGGTGTAAAATCTGTGGATACAAATGGATACAATTTCATTTTGATATTTGATAAGGTTGTTTATACACAAGAAGTTGAACACTTCTAATGGATGTTGCTACATCTTGTTGTTACATATTATGGATCTCTTAATATATACTGTCTACATGAAAATTCCCTAAGGATTTAAAATATTAATAACATCTAATGAACCTAATTTACATATGCTGACAATTTATATTCTTTTGCTCATCATATTTAGATTTTTTTTTATTGAGCATCAGTGCTTGTTGATATGTATTATATTTTTATTTCAAAATACTTTATTTGCCTATGTCTTTATATAAAAAAATTTGTAACTGGCTTTGCTATAATTGCTTTGTATGTTGTTGATTTGAATATTATTAGAATTGCTTAAGAAAAAAATTGAAATGAAAGATCTTTAAAGAACAAAGTTTTGTCTCGGCCTACAGATTGAGCATTTAACAAATTAAAATTTAGTCTAACAAGTTATAGAGAATAAGTTCTTAAGTGATTTGTATTGATAAATCACAACTATTGAATACGCCAACGGTTGATAGATCGCTAGATGTAAATAAGATAACAAAGTTCTTGGTCTTGAAATACCATATCTTAGTGCTATAGAAGCACACATGCATATCACCAAATAATACATGGCTTGATAAGTTGATATAATATTTTTCATAATTTATTAGCAAGGTATATTTCATCTCCAACTAGAAGACATTGGAATGGAATTCAATGTATTTTTCTATATCTTCAAGGTACAATTGAAGAAATTATTTTATTTATATGAATCTATGTCCAGTTAATTGATTATACAAAGTTAGGGTATATTCATCTGATCCAAATAAAGATGTATCCCAAACAAGCTCTTTATTTACATGTGATGGTATTGATACATCATGGCGATCTATAGAGCAATCTATAATTGTCATTTTTTCATATCATGCAGAAATAATAGTAATTTATGAAGGGAGTCGTGAATGTTTCTGGGTAAGAGCTATGATTTATCATATTCAAGAATCTTGTGAATTATTTTATAAAAAGGAAATTCCAATTGTTTTACATGAAGAAAATACTACTTGTATAACTCAAGGTTTTAACCGACATAGTTTTTCTTGATAAGGTTTTTAATGAGGCAGTTTTCATATAAAAGGTTATGAATAATATTGAAGATAGATGTCCAAGAGTTATAATGCGCTGAATTAAAGACATTTTATGATTAATTGTACTTTTGAAGGAAAATAACTTATGAATATTGTACTATTTTTCCTTCACTAAATTTTTATCTCACTAAGTTTTTCTTAGTAAGGTTTTAACAAGACATATTTATAGTGTATAGTCATCCAAGAAGAAGTGTTGTAAAATATGCATATTTTATATGTGGTGGATGACTAACTTGATCCAAAATTAAGGGTGTCATTAATAAGGGTTTATGGTTGCAACATTTGATGTGCATAGTTAATTTGTAACCTTTATACATAATGGTACATTACAAAGTGTAACCACCTTTTTGTATAACCACTCTTTTCTTATGTTTAGAGTCCTATATAAAGACAAGATATCCATGATGAAATGTGAATAGAAAGAAAGAATAAATCACTAGTTCCTGAAGAGCTAGACTTTGAGTCCATATATCCATTATTTTGTTCTCTATAATTTTCTTCTTTATTTACAATATTTAATAATATTTATAATGATACTTGCCATCGTTATCTTGACTGTTTATTTTTCGAATGGTGAAAATAGTGGATCTTGCTTTAGAAGAGTCAGATCGGTTGAATAATATAATTCAAGCTAGCAAAATTACATATTTACTGTAGCAAAATAAAAAAAGACATTCTTACATAATTCATTTCTTGTATTTGATTAGGACTATGGTAGTTAAAGTTGGTATTATATCAACTATATATGTAGTATAAATGTATTATTGCTTAAATATTTTAAAACAATATTCTTCTACGTTTTCTACCTATAAAATTTTATGATTTAGTTTAGTATAATGTTAAAATTGGCACATTTAATTAAATCTTTGGTCGATCTAGTCATATCTCAACTAAGTCTAAGGTCGAGTTATAATAAAAAAATTATCCCGATCAAAAGATTAGGTCGTGTCTAAACTAAATTAAACTTAATCCAACTCAATCCACAAAACATCTCTAATTAAATAAGAGTCATTCCTACCCTTTAACCTTTCCAAAGGCGTTATCCATTGACACCCTTGTGAGTTGTGATTCTTTGTCATGCATTGTGTGCTTACAAATTGAATTGCTCAAAAGGAAAATGCTTATTTCATAACGGTTAGGGGACAAATATATATATATATATAGGAAAGGGATCTATTTACATAAGTAAAAAGACTTACACTCAATCTCTTACCATTAAATTCATTTTAATCTAATAGTTTTAAATCATCTAATTAAATGATGAGAGAGAATAATAAATATTTACATTAAAAATGAAAAAGAATTAATAAATATGATTTTAATGAAGAAATAAATTTTAGTTATTAAGTCTATTTGTTAACTTAAAAATGATATAATATTAAACATAATTTATAATATTTTTGTTTTTATTTAGTATAAGTTATTTTTTTAGTATAAAAAGTTTATAGTTAATTTTTATTAACTTATTTTAAAATATAATAAATTAATACATTATATAAAAACAATAATATAATAAACAGTTAATTATTTAATATAATTTATAATATTTTTATTTTTATTTAGTTATAAAGTAATAAAGTATACTAATTTTTAAAATTATATTAGACGTAATTAGCTTTGTTTTTAGGTGTTAGTAAAAGATTTAAGTAGAACATAATATTTAGTAAAAAAGTTAATTATTTACAATTTATTCATGTCGTATATAGTGTTTACTAAATATTTTTATTTAATATAAAAGTTTATAATTAATTTTTTTAACTAATTTTAAAATATAGTAAATTAATACATTATATAAAAATAAAAATATTATAAATTATATTCAATATTATATTATTTTTTAAGTTAACAAATAGGCTTAATAACTAAAATTTATTTCTTCATTAAAATCACATTTATTAATTCTCTACCCTTTTTAATGTGAATATTTATTATTCTCTCTCATCATTTAATTAGATGATTTAGAACTATTAGATTAAAATAAATTTAATGATAAAAAATTAGGTATAAGTTTTTTTACTTACACTAGGTGTCAATAAATCCTCCTTATATATATATATATATATATATAACACATCTTAATTTGGCTGTTAGATATGTGCAAGGTGTACTAATTAACACACACTACATCTAGGAAGGAGGAGCAGGTACTTGAACTTTTTGACTCAAATGATTCCAAAAAAGTGAAGATGGAATTTGATCTCAAGTTATTGTAACCAGCTAGCTAATTAGTACATTTTGTATAACATTACACTTTTTTAGATATTCAATACATTGTTTCATAAACAAACTTTTTTATTTATTTCTCAAATATTTACATTTCTCATTCTAAATTACTTGGAGAAAAAGAAAAAATAAGAAAAAAAATAAGAAAAGGAGAAACAGTAAACAAGGGTTGACATAGCAAACTTAGCATAGCATATCAGCATTCATCGCTTTTTTTTTTTTAAATTGTCTATTTGTCAAAGAAAAATTAATTAAAATTTGATTTTTCCTAAAAAAAAACAAAACTTGGGGCCCTTTTTTATTCCTATTGACAATAAGATCTACCTAAGAAAATGCTCCACCTAAACACTTTGATCACAAGAATGTATTTATTTATTTATTTATGTATTATTTTTTATAAGGATATCCTTATAACTTATTGATGATATCATTAGGAGACTAATCTCGTGGACACAATCATGACTGGTCACTAACTAGGCCCTCTCAGTACAGGGGCAGCTCTTGGGAAAGCTCACTATCACTAATGTCCTTGCTTTAGGCCTCTAATTTTTTAGGTTCCATGATTTAGTAATAATTGTATTATTATATATTAATTATAATTATAATTATAATTTATATTAACATTTAAAGATATATATCATTTAATATAACCAATAATAAAATATTCAAACATTCTCTTTAATTTAATTGTTGGCCTAATAAATCTCTATATTTTTCTCTATTATTATCATTTCAATTAATGCTCAACCAATTATTATTTTCAAGCATTTATTTGGCCAAGTACTATGGAAGCCACCTTCGTTAACACAACATTATAAGAAAATGAGTGAGAGTTTTATAGGAAAATGAAGTCAAAGTTATAAGATGTGGGAGAAATCAAAAAAGTGATTTAACTTGTCAAAATTTTTTACTATAAATCAATCCCTATTTTTTTTTCTTTTCTTCTCAGTTTATATCTTCTGCCTCTTTTAGTTATTCTTCTTATATAGTTATACAAGTGATCGTTAAGTCTAGAAAAAAGAAAATTACACTATTGAATAAGGTCACTAGTTAATTATCAATTTCCTTTGAATAAGTATTCAACAACTAGGTACTATTGTTCTAACCTTTAATTTTTTTAATATTTAATTTACAACTTATCATATAAATTTTGTTTCTAAAAAGGGTGGAAGTATTAAGATTAACAATGCATATAAGGAAGAAAAGAAGAACAAGGGAGAAGGAAAAAGTGACTAAGGTTCTCTATTGCAAAAGTAAATTAGTCTAACATTATAAGAATGGAAAAAAGAGTAAAAATATATATGTAACAAATAAAAGACTAAACTATCCTTAAGATAAATAAAATAAGTAAAACATAAATGCACCATATTATCTAACATTCCCCCTCAAACTCACGATGCATCAACAGGAAGCATCGAGAGTTTGTTAATCAAGAAACGAAAGCGTGGAGTGGAATGCGACTTTGTAAATAATTTTGGACATTGAGCTTTCCAATAGCCCTTCTGCTTGCAAAAACTACATTCATCGTAACCAACATTTCCATGAGATTTACCTTTGTTAGAAGGAACAGCAAAAACAGATAAGTTGGGGAGGATTCCTTTGTCTACATTTTTTTTTTCTGATTGAGACTTCAGTCGAATCTCTTCAGCTAACAATTCATTAATAACCGAATCAACAGTTGGAAGAGGATTACGATGCAAAATTATTCCACGAAGCCCTTCAAAATCATCTCGAAGAGCCATAAAAAAAAATCGAACCAGACGCCGTTTGTTCTTCTTGGCCAATGTACGACTTAAAAGCTTGTAACTCAGCAGATTCAGTAAGAGCCAACTGGTCCCAAAGATTGCTCATAGCAGAGTAAAATTCCTATATGCTCATGTTGTTTTGTTGAAGAGTTCGAATATCTATCCCCAACTGATATTACTTTACAAAATTAGACTGCACATATAACTTTTTCAAATGATCTCAAACCTCCTTAGCCGTTTCATATTTTGCTAGTTGAACCCCTATAGACTGCGAAACAGAGTTGTTGATCTAAGTAATAATATTCGAATTATTTACCTTCCAGGTTTCTAGCTCTATTGCATATTTCCCATCTTTTTCATCTTTTGGCTTAATAAAGGTTCCAGAAATATAACCCCACATTCTCTTACCTTTCAAAAAATTCTTCAACACATAACTCCAATATGAATAATTCTGCTCATTTAACTGCACACTAATATATTGAAGAGAATCATCATTTTCTCCAGCCATTGCAAACAATCACAAAATAGAGAAAAGAAAACCCCAATTTCTGTAAATGGGTCTCTACAAAATCCTAACAGAGAGAACCGCAAAAGGAAGAACGAATTGCTAATAAAAAATCACTCAGCTTGGATCCGCGAAAGTCAGTGGCTTAATCATCCTTTCTTGATACTATATTAAGATTAGCAATACATATGAGGAAGAAAAGAAGAATAAGAGAAAGAGAAAAGTGGTTAGGGTTCTCTATTGCAAAAGTAAATTAGTCTAACATTACAAGAATAGAAAAAAAGATAAAAATATATATGTAACAAATAAAAGACTAAACTACCCTTAAGATAAATAAAATAAGTAAAACATAAATGCACCATATTATCTAACAGGAAGAATTAATTTTAAAGCTTTATATTGTCCAATTAAAAAAAAGTCACATTTTGATATTTGAATTTAGGTCTTATTATTTATTAAATCATCTTTGTCCCAATAAATATTCATACTAAAATTTGAACTTTAGTTCTTTTAAGAATATGACTCGCTTATTATCATGTTCAACTCTTATTAGTTTTGATCAATATTTTAAAAATTAAGTCAAAAATTAAACTTTTAAATTTTTAAACCATAATTAAATTAGTTTAATCAGTTAAATTTATGATTAAATTATAATTAAACTAAGTAATGTTAGAATCAAAGAAATTATTAATTTATGATCTGACCAGTTCAACCTAGTTTGGTTTAATTTTTAGAACATTAGTTTCGGTCACAAGAAACTAAGAAAAAAAATAAAATATTGCATAAAAAAGAAAAAGAAAAGAATAAAATAAAGCAGTTAAATTTAATTTAAAAAATAGCGAAAAGAAAAAAGACTATAGCTAGCCGTTAGGTTAGGGGTCCCCGAAATTCAAAGGAACAAGTTGCAATGCAGACACACTCACCCAACGGGTCCGCTCTTTCATTGATTTCATAAAGAGAAACACAAAACAAACAAACACAGCCATTTCTCTTCTCTTCAAACCCTAATTAATACGCTTTCCTTCTTCCCGTTTTCTCTCTCTAGATTGATGCCCTAATCTGCAGCTACTGCGCTTTTCATTGCTTTCTTATTCTTCTTCTTCTGGGTCGGTCTGAGTTAAAGAAGAAATTATTAATCAACTGGTGTGGTGATCGAACCGAGATCCATGTGAGTAGCTGATTCTGTTTCCTTCCTTTGCTGGATTTGGGTTAATGAGCTTTCCAATTTCCATAGCCTCCGTTTGGTAATTGTGATTTACTGTAACGTTTTACTTATTGACTTTCCTTTTATGGTTTGTTCTATTTTAATGCTTAGAATTAGGATGCAAATTGAATTAACATTATGATAAATAAAAAAAAACTTTTTTTTTAAATTCAGTATGGAGCAATGAGCAAGCCAGCTTGGAAGCTGCTTATGACTTGGTTCGATAACAACTCAATAAGTTAGGCTAACGTGAATGAGCTGAAAAGTTTTAATTAGTTTAGTAAATAAGTCGAGCTTAAGCTTTTATAAATTTGACTTATTAGCTTGTGATATATATATATATATATATATATAATAGCAATATAAATACTTTATTTTATTTTACATTTATAAAATTTCTAATTAAATATGTAAAGAGCTTTTAATTAGTTAAGTAAATATTAATATTATTTTATAGTTATGGGGTGAAATAAAGTCCCCACTCACATTTCAGAGTTGGCTCATTGAACTCGAGCTGCTCGTGAGCTCATACGGAGCTGCGCTTCAGTCAGCAAAATGAATTCTGTTTTTATTGAGCTTGGGCCCGAGCTGAACAAATTGTCATCGAGCTAAGCTTGAGCCTAGCCAAACTCGGCTTAACTTGGTTCATTGCCAGCCCTAAGTGTCTTCAAATGAAATTTTGCTCTTTTTAAAAAAATATATATTCCCTTTTTCCCTCCAAAAATGCAATTTAGGATTTGGAGTTTTTCTTAATGAAATTTTCACTTTTGATTGTTCTGCAGTAAATTAGTACTTCTTTGATTCGATTGTAATTGCAATTAGTGTACATTAGATTAGTTAGTTACATTGTTAGTTAGATAGTAAGCACACTTGTATAAATAAGCCTTAGATGACTACGATTCATTAGAGTTGTATCTTTTGGATGAACATTGTTCATAATGGAATTTTCTCTCCTTGACTCGAAGGAAGGAGAATTTAGTTCTATCACTCATCATCACATAGTTTATTATTGATTTTTAGTATGTCTTTGAGGAACAATAACAGCAATAATATTAGGGAGGGGTATCGTATGCATGTTTAACTCGTATAAATTTTAAAAAAGGGGATTGGATTAATTATTTATTCAACATTTTAATATTGACTGACAAGGGGCTTAGGATCCAAAGCATTTGAGACTTCTGAATCTATTAATGAATTTTATTTTATTTTATTAAGATTGAATTTTCTGTTTACTATACTATTTGAATACAATTCATGTAACAAATTGGAAATCAATTTCTGTTAATCTCACATCAATCGAAATGAACAATAATCAGGACTCAGATAGAGGACTATTTAAGGGAATATACATAAGAGAATGTCAAGAGCAATATATAAATTGTTAATTGTTATTATTATTATAGAAAGTATTTGAAGAACTTCAACCCCCCCCCCCCCACTTTGTGTAAAATCTCCATCATTTTCAAAGGTAAAAGTAAAAATTCTCCTTTTCAATTTCTTAAAAATTTCATCAGTTTTCTTAATAATTTTTGGACTCTGTCTTGTCTGGTAATTCTGCAGTAGAAGATGACATTCAGAACACCAGGAACACCAGCTTCAAAGATAGATAGGACACCAGTGTCAACCCCAGCAGGGCCAAGAGCTAGGGAGGAGAAGATTGTGGTTACAGTAAGGCTAAGACCTTTAAACAGAAGGGAGCAATTGGCTAAAGATCAGGTGGCATGGGACTGCATTGATGATCATATGATCGTGTATAAACGGCCAGCTCATGAACATGCAGCTCAACCAGCCTCATTTACTTTTGGTATCAAATGACACTGTTATCCTGACTAAACTTTTGTTGCCCATTATCAGTTCAAAGTTCCTTTTCTCTTATCTTTATCTTTCTTTTTTTAATGTCATCAATTCTTTGTGAGATAATGTCATCAGATTGTCGATGTTACTTTTCTCCCTGCAGATAAAGTTTTTGGTCCTGCTTGTTTAACTGAGACAGTATATGAAGAAGGAGTAAAGAATGTGGCATTGTCTGCATTGATGGGCATAAATGGTACTGTATATATTTGTACCGTTTGAACCAATTCTCCTAAAAGCTTAAGCTGTCTGTTGGAGGCCTAATAATGATTTTATATCTCTAACACTCACTTGATCCAAGAGCCCTATGGACTTGAAGTATAGACAACGAGCGTGGCAAGAATTGAACTGATCATTTGGTTATAAGATTTTGGTACATTGTTAAGAACCAGATCTCCTAAAAGCTTAAGTTGTTAGGTGTAGGCCCAAGATTGATTTTATATCTCTAACAGGAACTATATATTCGAACCTCCATTATGGTTTGTGTTTCTGCATTGCACAATGATTGCATATTTATTGCAGCAACTGTTTTTGCTTATGGACAAACTAGCAGTGGAAAGACACACACAATGAGAGGCATAACAGAGAAGGCTGTCAATGATATATATAAGCATATAATCAATGTAAGTTTTGTCAAAACTGCCATTTAGCTAGTAGTCAATAATGGCTTTAGATTTGGATTTCTGTTCAGCTATTCTAACTCATGGAATGCAAGTTTAGATATGATTGTTATTCAATTAAAACCAATCTTTTCAATCGGCATGGTTGCAGACCCCAGAGAGAGATTTCACCATAAAAATATCTGGACTTGAAATATACAACGAGAATGTTAGGGACTTGTTAAATTCTGAATCTGGTCGCAATCTGAAGCTTCTAGATGATCCTGAGGTAATCTTTGAAAAGCTATCTTATTTAAAGGGATGGATTTGGGATTACAGTAGCTCTCCTAATTCATGTAATTAGTTTTCTCTTTATTAGTTTCCTTTTGTGCTTGCAATTTGGTAGCTTCCTTTCACTGAAAATGTAAGTTGATATTTTAATCACCTGCATGTAGAAAGGTACTGTGGTCGAGAAATTAGTGGAAGAAACAGCAAATGATGACAAGCATTTGAGACATCTGATCTCTCTTTGTGAAGGTATAAAAGCTGCCTTGGCTTGCATTTGAGTTGAGAATAGTTTCCATATTTATGAGTTAATGAATTTATTTTGTTTGGTAGCTCAAAGGCAGGTTGGTGAAACTGCTCTAAATGATAACAGCTCGCGATCTCACCAGATAATAAGGCTGGTTAGTTTTACTACATCGAATCCTCTTTTCTTTCTTTCAACCCTCATAACTAATAACGGGGTATATGGAAACACTTTCTTCCCTTTGGTATATATTGCAGACAATTCAAAGTACACTTCGTGAAAATTCAGATTGTGTGAGATCTTTTGTTGCAACCCTGGTAAATTGAAGTGTCATACTTATTTAGTTTTAATTGCATATATTAATTCTTCATTGACAATAACAAACTCATGTTAATGGCTGCAGAACTTTGTTGATCTGGCTGGGAGTGAGAGGGCTGCACAGACACAAGCAGATGGCACTAGGCTCAGAGAAGGCTGCCATATTAATCTTAGCCTGATGACTCTTACAACTGTGATCAGGAAGCTCAGGTCAGAATCGATGTTTACATTTTTTATGAGAGTTTTGGTTATTCGAAGAAGCCCTTTGTCAGTTTTCTGGCCCTTGGTAGTCTCCATTTTCTTTTCAATTCTCAGCAAATCTATCCTTCCATTGACAAAATCACCTTGGAAATTAGATAACAATGAAGAAATTACTTCTACTATATATATTATATATATAGTATCTTTGGAAGGTCTTGGAAATTGTCTTTAACATAGAATCAGCTGTTGATTTTATTGCATTTATCAACGAGCATATTATCATTAACTAAAGCTAAACACAGATTAAATTGTGTCTGGGATCCATTTTGTTTGTTAATTGACTTTTACTTTAATTACTTTATTGGAATTAGGGCCTAATTATTTATCAGAGGCAAATGCAATATGATGTGCTTTCTTCTGACAGCTTGTATTCATATAATCATATGCAGTGTTGGAAAAAGAAGTGGTCACATACCTTACAGAGATTCAAAGCTCACACGTATATTGCAACACTCCCTTGGTGGGAATGCACGCACTGCCATCATATGTACTTTGAGTCCAGCACTAAGCCATGTAGAGCAATCGCGAAACACTCTCTTCTTTGCTACCCGGGCAAAGGAAGTAACAAATAATGCTCAAGTTAACATGGTAACTAGCGATCCATAGTCATCTTTGATGGTTTGCTTTTTTTTTTAAAAACTTTTTTTTTCTCAAATTACTAAAAAATTGTATCTTTCTTTTCAAATGCTCTGCAAAGGTTGTTTCAGGCAAGCAGCTTGTTAAACATTTGCAGAAGGAAGTAGCCAGGCTGGAGGCAGAGCTGCACACTCCTGATCAATCAAGGGAAAAGGATTTGAAAATTCGGCAGGTAAATTGGAAAAGAAAAGCCAGATTATTAGTAACATGTATGATTCCATAGTACAGGATTATGTTACCATAGTACTGAATGTTGTTACTTAATTGTGTCCAGATGGAGATGGAAATTGAACAACTGAAATGCCAAAGAGATCTTGCGCAATCTCAGGTGGATGAGTTACACAAAAAGCTTCAGGAGGACCAGCCGGTCTCAAACCCAGTTGAATCACCCCATTTATCATCAGTCAAGAAGTGTCTGTCATACACTGGTGCACTACCATTGCCAAAACCAGAGAGAATAAGAAACACCACATTAAGGCAGTCGATGAGGCAATCATCTACTGCTCCTTTTACCCTCATGCATGAAATTCGCAAACTTGAGCACCTCCAGGAGCAGCTGGGAGAAGAAGCTATTCGAGCTCTGGAAGTATTACAAAAGGAAGTGGCATGTCATAGACTAGGTAACCAAGATGCAGCTGAGACAATTGCAAACCTGCAAGCTGAAATAAGGGAAATGCGTGCTGTTAGGTCTGCACCCAAGGAAGTTGAAGTTGGAAGCATGGTTTCTGTTAACAAGAGTGTTAGTGCTAATCTCAAGGAAGAGATCACCCGACTTCATTCACAGGGAAGCACCATTGCAAATCTTGAGCAACAGCTTGAAAATGTTCAAAGGTCTATAGACAAGCTGGTGATGTCTCTCCCGAACAATTATCAACAGCTAAACAATGAAGCATCGTGTAAGCAGAAAAAGGAACCCAAAAGGAAAAAGTTGCTTCCTTTGTCTTCAAGTAATTCTGCCAATCGGCATAATTTTATAAGATCTCCCTGCTCACCATTATCAACTACTCAGCAAGTTTTGGAGTCTAATATTGAAAATAGATCTCCTGAGAATGAAGATATTGTTTCAAGTGAGAATCTGCCAGTCTCTGAGAAGGAGGAGACTCCATCAAAGAGTGAAGAAGGTGGAGATGTTTCATCCAAGGAAAATAATTCAGGTTATCGACGCTCTAGTTCAGTTAACATGAAGAAAATGCAGAAAATGTTTCAGAATGCAGCAGAGGAGAATGTAAGAAGTATAAGATCATATGTCACAGAATTGAAAGAACGTGTGGCCAAATTGCAATACCAAAAGCAGTTACTTGTTTGCCAGGTATATTATGTATTAAAAAATTTTCCTGCACTGCCATTGCAAATTCTTTATTTATGCATTGTCGTTACTTGTTCACTTATGTCCTTTCATTTGCGTATGTAGGTTCTTGAGCTTGAAGCAAATGAAGCAAGTGGCTGCAATATAGAAAATGAAGAATACGCGTGCGAACTGGAGGAACCCCAAATTTCCTGGCAAATAACATTTAGAGAGCAACGGCAGCAGATGATTGAATTATGGGATGTTTGTTATGTCTCCATAATTCATAGGACCCAATTTTATTTATTATTCAAGGGAGACCAAGCCGATCAAATATATATGGAAGTTGAGCTAAGTCGTTTGACATGGTTGCAACAGCAGTTGGCAGAACTTGGGAATGCAAGCCCAGCTCATGTTGGGGATGAGCCTACTATCAATTTGTCATCAAGGTTCTGACTCTCTCTCTCTGTATTTTATGTCAATCTATTTATCTATTTCCCTACACTGAATAAAATTTATGAACTAGAATTTTTTATTGATTATAAATTTTATAATATGTAGTATCAGAGCCTTGAAACGAGAAAGAGAATTCCTTGCTAAGCGATTGACATCACGTCTGACGCCAGAGGAGAGGTATGCATTGTATATCAAATGGGATGTTCCACTTGTAGGTAAGCAGAGGAGGATGCAATTCATGAGCAAGCTTTGGACAGATCCCCATGATCCAGAGCATGTAAAGGAAAGTGCTGAAGTAGTTGGAAAGCTTGTGGGTTTTTGCGAAGGAGGCAACATATCAAAGGAGATGTTTGAGCTGAATTTTGTGCTTCCATCTGATAAGAGGCCGCGGTTAATGGGCTGGAATCCTATAACAAACTTTCTAAATTTGTAATAAATTATGTTTGTAAGTACCTTTAAATTTATGTACATGGAAATTAATTTTGACATTAAAATTGTTTAGGCCAATGTTTTCTCCAATAAGTATCTTTGTGATACTCACGTGCACACAAACACGTACATAGATAATTCTTGCTAGCAGTTCAGATTTTGGCCACATTCTTGTTTAAAGACAGCAGTTTTATATCTATTCTACGACCCTTGAAGGTCTCATGTTTTCTTTATATATATATATATATATATATATATATTTCTCTTTATATATATATATATATTTCTTTTGGTCTGAACTTGTGTTAATTGAAGTGCTCCTATTGTAATTTGGCCATGAAATCACAAAATTGAAAACTATTAAAACTTATCACTTTCCTAAAGCTTTGAGGTTAGTTGAGATAAAAACCTCAATAAATTATCACTCAAAAACCAATAACTGATTATGTTCTGAAAAAAATTATATATTTTAAAATGTTTTGGAAAAGCTGACTATGTTCATAAACAAGAAGAGGAAATCCAGTATACAAAAAGAGGTCAAAAGTGCATATGGGAAAAAAAATCTACTACATCCATAGCATTAACCTTGTGAATCTATCTTCTACCTTGAGATTTTGCAATCTAACTTATTTAGCTTCCATGAGCTACTTGATAGTAAACCATAACAATATTATTCATATCTCATTTTTTACACTTCCACTATATACCAACCTTTTACGAGAAAAAAGAAGAAAGAGAAATATATTTTTTCTCTTCTCTCTCTTCCTTTTTTTCTGTAAAAGGAAGGTGTCAATCATAGATGTAGAAAATGAAGAATAGGAGTAACATCATTGAAACCATAAGATTGTTTGATAAGGAAAGTCAACTCCATACACCAAAGAATAAAGCTATATTTGAATTACAACCAAATTAGGAATTTAGACCAAACTCCAAGTCAATTATCCACCACTGTTATATTTTTGACTGGAAATTGCTACATCATTAATGTTAACTTACGTGGTTTAAGTTCCAAAAGAAGTTAATAAAAGATGCTATTTCGAATGGAATATGTCCAAACAGCTTTACTTTATATAAATCTAGTAATCATCAACGCGTGAATTAGTATCAATTTTTATAACGCACAAATTCTAATAAAATATGAAATCTGTGGTCATGTCGGTGATAAGAGTATTATTAAACAGTTACTTCTTACTTTTTAGCCACTTGAATCTAATGCAGATTTACTCCTTATATTCTTGAGAAATCTGGGCTTCATTATTGGATATCCTAAAGCTGATTTTCCTTTCTAGTTAGTTTTAAGTATTTATGCAGTATTCTAGATTGCTGCTTCTGTAAGTTGGTGAATACGAAAGATAACATTGAAAATGAATGCAGCTAACAGACTGCTGGCTCGTTTTTTATTTTCCATTTTTGTTGTTGCATAACTTGAATATAAAACCTTTATTTATTTTTGCTAAGTGAATCTAAAACTTTTACTCTACCCTTGTTTATCTAACTAAATGGAGATGATGCATTAACAAGGATTGGGTATTTGGGTGCAGTGATAATTGTTGGGAAGATCTCCTAGTCAGATAGTGCCTAAGGGTTAGTTTCACAGTAATGCTTGTGGGGATAACTGGTCAAAGACGAAAAAAAAATTGCATTATCTCCATTTTTTTGATGATGTATGAATTGAATCTATCTATAGCTTCCTTTTTTGGTGATAAGAGTTGTTGGCTAAGATAGCTGAAAGACATATCTGATTGCAGAGTTTCATGACCGCGTACTCCTGCTGTGTTTGATCACATTTGGAGATAAGCTGATATCTGCCACACCCTGTCCAATTCTTTGCATATAATGTAGACCAGAGATTAATATCTGACCAAATCCCAGCATCACCAAGGCCAATATTGATGACCTGTTAAAATCCTTTTTAGAATCCCTTTATGCTATCACAAGAGCTTCTCACTGGTTCAAGTCTTTCTATCAAATTTTACCCTTACAGGCCATTTTTAGCAAGCAGTCGACAGTAATATATATATATATATATATATATATGTATGTATGTATGTATGTATGTATGTATATATATATATAGTTCAATACATCCAGTGAGAAGTGTTCAACAGAAGCAAGCATATGATCTCCTGTCATACGGCATTTCCAGAAGCATAGCACAAATTAAATGGTGCATAATTATATTTTTCTATCGTGCAAATGAAACATTTCTCTGTTTGTTCTTGATGGGTTGTTATATTTTTATTATATGAAATGTGTTTCTCATAAGTAACCTTCGCTAGAGCAAATATAAAATTCAAGAGAGAGAGAGAGAGACAGAGGGGATGTTAAGAAGTAAACATGATTTGATACTGCTTTGAATTAAATACAACCTTTTGCAACAACTAATGTAAGATGAGACCACACCAAAGCACAGAAATGGAATGACACATGACCACAATATCACATCCATTACCACTAGTGCTTTTATTACTAGTAAAACATATAGATGATAGAAAAAATATGATATTATTATTATTATTGTCTCTGGCCAGAATACTATGCATCTAGTGTATAATGTATGTAGCAATGAAAGCCTCTTCAAGTTTTAACTTTTAACACTTGGCACTTTCAACTTTCTTGGGTCTGGGACAGTTAGCATACTTCTTGAGATTGGGATTCTTTAGGTATTGACAGAGGCAGGGTGTGTGTTCCTTGATCTCAGAGCAGTATAATTTAGTTGGAGGAGATGAAGATGTGATTAGACTCACACGAGCTCAGCTGTAGTAGGCTGCATGTTACTGCCATTGACACTTGAACTTCAGCAAGAAGCATCACCAGCAGAGTGCACAAAGCAATGTGTTCTGCTTTCATTTTCAGCTACTGATGGCGAGGATTTTGTGTTTGACTGCGTTAGGGGGAGAGTGAGAATGAGAGGGATGATGAACTCCTTCTGTACTGGTGTATTTGGATTGAGTTTCCTCCCTATTTATACTGTGAGCTTAGTAGAAAACTAAAATAAAATACAGCATATATGAAGGGAATAAGCTATAGTTTAAGAAATTCTTTCTTATGTCATTAATCATTGAATTGGTACTTAGAAATTATATGAAAACGAGGGATGAAAGCGTGAGTAGGGGAGAGTGAACTGCAGGTTTGGCCCTATATTAAAAGGGAGAAATTACAAGTCCAGATGTTTAGCACTCAAACTACTGCTTAATGATTTCAGTAACTGTAACTGCTTTTAGATGTAATCTGCAGAAGTTCTTTTTATTTTTGTTTTAATGATAGATTTCTTTTTTTCTTTTTTTTTGGGTGTCGGATGGTAAGATTATATTACTATTTTATAATTAAGATGCGCCCGGGTTTGCATTGCTTGGCCTCACATGTCAAAGTTGCAGTTTTCAGATGTTAATGAACACTTGCGCTGTTTTAGATGCTTTTTAGAACTATTGGTGCCCCAAAAGTCAGTCCCAAGAACTACGACATTTTACCTATTGATGAAGCTTTATTGTCAATCCGGTTGTAACATATCAGGTGGAATTGCTGAAGCCTAGTCCAAATCAATTTCTGTGCAAGATTTCCTGCTGTCATTTTGTTGCACAAAATTCAAATTCTCTAATTAAAGGAGTAAAATACCAAAGGAAAAAAAAAAGATGTGCATTATAAAATTAACATGTTATATATATATATATATATATATATATCTGCGAAAAAATCTTAGTTTACATTTTAACTGAGTCTATGATGGGCCCTTAACACTTGAGTATAAGAGAAGGGAAAGAAAGGAGAGTGGGCTGGAGAGAGTAATGAGGGGCAACAAGGAGCATTTATAGCTAGTAGGAGTGGAGAGTAAGAAGGGGGTAGGCAAGAACATTTATAGCTAGTCGGAGTAGAGAGTAAAAAAGGGGCAGTCAGGAACATTTATAACTAGTGAAAGTGGAAAGTAAAAAGGGGGCAGCCAAGAGCATTTATAACTAGTGGGAGTGGAGAGTAAAGAAGGGACAACAAGAAGCATTTACAATTAGTGGGAGTTGAGAGAATAAAGAGGGGCAGCAATTAGAATTTAACTAAGGAGGTTATGGCAAATGAATAGGCACTTAGTGGAGGAAATAAATAGGAAAATGGAGGAGGGGAGAAGTCATCCAATCATTTGAGTAAAGAATTGGGGCCTTTGGGCAGGGAGGAAGCAGACCTTCGAAGATTTGTAGGTTTTTTTGTTTTGTTTTCTGTTTTTCAATGTAATCAAGAGGAGTTTTCCCTATTGTAAAGAGCTAGACTCAATTGTTTCTTTCTCAGTAAAACCAATACCTATCTATTGGTATCAAAACTTTCGATCCGGGGAGCGTTTGGATGGTATCTACATGCATGGAGAGCAGATTGGAAGTGGTGGAACGGCAGATGGAGTCCATTAAACAACGATTTCAGGAGATGAGGAAGACGATGACAGAGTAGATCGCGGTGGCCGTTTGGAATGCGCAAGTGGTTCTAGAAGGAGAAGGAAGCAATCATGGAAATTGGTAAAAGAAACGGAGAGGATGCCGATCTCGAAGTCATACATAGAGAGGAGAGGATGCAATGGGTGGAGGTGCTGTATTTTACGGGCGACGATCCACACGGGTAGTTGGGGGCGGTGACTTTGCCAATTTTTCGACGAGGACTGTTGGGGAGGTTTCAGATCGCTTCATCAAAAAACCCATATGTGGTGTTAATGAGATTGCGACAGAGAGGTTCGGTCATGGAGTATTGAGAGTAATACGAGTTCTTGTTCGCTCCACTTCGTTACGCAGATGAGGAATTCATGCGCGGAGCATTCGTGAATGGACTAAAAGATGAAGTGAAAGCAAAGTTGCAATTGTGTAGCTCAGGGGATCTCCATTCCTTGATGACGATGGCTCAAAGGGTGGAAGATAAAAATTGGGCATTGGGTCAAAATTATGGGTATTTTTCCCGAGGAGTTAGGTCTATTCCTAGTAGGCCCACATTGACTAGTAAATGGGCTAGGGCCCAAGACAACCTAGGTGGAAGGGGGTGGGGTGTTGAGCCCAATTCGTGGTATGGGCAGCGGTCCATCATATCGAACAGTGGCAGTGAAACTAAGTCTGTGATTGAGCAAGAGCCAACATGTGAGCCAACACTTAAATATGAGACTCCTACTCATGTTAACAGCAAATGTGGGCAGCTATTGATTGCAAAGTGTAGTACCGCAGTTTGTTCTTCTCCTCTGACATTTTCCAATGTGTGTGTGAAAGAGTCATTGTCAGGAATTTATTTTGGAGAAGGTGAATATTTTGGTGAGTATAAAAAAGTAAGTGATTACATGTGTCCTCTTGAATCAGATATATACATTGGAATGCTAGGCTTGCAGTTCTTGCAAGTTACTTGAATGAATCTGTGAAAATGGGGGTTCATCACTCCCACACAAGTTTCATGTTGTTTGCATTCAGCAAAATTGTTTTGAGTAATACGATATTGTTATGCAGCTACTTAGTGTACAGTTGAACGCCAAGTCAATCCTGCTAATGAACTCACAGAAAGCTTACCCCAACTTAGAGTTACCTGGCTCGTCTGGGGTTCATTTTGAGTCTCACTCATGCTTCAAGCAATGGGACTTAGGTGGAAGTTTCGTTCAATTGTTAGGGGATCCTTACTTGAACATTCACCTTGAGGACAAGGTGAAACTGAAAGGGGAGGGTATTGATGGGCCCTTAACACTTGAGTATTAGAGAAGGGAAAGGAAGAAGGAGAGTGGGCTGGAGAGAGTAATGAGGGGCATCAAGGAGCATCTATAGCTAGTAGGAGTGGAGAGTAAAAAGGGGACAGTAAGGAGCATTTATAGCTAGTGGGAGTGGAGAGTAAAGAGGGGGCAACAAGGAGCATATTTATAGCTAGTGGGAGTGGAGAGTAAAGAGGGGGTAACAAGGAACATATTTATAACTAGTGGGAGTGGAGAGTAAAGAGGGGGTAACAAGGAACATTTACAGTTAGTGAGAATTTAGATAATAAAGAAGGGCAACAATTAGTATTTAACTAAGGGGTTATGGCAAATGAATAGGCACTTAGTGGACGGAATAAATAGGGAAGTGGAGGAGGGGAGAAGGCATCCAATCATTTGAGTAAAGAATTGGGGGCTTTGGGCAGAGAGGAAGCAGACCCTCAAAGATCTGCAGGTTTCTTTGTTCTGTTTTCTGTTTTTCAGTGTAACCAAGAGAGGTTTTTCTTATTGTAAGGAGCTAGACTCCATTGTTTCTTTCTCAATAAAATTGGTACCTATCAGTTTAAAATACTTTAAGCACGCCAAACAGCCATAATTCAGTTGCTGAAAGCAAGAGATCGAATCAACATGAATTCACGCATATATCAATTAGTTTTTACAGGATTCTTTTGGTCTATTATATTATAAATCAAGATTGAAGTGGTTCCATTTTTTTTAAAGACTACAAGGTGTTCTCACATCCTTTTGTGTGAGACTAATCTCTGCTCAACGTCAGTTTGGCCTTGACCACAAGCTGTTTTAGGTGGGTTTTGGACCTTGCATTACATGTAAAGTTCGTTTACATGAAATGAAACTCAATATGCTAACTGAGCCACACCTAATGGTTGAAGTGGTTACATTTGAATTTAACTGACAGCAGTCCTAGTGTCTAAAACTACAGTGTACTGTGGGATTAATTGGCACGCTTGTGCAGCAACTTTTCAGAAAGAGGTATCCCAAGAGAGCTTAGTATTTGCCAATTCCAACACCAGGAAAATTAATAGAAAGTAGTGCTGAAGAAGCATAAAAGGTGATTACATAATTCTTTCTCAAGAAAATTCCTTTATTTCTCTTATTCCTCCAAATCCAAGTGAAAGGTTTGAGTCAACACAATTCATGACTTCAAATTTTCAACTAGTTCATTAAGGAGTACAATATCATTTTGAATGGAAAACAATTCAAAGCTTGTTTTGGTGAATATCCATTTTGCAGGGTTTTTTTTTTCATTGTGTATATTCATCACTCATCACTGTCCTGAATGATTATTCTCCATTTTATTTTTATCTCTCAAACAAAGTATTCTGATTATTATGGTGTGCTCATCAATTAAGGACTCATCCAAGCTTCTCTATTTTAAGCCAATGAGGGAATTTTTATCTTCCAAATCTATTTACCGTTAGGTATCTATGGATAGACATTCCCAATACGTATTAGGTCTTCTAGTAGAGCCAACTGGTTCAGTTCCTGTTTACAAGAATGTCTAGTACAGTAATATTATGGGATTTTGTTGCCCCCTAATTGTTACTATTTGTTAATTGGTAATGGATGATATGATAGTGGAGGATCAAGGGTGTCCCAGCCAAATACTCTAGTTCCACCAAATGGAGTGCGAGTAACTCTTCAAGAGGTTTGTAAGATAACACTAATCCCAAAGTCAACAGGGAATAATAACTGAAACCTGATAGCCTTCACAGTGAATTTAGGAACTGGGTCCAATATAGTTAAAGAACATAAGATTATTCTTCATGGAATACAACTTGTCTAGCATATGGATGAGTGCAGAATGGAGGGTGGATCAGATTCAAAGATGCAGAGAATTACTATCAGGAGAGAGGGAAGTTAAAACTAGTCACACAGAGAAAGGGAAGTTCTTTGCAAAATAGTTCCCCAACGCCCTTGCTCAAAACATAGACCTTTGACTACCCACTAGGAAGCAGGAAGGACTACTTCATGATGTTAAAGTTCTGGCAGTCACCCATACAATTACAGGAAGCAGTTCTTGCAGTGTAAACTGTATATGCTTTCTAATTGTATGAGTGAAGATCATGCTTGTGTATAATCACGAGCTATATGAACACTTCCAAGATCCGGTGTAAGGTTGGAACAGCTGGAAATGGAATAATGTCTAGTTTTTTTATTTTTTTTGTAGAGAAAAAAATTATAAAGGATCATGGATTAGTTAATGTAATAAAAAAAATTAGTTGTCATAACCACTCAAAGTTCTATGACTTCTGTCACAATAGCATAAGGGGAGATGATTGTGGAATGCGACATATATGGTGTGCTCTCATACCTCTTCAAATAGAGGAGATAAATCCTTTATATAATTAATTTCAGTCATGGTTATAATATGTTACCACTGATATTAGATAAATGTGTACAAGATGCAAAGCAGTGATATGTAATTATAGAATAAACCATGATTCTAATTTGCAAATTGCAAATGTAAAATGTAAACTGAATCCATTCAGTTCAACTACTAACTTATTTCAACTAGTTACTATTTGGTGCAAGACCTCTAGGGCAGTTTCTTTTCCCCGAAAATGGTGAGGAATGGAATAAGTGAAACACATAGCAATTGTTGATTGGTAGCTAACTCATACTGGGCAAAAAATCTTCACTTATGGCTGTCATTGCAATTACTGCCAACAGATGTCATAACTGCACACCTTATTTTTCATGCATAAACCCTTTTGCGATTATTATTTCATTTGTTAGACAGCTTTTCGCGGAGTCTGACTGTCTGACCAACTTGTCCATTTATGCTTTTCCAGATTCATGAGTTGCAAAAACATTTTTAATGTCTGCAGATAATTTAGTAACAATGTCATTAATGAAGGTAGCATCATATAAAAAGTCATGATATGTCACATAAGTAAGATTATGACTCCACCCTGCACACTCAAAAGAACAAATAATTTCATCAGAGGGACACAAGACAGACAAATATTTACCTTCAATTCATTGGAATGAAGATCATTTTTAACAGATACCATAAATGTCCAAAATTTTAAAACATCATTTTCTCAATTATTGAGATAAAAGGTGATTAGTAGCCCCAAAGTTAACTCCTTATGATTAAAAAGCCTATAAAGGGTGAAAATAGGAAATTTTGGCTTTACAAGCTTGTGCCTCAGGTTCATTATTGTCAAGGTCCAACTCTCCTAAAAGCTTAAGCTATTTATATCTTTAACACACCCCTTTATGCAAGAGCCCTCTGGGCTTCAAGCGTGGACTAACACAGGCCTACTCTACCTTGTGCTGAAATTCAACTTAATTATGAAGATTGGGGGCAGCAAGGATCGCACCCTTGACCACTTGGTCATAGAGACTCTAGTACCATGTTAATGACTAACTCTCCTAAAAGCTTAAGCTATTAGGTGAAGGCTCAAAATTGGCCTTATATCTCTAACAATTATTTTGCTTTCCAACCAAGCACAAGGCTTGAACAGCTTAAATTCTTTTAAAGGTGTAAATCATTCTTATCCTATGAATCTTGTTCTACGAATCACCAGGCATATGTTAGCAGCTATGCTGGATTAGCTAAATTGTAAGAGAAAATCTTAACTTACTAAGCAATATTGTCCCAATGAAGGAATCCACCATGTCCCCTAGCATTTGTGAACTTGTAAGTGGCACCTGAAACTGTTTAAAGAAAACTCTTAGTGTCATCAGATAGCAATAGTGTCATCAGATAGCAAAAAGACACCAATCGAACCACTCTTTACATGAAAACCTAAAATTTAGGAGCAACATACGGAAATTACAGCGCAGAGTATACCTTCATAGCCTTCAAGAACTGGATCTTCTGACAGCAGAAGTGGTGTATCTAGGTCAATGAACCTACAAAAGAGTTTGCAATATTTAAATGCATTAATAAAATAAAAGGTGAACAGTACAGAAGGAAAACAATATGAATTTATAAAAAATGAAAAAGGGTCAAAATTTTCAAATATAATGATACTTACTTAAAACACCCAAGCCCAGCCGCAAGGTGGCCAGCAAAACCCATAGCCAGTCTTGTCTCAACCATACCACCAATCATCAAATCTAATCCTGCTGCTTTTGTCTTTTCAATAATATTCAGGGCATCCACAACCCCAACTTTGGCAAGCTTAATGTTAATGACGTCCACAAGATTCCCTTCAGCTATTTTGTAAACATCAGCTAAACTTCTGCAGCTCTCATCAGCTGCAGCAGATACTCCATATCTTTTTCTTGCTATATTACTGACATATCCAAGACCATCCCAATCATCTCTATGAACTGGTTGCTCAAATAGATCAGGAGTCACCCCCATTTCTGCAATAGAAAACAAATCTAAGTTCCTAGCTTAAGTTGCCTAAAATACTGCAATAAAGTTGCACAAGTATATTGGTGCATGTGTGCATTTTCTTGTATGACAATGACAATCATTTGGATCACATATGCAGGATGGTGGAAAAACTTTAACTACGTAGATTTTAACCATGTAATTTCTCAAGAACTTCCACTGCTTCCTCAGAGTTATAACCCTCATTAGCATCAAGAATAAACTGACACTCAGGGTGGGCAACACGTATAGCTTGAAGCACTTCTATATCTGCATTCAGATTCTTGCCCACTTTGAGCTTTAAAGTCTTAAATCCTTCATTATAGTACTTAGAAGCCAATTCAGCTGCTTCAGTTGGAGAAACAATTGGGATCTGCACATATAAGTAGGCTTAGATTTCTTTCTAGCAGATAATGCTTTTTGTAAAAGCATTTTCATCATTAGCACTTCTTTGAGATAAAATAAGAACTTAACTGTTATATCAGTGGTTATCGTATTTGAAGCCCCACCAAAAAGCCTCCACAATGGCACACGAATACTATTAGCAACAGCATCAATTATTGCCATCTCCACCCCAGCCCTAACCTTCAATATTACATAGACCCCATGAGAATAAAAAATGTTTTACTGCTACAGTCATTAAGATAATCCTATAAAGTCAAAAAGATAAATAGTAGAATGACTAATGCGTAAAAGATGTAGTATCCTGATATATTTTTAAAACCTTATTCATATATTAGCCAGTTTTTCCTTCAAGAGCGACAAAATAAAACTTCAAAAGCTAAAATGAATTTCTTATGAATCCTTTTAAGTTCAGACGCCAATATCCGCCGCAAAACCTCAAGTTCAAGACTGCTTCCCCATCAAAAGCTAACAATGAATTTCTTAAAATAAAATAAAGATGGGGGAAAAGGGGTTAAATGCAATGTATGTAAATGCCAAAGAATTACTAATGTGAATGAATTTGATTCTTCTAGAAAATTATAGGGAATGTGATGGGGACTCTGAAGATAAAGAAAAAGGAAAAACATGAACAAGGTCAGCAGTTGTTAATAGAGTATCTCGGTGTCCTTATCCATCAGCCTCCATTTGGTTCAAATATTATGCCAACTGTCCCCTGCCCCCACTATATGTTCCTTGTAAATTATGAAAAAAGCATTTATTAATGCCTTTGTGCTTCTAGACTTGCAAAGCCACCATATTCTGACGTGAAAATTCTGTTAGCAATGAAAGGACTGTATCGGGCAGATCTGATGTGCAAGAACTTAATGCATGTGTTCAATGCCTGTATGCCACTAGCCCTCAATGTTTAAGCCATTAAAATAAAGTATCAGTATACAATCCCCTCACTATCTCCACTCAGTCTGAGACTTCAACTCCGCACATAATATTCTACAATCTCTACCTCACGTTTAAGGTCTCATTTACTTCAGGCTGCCCTTACTCCTCCTAGCTGGAGAAGAAGCACGTAGAAAATTGATGCAGTATTTCATGAAGGTAGACATATAATTACTTTATTCTTAACACTGTCATAATCCAAGACCCAGTTTCGGTCTCTCAGACCAACCCTGATAGAGAGCATGATCATTACAAAGAAAAAATCAGGACAATATATATATTTTTTCATCTTTCTCTTGAAATAATATTGGTTCCAGAACAGAAAAAGCTAGAAACTTTCAAACAAACAAGGATGAAACGAGGATTTTCTCAAAAGCAAGCAACGAAAAGAACCAAAGCAGAAATCTTAGGCCAAAAATAAAAGTTATAAAGGGAAAAGCCAAGCAAGTAAATACTATAAGATACAATGCTGAATTGAAGATTAAAACTTTCTCAAATTTTGTAACTATCCTTTCATTTCCTTGGTTACCAAGTAGAAGATTATAGCTGTTATTCAAAATTCAAGGAATTTGTATAAAGGGCCATGTCATACCCCAAAAAAGAGAAAGGGGGGGGGGGGGAGAGCATGTCAATTTCAGAAGTACAAGAAATGAAACAGTGATTAGAATAACTAGCAACACAAGCACTAGATAAAGATAAACATGAACTTTTTAGTTTTTACCAGAAAAAAGAAAAGAAAAGAAGATAAACATGAAATAAGATTAAGATTAATCTCACTCACTGAAGCAAATTCATACCCTGGAAGAACACCCTCAATCTCCCCCAACATGGAACCCAATGTTAGTGCAGGGCATCCCCTCAAGAAGGCACATGCCTCAGCAGCCTTGGCCATGGCTGTTGGTTGGTCCTCTGCAGTCACAAAAGGTAAAATTGGTGCCTCACCCCACCCCACAGAACCATTGCTCAACTCAACTCTAATGGCCACGTTCTCCACCTTGTCCAACCTGGAGGAAGCAATGGTAAAAGGGGCAATCAAGGGTACATTCAATGGCCTATTCTCTGCTCTATACACATTAACAATGAAGGTTTCCATCAAGTTGTTGAACCCAAAGGTGATGGGGGTTGCTGTAGGTGTAGCAGAAGCCATGGTTTTGGAAAAAGCACTAGACTTTCTGGGAAAGAACCTGGTAAATGTGATGGAATTGGAGTTTTTTGTGTTGTAGGTGAAAAGGTTAGGGGAACATAGGAGGAAACTGTGAGATAGTGACTTCACATGGAACCCAGTTGAGTCCATTTTGGTGTATTGTTGTGTAGCTTTGGAGTTTGAGAGATGGGATTGGAAATTTAAGAGTGAATGTGATTGTGATGACGTCTATGTTCAGGTGCCATTGTTAATTCTTAGTTGATGTACGACAAGAGTGTCCGCCCTATGATAAGTTTGGTGGGAATCAGAGGTGCTTCAAACCTACTTTGTTGTTTTTTCTTCCCTATTTTTGTACGTAATGTGTATCATTAATGAAAGGTGAATAATTATACACTCAGAGAGTGTCATTCACAAATTTTATCTGAGAAAAATTATTATGTTGTCATTTTTGGGATTTGGCTCCTCTACAAGCACTTTATAGAGTAATGGTTGAGATCTTAAACATGATAAAAAAAAATTAAGTGAATGAATTATCAGGTATATATATTTATTATATAAGTGACTGTACGTTTTAAAATTGTCTGTAAATTTGCAAAGTGATGGTATATGTCTGTTACATCGGAAGGCTCCTGGTGAGTATGGTATCAGAGTCACACCTTTTTTGAGAGGGGGTGCATATGGTATAAGTATTACATAGAAGGAAAATACGAGAGAATCCAAAATAACTGTGGAGAACCTAAACACTCACTCTAAAACAGATCAACTCATCTTACTCATCTCTTCTCTTTCACTTCCAAAAAATATCTCCAAAACCTTTTCATAAAAAATTGAAAACCTTATCGAATATTCCTATGTTCCAAAAGATGCCCAAATTTCTAAAATTATCACACCGTTGCTCAGCCCTTACAATATCTTTCGCAGAAAAAGATCTACTCTCAGATCTATCACGAGTCTTATTTCCGCCAAGAGACCTCATGTCAAAGAATACATCCAATCCTCCCGAATGGATCAGTGCTCCTTAGCTACTTCAAGCAAGGAACAATATGTTGATCTTGAGATTGACAGAAGCCTGATTCGGTATTGGCAGCAAGAAGGATATACTGCTCTTCACTGTGGAGCAGTCCGGCTCATTCTTTCTCTTCATGGGAGAAAAGGACTACTTGTCACCGCCATAGTCACTTTGCTAGACTCCAGCTATCTCCACTATGAAAATGTTGTGATAGGCATTGTGCTTCCTACACTCCATGCTGGAAGTGTAGTTCTGACCATGTTTCCAAACTACAATATAAGTTTGAAGAACCCTACTCTGTCACACAGTTTCAAAGTTTAAGTCCAGATCATTGGAGCAGACCAAGTACCTGAGGAACTCTCTACTACTCTCCATCATCAGATCATTTATCGACTTCAAGACCATTCTATTGATCTTCCTCTACCAACAAGCAATATTAATGCTTTGTTCGTCATTGCAAACAATCCTGAAGAAACCCCTTCTATAGTCCAGATCCCGAGAAGGATTCCTCAAGAGCAATTGAAGGAACTCATTCCTTTAGAATGGGTGACCAACTATGAGAACATGCACTTAGAGAAAAGACCCATCCAGTCTTCAAAAGCCTATTTCAGAAGATTATCAGTAGATAGAACTGTAAAAATCATTTTTAAGAAACCTGGAGAATCATCCAGTAGCAGTTCTCCGATAGTTTTTCAGACACTGTCTATCACCTTAGGAGAAGCAAAAGAAACAATCCCTATCTACAGTTTCAGACAAGACGGGACTCCTATTTACATCGACAAATATGATGGACACTTTCTCTGGGATGTTGATCCTAGCATGTGTGATCCTGATTGTGATTGTTGGATGCATTCTGGTGATACCTCTAATGAAGAAGAAGAGGAGGAGTACACCCAAAAGAAAAAGAAGAAGTGTAAGCCTCCACTGGCTCTCAGAAGAAGGTCAGACCCAGAGAATGGCCCCTGGTCTGGCATTCGCCAGAAAAAAAAAATGAACCTCTATGGATTTACAAAAGAGGTTTAGAAATTCTCAGAGAAAAAGGACTCCTTCCTCCAAAAGAATCTTCTTTAGTAACGTGGTCCCCAAAGGATACAAGCTGTCATACTTCCAGCCTGTCTCCTAAACCTATTCCATGTATGATGTTTTCCAAATCTCTGTATGAACAATAATTTCCTCCGCGCGAAAGAAAAATAGACTATGTGACCAAAGTAACCACAAAACCCTCAGTACTTCCACAAGAAGTTCAACCTGATGGAAGAGTCAAACCTTTGACTCAAGCAGAAGAAGTTCTGAATTGGCAATCAAAAAATGCCAAAGCTCAAAACACCATCTTCAAAAATCTTGATGCCAAGATAGACAAGATTTCTGTTCAGCTAGAAAATACTGATGGAAGACTTGAACATCTCTCTTCAAAGATGAGAAGGTATTACAAAAGACTTCAAGCAGAAATTTCCAGGCTAGAAGAAGAACACAGGAAGACTATTTTTGAAGAAGAATCCAATGCAAAGGATAGAGAGATCAGAAGTTTAAAAGCCCAGATCAGAGATATGAATAATTTTATTGAGGCAAAAATCCAGGAGAAAGAAAAGACAAGTTCATATATTCATTCCTTTTTTGCTCCTCCACCAGTTCTTGCCTATTATTCACCTTTTCCAAAGCCTCTGTCATACTTCTCTCCTCAACCTTTACCATCCAGATCTCTTCCAACAGCATCAGCTTACTGTAACACCCCAAAAATTAATTATTTCATCATAAATAGTCATTTTATAATATTTATGATTTTTAGAAATTTTTTTGAATTTTTCGAAAATATTAAATATTTTAATATATTCTTCGTTTTATGTGCACACTGAGCAGAGTCAGTGTAACACCTCAAAAATTATTTGTTTCATGATAAATAGTCATTTTCTAATATTTTTTATTTTTGAGAATTTTTTTGGATTTTTTTCAAAAATGTTGAATATTTTAATATATTCTTCATTTTGCGTGCGTGCTGAATATTTTCCCCGAGGCTGGTAAATTGTGAACTGTGAAAACATCGACGAGGGATCTTACTGAACCCGAGGTCGGGCACAGTTTATGATGTTCGCTGTACCGTGAAATTATCCGATGAATAATAAATACTATTTTTATTAACTGTAACTTTTGTTCATTGGATAATAGTTCAGTAAAGTGTTAATCATCTTTTCTAGAGTGTTCACTTTAAGTGACATCATCTTGATGACATCATCGTTAACTTTTCAAAAAGGTAAATTTTGGCTTCTTAAAGAAACTTTGGAGGAAGCTTCCTAGAAATTTCCTATTGGCTTGTTTGAGAAGCCAAATTTCCTCACTCTCTCTCTTCTTCTACCACGGCCATGAAGGCCATTTGGGAGCCAAAAATTTGTTTTCATTTTTATCATTTTCTATTCTAAATTCAAATCTAAAAAGTTACCATTTCTTTACTATCAATTTCTCTCTCTACATTTTCTTCTCTCATCTTTTCTCTCTCTACATTTTCTTCTCTCATCTTTTCTCTCAAGTTCTCCTCCTTCTCTCTTCTCCCCCATGCACGGCCACACACCCTTCCATACCCCCTTGGATTGCAAAAATTTAAAGTAACCATATTTTCTTAATCTTCATCATATTCTAAATTCTAGTTTGAATCTACTTGAAAGGCTTCTATCTTCATCATCTTCTTCAAGCTTCAAAGTTTGAAGTTCTAGGGTAAGATTCTTGATTTCTCATCTTCTCTTCTTCATTTTCGTTTTAATGGTCTTCATCATGACCATTTATCCTCTTTTCTCAAGCCTTGGTGTTGATTTGATGAAGTTGTAATTTCTAGGGTTTTTGGTGAGCTTGGCCGAAATTCATCAAGGAGCTTCAAGGAAGTTCTTTTCTTGTTTTCTCCTTAGGTAAGAGGGAAATTGTCCACTTCAACCTCTAATGGTAGTGAGAGACTTGATTGTGTGTTGGTTGTGATGAACCCAAGTTAGGGTTGCTCTTCTTGAATGTGTGATTTTAATGACTATGTATTGATTTTACCTTGTATGATTCATTTGATTAAATATATATGTATATTGATGATCTTGGATGAATTTTGTTAGATTGGATATATGAAATGGAAGCAAAGGTTCCTTGCCCTCTTCAATATGGCTCACGGCCATAACCCTTGAATAGGGTATTCATGATTAAAATTTTGTATCAAGATGAAAACATAATTAACCAAGTGCATGATATGTAATGTAGTGATGAAAAATTTGGGTTCCCAATTCCATTAGAAGGCTCACAGCCTCTTAGGAAAAATGGGGAAAATTTCTTGTGTTAAAATGGAAACTTGGTTAATTAGATAATTAGAATTAATTTAGGAATTCATAAAATAGAAAGAATCCAAAATGAAATTGTGTCCTAAAACTTAGAATAATTTTAATTGAAGGAAGACCATGAGTGTAAGTAAGAATGTTGAATAACTCAATTTAAATCATCTTAAGGGAATTACGTCTAAAATTAATTAATGAACTTGTTTAATTAAAATAATAAAGATTAAATGAATAATATGAGAGAATTTCTCTAAATAGGAACTTATTAAGAAGAATGTAGAAATTAAGGTATGATTCCATAATGTACCCTAAAAGTGTAATGTCTTATTTGAGGACTTGATAATATTTATTGTGGGTCCATGAGTGGGATCAAGAATATGTTGATGCTTATCTTAGTCAAATTGTGACATGTTATGGAAAAGTGTATTATTGTTGAATATACATGAATGTGTATTGAGTCATCATGCATTGTGAAAGTCTGATGGACTGTTGGTAAGGTCATATTGCCTAGGAGATTGAAACACACCTTAGTGCGAGTGCGAGTAAACTAGTGTAGGTCATATGTTGACCTTGGGGGCGTCGAGGTGTGGGTGTCTCACATATGGACAGTGGGTAGCTCCTCTGAGCCGTGGGATAAACCGATGCAAAAGCACCGACAATCCGGACCAAGACACTGTCTTATATCACGATCTAGTGATGAATGTCTTGTATAATACCTTAATGTGTACATTGATAAATTGATAATTTATAACACTTTGGCCGCGACAGCCGAGTTACAGACATGTCTCCTGATCTTTTCTCTCCAATGTTTGTGTCTAGGTCCATGAAGTAGGATTTTGATATCATACGCATGTGCATAGTGAGTCAATATATTATTTGACATTTAAATCATATGATGAATGAAATTGCTATATTATTGATGTTATAACTGCCTGAATTTATTGAGCTGTTTAATATTTATTTTCTTGATACTATTTATTATTCTTTTAATGCTATGTGGACGTCCTACACCGTTCTGTTTCTTTACTGCCATAATTGATACTGAAAGTAGGATGTCTCACATTTTTTCTGTATTTCTACTGTTCTGTCTATCTGTATGTTTCTCTGAAGAAGTCGGTGAAGAGGGGGAAGTACACGAGTTCCCTGGTTTTTTGCCTGACTTTGACTAGCACCTGTTTTGATCATGACTGCCCGTCCGCAAGGCTTTTTGGGATATGTGCGACTGACTTTCCTCGGAGGTCCGGACTGCTAGCATATCAACCTGACTTCGGATCGCTGTATTTATCTGGGAGACGTGACAGTGTCTCTAGCTTGGGAGCGTTATGATCTGCCCATCTTTACCTGTAGTGTTCGTTTACACTTAGAGTTTTATCTACCCATTCGTGACATGTAGGGTGAGCGTTACTACTCCCCACAGGAGGATTCATTCTTCTGTACTACTCAAGCCCCCGCCCATAACTCGGTAGTTCCGATGAGGGTTTCCTCTGACGAGGGAGACCCTAAAGAGGATCCAGCTACGGTTCCTTCTCTTTCTCTGTAGGGGTTGATACTGTTGATGGTCACTGATGACTATCTGTCTTTCTTTTTGGGGCCTGATGTTTTAGCTTTTTGGTGGGCTATACATGTATAATCTTTTGGGACATGCATAGTTTTGATTTTTGTATATCAGGCGATGTAACTAAACAAGTTTGATATGATTATATATATATGTATGTTGTTCGAATGTATAGTTTACTTTTATTTTACTCTTTGCTGTAACTACGTCTCGTCACTATATTTTATTATTCTATAACAAAAAAAAAAGAATTCACTGATTTAATTATATGATTACAACTCAGTAAGTTTATCTATAGTATAATGAACCAGGTCTTAGTTTATTTTATTTAGTTCTGTATTCGTACTTGATGGTGTGACGTTCCCTCTCAAAAAGGGGCGTTACACCTACTGGTCTAAACACAGAACAGAAAAAGCCACTTCTTCTAAACCCAAGAAAGCCAAAAAGAGTATTTCATCTACTGAATCTGAACCATCAAACCATTCGCAAGAAACTCAGCCTCCTTCTAAAAAACCATTCTATGAAGAAATTAAGAAAACCCTATCCTAATTGACTTTAGAACAAATTGACAATCAATTTGATTCTAGACTATCTGGATCAGAAGCCTTACAAAATGCCTCTATAGAAGATTTTACCTCTGGATATGAGACAAATGATTCAGAAGAAAAAGAAAAAAATTATGTCAACCTCTCCGACATGTTAATGACAAATACAGCTAGACCAGGAGTTAATAACGAACCAATCTATGAGTCTCCAGACGATGAAGTCATATCCTCCCCAAAAAGGTCAACCAGTTCTAAACCCAGCAATAGGCCATGGTTTACCTTAGATAACATTCCTCCGAGTAAATGGAGAAGAAGACTTATTGAATTCGGATCCTGGTTGGATACAAAAATGATGAAAACAGATTCAAATTCTTACAAAGTCATTGAAGAATTTTGCTACAGAATGACTGGCACTTTAAAAGAATGGTACCACAACCTTGGAGCTGTTAGGCAAGATCAGTTTCATAGCCTGAGTACAAGTACTGCAGTCTTAGGAACACTCCATCAAGAATTCATAGGAGATGGTGATATCATTGACAAAAAGATGAGGCAAGAATTCTTTGAAATGAGATGCTGTTCCATAAAGATCAAATATCTTGAAAAGCATTTCCAAAGAATGAGTCAAAGATTTTATCTTCTTAATGGTCTCAATGATCATAGTCTGAAGAATACCTACATGGCTTCTCTTCCACAAGAAATACAGCCAGAATTAAATAGAATGGCCATTGCCTCACAAAAGGATTTTACTACAATGTCCTTGGGCCAAATCCATCAAATGACTCTAGAGGTCATTGATAAGCTTTGCAAGCAAAATTAGTATTTCTCAGACATCATGAATCATAGGTCCAAATTCAACAAGGCCTGTAAAAAGTCTTACTTGGAGATCAAATGTAAAGAAAAACAGTGCACCTGTTCATCGAAAAAGAAAAAGGAAAAATCGAGGAACCCCAAAAAGGGGAAACGAAAGAATTTCAGGTTTTTCAGAAAAAAAGAAAGAAAAAGGTCGAGGGAAAAGTCAACGATGTTTCATATGTGGTAAAAAGGGACATTTTTCTTGTAATTATCCTAACAAGTCCGAAAAGGCGATCAAAATGATCAACTCCCTGGATCTTAAAGATAAAGATGTAGAGTCCCTCTACTCTGAACAAAGTTCTGCTGATGAACAAACTGCCTTTGCCCTGCAAGATTTCACCAGCAAGACTGAATCTGAATCAGAAACAGATTCTATTCCTATACTATCTTTTTAGGGAATCCAGAATATCAATCTGTCTCCTCCACAACCTTGTGTGAAAATATAGCTGCTGCTTACAAAGTTTGATAATGCAATCAAAGCAATAACATACATGGACACTGGAGCCCAGAGATCCATGATGAACCCAGATATCCTCCCTAAAAAAGCTTGGAGAAAGGAGATTACTTATTTTATTGCAGCTGATGGCAAAGCCTTCAAAATAGAGTTGGTGACAAAATCTCTAATAGGAATTAAATTCTTCCCAGACTGTATTATCTGGACAAAGGTTATTGGAAGCAATTTGCCAAATAAGGATATTCTTATTGGAATAGAGGTATATACGGCAGCCCACTGACTTCAAATTCTTCCCACAGGAATTAAATTCAAAAGAGAATTCAACCCATACTCAGAACACTTAAAGTTATTTTCTCTCTCTGATGCGCCAGAAGAATTTAAAGAAATCAAGGAGAAATTAGCTACCCTGTGTGCGAAAAACCATGAAGAATTCTCCCATCCAAATCCTTTATGGAAGAATAAAGATTTCTTTATTTGACTTCCTTTCAAGTTAAATGAAGACATTAACCCTACAAGGGCCACCCATCTAGGAATGACTCCTTCAGATCTCCTGCTTGCTCGACAAGAATGCAATGAGTTACTTCGACAAGGCCTTATTGAACCTACTAAGTCTGATTGGGCATGTCAAGCTTTCTATGTGAAAAAAAGATCTGAAAAGCTAAGAGGGAAAAAGAGATTAGTGATTGATTATAAACCCCTTAATCATTTTCTGAAGGATGATAAATTTCCTCTTCCTAAGTTTCAGCCTTACCAATCTTGATAAAAGAAGCTCATGTCTTCTCAAAGTTTGATCTTAAATTTGATTTCTGGCAACTTGGCATTGAAGTTGAAGACAGACCCAAGACTGCTTTTTGCATTCCAAATGCTTATTATCAATGGAAAGTTCTATCCTTTGTATTGAAGCTAGCTCCTTCTTTATTTCAGAAGGTCATGACTCATATCTTTGAACCACTGCTAAATAGTATTCTCATCTATATTGATGATATACTATTATTCTCCAAAGATATGGTGTCTCACAGGAAACTCCTGAATGAATTTTATGACTTAGCTGAAAAGCATGGGATTGTGTTATCTGAACAAAAGATCCATCTTGCTCAATCCGAGATTGACTTTTTAGGAATGCATTTCTCACAGGGATGTATCAACCTCTGCCTCGTATAGCAGAAAAACTCCTCAACTTCCCAAATGAATTCCTTACAGTCAAACAGATTCAACAATTTCTCGGAATCCTTAATTACATTAGAGACTTCATTCCAAATGGAGCCAAATTTACTAGCCAATTGTCTAAGCTACTAAAAAAGAATGCTCCACCATGGGGATCTGAATAAACACAGGCTATCTCCGAACTGAAAAAGATTACTCAGAACCCTCCAGCCCTAAAAATTCCAAGAAAAGGAAGAAGGATCCTATAGACAGATGCCAGTGATCATTATTGGGGTGCTGTTCTCATAGAAAAAATTGAAGACAAAAGGTATTATTGTGGACATGCCAGTGGTCAATTCCAAGAATCAGAAAAACACTATCATACCACTTTCAAGGAAGCTCTTGCAGTAAAATTTGGAATCAAGAAATTTGATTTCCATCTTAGGGGATACCAGTTTGAAGTTCAAATGGATAATTCTTCTTTTCCAAAGATCATTGAATTCAAAAACAAAATGCCACCAGATCCTCAGATTTTGCGACTGAAAGATTGGTTCTCCAGGTATGATTTTTCTGTTAAGCATATCGAACAAAATCATAACCTCATTCCTGATTTTCTTTCCAGATCTACCAAGCTAGTCTATATAATCACCACCACCAATATTTTTCCCCTCATCTTCATGGTAAAACCCTTACTAAATAAAGCCAAAAACAGAAGAGATTTTCCTCCTGGTCTAAATCAGTCCTTATCTCTTGCAAAAATCCAAGAATATGCTCAATCTCACTATTTTTTCTATCTCCATGAGACAATGAAGTGGAAGCATGTTACACCAGCAGTTTTTGATCCTAGAATCCCTTTTGGAGGTATTTTTGAGTTTTTTTGTGAACCTGGTTTTGATATCTGTGAAGCAACCTTATGGTTAATCTGGTGTGTAACTGTTCAATATTCCGTTCCATTAGCAATAAAGACACTCGCAGCTTATGATATTCTCACTCATCTTGATAAAGAAGATTATTACTTTTGGACAGCTCTTGAATGGTTTTCCCCTCTTGATTGGTGGAGAAAAGAATTACAAAAGATAATTAATTTCAAGAGGCACCTAGGATACTCTGAAAAGCAGATTGAAGTTAACTTCCATTATCATAATTCATCGGCCTTATTTCCAGAATCCACAAGAATTGTTGTGGTCCAGAAATGAAGCTCATTTTTGGGAAACATTTAGAAATATCCATTAGATGAAAGCCACAGAAATCAGCTTGCTAGACATCTGTGTGAAATCAATGGTTATCATTCCAGATCTCCTAATCCTGATCAAGCCAGCTCATCACAAAAGCCAAAAGGATCCTATCCAGATGCACAGCTCACACCCATAATTACACAACCAGACAAAGACGAATCAGTAACAAGAGAAACTTTCCAAGATTCTCAAATCCATAATGAAGATCTGATGGAAGAATTATTATGGAAAAAGATAAAGTATTGGCATCCAGTATACGGAAGTATCACATCTGAAGAAGCAGCTGAATTAAATATTAGTGACTAAGCACCCTTATGAAAAGTAGTGTTTCTATTTTAGTCATGTCATTACTTTCAGTTCGTTTTATGCATGAGTCATAAGTCCGTGTGTTTTCTTTTATTAGTCAGCTTTATTAAAAGTTGCTTGTAATAATTGTGTGCTAATTGTAAAGTTGTTTGCTGATGTAATCCATGACGAAACAAGAAGCTCTTCACCTCTATAAAATGTGGCAAGCTCTCTTTGTTTCGATAAGAAAGAGTTTGAATAAAATCCAGTATTCAAAACTCCATGAGTACTCACTAAATCTCTTTTTTCTCTCTGAAAACCTGATATATAATGCTTATACCATAGCCCTATTCAGATATGCAAGTATGCTCTACACTCGCCCTAATAAAGGGATCTTGTGTAACAGAAAGCCTCTGACTATGGATCCATGCTACGGTCCTCCCCTTCTAATAGATGGATACTAGGTTTTTGCCTTTATAAGACATGAGAAAAGCTATGGAAGCATAAAATTGTCTGTAAATTTGCAAAGTGATGGTATCTGTCTGTTACATCGAGAGGCTCCCGGCGATCAGATACTTTAGAATAGTCAAATTCTCATTTCTTAATAGTCATTGTCTATTATAAAAATGAAAATATAATGGTTTTATATATGTCATTTGATTAATGTAATGCTTATTAAAAAATTTCTTAGTGTTTGTGAGGATGAGAAATTACTACATGCACTTTATTCATCTGTTGATATATGTAAAAACATTATTTAGTCAAAGGTACATTTTTAATATAATTTATATAATTCTACACATGTTTAAAATTGAATAGAATGTCTATAGTAAGTTGTGTTTATATACAAATTTCTTCACACATTTCACATATTTTAAAGTGGATTTACTTGGACTATTTAAAAAAATTTATAGTAAGATGAATGTGTTATTTAATGACTTACATCAAAATCTATGAGAGATTTGTAAATATATAAGTGTGAGCAAATACTAGTGATGGAAGATAACCAAAATAAAATTGTTTTTATATCCTAGTAAGAAAATTTATACTGCCAAACTGATATATGTTAGTTTACAAGTCCTCTTTTTTTAAATCTTACCTTTAATTTTTTTTAATATGACTATTTTGTTATTTTGTATTAGATCATTCATGAGACATAGTTAAAATTTTAAGCGCATATGCTTTGTACGTCCTTAAGTTTACAACAGTTTTGTTCTCAACTTAACCATCTTTTATTGTGAAGTAAATATTTTAGCAAATTCATTTGTTTTCAACTTTGTTTACGCATAATAGCATACTAAATATGAGAAGTATTATCTTTTACCTAAGAATGCCAAGTATATAATACCAACCAAAACAACATAATTGGTGCAAAGAATAATTTCTAAAAGCAGGTTAGAAGTTCCATTTTTTTACTCCCCTTTACTTACTAAAAAAATGAAAAAAAGACCAATTACTTTGTTTAAAAATGTAAATCTCCAATTTTATGGGATGTCCCCAAAGGGACTAAAAATGTAAATCTGGCTTGTATACAGCCTGATTTTCATGTTATGAATTTTTCATATTATGATTTTTCCGTTTCTTCATTGTAGCCTGCCCCAACCTAAATTTTGTCCACTTGATATTTGCTAGATCTAATTCTAGGTATTATATATGTAGTTCAATAATACTTATTAAAGTTTTGATATTTTTATCATTAATAATGTATATATCTCTTTTCATATTTTTTAATATTATTTATTATATATTTTTTATATCACTTTTCTCATTTAATTTGATACTTTTAAAAAAGATATCAACAATATTTACATCCCTTTTAAGAGTATAAAAGTATCTTTTTCTTATTTATTATCACTTTCACCTAACTCAAATAATTAGAATGAATATAAATGTAAGTAAAATTAAAAATTTACATTTATTAATTATTAAAATATGAGTTTAATTTTGATACATTATCAATATAAATTTTTTTATATCATTAATTAATTATACATCATTATATATATAATTTTTAAAATAATTATTATAAAAATTAAATATTTTTATAAAATGATAATATATAATTAAATAATAATATAAATTTTTTTATATTGACAATATATTTAAATTAAATTACATTCTTAAAATATTATAAATAATAACAATATTTTAGTTTTGATGAGCAATCATTATACTTTGTTTAATTAATAACACCACATTCTTAAAATATACTTATAATTAAATAATAACAATATTTTAGTTTTGATGGGCAATCATTATACTTTGTTTAATTAATAACACCACGCCCCTGCTATCATTGATGACATTAACTTCAGATTCTTTCCCTTCACAGTATATTCGTTGAGGATTGACTAAACACCCAAATAAATTATAAAACAATGTGTATCTTTGCAAAACCAAAAGGACAGAGTGAACAGACAGAGTGTCCAAGAAGCAGAACATGGGTCTGACCTTCTGGCGGAGTACACAAATGACAACGTGGTCAATGATCCAAGGATATACCACGTGATTTATTGTTGATGGATTTACTCAAACAGTTAAAACAGGTCGGTCTAATCCGTTCGGCCGGTTCAGGTCAGATTAGATTTAGGTCAAGCTAAATTAAGTTATGTAAATTTTGAATTAGTATTTTATTAATTTAGCACCATTTCTAATATACACCTAGCACGGTGTATGGTGTATTTAGTGTATTTCAATCATTAATTATATTAAAAAACATATCAATGTCCTATAAGCTGTTTCACTATTTACTGTCACTATTTATTGTCCTCATCAAAAATATTATTTACGTCAAAAAAATATTGTTCATATTAGAAAAAATACTATTCATGCAGAAAAATATTATTCATCACCAGAAATTCACATTGTTCTTACTGGAAAAAATATTGTTTATAGTCAAAAAATTATACTATTTATAGTCAAAGTTACTGTTTATGCAGTTATTATTTTATTTTTAAGTTACATAATTATGTAAAAAATTATTATTAAAATAATATCGCTTAAAACTATACTAGTCTTTATATTTTTTATAAATGATTGTGCATATTAAAAACTCTATAGATTTTATTGTGTGTAAATATTACTAGTTAAAATCAGTAGAATTTTTAGTATATACTGATTATTTATAAAAAATATAAGGACTAACATAATTTTAACTGATATTATTTTTACTTGTATTATTTACACAGTTATACAACTTAAAAAAATAAACAATATAACTTAAAAAAAAGATAGTGGGAAGACTGTAATAACTGGCGGTGAATAGTTACTAGCCGTGTAAAAAATGATAGTGATGATGTGTAAAAATAATAATAAAAAAATTAACCTAAAAAAACTAACTTAAAAAAAACTAACTAAAAAAAATTAACATAAAAAAAGATTAACTTAAAAAATAAATCTTACTATTGCAAGGAAAAAATAAGATGTATTATACACGTAAAGTTAATAGGATGTATAATAGCACCCGCCTTCGTTTAGTCTATCTTTTTTGTAATGTTATTAGATTGGGTTGGTCCAACTTGTTTGAGTCAAATTAATTTGAATTATTTTTAATTTTGAATTAATATTTAATAACACAATCCAATCATTTTATTAAATTATTTAGACTAACCCATCAGACGTGACTCGTTTTAACGACTCTTACTCAAATATAGATTAACAATGGATTTTAATGAAAGGCTATCGCTAGAAGGTTGCTCATAAAATTGAAATATTTCCAACAAAAATGCCATGGCAGAGCAACTTAAAGAGTGGGAACTTGAAGGCCATGGTAACCAAGATTGTTAGAATTTTTCTATAAATTCTAGTGGGTTGCAATCAATTGTGACATTTTATTTTGCTAAAAACGAGCTGATATTATGATCTATTCTATGATACTTAAGCCCACTAAAATGTGATTAATTACTAAGGGACTTTGGATACTTAATTTTGATATATGTGGGAGACAATGTGGGCCTAACCACTAGGCCCATAATGGGAGGTGCCTAGGGTTAATAAATAGCGTGGCTAGGTCCCCTTTGCCGTCACGTCTTTAGATTGCTCTCTAAGTTTGTCCCATTGAAAACCTAGAATTTGGAGTGAGTGATCAAGCAAAGAAAGACTTGGCCTTTTGTTCCAAGGATATGTGCAACATACGTGCAACACAGAAGTAAATTCTGGTTCATCGAATCATGTCTTCAACAAGTAAGTTATTAAAACAGTGTTCTAATTTCATATAAAATGCGCCTTTCTTGGTATGTTTTTCCTACATTTGGTATTAGAGCAGGTTTTATATGTTTTAGGACCTGATTGTTAATTATCTTATGGGTTTTTTCAATTCATGTATGGGTTTGTTTTTCAATTCATATTGCTGTATGGGTTTTTTAATTCATATTGCTGTATGAGTTTTTCAATTCATGTATGGGTTTGTTTTTCAATTCATATTACCGTATGGGTTTTTCAATTCATGTATGAGTTTGTCTTTCAATTCCTATTGTCGTATGGGTTTTTCAATGCCTGTATATGGTTTTGAAAAATAAAACAAATAAATGTTAAACTGGCTTTGTTGGGATTCAAACATAAGTGCATAAGGAATTATGCAAATGCACGACCACTGCACCAGATTGTGCTATTATGGTTTTGTTGCGCTAAATATATATATAAAGGCACATTAACATTTTGAATGTGCGTTTTACTTTTCAAGATTGCTATTATTTATTTATTTATTTATTTTTTCTTCTTTTCTTCTTTTTCTCCTTTCCTTTTTTTTCTTGTAAATTTATTGTTAATATATATAAATATATATATTTTTTAAGTTGGATCGTGAAATTAACATGCTTTAATAATTCTTTAACAAACCGTTTGAGTACAAAACATGTTGGGAATGCTTTGATATATGATTCTCGAGCAAGAGAAGATGATGATTCCTGTGCAAGAGTTTTTATGGATTGCTATGAGTCGTTACCACCAAAGTGGAGCCACTTGTATCAGTTCATGGAAGTCTCTTTGTAATTGAGGAATGCTTTTAACCATTGCATGCAGTTACCTACCCAAAGGGGGTTATTGTGTGTAGTGATTGAAAGTTGATTTGAGATGGAGTTATTGGGGAATATGTTGGGCTAAAGGGACTTGTCTGCCCAAAGGAGACAACTTTCTAAACCCAGTGTATACTCATGGATTAACCCATCTGAGATTTTGACCCAGTTTATGACCTTGTTTGTGCATTCTGCCCAAAGGAGAATGTGCCATGATATTAGCCTCATTATGATAGCTTGTTTGCATTTTGAGCTATATCTTGCCTTGTAATGTGTTCTAATGCATTCCTGTTTTGACTTAACAGTGAACTTTTCTGTGAACAATTGTTCTCCTTCTATTGAGATCCTGAAAGGATCAAATTATGGGAAATGGAGGCAAGATTTGGAATTCTCTTTAGGAATTGTTGATCTTGATTTAGCTTTGCGCGAAGACAAGCCTGTGATAAATAAGAATAGTATGCCTGAACAGAAGGAACTTTTGGCTAAGTGGGAGAGGTCTGACAGGTTGAGTCTGATTGCTATCAAGAGGACCGTCTCTGAACATCTTTTGAGTGGTCTTCCAGAGAAAGGGACAGCTAAGGGGTTCCTCACCGCTCTAGGAGAGAGGTACCAAGTATCTGACAACGCTGAGTCTGGATGTCTAATGAAACAGTTAACGAACATGAGATATGACAACATTGGGGGCGTGAGGGAATTCATTATGAAGATGGTTCACATCCAAACCAAACTGAAAGCCCACCAAATTGACCTTAATGAAAAATTCATTGTTGAACATGCCCTAAACTGTCTACCTGCTGATTTCACACAAATTAAAACTGCCCACAATACCATTGGTGAGAAATGGACTGTGAATGACCTCATTACCAAATGTGTTGCTGAAGAAGAGAAACTCAAGAAAGAAAAGAGTGACATAGCCTTATTATCTATCCATGGCAAACCCACTTCTGGTAAGGGAAATTGGAAATATACAAAGAGTGCATCTAATGCTTCTCATAGATATCGAGGTTCAGGGAAACCAGGTAAGAGTCAGCATCACAATGTAGGAGGTCCTCAACCAGCTATCTTTAAGAAAAGCATTTGATGTTTTTGGTGTAAGGAGAAGGGGCATAAGAAAACTAATTGCAGTAAGTTCAAGGCTTGGTTAGAGAACAAGCATAAATCGGGAGGTAATAACTTAGCTTTTGTCTGTCTTGAGTCTAATCTAGTTGATGTTTCTATGAATTCTTGGTGGCTTGATAGTGGTTCCACAACCCACATTCTTTGTGTCTTTACAGGGGTTCGTAAAATCGAGGGAGCCCAGTCCGAGGGAAAGCAAGCTAAGAGTAGGAAATGATCTTGAAGTCTTTGTAGAGAAAGTGGGAGATCTCAGCCTAGTTTTAGATTCAAGTTTTGAATTGATTTTGAAGGATATTTTTTATGTACCCTCTTTTAAGAGAAATTTGATTTTCGTTTCTTGTTTAGACAGACTTGGTTTCAATTTTACTTTTGGTGATAGGAAAATAAATATGATGTTGAACTCCCAAATTGTTGGTTATGGATCTTTAGTGGATGGTTTATATAAATTATCTTTGGCTTCTGATAATTTTTCTTCATCTTTAGTTGTTGAGAATTCAGTTGTTAAAAGGTCTAAAGTTGAGAAAAAATCTTTTATGTTGTGGCACAAGCGCTTAGGTCATATTTCTAAGGAAAGGGTTGAGAGGTTGACAAAGACAAATATTCTACCGTCCTTGTCTTTTGATGATTTGGATCCTTGTGTGGATTGCATTAGGGGAAAGTTTACTAAGACCAAAAAGGTAGGTGCAACTAGAAGTTCAGATCTCATAGAAATTATTCATATAGACATTAATGGGCCCCTATCTTCTACATTTTGTGGTAACAGGTTTTTCATTACATTTATTGATAATTTTTCCCGATATGGCTATCATTATTTGATTAAAGAAAAACCTGAAGCTCTTGAGAAATTTAAAATTTTTAAAACTGAAGTGGAAAAGCAATTGGGAAAAATTATCAAGATTGTAAGATCTGACCGTGGTGGAGAGTATTATGGTAAATATGGTGTCGCAGGGCAACATATGGGACCATTTGCTTTATACTTACAGGATTGTGGAATAGTTTCACAATACACCATACCTGGGAGTCCTGAACAAAATGGTGTAACTGAAAGGCGTAACAGGACACTTAAAGATATGATGAGAAGCATGATGAGTAGATGTAACTTGCCAGAATATTTGTGGGGTGAAGCCTTGAAAACAACCCTTTATATTCTTAACGAGTTCCCATCAACTGTTCCCAAAACTCCTTTTGAACTCGGACGGAAGAAAACCTAGCTTTGAACCATCTTCGAGTCTGGGGTTGCCCAGCTGAGGTCAAAATTTATAATCCATTGCAGAAAAAGACAGATCCCAAGACGAGTCGTTATTTTTTCATTGGATATCCGGATCGCGTTAAAGGATACAAGTTCTTCTATGCTGGTAAGGGGAGTAGAATTGTAGAGTCTATGAATGCTAAATTTCTGGAGCTTGATGTAGCAGATCCTATTGTTCAACCTGATGTGACTGATGTTCTTTCACCTGAGACCGTTTCTTTGCCATTACCTGTTCTTGTTGATAATATTCTGACGATTGAGACTAGGGTCCCAATTGTTCCAAAGGGAGACCGAGGTTCGACGGGGATATAGCTGGCTCTCGAATGATGATATACTTGATCCTCCTGCTGTGGTTGAGCTTCCACAACCCATTGAGCCAGTTGCACAGATTCCCTTGAGGATGTCAACTAGACAGAGGCGACCAGCTATAGGTGATGAGTTTATGGTCTATCTCAGTGAGGATGCATATGACAATGGAGATATTGTTGATCCGAAGAGCTATCAGGAAGCTGTATCTTGTTCACAATCGAAAATGTGGAAACGTGAGATGAATGAAGAGATGCAGTCTATGTCAGTCAATGATGTATGGGAACTTGTTGAGTTACTTGAGAATTGTAAGGCAATTGGTTGTAAATGGGTTTTCAAAACAAAGAAAGATTCAAAGGGTAACGTTAAGAGATTTAAGGCCAGACTAGTGGCAAAGGGTTTCACTTAGAAGGAGGGCATTGACTTTACTGAGACTTTTTCACCTGTATCGACAAAGGATTCCTTTAGGATCATAATGGCTCTTGTAGCTCATTTTGATTTGGAGTTGCACCAAATGGATGTGAAGACTGCTTTTCTGAATGGTGATTTGAGTGAGACAGTATACATGCAGCAACCTGAGGGTTTGCATATTGGTGGTAATAAGGACCTGGTCTGTAAACTGAAGAGGTCAATTTATGGTTTGAAACAAGCTTCCAGGCAGTGGTACTTGAAATTTGATAAAGTGGTGACTTCTATGGGGTTTGAGGAGAATAAGGTTGATCAGTGTATATATCTTAAGGTCAGTGGGAGCAAATTTATCTTTCTTGTGCTATACGTGGATAATATATTACTGGCTTCTAATGACCTCGGCATGCTGCGTGAGACAAAACAGATGTTGACTAGATCTTTTGACATGAAAGACCTTGGTGAGGCTTCTTTTGTGCTGGGGATCGAGATTCGCAGAGATAGATCACATCATACACTCGGGTTATCCCAAAAGGCCTACATCGATAGAATCTTAGAGAGATTCAATATGCAGAATTGAAAACCTGGAGACGTTCCGGTCGTCAAAGGTGACAGATTCAACAAGGATCAATGTCCTAAGAATGAGATTGAACAAGTAGAAATGAATAATAGACCTTTTGGTAGTGCTTTGGGTAGTCTCATGTATGCTCAGGTATGCACTAGGCCTAACATCGCTTTCATAGTTGGCGTTCTTGGTAGATACTAGTCAAACCCTGGGAATGATCATTGGATAGCTACTAAGAAAGTAATGAGGTATTTGCAGAGGACCAAAGAGTATATGCTTGTATATAGGAGAGTTGACAACTTGGAGATCGTGGGGTACACAGATTCAGATCTTGGTGAGTGCCCTGATGATAGGAAATCGACTTCTGGATACATCTTTATGATGGCTGGGGGTGCGATATCCTGGAAGAGTAAGAAACAAACTCTTGTTGCCTCTTCTACTATGCAAGCAGAGTTCATTGCTTGTTTTGTCTTCTTTCTACTTATGCCATTTGGTTGAGAAATCTTGTGACGGGACTTCGCATTGTGGATTCCATTGCTAGGCCACTTAGGATTTTCTGTGACAACAGTGCTGCAATGTTCTATACAAAGAACAATAAGAATTCTAGTGGTTCTAAGCACTTAGAGTTGAAGTACCTGACTGTTAGAGATCTTGTGAAAAAAGGTTCTATAGTGGTAGAACACATTGACACAGATTCCATGTTGGCTGATCCCTTAACCAAGGGACTCAGGCCCATTGTTTTCAAAAGACATGTTGAGAACATGGGCATTGTGAATTCTTTTCATGTGTTTGGTTAGTGGGAGCTTTAGTTTTATGTTATTTCCTCTTTTATGTTGTTAGATTCTTATTTTGAATTTTAGGAAATAATGTATTGATGATATTTTACATTTGATTTGATGAAATAAATGATGAGATGAATTTTATTATAAATTTTTTTAATGTGTATATCAAATGTGAAATTGTTAGAGCTCGGTGTCGTTAGGACTATTGTGCCCGTAGTTGATACCGATTTGGAGCTGAGGCATGATGGTTTAGTGATAAACCATGTAATTTCTCTGGCTTCTATGCATTTAAGAGAAATTAAGGACTGACAAAGAAAATGATGGTATGACTTTTTAATCACGTTGGCACGTCATTTTCTTGCCACACTCCACATTCATGACTAGTCGACAGAATCAGTGATATTTGTAACCATGGAAGGTGTTGCATCAATAAGAGATGCAATTACCGCCATGATTCGGTGTTACATGGCTTTTGTTGGATGAAGTTTTAATTAGGTGTTGTATCTTGGGATCATATGTGTTGTGGTCACAATATGCTATTAGCTCGAGAGTCGTTTTCAAAATATATATATATATTTTTAAATTGAAAATACACAATTGATTTTGCCCAAGTGGGAGAATGTTAGAATTTTTCTATAAATTCTAGTGGGCTGTAATCAATTGTGACATTTTGTTTTGCTAAAAATGAGATGATATTATGATCCATTCTATGATACTTAAGCCCATTAAAATATGATTAATTACTAATGGGCTTTGGACACTTAATTTTGATGTGTGTGGGAGACAGTGTGGGCCTAACCACTAGGCTCATAATGGGAGGTGCCTAGGGTTAATAAATAGCGTGGCTAGTCTCCTTTACCGTCACGTCTTTAGATTGCTCTCTAGGTTTGTCCCATTGAAAACCTAGAATTTGGAGTGAGTGATCAGGCAAAGGAAGACTTGGCCTTTTGTTCCAAGGATACGTGTAACATACGTGCAACATACGTGCAACACAGAAGCAAATCCTGGTTCATCAAATCATGTCTTCAACAAGTAAGTTATTAAATCAGTGTTCTAATTTCATATAAAATATGCCTTTCTTGATATGTTTTTCCTACATTCAAGATCGCCAAGAACCTCAACCGTGCTCTCAACTTGGTCCACATCGGTACCATCGTCGGTGCTGGCGTCAGTTGGATTGTGCTCTTTCTACCTTGGATTGTCAGCAACATGTACATTGTTGGTGGAGGGTTGTGGTGGAGGTGAAGTGCCCATGGGAGGAAGGTGACTAACGTGGAGGCTTGAGCTCAGGGCCCATGGGAAGAAGGTGACCTGCGTGGAGGCTTGAGCTCAGGGCCCATGCAGGAGTTGGTCTACCATAGTGATAGGACGGTGAAGGTTTCATCTGAACGGGGGGGTTTTGGAGTCTTTTACCAGCAATTTTATGTCCTTTAGCTGCGGTTTATAACTACGGTTAAATGACTAGAATTTTAGGCATGATTAAATCGGTGTCAAAGAAGATGGGCTAGTGGGATACCGAAAAAGTAAATTAAAAGGTAAAGGCTAAGGCTAAAATTAATTAAGGACTAAACTGAGATACACATAGAATTTGATTATAAATAAACTAATGGAACATTTTATAAATGAATTAGTCCAATAATAAAACTGTTGACCAAATAGCCTACCATAATAGCCACCCTAGCCCTTTGGTCGTCCTTGAAAACAAATATACATCCTTGCGCGGATTAGGTCCACTACCTACCTGCTACATCAAATGATTTAAATTGCATTTGGACATATAGGTTTCACGTGAGTCTCGTATCTTTGGACCATACAGTTTATAAATGAATGGTACATAAAAAAAAAGGAAATGATAGTCATACATCATTTTCATGTTCACATCCTTTTTTAAACTTATTTTAAATAGATATGATTAAATAAGAGAAAATAAAAAAATAAATATGATAAATAATATTAAGAGAAGTATAAAAAAAAATATATGTATTATTTGTAGTAAGAATATCATAATTATAAATTTTTTTTCCAAAATAATAGAACAAATGTATTTGGATCAATAAAGTTCACAAATGAATGGTCCATCCAAAAATTTTCCCAATAGTGCAGCAATTTTTTTTTCCTAATTAAAGCGGATTGATAGTGTTATTTGGCTTCTCATGTTAAAAGGAAGAGATATTTTTAATTGCACATAAATGTAATACATCATATTTACATATAAAAGATAATAAGTTAGAAAAAAAATGAGTCTCACTAAACTCACTCATTATAAAAAACTATCATCTCTCTTCAACTTTTTGTAAATGTATATAAATCTAATGTGTTACATCTGTGTGCAACCAATAATTTCTCAAAATGCAAAGTCTATGAATAATTGCTTGTACCTCCAGTCTTCTTATTCTAACTTTGTTGAACTGCTCAATAAAGAAGGGTGATTTTTCTCGTATAGATGTATACTCATTTCACATCTTGATGTACATAAAATTTCTCTTAATTAAATTGAAAATAAATACTGAAGAGATAGATCTAGAGAACAAAAAGTTCTACTTAATTTGTTGAATAAAACGTGAAACTAAGTAAGAAAGTGTTGATGAAACATTGTGAATTTACACTAACACCCTGACCGGTAATTTTAACCTAATCTTACAATCATTTTTTTTCATAAAAAACTGTACAGATTTAATTCTATTATTGCTATGAGCTATTTACATAGTGCTTGAATTCATACATTTTTCATTCTTAAGGGGTGTCAAATTGGGTCGCCCAGCCCATTCGGAGTCGAGCCATTTTCGAGCCAGTCTATTCGGGTTATGTAAGTTTCAGCCTGGTATTTTACTAACCCAGTCCAATCCATTTAACTTTATGTAGTGTTAAAAAAGTGGTGGCTGGCCGTCTATTCTATTCGACCATTCATTAAATGTAAGTTTTCGAGTTGACATTTTGTTAGCTCAACCCATCTATTTTGTCGGGCTATTCAGACCGGCCCATCGAGTTTGGCCCATTTTGACACCCCTAATTCTTATGCAATGCGTTGCCCAAACCATCAAGGTTAGACTAACTAATATTGAATATACATTAAGGTTCGAAGGCTATAGTTTTTTGTTAAGATTTCCTTAATTATGTGACATGCTGCTAATTGGCCTATGTACCAATATGATATCAATGACTAATTACGAAGAATCTCTACTTGACGTGGATTGCATGAAAAACCCATAGAATTGCATGCCAACATAGCAGACTCATCCAGATTCAAGCCATAGATTACTTACTTAAGAGTGGTAGCGGGAATGGAAAGCAATCCTCAAGTTAAACCCCAAGGCATTCCTTTCTTCAGTACTGAGCATAGAATTCCCCATGCTTATGCAAGAACAATATAAAAATGGTTTAATAAATGGCAGCACAATAACACTATCTGTCAAGAAGGAACTATGGCGCACAATACATTATCTGATTCTGATGATGAATTTACCATAACACAGGCAAAGATCTTTCCACATGGAAAGCCAATACATGAAGTTCTAGGAGGAGGAAAAGGTACCGTTAGTTTCATCTTTGTCACTTTCTCTGACATTTTGTTTTATGAATTCATGTTGGACAATAGCCCCGCAAACAAAAATAGTAGGAAAGGACAGGCTACATATTTGGCAATAACATATTCATTGGTAAATATTGCACTACATTTTCACTTGTGTTTTGCCAGCAACACATGAGAGGGTTAGTCTTGCAAAAGTCACTAATCATTTTCTTTCTTCTTTATTAACATTAAACTAGTCAGGTAGAATTTGGTGTGGCAAAGCTATCGATCCAATATTAATAGAATCCAATGCTTTCATGCGCCAGTTTTTGGGAGCAAATGCCTACTTGAGAGAACCGCCAAAATTTGGTGTGGCAAAGTTATCAATCCAACATTAATAGAATCCAATGCTTTCATGCGCCAGTTTTTGGGACCATAATTTCTGTGGTTGAGTTCTTTCTGTGTAGTTTGGTACAATTATATTTGCATAAAATTGAAACAGAAAGTTTAAACTCTAATTAAAAATCAATACAAGTAAGAATTGACATTTTGTTTGCCTTTTTATCTACTGTGAAACTTCTATATTTTATTAGGTTTCTTTAAACAATGTGATATAGCGAGAGGATAACCTCAAATCGAAGCAAAGGCATCTTCAATTATGCATAGCATAACCACCGTTTCCATTGTCCACTTCTAGCATTCTTTTCTATCTTTTTCCCATTACCCAAGTCTTCAAACATCGGATTCTGGTTATCCCATAATGTCGCCCCCAAACCAATGTTTCAAAAATTAAACCAAAAATTGAACTTGCAACACATTTGGATCATAATTTGATTGATTAAAATTTAAATAAGTTAAATTTGTAGTTGAATCAAATAATATTCAAACCAAAATCATATATAGTTCCCAGTTAACTAGCCAGTTTAGTCCGATTTTAAAACATTACCCCAAACACTCTTATATGGTATGAGATATAAGCATAATGTGGAGATAGCAATATCCACTCAATATATCATGTCATCTTGGTTGGCTATGCTTTGGGTACATAGAGATACACGTGTTGCGTTCAAGACTTAAAGAGAACACAAAGACTTTATGTGACTGCAGTAACACCAACAATTTGATGAAGGATGATTGTATAAATATCCATTACTCTATTCTACCATCAGATACCACCTAGTAAATCATTGACACATATCATCAGGGAATGACAATCACCCCACCCCAGAAATCCCCTCCCCCCACACTCCTTTTCTCCCCAAAAAGGAAAAGGAAATGGAGAACGAGAAGGAATCAAGGAAAGAAATACACACATTAATAATACAACTTGCAATTCCCTGACAAGTGACAACTTATATTAGTTCTCTTGTTTTTAAGCATTCAGAACATGTTTGGAGGTCATAATTGAACATTAATCTTTGTTTTTCCCTCCAAAAGAAAACTTGAGAGAAAGACCCGTTGAAACCTTTATTAGAACAGACCTTACAAATTATTAATTATAAACAATCAATATGAGTTCATTCTTTTGTTGCGATAACCAAATTTGAGTAGGTTAATCGACCCTTCAAAATATATACATAATAAAGCTCATTTTTAACAAAACAAAGGTGCTATTGGTACTTCTGGCATATTCTCCCTCCTTTATTGCTACACATTTAGCATCAGTATTCATTGTGCAATTCAAATAACTAATTCAACTAAGCAAGTGCTGTAGGATTAATAATCCCTTAATCTTCAGTAATCAGTGTCCCAGTGACCATCAGTTCTATACATTAAATGATATTATTCGTGAAAGATTAAATAACACTTTGAAGCCCTGTGTAAAAGTCAACTAGCATACAACATTTGTGAAAGGTCAAAATTATTCGTGATGCCTAGAACTAAATATGAAAGAAATGACTAAAAATGCATGAGTCTCCCACCATTGTGGAGTCTTGGGAGGGTCATATGTATGCAGCCTTACCCCTGTAAGAGGATGGGTTGTTTCCGCAACTAGAACCCATGATACAACTCCAATATAAAGAAATGAAGATAATAATCATAAAAAAAATAGAATCTGAGAGTAATAACATATTAAGCCAGGTGAATGTTCCAAAATTCATACATCAGACCTGAAAACCTCAAGCAAGCACCTGATTAGATTCCCGCAATCTCATGGACTTGGAATGTAGCCTCTCCATGAAAGCTGGATTGGCTCGGAGTCTCTCCTTCACATATGAAGCCCGGGCATCATCTACCAATTTGTTAGCTTTCCCGGCCTCCTCAATGAGAGAGAGAAGAGTCCTTAAGCAGTCTTTTCTGTTTTCTTCTCGATGTTCAAACCTTCAAAATATGGAAAAAAAAGATATTAAACACAAAAGTGGATGCTTCTAGGTTTTCAATAAAGGCCCAAATACCCAAGTGTTATGAAATTGAATAGTATTTATACACATCTAGGACTTTACCTCTCACTAGTTATTGTAAGCTCATCTCTCCCAGGATGATAACGTTTTCCAACCAATTCTCTAAGCCGGCGAAACTGGTATTTTGAAAGTCCAAGCTCCTTCACAGTAACAGATAGTTTCACTTTCCTGTTTTTCGGATGCCAAGCATCACCACCAGGAGCAAAGACTACCCGAGTTTGCCACCGGAGAATTGGGCCTTCACCAGGTGGGTCATCTAAATCCTTTTTCTTGTCTGGCACAGTAGTGTCATCAAACTTTGGGACCTCCTCTGTTTCCATTATCTTCATGTATTCCATGACCATCTCATCCTCAAACTTCTTAAACTGTTCATAAGCTTCTTCAGGTTCAAGCTCCCCTCTTTCACACATGTCCCCTAGCTCATTAAATTTTATTTCCACCTTCTTTTTTATATCATCTAGATAAGATATTACACCAAAGAAAATCAACAAAATTAGCACAACGTTACTTAAATCACTACAGTTCAAATTGATGACCACATTTCAATTAAAACATGCACGAACAATCATATCAAATGCACACCAAACCCATGGTCAGGAAATTTCAGCTGGAAAATGCAATAAATGTCAAGCACATGCTAGAATAAGATTTACTGTCTACAAACAGATTAATATTTAACAGATACCAAACCCTTAGGGCCTATTTGGCATGCCGTATTAGGCTTGATAGGATAAACTAATACAATACATTATGACTTTATCAGTTATTTGGTACAAACACTGTATGTATAAGCTTATCCATTAAACTCCTCTTATACATTAAAATTATGAGTAACTTAATCAAGCCTTGGGAGGTAACATTAGGCCTGATTGAGTTTTGATGTATAAGTTCCTATAAAAAAATTTCCATTACAATTCTAAACACCCCGACATCCTCAACCCTTATGTATTAGGTCTTATACTATCAGGTCTTATCCAATCATTCGTACCAAACGGGCCCTTAATGACAGCCTTCCACATTGTAAACTGGATTGATTACAGAAAAACAGAGTAACAGGCAACTTATAGATGGGAAATTTCTTAGAAAAATGCCTATTTATGACAACCCTGCATTCAAGTTACACAGTACACTCCCTCATACTCTCCTCTAACCTTCAATTACTATTTATTGAACCACAGGGTAGTTAAGAGTGGTAGCGGGAATGCAAAGCAATCCTCGAGTTAAACCCAAGGCATTCCTTACTTCAGTATTGAGCATAGAATCCCCAATGCTTATGCAAGAACAATATAAAAATGGTTTAATAAATGGCAGCACAATAACACTATCTGTCAAGAAGGAACTATGGCGCACAATACATTATCTGATTCTGATGATGAATTTACCATAACACAGGCAAAGATCTTTCCACATGGAAAGCCAATACATGAAGTTCTAGGAGGAGGAAAAGGTACCGTTAGGTTCATCTTTGTCACTTTCTCTGACATTTTGTTTTATGAATTCATGTTGGACAATAGCCCCACAAACAAAAATAGTAGGAAACAAAAAGAAAGGACAGGCTACATATTTGGCAATAACATATTCATTGGTAAATATTGCACTACATTTTCACTTGTGTTTTGCCAGCAACACATGAGAGGGTTAGTCTTGCAAAAGTCACTAATCATTTTCTCTCTTCTTTATTAACATTAAACTAGTCAGGTAGCTTCATTGAAGTGTTAAGAATCCATGAATTGATTATGATAATTTTGGTTACTAAATTTGCAGTGGCAGATGTGTTATTATGGAGGGACAGAAATGTATCAGCTGCGCTTTTGCTTGGGACGACAGCAATATGGTTTCTATTTGAGGTTGCTGAGTACAGTTTTTTGACCCTTCTTTGTCACATTTCCATCACCACAATGCTTGTACTCTACATATGGTCCACGGTTGCAGACATCTTAAAATGGTACCCATTTTGCTTGACATCAAACTTATATTTATGAATGAAGTCTACTAGGAAATTTTCCTCTTGGTGGCATATATGCAGCCAGATAATACCTAATATCCTGATTCCAGAGTGACTCACTTGATTTTGCTGCCAAAGGACCATTCTGTCATACCATGTCTTGTCTCTTTCAACAAATTATTAAACATAAGAGCTTTAGAAAACCTTGATGGTTGTTTGTGTCTTATAATTAACTAGCTTTATTAATCAACAATATATTGATCTCCATTGATTGTACGAGTAAAGCACATTTTAAATTGTTAAAGTGATTTCTTATATGTTTTATTGACATAAATCCTAACCAATTAATCATAAAAAATTCAGACCCTCTTTGGTTGTTATTAAACACTAGCAGCTTGAAGCCAATCCATTAAAAAAGGTTAAGGCTCCGGAAAACCTCAATGGAGTTCCAAAATACCAACTTTAAGGGAAATTCTTATGGAGCGTTTCTTTAAATGATGTCTCCAAATTACCAATAAACTACGTAGATTAGTATTCTTAAAGTTGTAGGAGTATATTACTTTATTCTCCTTACAAATCAAATAACATACTGAGCTATATATCTCCATTGTTGCATTCCCTTTGTCTAATAAATATGTCTTCAGGAATGGCCCCCAGATCCCAGAAACTATTTTACAGGATTCTTTCTTCCAAGATCTTGCTTCCATCTTCCACAGAAGATTTAACCAGTTATTAAGAATGCTCCTCTACATTTCATGTGGAACAGACCTACCACCCTTTCTTCTGGTATCACCAATATTGATTGTCCTTCATTAAACTTCAGTTCTCAACCAATAAGTGAACCTAAGATCTCACTTCTAAAAAAATTTTCAGATCATCGTTTCACTCTATATATTGTCAGTGATTGGAACCTACTTCAGCTTTGTCAATCTGCTATATATTGGTAAGAACTCCTGCACCTTGTTTCTCTTTGTCTATGATTTGATACTGAGAATAAATCCACTAAGTTGTCTTTCTTTCTTGTTAAGGTTCAATGACAAGGTTTTCTTTGCACTCAAACACTGCCAATTGTGTATGATCGATATGAGGAAGAACTTAACAATCTGGTTGGACATATCATACTAGACCTCAGGAAAAAATATAGAAGGTTTGACAAGAGATATCTCAACAAGATTCCCCGAGGACCAGTGAAGGAAAAGAAGGACAAATAAACTACTATTTTGAAATTGAATCACTTCTCTGACCAGAGTATCACATGTAAATTGGAAGAAAAATGTCATGATCCTTGTAGATGTCTTACTGCTCAGTGTTCATATAGTGTTGTACATATATAATTGATATGACAGATATATATGGTGATGGTTTGCACAAAATATAGGGAGACATATGGTGATGGACTTCTTTTTTCTTTTCAAGAAATCAAAAACCTAAGAATGTAATAATTTTTTTTTAATAATGTCTGAGTGTGATTCTAAGGTATGTATTTGAATTATGTGTTGATAAGTCATTTTCTTTCACTTAAATCCACTTGTTAGTTTTCTTCCATAAACGGTATGTGAAAGAAACGTTACCCTAAGTCTCTAACCATTCATAGGCAGCAGTCAAGAGGGTTAGGGGCTTAGGGCCTATAATGTGCAGAATACATCTGAAGTGGTGGTGCAGCAGTCTATAACCCATTTAATGTGGCAACTGAATGTCCTTTGATTTCAGCAACACCACTAATAATGTGACTAAGTGAGTATAAAGTGAACACGTTCCATAGCATTGAAGTTTCAGCCTTTTGGGTTGATATGGAAATTGAACTTAGGGCCTAACTTGAATTTTACATCTCTGTGGCTACAGTTTCAATGTGTTATTTCCTTTGGCTACAAATGTATCACATGATAGCATCATTAAGTAAGTTTGAACCAAGTTCTTCATTAGGATAAAAGGATAACTTCCTACTAGTGGTGCTTGGTGATGCTGAATTAGAAACAGAACAATAGTCAACGAACTTGTGGACCAAATGCAACAGCAAATTAACAAAGTTATGAACCATAGGATTCTAGGATCACAACCCTTTTGCAATTTCCAAGAACAAACAACCCAACCTTGTAGGCCTCAATATTACAAGTAAATATATGTGGAGCCCCCTAATAATGTTCATTTTTTTAGCTTCAGGTCCTTTTTTGTCTTTTTATTTATTATTTTTTTCTTTGGTACTAAGTCTTTTTTTAGTCTAGAAAGCTTATACAAGCAGCAGCCAATAGCCAGTAAGGCAAATAATAATTGCATTATAATGAAAATACTGAACTAGTAGCTGCCTCCCCAAGTCCTTAGCTTATTTCTGACAATTGAAACAAGAATGCCAATTTTATAGTTGAAAGTGACCACTGAACTCACAAGATTTGTCTATGGGAATCCAAGGTAACATCACAAAATTTTAACATGTTAACTAGCACTAACAGTGAATGCCAAACCAAGGTAACTTGATTTCCCTAAGTTCTTTAGTTTTCACAATTACCAGAACCAATTTCAGAAAATAATAGTACAATGAAGAACGTTGTACCTGGGAGGAGTTTGTCCCAGCTAAGCATATCCTCTAGAATCTCCTCACACTCCTTTGTATCCTTAAGAAAACCATGATTAATCCCATCCTGTACAATGTCATCCCACTTCTTCTCGTCCATGTTGAAGTACTCATCCTTCACCATTCTCTTCATGACCACATCCCTAGCATCATACAAATCATCAATCTCCTCATCAGTATCATGCAAATCCTCGAAATCGGATTCAAACTCCCTGTCGTTAACATCATCAATTGGCTGCATGCGGAGTTCATCCATCAACTCATCATCGGTCTCCTCATGCTTCCCAATTAACTGCCTCTGCAAAATCGCCTCGAGGATTGAGGGAAGCGCTTGCTCGTCACCCTTGAAGTAATTCTGAATCCGTGCTTTAAGCTCTGGAAAGCAAAACATCCATGATGAACAGATTGCAAGAAGAACCCAAATACTAAGTGTGTGTTTGGATTAGCTAATTTTAGCTTATTCAGCGTTCAAAATTACTTATAATCAAAATGTGACTGAGAGAGCTTTAGATTTTATTTTTTTTTAAATAGTGATTTTTTCCTAAAATTTAAGCAAATCCAAATATGCACTAAATTTCACAACAAAAGTCTCAAATGTAAGCAGTCAATTACATAACATAAACAAGTTATTTCATTTTCATTTGATAGATTAATTCCTCATGAAACTAGAATTAACTGAGACCCAAAAACCAAATACTACAAATCAAATGAAGAAAGTATCTACCGTAACATCAACAACAGCATATTTAAAAAAAAAAAAAAAACTTTTTTGTCGATTTTGGCAGCGAAGAATGAAGAGTTATGGAGGGGATACCTTTGTTGTCGACATCCTCGACGTCGAGGGCGACATCCTTTTTCACGGGTTGTGGCAAGTTGGTGGTGTCGGGAACACTAACAGGGTTGGGGGGGTTTTCATTGGAGGAGAAGAGCCTGAGTGGGGAGCGAGTTGAAGCGGCGAGTGGGGCGAAATGAGAGTGAAGGAAAAGATTCCGAGCGTAGAAGGAGGCATTTCTCAACAGAGTTCCTCTCATGCTTCTATCGCTCTTTCTCTCTAAGGTTTTTGTTTGGGTGAGGCTTCAGAGTCACAGTGCTGAGTGTGTCAATTCGCTTGCTGTTTAGTGTGATGCTTCTACCTTCTCCCAATGTTTTTTGCGGGTACCCTTAGTTAGGTAGGAGTGCCTTTTCTCTCGTTGATGCTGTTCTGGTTGTGTGAAAGGAATAGAGAGGTAGGGCTTGCTTTCGTGACTAGACAGTTTGGGCTTTTAACATAAAAGCCCATAACAATTGTTGCTGTAAAAATTCAACCTAAAGCAAGTTTTCTTATCCAACGTAATTGGGCCTTCCCCAATATGCTATAATTAAATTGTACTATATAATTAAAATTATTTTTCAATTTCTACAATTAAAATTTGAACAATTAATTCTTATAATTTATCAAGAATGTACTGAGATATAATTCATCTTTTATAAAAATTTGTAATCTAATAATAAAAATATAAATTAACTTAATAATATAACTTATTTAGCTTAACTTAAAATATATTTACGATATTACTCGATTCAACCACCAAATTAATCGATTGAATCAGTCGAACCAAGAATCACTGATCTCTCCAAGTCATTGGTTGAACCGATTTATAATAGTTAAAACATAGAAATTGTTACCGTTTGTGACTACAACGTATGTTGTTGCTTTTCATGTTCGGGGAAGATAATAAACGCTGCTGTTCTCTTCCACCTCTTGCTTTCGCCATTTTCGGCTATCTGAACCGCAAAACCACCTCAATCCGAAGCACAATCGATCCATAATCTCAAGGTAATCAACTGAACATCGATTCCCCCCCACCCCTCTCTCTCTCTCTGCCCTTTCTAATATTGATTGATTGATGGAATCAATTATTGACCGATTTCACTTCATCTATGATTCGTTATTGCTTGATCTTTGGGCTATTTGATTTTCGTTCTCTCTCTGTTTCTCTCAATTTTTAGAATGATTTTGATTTGTTGGGTTGATCCATGGATTCTCTCGTGCTTCTTCTTTTATTTGAAATTCTCTGCTTTTTGGCTTGAAATAGTGTCTGTCTGTTAGGGTGCTTTCGGTTCAGGTGAAAATTTAAAAGAAAAGGATAAATTTTTATGGAAAAAAAAAATGTTTGGTTTGTGGGTAAAAAATAGAGAGAAAATTTTATGGAGTAATGTTTTCCCTTAATTTTGGAGCTCTCTCCATCAGAGTTCTCTGATCTTGCCTTGACAACTCTTGCTATTCTGCTTACCTCAGATGCTTCCATTTCATCCTTGAGTGTCTTGATTTTGATGTGCCATTTTCTATGAAATTGATGGTTTCTGGAGCTAAAATGCTCCCTAAGATGTCTAAGATGCTTGTCTATGTGAGGATTTACATTTTTTATTACCTTGCTTGCATGTGTGTGTTCTTTCTCTTTTGTTTGTTAACTGTTGAATGTAATTTGTTTAGCTACTGAATTTTGGTTTAAATTAGTCAACTAGGTGTTTGATTGATAACTGTGCATGCTATGGTTTTTCAATTCATATGAACGAGTAGTGAATAGGTTCAATTCGGTTTAGTCATGTTTGGGGGCAGTTCTGCATCGATTTTGTTGTGTGGTTCGGTGCTTGTTGATCTTCTTCTGGTTGAGCATTGCATTGGGATGTTGTATAGAGATGTTAAAAAGTATACTTTCATAGGAGTATGGACTCAAGGTTGACCCTGGGATTATACTTTCATAGAAGAAGCTTGCCTAATTGCTTTTGTAAAATAATCTTTTACAAAGTTCTATTAATCAGATCCACCATTGCTGATCACAACTGGAACAAAAACTCTCATGTATAGAGATGGAAAGGAAATCACTAAGAAATCAAAGGAAAATAAAGGATCTTAAAGTAAAAGGCTCTCATAAAGAGAGTTGGAAAATGAGAGATGCAGCTGTAGAAGGCATTTTTGGCGATGTAAATTTAACAGTTATTTGTGGACTACTTCTGTTCGGTTAATAGTGGACAGTTTTATATGTAGAAAAAGCACAAACTAATGAAGGAAGGAGAATGGAGGTTTCACTTTTACAGTTCCATTAATAGTGCACTACTCGAGGATATACGAAAAAATTAAGCATCTCACCATATATTTTATAAGAAATGATACTAATAGGGAATGCACTTGAAGACATTGCATATAAATAGTTAATGCTTATGTGTTTCTATAATCTGATGAAAACAATTTTATAGTAGCTATACTGTGAGGATGCATTTTGAGCTCTTCAAAGATTGAGGCAGCTATATCTTGATTCTGATTAAAAGAAAAAAAAAAGTTTTTGCAGCTATGGAAGATATGAATTGGCTTCAGCGCAAGATCTACCTTTACAATGTGACTTTTGGGCTTTATATGTTGGATCGGTGGGAGCGTTGTACCTTCAGTATCCTTTATTTCACTCCTATATGGATTTTAACTCCTTTATATATGTCTTTTCCTTTGTAATTTTCCTAAACTGCAAAGTTTTATCATTTCTAGATACTTATGTGGGGATTTCTTTAAAGTGTGAAACTGAAATTCATCAATTTTGGAAAGTTGTTTGTCATATATTTCTAAGGTAGTCTGAACAATAGTGGTTTAGGTGTCTTTTGGTGGGAAATACAACTGAAACCATGTCAGAAATTTTTGACGAAAAAGTTAGGAATTTCTTAAATTCACATGCTATCATGTCTGTTGTGGTACTGCTTGTTTGAGTTTCTAAACTTTTACAGATACTTTGGTGATTGTATTAATGTGGTTTGTACTACGATACATTGCTGAGTTCTTCAAGAGGTAGCGCAATTTATTTCCTCCCTATCCATCTTTTTAATTAGTGGCATAAATGGCATGCAGCCATTTCTTAACATGCATGTAGTTTACTGGATATTTAGTGATATATATGGTCGTTAAGTCTATTTTATATATATATATTGTTATTAATTGGGGCCTAAGCCCAAGTCTATTATAATTCTGATTGCAGTTTTGTTGTTATTCGGTATATGTATTACTGCAAAGAATATTTAACATGCATGTAGCAAACAGGGCACTCTGGCTTTTTTCCACCATTGCGTTCATTAACAGATTCTTTTAGAAACTAAAACTTTTAACAATTTTTTTCTCTTATCTACTTCTACATTTGTCTCTATTGACCGTACTATAGTCTATATGTAAATTTTGAAAATGTCATAATTCTATATTTAACGTTTTTGGAAAAGTCATAATTTTGAAAAAGTCATAAACTTCTACAATGATCTGATGATCAGTCAAAAACCCAAAAAAGATGAGACTTTAGCATCAATTGTTCCCTTCACTCCAGTTGTTGTAAATTAGAGATCCAATCCAAAATAAGAACAGCAACATACAATTCTTAGGGGTAATTATGTTCTTGGCATCCAAGTTAGTTACCATTGCCAATTATGATTTTGCCTGTAAAATTAAATCCTTTGTGGTACAACAACATACCTTAGCATCCGATTTAGCTCCCGTTTCCAATTCTGAATATGCAAGTAAATGTAGATTCATTATAGACGGCACTTCCACAGCCTTTTAATAAAGTTACATTTAAAATACAAATGCTCAAGGTCTTCAATAAATCTATTGCTGAAGTTACATAGATTGTTTCCAGTAAAACACAATCGTAGCACTTAGCAGCTGTTTAGTAGTTTCTTCAATGCCGGGGTGTTTTTTAAAACTGGACCGGACCAGCATGGAAATAGGACCTTATTCCTTTTATAATTTGTTATCCTGCAATTGCGATAGAGTATCTGTGCTTTCTGCAACTGAAATTGCTATATCAGTTTGACCTTTTTTTCTCTTTCTAAACTGTATAATTTTTAATGGCAGGTATGTATGGTGAGAAGCAGAATCATTCTCACAGGAAGATGCCGATGTAGATCATCACTTGGGGATTTAATTTAGTTGTAGCTGGTGTATTTGGTAATGGTATAGCTGACTAGGGAATATCTTGTTGCAGTTTGATATGGTCTGACTTGGAATTTCTTAAAGCTGTCAAAAAAATTGCGCTTCTCACGCCTGTTATACACCGTCATGAATCTTATTCAAACATTTCTTTGCTTTTAAGCTTGTATGGGATGCTAATTGGCATTTTTTACGTTGTAATAATTATTAGGAATGTTCACTATTTGTTTTGAACAGTTGAAAGTGTGAGTTCCTCCAGAATGCATAAAAGGTTTCGTAAAAAAGGGTGAGTGTGATTAAAGTTTTGGGGATTGGAGAAACTGACTATATGGAATGACTGAAGCTAAAGAAGTTTACTTTGATCCCTTTAAAATTTTAGTCTTTTCTAAATTGAAGAGCATATTCCGAGAAAATTAGAAGCGAAGTTGATAAATTATGTTATTCAATTTTTAAATATTATCCAAATAGTCATTGATGAATGCTCAACATAATTACTATTCGTTTTTACTTTGCCTCCTCCCCGCTGGACTTGATACTTATAATGCATTCTACTTTGTTATTTCAGTCTTGTTATATTTGTTCTCTCATTTTGTTCTCTAGCAAAACCAAAATGTATTCTCATGGACATGGTATTCTTAGGACTTTGTTTAACTGGGGGTATGTTGGATAAGATGAAGAAGAGATTGTAATCGTTAACTAGATCCTCCAAAATGAGTGCATATTCATATCCTATTATGCTTAATTGAGTTCAACAAGTTACTTTTAACAGACTACTAATTCCTTGTACGGTTCCTTATGACATTATTACTATTTATGAGTTTTTTTTTAATAAGTGACATTTCATATGCATACTACTTGGCTTTAGTTGAAGTATTGAGTGAGTTAGGTAGGGTCATAAGTATAATTCATGAAGTAACTAAACAGTTTATATACCATTGCAAATGGGTTAGGGGGTTGATTTAATGCTTTGCTCTTGACTGTAGGCTGCTATTGTCTCAATTGCCACAAGCGCTTGATATCTAATCTAACCATAGCATACTTTGATATTTATATCATGGAAAGTAATCTCTGAAAATTTTCAAGAATTATTAAATTCACCTTAAATTTAACTAAAACATTGAATAAAACTATTATAACGGAAAGATAATGGAATTCACTTCCAATCATTATTAAATGATCTTTTCTATCATAACTCATAAGTATTCAAAATATTAAAAATAATCAAATATGATGCTTCTAAGTTCTAATGAAGATGCTTGATCAAGGCCAAAACTAACAAACAAGTAAACAAAGAAAAGGGGATGCCGGTTTCTGTTTTGCTAAGCACAAACTTTAGCATTTTGTTTTATATATAACCAATTATGTAATGTTGAGACCTCTTGGATTTAAGGCATGTTTGATTCAACTTATTTTTAAGAAAAATAATCTCTTATTTTTCAAACGCTCTCTTAAAAAGCTTTTAATTATAAATTATTTTAAACACAAAATAAATTAATCCAAACATATACTTAATTTCTAGAGTATAAATGTACATCAATTGATGGGAAAATTCACCAACAGTGGACTAGTCATACGAATTGTGTAATGTTGAGCAATGCTACTTACATTACATAGCAAATAGCAATACAAAAAGTTTAGTTAAAAACTTTGATTATTGTAATTATAATTACATTATTCTGGAATTGGACTCCTCTTGTTGAATAACATGAGAAAATCTTATTAGAGAGATAGAAACACAATTTGTTGTTCATATAATTAGTAGATCTTATAACCAATCATGATGAGTTATTGTATGACGAAATTATATCTATTTGTTCCCAAAATGATGGTCCTGCTACAAAAGATGCTCCAAGCTCCACCATTACATAAATAGTTTTTCTTTTTCTTGATATTTCCATATGCAAATCCAAAGGGAAATTGTATTGACAGTTCATAAAATTTAGAGTCATTTTAGAAGAAATCGAGACTTTTTTTTTATTGAAACATTAAGAAAGGTGTCAATAGGACAAAGTCCATGTCCAATATAAGGCTTAATTAACTTTTTAATCCCTATAAATATATTCATTTCTGATTTTGGTCTTTATAAAATTTTTATTCCATTTTGGTTGTTTTAAATTTCGAGACAGGTGAATTAGTCACTGTCGTTATCTCATTTATGTTAAGTGGTGAAGTGACAAATAACACTCCATGTCAACTTGCCACTAGGATGATAACTCAACTCATTTATGTTACGTGACTGACAAGTCATCCACCTAGATCCCACGTCATTTCTTCTTCCTTCTCCTTTCTTCCCCAATGTGCAGTGCAGTAAGCCCTAACTTGCAGAGACATTACCATTCTCTTCCCTCCCTCACCTGTAGCTGCAATTCAAACATGAATCCACCTTGCTACCTATGTTCCTAATCCCAATAACCCCACTCTCAACCCCAATCTCAAGTTGAACGCGCAGATGTCATCCCCATTCATTGACAACTCATTTTCCTTTACCTCTTGTCTTTCCTCCCATCTAATCCCAAAAACCCCTTATCTTCCCTGGCACTTATTTGATGAAAAAGACAACAAGGTCGAACTAGAACTAGAACACGAAGAATAAGAAGAAGAAAACCAACACCAAGAACAAGAAGAACAAGAGAAACAACAAGTGGAGGACGAAACCATCAACTTCATGGGTCGGACTCTATGCGTGAAGAGGCAGATAGACACACAATCATGTTTCCCTTCGAAGCATCTCACAGTGGATTAGGGTCTAGAGGCAAGGCGAGATTGAGTTCAAGCATGGGGGAACCAACCACTCGATGTTGTAGACCCTGAAATCCAAGAGATCATGGAGAAGGAAAAGTAGAGACAATTCAAAGGAATCGAATTGATTGCTTCTGAGAATTTCATGTGCAAGACAGTGATGGAAAGGAAAACAAACTAGTGGTACTTGTATCAGAAAATGGTTTAAAGGGACCAAAACCATATCAAAAAAGTTTAGAGGGACCAAAACCTAAAATCACTATATTTATAAGGCTTAAAAACATATTTAAGCCAACCCAAATATACTTATATTAGAAAATAGTTTGTGCTTACTCTCCACTTTGTGCATGTCCAATATGTTCTCTTGGAATTCTTCACACTCTTTGAAGTAAGGTACAACATTATATATCCGCAACCATAAAGTCTCCTTCGTGATGACATGGTGAGAGTACCCTAAGTTAAAAATGAAGAACGCAAAACCTTAATCATGGTAATGTCTCTACAAGTCAAGGGTGAGGGATCGGTGAGGAACCAAAAATGACTATATATTAGTCCCAAATAAGGAAGCAAATGTTAGTAAAGAAGAAAATGGGTTCAGGGGAAAAGAATCAAGATTGGAATTGCAACTACAGAAGACGGAGGATAGAGAATGATAATGTCTCTACAAATTAAGATTTGCTACACATTGAAAAAGAAAGGAAGAGGAAAAAGAAGTGACGTAAGACCCAGGTGAATGACTTGTTATTCGCATGACATAAATAAATTGAGTTGTTATCTAAGTGACAAGCTAACATAGAACATCATTTGTCACTTCATTACTTAACAGAGATAAGATAACAACAATGACTAATTTCACCTATCTCAAAATTTAAAAAAAATCCAAATGAGGTCAAAAATTTTATAAGTACCAAAACTAGAAATAAATATATTTACAAAAACTAAAAAGTTAATTAAGCCCCAATATAAATATAATTTTTTTATTAAGATAAATATTTACCAGATCAGCAGAAGACATTTCAACATACATGAAGTTTTACAATCAACCATGTGCGGATTGTACAAATAGTAATTACATAAATTCTATTAAAGAAATACTTATTAACCAATTATTTACAGAGAAAGTTTTCTGTCATGTCCAACGCAAAATGTTGTTTTGGGAAAACTATCCTCTACATGATAATCTCATAAAAATATTAACTTCTGAAAGAAACATGCAAAGATATAAGAAACACGGAAACCATATTTTGATAAGCTAAACTAGCATGTCAATCTTTACAACTAGGTATTATAACCAAATGAGAATCACCATGTGGGACATCAAAATCACCACGATAAGTAGAAGTAAAAGAGACCCTCTACACCTCATTCACAACATAAACAACCTAGGACCTTCAGACCTCACTGGTTAATGTTGAGCCAGATTCAATCTTGTAAACCTCCAAATTTGCAGTAGCCACAGCAGACAAGTTATAAATCTCAGGAGATCTAAACTCCTCACAGTCTGTTGAGCCATTTTTGGTGAAAAATGCAATAAGAGTATTCATCATCCTACTCACAGCTGACTGGAATTCTTTTTGGCTGTTAGTCGTGCTATTATTACTACTTTGAGCCAGATTATGTACAACTGCACCAACTGGAGCCCCCTCAACATATGATTTACATGCTGTCAGTATGTCATAAGCTCGTTTGCGGAAATGCCCTGCAACCAACTCCTCAAAGTGCTGCAGATGAAGGAAATGTTAAGATAAATAAGACTATGATTTAGACAGTTCTTCAGGTAACTACTGCATCTATATACATCAGGTTCAGGTGTTTTCGTGTGTGTGTCTGACCAGAAAACCATAAAACATAGATCCAACAATTAAGCTCACAATATCAGCTATCTACATATTCAGGAAAATACGAAGAATAACATATAAATGAAAAACTGCTATAAACCAACTCAAGTGAACAAACAATTAAATAGGTTGGAAAATGATCATTCACAAGTAATCTGCATTTCCTGTTTATTCACCAAAGTAGCAAGCCCAAATATCGCAGAAGTGTCAAATAATAATAAAACAAGGCCCAAACTAATGGCAATAGTAATCCTTCACATAAATTATTTCCCCAAACTAATTGTGTTTGGCCAGTAGCCAAAAGCACCTTGATGTGTTACCAGCTACCACCACACATCCACCTCAGTGTTCTGATTTTCATTATATCATTTCTATACGTAATCTCTTAATACTCCTCGTTGATTCTTCTATTCTTCTACATCAAGTGGCAATTTTACTTTTCAATTTTTGAAATCCAAAGTTATACAGTTTTGAATATACAACAGTTTTGAATATGAAGAATTAAAAATCATTCATAATTTTTAAAATTTTTAATACCATAGCAAAAAGTTACTGAAATAATTATCCAACACAATTGAACCTTCACAAATTCTTGGATGAAACAAATTTCCATTTTGTCAATCATTGTATAAAAGATGATTCCTGAATGAGTCTCTTGAATACATCAGGAATAATGTATGGTACAAGTAACTACATATAGTTAAATTCAACAATCAGTCAATATTGCTCAAAAATTTATACACGAAAAGCTAACCCAATAGATTAAAATAATATCTATGCATAAATGAAGAAGCCTGGTGAATATAAATTGATAAGTTAAACCACTGTCTAGAAAAACATAAAATTTTCAGACCACAAAGCAAAATGTGCAGGTTTGAGTCTCCTAAGTAGCCAATATGTGGAAAATTGCTATAATCAAATAAACTCTACAGTCAGGCAAAACAAAACCTAGGTTATTTCCGCCATAGATCCAGCTTTAGGAAGACATAACTGAGAGATGTCATTATTAAATTTGATTTATTGCCCTTCAGGCCAACACAACTATGTATAAGGTTAAGAGGAACATTGTAACAGTATGATTCCTAGTAAAAGCTTTGCATAATTTAAATTGCTGTAATTATTATTATTTTTTTTTAAAGACAGGTTGAAAGGGGGTATTCCCACTACTCAATATAAAGTTAACTGAGCTCAGGATTCAGGAAAACAGTTTGACCCAATAACAGGTTATGCTTTATTCAGCTCCTAAAATCTGTATCTAGCCTGTTTAGTGACTTTAAAATCCTCAGCTCATCTATCTATTTTTAATATCTAGTCAAATTTAATATTACAAAATTAATAATAAAGTTATATCATACGACATCTAAATCTGAAAACAGATATATAATCGTACCAGTCCAATTTATTGGGCTAAAACAAGAGAAGAAAAAGGGTAAAGCAATCGATAACCTAACTGAAATTTGGTTAGGAATCATAACAATTATTGGAAAAACAGGATATCAAGCCTATTAAGACAAAAATATATGCAAAGAATCTGGAATCAAATATTGTTCTAGTGAACGTACCTTTGGTGGTTTACGCAGTGTATACATCATTGTCTTCAAGGACAAAATAAATGTATTCTCATTGTACTCCTTAGATCTTCTTTGCCCCTCCGAACCAGTATATGTTGATGGATAGCCAGGCTCATTAAAGAAGGGCTTCTCATTCAGAATAAGAGCTTGGATAGAAACCAAAACTTGTAGCATAGTTGATTTTTCTGGAATCCAGTTTTCGCTACTCTTACCATGCCAAGTGCCCAAAAGACTAAGGCAGACTTTTCCACAATCATATAAATTTGGATTTAGCCTAAGGCCACCCGCGTGGTAGCGAACTTTCTGCAGAAGGTAATTCAAATTTATTTATATTATACACAGCACAATACATATTTGAAAACAAGTGGAATATTGATGATACATACTGGTGGAACTGCAGGGTAGGTAGAAGGAAAGTAGCAATCAAAAAAGAAAAGACCATCATGGTATGGGGTGCCTTGAGGTCCAATGATGACGGCCCTTAGAAGCTCCATCCTGGTTTCACAAACTCTCACAAAGATTGTTTCTGTAAAAGTAAGTTTGTGAGATACTTATACAAGCAAAGATGAATAAAAACGAAACCAAATTACCATAAAGGTTGAATTTCTTGTTTCACCACAGCAATGGTAAAAGCTTGGACAGTAAGAAAAGATGTTGGATGATGATTTACTTTTCTACCAAAAAAGATATTAAAGATGGCAATTGTTATTAGCAAAACTGAAATAATAATAATAATGATAATAATAAAAAATGATATAAGAAAGGTATTTCAAAATATACATCCGGAGAAAAGGCCATAACAGCAACACATATTATCTTGTAGATAAGGGATAATGAATTCCCTTTTTTTTTCCTTTTTTTTTTTTTTTTTGAGAGAGAGAGAGAGAGAATTTTTACCTGGCAAATTTTCTTCCAAAATTTTCCATTCATCCTGGATTTTTTTTGCCCAATTCTTAGGTCGCTGTAAGAAACATTTAAAAAGAGCAAGATTCAATTGAATCAAATGCTTGAAAATATATGTTGGCAGATGTAACTTGGAATAAGTTTCCCAATATTTATCACCTGCGGCTCTGAAGTGCCCTCCTTATCATAAAAATGATCAGAATAAGCATCAACAGTATCAAATTGCTTAAATTGTCGAAACTTTTGCATGACCACATCTTCAGTTTCTTCTACTTTTCCCTTAGAACTAGATTCTGCACGGGCAAAAGCAACACCCTGCTTGCATTCGCTTGAAGCAATCTCCTTCAACCAAGGCAGTGATGCCTCTACCCCAGGAGGCAAATCCACACTGTCAAATTGATCCTGCATACTTGAATAATCATCTTCATAGATGTCATCATTGTAAAAAAAATCAGAGCCATCATCAGGATCTTCATCTGCATCATCATCAACCATATCCTCATCATCCTGACATGAAATATCAGAATTTGAACCATTGGGATTGTTTGAATTCAGTGATCCTGAGGTAGAACTCTTGCAGAGATCGCCACTACCAGATGATTCTCCCACACTCATAGAATTTCCATGATCACTGATCAAAGCATCCTGGCAAGAGAAAAAAACAAAGTTTACAATCCATATAAAGCTAAAGGTCATTAAGCATGTGGGCTCATCATCAAGCAATAAAATCAAGATAACTTAATAGTTTCACACTCCCACTTTTTTCTACTTTTCCATTGTACCATGCCCCCTTTTTCCCCAAGAAATTGTTCTCTTTCAATCTCAATTACATCAAAATCAACCTATCTGTTATATAATAGCACAATATGCAGGATTGACACAGGAAGTAACTTTTGCTGCAATGTGTTGATTAGTTGAATACTCCATCAGTAAGTCCCTTCATCATGATATTTGTCACTTTCCAAATAAGCTTGTGTGATTTAAGAACACTCACTACGCCTAAGTTGTAGGCATGCTGTATCATGAACATGATGAACTTACCAGCCACATTGTAGCACTTTTTAGAGGCAACAATTACAACACTTAGTGTGTTTGGATTAGCTTATTTTGTGTTCAAAAGTCAATATAGCTTATAATCAAAATCTTACTGAGAGCACTTTTGGGGGGGGGTGGAGGACAATTTTTCCCAAAATTTTAAGCTAAGCCAAACATGCACTTGAAGTTTGGGGGCATTGGAAATTATACTATTGGTAATATGGTTCAGTTACAAACAAGTAACAACTGATAAGCTAGAAAGTCATCTCACACTAATTAGGGGGCAAAAAAACATGATCCCTTATCTGTTGGATTAAATGTCTCATGTGATGGACATGTAACTTATCTTATTAGTTTAATAAGTAATTAAATTAAGTTAATGAGTTAAGCTCTTATTGGGTAAAAGGGAAAGGGAAACTTTTTATGTACCTAGTATTTCTAGGAATTTAGTTTCTTTGTCTAAACTTGATGCTACTAGATACTTTTTTAAGTTTCGTAATAGATGTTTTAGTTATATAAGCATACCTATATGATTGGTTTTGATATACTTTGTGATGATTTATATAAATTGAATCTTGATAATTTATATGTTGAAACTCTTATGACCTTGCATCATAATTTTGGCACTAAACGTAATTTAGTGAATGAACGTTCTGCCTACTTGTGGCATAAACGTTTAGGTCACATTTCCAAAGAAAGAATAGAAATGTTGGTAAAGAATGAAATCCTTCCAAATTTGGATTTCACTGGCCTTAATATTTGTGTGGATTGCATTAAGGGAAAGCAAACAAAACACACAAATAAAGGTGTCACGAGAAGTACTCAACTTCTTGAAATTGTACACACCGATATATGTTGACCCTTTGATGTCAATTCTTTTGATAAAGAAAAGTAATTTATCACCTTTATTGACGATTATTCACATTACTGATATGTCTATTTACTGCATGAGAAATCTCAAGTAGTTAATGCCTTGAAATTTATATAAATGAAGTTGAAAGACAATTGGACAAAAAGGTGAAAATTGTAAGGTTAGATAGAGGTGGTGAGTATTATAGATGATTTGATAAAACTGGACAACACCTAGGTCTATTTGCTAAGTTCTTAGAAAAACGTGCATATGTGCTCAACACACAATGCCAGGTACAACACAACAAAATGGTGTATCAGAAAGGTATAACCGAACTTTAATGGAGGTTAGGAGCATGTTAAGTAACTCGTCTTTACCCTTATCATTGTGGATGTATGCTTTAAAAATTGTCGTGTATTTGTTAAATAGGGTTCCTAGTAAGGTAGTTTCAAAGACACTTTTTGAACTGTGGACAGGTAGGAAATCTAGTTTAAGGTACCTACATGTTTGGGGATGTCAGGCAGAAATAAGATTATAAAATTCACATGAAAAGAAATTGGATGCAAGAACAAACAGTAGATAATATTTCATTGGTATTTCAGAAAAGTCTAAAGGGTATACATTTTATTGTCCTACCCATAGTACAAGGATTGTTGAAACTAGAAATGTTCAGTTCATTGCAAATGGTAAGACCAGTGGGAGTGAAGCTTCACGAAATGTGGAAATTAAGGAAGTTAGAGTACAAGTTCCTTTGACTTGTGCTCCTATTTATGAAATTCTTGTTCCTCATGTTGTTGAATCACATAACAATCAAGAAGAATAACAAATTAATGATCCCAAGGTTAATAATGAACCTATAGTAAAACAACCACAAGAAATAGCATTAAGAAGATCCCAAAGAGAAAGGAGATATGTTATTTCGAATGACTATGTGGTGTATCTACAATAGTCAAAAAATGACTTGGGAATTAATAACAAAGATCAAGTTTCATTTCACAAGCCATTAATAGTAACAATGCTAATAAATGGTTAGATGCCATGAAAGATGAGCTTAAATCAATGGAACATAATGGTGTATGGGACCTTATGGAATTACCTGAAGGGTGCAAAAGAGTTGGGTGTAAGTGGATCTTTAAGACTAAATGTGACTTTCATGGAAACCTTGAACACTAAAAGGTCCGTCTTGTTGCCAAAGATTTTACTCAAAAAGATGGCATTGACTATAAGGAAACATTCTCACCAGTTTACAAAAAAGATTCTTTCAGAATCATCACGGCATTAGTAGCTCATTATGATCTAAAGCTGCATCAAATAGATGTGAAAATCGCATTTCTAAATGGGAACTTAGAGGAAGATGTTTATATGGATCAACCAATGGGGTTTTCAGTTGAGGGAAAAGAACACATGGTATGTAAATTTAAGAAATCAATATACAGACTTAAGCAAGCTTCTCAGCAAAGGTATCTCAAGTTGGCAAAGGTATCTCAAGTTCAATGATACTATTGTATCCTTTGGATTTAAGGAAAACTTTATTGATCGGTGTATATATTTGAAAGTTAGTGAGAGTAAGTTTATTTTTTTTTATTCTATATGTTGATGACATCTTGTTTGCAACTAATGTTCTTGGTCTACTAAGTGAGACTAAGAAGTTTCTCTCTAATAACTTTGAAATAAAAGATATGTGAGAGACAAGTTATATGATTGAAACAGAAATATTTCGTGAGATCACAAAGATTGTTAGACTTGTCTCAGAAAGTATATATTAATAAAGTTTTAAAGAGATTCAAAATGAAAGAAGTTCAACAACCCATTCCAATTCAGAAAGGAGACAAGTTCAGTCTCATGCAATGTCCAAAGAATGATTTGGAATGGAAACAAATAGAAGCAATTCCTTATGCATCTATTGTTAGGAGATTGATGTATGCTCAAACGTGTACAAGGCCAAATATCAGCTTTGCAGTTGGTATGCTAGGTAAATAGAAGCAATTCCTTATGCATCTATTGTTAGGAGATTGATGTATGCTCAAACGTGTACAAGGCCAAATATCAGCTTTGCAGTTGGTATGCTAGGTAGATATCAGAGTAATCCAATATTGGATCATTGGAAAGCTGCAAAGAAAGTCTTAAGATACTTGAAAGCAAAGAAGGATCACATGTTTACTTATAGGAGATCCAATCATCTTGAGGTGATTGGATATTCAAATTCAGATTTTGTCGAATGTGTAAATACAAGGAAGTCCACATTTGACTAATTGTATGCCGGAGGAGCGATATCATAGAAGAGTGTGAAGCAATCAGTCATTGTTGCATCCACTATGGAAGCTGAATTTGTGGCATGCTTTGAGGCGATGGTTCAGGCTAAGTGGTTACAGAACTTTATTTCAAGAGTTGGAATAGTTGACAGTATTGCCAGGCCGCTGAAAATTTATTGTAATAATTTCACAGCTGTCTTCTTTTCTAAGAACGACAAGTATTCCAAAGATGTTAAAACATATGAAATTCAAATACTTTGTCGTTAAAGAAGAAGTGCAGAAACATAGTGTCAATAGAGTACATTAGCACCGACCTTATGATTGCTGACCCTTTGACAAAAAGGTTACCACCCAAAACATTTAATGGACATGTTGAAAGTATGAGCATTGTTGCCAAGTAGGCCTTATTGTATATTATGTTGATATTTATATTTTATGTAATTTGACACTTTGAACTCATGAATGAATGTCTCTATCTTGCCTATTTTCCAAGTTTATATACATGATTGAATTGAAATGATGAAATAGGTTTTGTCTTTTATAAAGACATCGTTGCTGGACCAATTATGTGCTTCTCCATTTATAAGTTATGTCAAGGAGAAGACTAACTCTGTAGTACATGAAAGAAACTATGTCGATTAAATGACATACTACTGTCATGACGCATGTTAGTTTTCATTTTTTGTCATAATAAATTATATATCTAATGTAAAAAAGAATTTGACTATATATATGAATTCATATTATGTTTTGATAGACTTATCAAACTATAAAGAAGGTAATGTCACATAAGTTAAGTGGGAGAATGTTGAATTAAATGTCTCATGTGATAGACATGTGACTTATCTTATTAGTTTAATAAATAATTAAATTAAGTTAATGCGTTAAACTCTTATTGGGTAAAAGGAAAAGGGTAATTTTCTAATTATAATAACTGTCAACTTGATGGAAGTAAACAGTATTAAGAAACAATTTTTTTTTTACGTAAAAACTCAAAGTCCTATTCTTGTCATAAAAATTTTCTTCTTCCCTCACCATCACTGACGTAAAAGAAGAGAGAAAAGAAAGATAAAGGAATAGAAAGTCTTTTAAGATCTCTCTTACACTCTGGGAACACAGTTTGCTGTTATCAAAACTTATTCATGGATCAAGGTTAATGTCTGCATACATTCTTGTTTGTAGGAAACACAAATTCTAAGATCTTTATGTTTTAATGGTAGTTTTTTGTATTAAGAATCCTAGAAAAACTACATTTTACATTATCCACAAAATTTAATTTCTGGCAATTAGTTATTCAGCACAGAATCATAGCCAGAATGAGCTGGCCGGTAACTGGCACTCCAATAAATGTCCAGTATCCACACCACAGTTTTGATAGCGAGCGAAAAAGGGTAATATAATAAAAGTTTAGATAAATATTTCCATGCCCACAAATCAAATGCACTAGAAATTGTTCACTTCTAACAAACCCGTTTTCAAAGTCAAAGTCTTTCTTCGGCTATTTCCAAAAGGGATGGCTGAGTCATAAGAAAAAAGAGTAAGTTTCATGACATTTAAGGTATTGCTTAAATTCAATGGCTAAGCATTGAAAGACCAACAAAACCCATGGAAACACAAAAACCATTAGCATTGTTCCCAACCACATTAGCTAAGATCAGTGTACAATTATCCATGGCAACGTTTCCATTGTTTGCTTGCAAACCAAGGAGAAATCAATATACCAGATGCCCAATATAACACACAACGTGAAAAGTAAAACTAAAAGAATCAATCCAAGGGGGGGAAAAACAAACTTTGCACAAAAGAGATTAAAAAAAAAACCCAACCTAATTCTTCCAAAAAAAAAAGGAAAGAAAAACAGAAAACACATAATTTTACAAAATTCAAACGATCAAGGGTGAAGGTCAAAATCCAAAGGGCACAACAAAAACAACAGACAAAACCCATAAAGCAACAAACTTTATCCATAATTTAACCCAGAAAAGTATGAGTGAGACAAACCCACAAAGGGATGACACCAGATTTCATCGCAGAAACGAAGAAGAAGAAGGAATGATTTTGAGGAGAAAATTTATGAAAGGGGTACCTCTTCTTCCTGCTTGCGTTTCTTCATCCCAGAATTCTGGGTGTTCCCATGAAGATCCATAGGAATCAAAGCCTAAAACCCCAACAACACAAAAGAGTAGAGAGAGGCTGTGCAAACAAACAGACACTGACTGACCTTAACTCCAGAAAGAGTAAAAAACAAAACAACTATTATTATTTACTAGTTATATAATATATATATATATATATTATAATACTAATAAGTGACATTTATGTAAATTTGTATTTTTAGTTTTTATTAAAATAAAAAATATATAATGATAAAAATAGTTTAAATTTTTTATTTATTTTTAAATATGTAAATAAATAATAATATATATTTATAATTATATTTTTTTGACTAAAAATAATTTTATCTTTTTTATATTTATTTATAAATCTCAAAATAAGTAATGATATATAATTATAATTTTATTATTATTTATATCATTTTTAAAATTTTAAATGAATAATTAATAGATTAAATATACTTGCTTGTTCGTGTGAAGAGAGAGAGAGAAAAAAATGTGAAATACTAAAGAGAGAAATTTTATAATGTGTGGGTGGGGGTGATTGTGAGTCTAGGAGGAATTGACAAATGGAGGATGGAATAAGAAGAGAAATTCTTATATATACTTTCATAATATTATCTTTTTTTTTTAATTTTGGATCATGAGAGGTCACCATTAGTGAAGTGGGCCTTAAGAAGAAGCCCACAAGGGACCTCAAGAGAAGGAGGATGGGAAGGGGTTAGGGTAGGATTTTGGGAGTATATTGTCTGGGAATGAAACCTAACTACACTTCTTGCTAGCATATGCAGGCAACCATTGAAGCAAATGCCACATCTGCAAGTATTATATTAGTCTACTAATTCTACTATAAACCAAATGTTACTATTATATTATTCAACTAAAAACATAATGTGTGGCATTAGATGACCACACATATCGTTTGATTGCAAACAAAGTAATTAAAGTAACTCTAAACTGTTATAAAACTACTAAAAGTATTATTCTCAAAGTATTTAACTATTTTTTGGGAACTAGGGAATAAGTGTTAACCCCTTATTTGTTTTGGAAAAATACTTCTTCAATATCATTAACAAATATAAGAAAATGCTCAATGCATTTTTTTGTGTGTAAAATAACAAAATTAGAGTTATGATGTATAAAAAATAAGATAAATTAATTATAATTAGATGATAAAAATTGTATAAATATAAAATAATATATAAGTATATGTTTTATAATTAGATAATAAAAATTGTAGATATATAAAATAATGTGTATATGAATTAGGTATATGTACTTCTTTCTTCTTCTTCTTTTTTGGGTAAAATGGTATATGTACTCTTTAATTTGTTATAATAATATACCATTTTGTGTCTTACAAGGGTGAGATTATATTGTACAGCATGGTCATCACTTAACCTTCGTTTGGTTCGAGAGAAAATACGAAGAAAGAAAATAGAGTGGAGAGAAAAGAGGAGGATTTTGAGATTTTTTGCTGTTTGGATCAGCAGAGAAAAGAAGGAAGAGAGAAAATAAAGACATGGGGCCCACAAAAAAATTTTCTCTACAATACTGAGAAGAAAACTCAATGAACGAGACAAACATGATTAGTTTACAATTATGTCCTTCTTCTTTACCCAGCCTTGATTATGTGTGAATGAGTGGAGATATTTATTTTTATTTTATTTTGAATTTTTTTCTTATATAAGTATATATATTTTTTATTTTTTTATATATATAATTTTTGTTTTTATGTTTTTATTTTTAAATATGTTATTTTTGTTAAATAATTGTTTAGTTATATATATAAAAAGAAAAATATTTAATAATAATAAAAAATTATTTAATATTTTTAAAATATAAAAATATAAAAAATAATAATTATAAATTACATTTAATTACATTATAATAAGGGTATAAATATCATTTAGTATAATTTTATTTTCTTTCTTCTCACTTTTTTTTTTCAACCAAATAAGAGAAAGAAAAAATTCTCATTTTCTTTCTCTTCTTTTTCTCTTTATCCAAACAATAATAGAAAAAATGAACTTTTCTCTTCATTTTCTCTTCTCTCTATTTTCTTTCTTTTCATTTTCTCTCTTCCTATTTTCTCTCCACATCTAAACAAAGGGTTAATGCTATGTTGGAGTTTCTGATTGGTTTATATTATGAGAGTAGAGTCCACGTGCGGTCTGTATGTGCGTTACAGTGTGCATTAGTTGGTGGATTGTTGTCGTGTGATGTTGACCTCGCAGCCATGGAGGTCCCATAAATAACTTCGATATATTATAAGCATTTTGTTAAGTAGTGTTGATGTTGTTAAGAAAATTAAAATAATTTTTTTATGAAAATAAAATAAAAAGTAATTTTTTTAATTTTTAATAGATTAAATAATTTATTTTCATAAAAAAATTTATTTTAGTTGTTTTAACAAATTTTTAAAATACTTGTTAAAAAAATAATATTATAATTAACGTTTGTTTTGTGAAATTTCTGGACAAATAGAGATTGCGAGAGAATGAATGCTGTATGGACTTTTGATTTGGCGTGCGACACAAGGAATGTTTTCCATTTTAGAATTTTTTTTTATTTAAACTATGTGATATTTGCGGAATGACATTTTGGCCATTACTAATTAGAGATTCAGGTTCATATTTAATCTTCATACATGATACTATATTTATTGACAAGTTTTATGATATATACTTTCAATACATTAAATAATTTGTTTTCATAAAAAAAATGTTTTAATTTTTTTAAAATCTTTAAATACTTGTTAGAAAAATTAATATTATAATTAATGTTTGTTTTATGAAATTTCCGGACAAAAATGTTTTAATTTTTTTTAAATCTTTAAATACTTGTTAGAAAAATTAATATTATAATTAATGTTTGTTTTATGAAATTTCCGGACAAATAGAGATTGAGAGAGAATGAATGCTGTATGGACTTTTGATTTGGCGTGCGACACAAGGAATGTTTTCCATTTTGGAAATATATTTTTTTTATTTGAACTATGTGATATTTGCGAAATGACATTTGGGCCATTACTTATTATAGATTCAGGTTCATATTTAATCTCCATCCATGATAGTATATTTATTGATAAGTTTTATAACATGTACTTTCATATATATATGTATATATATATATATATATATATTAAGTTTTATTTAGTGAGTATTTATTGTAAGAGATGAGAGTAGTAAATCTTGACCATTGATCTTTTATAATAATCAATATTAGAATATAAATGCGTGATTTTTTTAAATGAAGCACATGACCTTCAAGTAATTTTTAATCTTGACCTTTATGTATAGTTGTATGGTCAATATTTACTCCTCTCACAATAAAAACTCCTCTCATTATATATATACTCTATATATATATATATATATATATATATATATATATATATATATATATATATATATATATAAAATTCACATTCACATAATAAAATAACTTGTTACACGTGTTAAGTTTTTACACATTAAATTTTCTCTCCAAAAGTATTTTCCTTCCTCAAATACATGGTTCCAATTTTTTTTTAAATAGCATTGGTAGAGGATTGAAAAGAACAATTGGAATTTGTAGAAATTAAGAGAAGATTAAGTGATAACCATCCCTAACTCTTTAATCCATTAATTTCTTCACATTTTTATCTTTTTAAAAATCTTTAAAAATATTTCTACTCGTTTTGTTTACTGTATTTACTCATTTCATATTATTTAATCAATTTTCATATCAATTGGTAATTTAGATAGTAAATTGAATAGCAAAACTAGTACTTAATATAATTAATTCTCGGATGAACGAAACTCTCTTATTATTATATTACTTGTATGACTTGATACATTTGTCAAAGTCCTATATCAAAGATTTGTGTTGCCTACTACTGAGTCTGCCTATAATAGTTCTGTTAATAATTCTACTGATAGGAGTCTATTTGAGATTGTCTATGGTTTGTCCCTTCGCCAACTCATTGATCTTGTGCCTTTGCCTCTTGATGCCAGACCTTCTGATACAGCAGAGACTTTTGCCTCCCATATTCATGATATATATGCTGACATTAGGCGTAAGCTTGCATTGAGTAGTGTTAATTATAAACTTGTTGCTGATGTACATTGTCGAGTTTAGGATTTTAATGTAGGTGACTATGTTATGGTACGCATTCGCCCTGAGCGTTAGCCTAATTGCTGCTTCAAAAAGCTATATGCTAGAGCTAAAGGATGTTACCCGATTCTCCGTAAGCTTGGGCCTAATGCATATTTACTTGATTTACCTATTGATTTGACTAGTAGTCCTGCTTTCAATGTGGATGATTTGTTATCTTATTGAGGCACCTTTGAGTCTCCTTTGTTGTTTTCTACTGTTTCTGCAGAACGCATTTCTCGAGTTCCTCCAATTTTTCTGTTCCACCATAGTATGATAAGATTGATGTTGTGATCGATGATGATGTTGTTGATCATATCTTAGATGACGAGTTTGTTGGTTCTTGTTTTGCTCCATTTTGCCGCTAACTTGTGAAGTGGAAGAACTGACCTATCAGTGATTCTACATGGCCTTATGAGGATGATCTTCGCCTCCTAGATCCTGCTCTTTTGGAGGAGTACTTGATTTCTACTTCTCTAGAGGAGAGTCCTCTCGGTGAAGGGGATGATGTATTATCTATTAAAGATTTTCTATTATTTTATTTTGTTAGTTAAATGATTTTATCTATTTTATAATTAGGATTTTAGTGAGATTTTATCAAATCTCAAATCTTTTCTTTATTTAGTTGTGTTTGATTTAGATTTAGTTTATTTTGTTTGAGGGTTATAAATACCCCTCATACGCACTTTGAAAAGTAGTTAATTATTGATTATTGAATTCAGTATATTATATTCTTATTTTGAGACCGCGCCTCTTGACACCAAGTGCCTTTGGAACCCTAAGAATTCTTTGTTTCTTTTTCCATTAGTCTTACATCATTCATCTATCTCATTTAATTCCAATTATTTTTATATTTTCAAAATTAAAATTGTTAAAATTTTAATGATGCCAAACTTTCAATAACGGATTTGACCTCAAAATGATTTACCAAAGCTACCTAGAATTCATCGAAATAACACTTATGCTAGTTGGGTTACTATTCCTAGAATAATACCCGTCGTTTGATACGCATTTTCACTATTAAACGGAAAAGTTTCAGATTTTTTGTCATCCAGTTATGATAAAATGATTAATTATTTACTAATCGTGTTTGCCTTAGTATATTGATGCAACTTGGAATCTTGCAGGGATCACTGGGGGCATAAAAAAATTACGGTCTTTTAATAATTATTCTTGCCAAATAGAGCTTAGAGCGAGCACAACATTGTCCCATATGGTATATCATTTCCACGATTTGGTTGGTATCCCATTTGGGATTGAACATATCAAAGCAAATAACTAATCAATAATTTTAAAGTATCCTTGGCATTGCTTTTGCTTTTCTCCATAAAGGTTTATTTTGTCTTCATTGATTTATGTGCTCTCTAATTTCTAGAGAACCCTATATTAAAGATGGAGTAAATCACCATTTTAGTTCTTAAAATTATAAGTGTCGGCCATATTAGTCGCTAACATTACATTAGGAAACTAATATTATGGTCCCTAAAATTGCACTATGTCAATCAAATTGGTCTAAACATCAACTAGCGTCAATTAAAGTTAATGGAAAAACGCATGTGGCACGTTAAACGTTATGTTGGAAGCAGACGTGGTAGGGTAACGTTCTTCCCTCACCAAAAGGATGCCATTTTAGTCCTTGAAATTGTAAGTGTCGTCGGTCATATTAGTCTTTCGATGTCCCAAAATTCCCCAACCATACCCACATCCTCCGTTAGAGTTCATACAATAACCCAAACTCCTGAATCTCATCTTCCTTCCAAATCACCCAAACCACTTCACTGTGATCCTCCTAAACCTGAGCATCACCATAACAAAATCACATACTTGAAACAAATTCAATCATTACAACCCCTAAATACTGAAACAAGAAAATGATAACACTCAAAACTTCTAGCAACCTGCGAATAATATTTAGAGTAAACCTCCACCATCACGTTAAACGCCATGCTAGACATAGATGTGGTAGGGTAGCCCTCTTCCCTCACCAAAAATGATGTCGTTTTGGTGTTAAAGGAAAAAATGGAAAAACTAAACCCTAAACGATGTTGTTGGCTCTTGTCTTCCTCAATTCTTCTTCCTCTTCGTTTAAAACCCCATGACTGTTACCTTCTGTTGCAAAATCCCTAAACCCTAAATTCCTCAGTTCTTTACAAGTTAGCAGGTGATGGCTAGTCTCAAGAGGAATTAATGGCTCAGGTGGTGGTTTATAGGTTACGAATGATAGGAAGGGACAGGGAGCAGGTGCAAAACAAGGTGGCTTCGTTACAGAGGCTTCGTATTTGCTATGGTGCAGCAAGGGAGGAGTGAAGGTAGTGAATGGCGGTTTGCGGTGGTTGGGAAACTTAGTGGCTGGGGCTTGCAGCTATGAAGGCATAGTGAATAGGTGGTTCCTTTTGAAAAATGTGTTTTGAGGTTGAGTTGGGTTTGTTAGGATTGATAGGAACGAGGGGAGAGAATGGGTTTCTGTAGATGGCATATGTGTTTTATGGTTTATAGGTTTTGGATGGTTCGATTGGTACAAGGATGTGGGATTTTAAGGTTTTGGTTTGGCCATGGAAGTGTTTAGATTGATCTATGAGTGAGTAAGGTCATGGTTGTGGTTTTAGGTTCTTTGATTCAGTGGTCATAAGTTGTTTGAGAAGGTAATGGCTTGTTGATGGTGGATTCTCATAGGTTTGATTAGGTGAATTCGTGGTAAAAGAGTGGATGTGTATGGTGTTGATAGTTGATATATGATTTGGGGGTTACAGTAATTAGGTTTGTTTCAAGTGTGTGATTTTGTTGTGATGAGACTCAGGTATAAGAGGATTACAAAAGAATACTTTGGGTGATTTGAAAGGAAGATGAGGTTCATGAGTTTGGGTTATTATATGAGCTCTAATTGAGGATGTGGGTATGGTGTAATGTTGTCTATAGGGTTCATGGGAAATTTTGGGAAGTCAAAGGGCTAATATGATTGACACTTACAATTTCAATGACTAAAATGACGTCATTTAGGTAGGGAAAGAAGGTTACCCTACCACATTTGCGTCTAGCTTGACATTTAACGTAGCACGTTCATTTTCGTTAACTTTAACTGATGCCAGTTGGCGTATAGACCAATTTGACTGACGGAGTACAATTTCAAGGACTATAGTGTTAATTTCCTAATGTCATGGACTAATATGACTAACGCTTACAATTTCAGAAACTAAAATGATAATTTACTCATTAAAGTTGAGTAACTACAATATGCAATGTTAATATAAGGTGGTATCATTGTTAGTTTTGGGTTTTGATATTTTCTTGATAGTTGTAATAGGTTAAATTATAATTTTGATCCTATAGTATTCATTTGTTTTTAATTTAATCCCTATAGTTTTTTTTATATAAATCAGTCATCATATTTACAAATATTTTTAAAATAGTTCCCGCTATTAACTTTCATTATAACATCATCAATTTATACATTTTATAGAAAAAAATAGCATCTAAAGGACAGGGATGGATCCAAGAAACAAGTGTTATAGATGTCAAAATAAGTATTAAATAAATAATAATTAAAAATAATTTTATTTTCCTAAATAAAATGTATATATTTATATAGGATCACATTAAAGTTAAATTTATATAGGATCAATTATTACTTTTCTATATAGATTTACCTACAATCCAATGGTTTTAGACATTATTTTCTTTTGTATACCAAATGATTGTCTATTTAATTTTTCATTTATATAAAAAATGATGGGGCCAAAATAAAAATTTAAAAAATCATATATGAATTAAACAAAAGATTTTATATACTACTAATTAAATATTGGATCAGTGAGGGCACCAAGGCTCCCACTTGCCTCCCACTAGATCCATCCCTACTAAAGGAGCACCTATTAAACAAAAAAGCCCCAGCAAACCGACCAAAATGCCTTTTGTGGCAAATTTATTTACCAATTTGTCATTATTTTCAAACTATTTATCAAACTGCCACTGATTTTGCCACGTTGAAATTTTATATTATTTTTTGTTCTACGTAAGATACGCCAACACATGTGACGCATCCAACTAGGATGCGCCACACGTGCTGGCGCATCCTAGTTGGATGCGTCACGCGTGTTGGCGCATCCTAGTTGGATGCGCCACGCGTGTTGGCGCATCTCACGTGGAACGAAAAATAATATAAAATTCTCACGTTATATGTGCAGGGCACTTAACCCATTTCACGTGGATTTCTTAAAAAAGGGCGCCCAGAGACACATACAATTTACATGTCTACTAAAGAGTGCACCACAATATTGAGAAATATCAGTTTTAATTAGTTTATTTATAGGCTAAGTATTTATTTTTAATCTGTAAAGTAATCAATGTGGGACTTTAATATTGGTAAGGCAAAACAACTAAGTAAGATAACAAAGTAAAATTACTTTCAAAATCTGAATATTTTGGGTGATTTACATAATTTAATTATCAATAATTGATAAGAGCCTTACAAGTTTTCCTTTTAATATGAAAGTTATAATCTTAAGGATGTTAGTGAAAGCTACTGTTCTTTGGTTCAAACGGAGAATAACATTAAAACTGATGCTGAAGTACAAAACTTTATTGGTCAAACACATTCTCAAGATAAGAGTAGTAGTCATGCCATATGTCCGCGGCGATAGGAGGAGGAAAAAGTATAAAATCGGTACTACCTGCATGTAATCACTTTTCCTTCAAAAGATGTACAACAGAATCAAGGAAGGCTTATGTATGGTGGATAGTATATTGCAACTTCCTGTGAACAAAAGATGGCTTGAGCGTTCATCATGGGCTCAGATAAATCTCTATGGCACTAGTAGAGAGTTCAGAAATAATATTTCACTTCATAAAATAATGTTCTTTGGACTTGGTAGAAAAATAATATTTTTTGTCATAAAATATTATTTCACTTCATCATGACATGTCCACAACTAAAGGTTCCTGTACGTGTGATTACAAATTCAGTAATGCTGTAGTGATCTTGGCTTTTTGCCATGTGTTTATGCATACATCCATGTACATCAGTAGGTATCCTGTACATTGACCTTCATTCTCAAGTTACGTATCTTTACTGTTGCACTTGTGTTGCTTTATTTTTTTTTTCTTCCTTTCTTTTCCTTGAAAATCAAATGAAAGTTCAGGAAAAGCTAAGTCATCACACAAATTTAAAAGCTGCATATTGACATCATCAAAGTCTCACATTAAATAAATGTGCTTTATTACCTTACTTAGTTACTTTACTTTATCACCACCAAAGTCTCACATCGAATAAAAATATTCTGTTGTCTTACATAATTGCTTTGTCTTACCACTATCAAAGTCCCACATCAAACAAATGTATTTTGTTATCTTACTTAGCTACTTTGCCTTGCTAACAGCAAAGTCCCACATCGACTACTTTACAGATCAGAAACAAATACTTGGCTTATAAATAAACTAATTGAAACTGATGTCCCTCAATATTGTGGTGTACTCTTTAATAGACATGTAAATTGTATGTGTCTCTGGGTGTCCTTTTTTAAGAAATCCATGTGGAATGGGTTAAGTGCCCTGCACATATAATGTGAGAATTTTATATTATTTTTTGATCCACGTGGGATGCGCCAACATGCGTGGCGCATCCAACTAGGATGCGCCAACACGCGTGGCTCATCCAACTGGGATACGCCACATGTGTTGGCGCATCTTAGTTGGATGCGCCACGCTTGTTGGCGCATCCTACATGGAACGAAAAATAATATAAAATTTCAACGTGACAAAATTAGTGGCAGTTTGATAAATAATTTGAAAATGATGGTAAATTGGTAAATAAATTTGCCACAAAGGGCATTTTGGTCAATTTGCCAAAAAGCCTTGCTCATAAGTAAGAAGTACCTACTAAAATAAAAGAACACCTAACAAAAAAGAGCATCTAATGGACAACGAAAAACTTATTGGGTTAGCCAATTAAAGGTGTTGTAATGACATTATAATGGAAGTTGACGGCGATAATGATATTTTGAAAATATTTGTAAATGTGATGACTAATTTTTTTTAAAAAAAATATTATAAGGATTAAATTAAAAGCAAGTGAACACTGTAGAGACTAAAATTATAATTTAACCATTGTAATATAGTGTTTTGTTAATTTGTTTTGGTAGTCACATTACAAATTACTAGTAGAATCATAAGTAAAATCATAAGCATAATGTGCCATTTAAAAAAAAATTGTGGTATTTGACAACTCCTAAAATTTAAATATTTAACTAAAATGGGGTCAATTTTTAAATATAAGGTGTTTGGTAATTACTTAAATTTTTTAAAACTCTTTTTACAAGAGTATAGATACTCACAACCAACAAATCTAACAGGATTCGAACTTCAGCAAACTTAATTGGCACGGTTTACCTTTACGACCTTGTTAGTTGTGTCAATTGTTGTTTGCAAGTTAATTTGTTTTAATCCAACTTTTTTCTCTTATATTTTTCTTCACTAATCATTTGATCTCCTTATCTTTCTCCCTCTATCTTGCCTCCCGTACAACAATTGCTATATTTCCATCGACAGTTTCGATGGAGATGAACTCAAAACATTAATTCATTAACTAGCAAGTATTGAAACTAGATCACCTGCAATTTCCAAAAAAACTGCACCTAATCTCAACTGTAAAAAATAGTTTCTTTTATGATAAAATAAAATTATAAATAAGTTTAATTGATGTGAAACAATGGATGAAAACCGCACAGCTTGCAATTCCTTTTAAGACTGTAGACAATCCTAATCTAGCACGTATTTCATGCATTGTATGGATTTTTTTAAACTTAAGTAGAATTTAAAAAGATAAAGATTAAAAAAGAAAAATATTTAAAATTTATAAGTGAGATATGCATAATTAGTTTAAAAGAGAATTTTAATTTAAAATTTAAAATAATGTATCTATCAGGTAAGAAGATATTTTTAGAAACAACAACAACAATAACAACAATAATAATAATAATAATAATAATAATAATAATAATAATAATAATAATAATAATAATAATAATAATAATAATAAAAGTTGTTTTTTTGACTAAATAATAATAATAAAAGTTAAAAATGACATTTGTTATTATTTGAGGGAGATTAGAGTAAGAAATTTAATCACTCTAAAAAACGTACTATAATTTAATAAATAAGGATAAATAATCAATGGCCAATGATCTCTCCTCTCTTGTTCAAATTGCACCAATTCAACAATCAATGGTTACATAAAATTATCATTAATCTAAGGTTGGTCATAGTGGAAGTGTACTATAACTCCAGATGAACTTTACCAACAATGTCAGAATTTCGAATCTTGGAGTCACTACTTTAAAAAATTCTTTATTTAACCACCACCTCAAACTTAAAATTACGTGAACAATTAGTATGTACCAAAACAAAAAAAAATATAAAAGTATCATTAGTATGTGTATAATTATTTTTACATGATGAATTTTGATAATTTTCTATTTTCATTGAAAAATTATTTTAATTATTTTAATTATTTATTTTAGTTTCTGATGATTATAATATATGTATAATGATTTGTGGTAAAAATAATTTTATTTGTCTTAATTGTAATTTTTGTTTCTTTACTCATGATTCTAAATTCTTTGTTGGACCAATTTTAAGCTAAATAATATTTATATTAGAACTCATTTTAAATTAGTTTTAAACCAAACTATGTTTATTTATTAACTGATTCATTTTTATAAGGGCTATTGTACTATGTTAAGATGGTTTTTTATCTAGTATCTTTTTGTCATCTCAACTCAATTAATAAGCATACCAGGTTTCAAAACTTAAAGTATCAATCTGCAAAATAAAAAATATAGCGATTTGACGTTGAAGGAGGCAGGAAACATGCATGGTGTTTGATGGTAAGATTTTCTTTTGCTCTTCGTTCTGGTTCACATGGTTATAACAATACCGTAAACTGTAAAGGTCTAGCCACACATTATTTTTTGGAGTCCCGGGACGAAGATAGGACGCAAAAATATAACAGGTGTAATATATACATACGTAAGTTCACATGTGTTCATATCCATATATACCGAAGAAAAAAGCAAAATCCAAAGCTAAAACAGAATAAAAAGCTGGGTTTTCCTCTATTTGAAGTGCTATAGTATAAAAAAATTGAAAGTAAATACACAAATTAATCCTTAAATTATACAAATTATGTGTATTTGGTCATTAAAAAAGTGCGTGTATACAATTAAACTTTCAAATTTGTAAAATGATTCACATGTTAATCCTTCTGTCAGTTCATGTTGTAGAGTTCTAATGGATGTGTTGATGTGTCACGTTTAAGTGCACATATGGCACATCAGTCTCCATTAGTGGCGTTGAGATGACATGTTAATAGTGGGAAAGTGATGAGAGAGCAAAATTGTGTCGTTTTCTACTCTAATATCCCAAAAACACAGTTGTTTGGCTAGGGACCAAATTGTGTGCATTGAACATGAAATTCCCCACCCCAAAACACAGTCGTTTTTTCCCCTAACCCTAACTACCCAAAACTTTCCCCCATTTTCCCCTGAAAGCCTTCCTCATTTCCTTCCATTTCCCTTCCTTTTTTAAGGTGTTGTCCCTCATTAATCAGTCATCAAAGTTATTACTTGCAATTATCCCCTTGCCCTTCTCCATCATCTCACTATTAAAGATTCGTGAAACTAGGGATTCTTGGAGTTGTGAAGATTCATGTTGGTTAAGGTGAGTGGTCCCCTATGTTTTTGTCCTCTGATGCTGTTTTCTCCAAGATTTGTCTTTGTTTATGTATGCATTAGGGGTTGTTATTGTTCTTGTCGATTAATGTGAAGTTATATATGTATTACTTTATCGTGATTTCTTTATTTGTGTATGCATGTGGGGTTGTTCCCACTTTGCTGCTTATTAGTTATATATGTGCTCAAATTTTTAAGATTTTAAAACAAATTAATGGAGAATGGAACTAATATACTCTATAAACAAATCATTGGAGAGTCATATAATGTAGAGGACACTCAGTAAACAAGTTGTGCATGTATAAATCTCTATGATTGATACATGATAACTGTATAAAAACTTGTGATGAATGTCACTATCCTTTCTTTATTTTACTGTGATGTGGTCCCTAATAGTAAAGGTTCATTATTAGTAAGTATGGTTGACTGTGAGTTTAGGGAATTGATCAGGTGTGATAAAAGTGTAGTAAGTATTTTGTATTGATGCAAAAACCATGACTAAGTAGTCCATTATTTGTTAGCCTAATTCAATTCATTCTGTATATAATGCGCAGTATGACACGTGGTAAAGGAAAAGAGGTGAAGAAGGTTCCTGTTGTCATTGACACTGAGAGTGAAGAGGAACAACAACATGTGAAAGTTAGTAACCATGGTGATTATGACATAGGTGAAGAGGAATGGTCTAGTGGTGATGATTATGATAGGGGTGAATATGAAGTGTACAAACCATGCCCTCTTGAAGAAGATGATGATGGAGACTTACTGAGACAATATATTGATGCTGGTATAGAAGATGAGGATATGTTGGGTTAGAAAGATGAACATATTATAGTTGAAGAAAGAATAGGGTGGAGTAGAAGACAAAGAAATACTCAACTCATAAAAACTATAGAGGCTGACATCCAAAGTGCGTCAGCTGAAGTGGAAGAGATTGATATAGATTCTGATGACAATGACATCTATATATATGAGGATTTGAGGAGTCTAGCTGATTCTGATGATGATGGAGACACATTTGCTACCATCAAGTATCTGGTATTTAATGACAATGCAAAGTTTGGAGAGGTTTGCTTAGAATTGGGTATGTTGTTTCCTACATTGAAGGCCTTCGAGTTGGCTGTGGGGGATTACAATATACACTTGGGAAGAGAGATCAAATTCATAAAGAATGATGGGAGAAGGTGTATAGCAAAGTGCAAGAATACTAATTGTCCTTGGGTGATTTATTGTGCATGGGGAAGTGATGTACATGTGCAAAGGGTTTCAAGAACAAAAACGCAAACAAGAAGTGGTTAGCAGCCCAACTAATTGATGTGCTAAGGGTCATCCTAATCTTAACTATGATGAAGCTTTTGATTACCTCATGAATAAAAGGTGTGTATATGTAGATGATTTCCAGATTTACAGAGCTTTGAGTCTGGCCAGGAGAATTATAGAAGGTACTGAAAAGGATTAATACAACACAACTATGGGACTACTATGAGGAATTGAGGACTAGAAATCTAGGCTCCACAGTGTTGATCAAGGTGAATAGACCAGAGCTTGATATTGATCCTGAAGCTCCACCCCTGTTTGATAGGCTATACATTTGCCTAGATGCTTGTAAGAGAGGTTTCCTTGCTGGTTGCAGGCCTCTGATTGGACTAGATGGTTATTTTCTCAAAGGTTGCTATGGGGGATAACTTTTAGCAACAGTGACTTAAGATGGGAACTAACGTTATTTTGTGATTGCCTATACAATAATGAGTGCAGAGACCAGGGAGACATGGAAGTAGTTTTTAGAGTTGCTGTTGGAAGATATTGGAGACCGTGCACATTATGGTTGGAATTTCATTACTACTAATAGTGTGTTTTCTTTACAACAATGTCTAATAATTATTTAGGGTGGATCTAATGTGATATTGATTTGCAGGGACTGCCATCTGCCCTAGAGGAGTTGATGCTAGGGGTTAAAAATAGCTTTTGTGCAAAACATATGTAGACTAACTTGTAAAACATATGTGGACTAACCAACCAGCAACACCTTTTAGACCACCAGGACTGGTGCCAACATATGCTAGGAGACCACATCCACAAGCGCACTTGCTTCAGCCTTTTAACTATGTTTGGCAAGGCAAACTAATTGTGATAAGGGAAACATTATTAGCAGTAAGTCAGGCAACATCCCAGAGGTTTTCAAACCTTGTTATGTGATGCACAAATTTTTAACCAAGTCCAAAAATTTGATGCGGAATAAAAGTTGCATTGCAAACCCAAGTGCAGGTTGTCTCAAGTAATAAATTTTTCGGGAGTCTGAGGTCGATCCACAGGGAATTGATGAAGATTAATTAAGGTAAGGTAAATATTTTGTTATTACGATAAAAATTATTTACCTGAGTTAAAAGATCCACTCTTGGTAAATAAAGTAAATGTAAGATTAATTCCTTTTATAACTCAATTAGAATCCTCGCAACATGGAGGTTCCAATCAAAAAATACAACGTTAAAAGTCTATTTAAAAAAATATACGTAATTATATTATGTTTCCTTTAATTATTTCCACCACTTGTAAATGGGTTAAAGCATTCACTATACCAATATCTTGTCTACAATAAATCAAGAACTCTTATTTACAAAGGTAGTTTGTAAATTATCAGAAACAAAATATAACACGTATAATAGTTATTAGAAAATAAATCATTAAAGCACGAGAGATGAATAAATCTAACCTTATTTTATTACCAAGAGCTTCACACTTTGACCCAAGTAAAAGGAAAATTAATTACACATAGATTGGAAGAAAGAAAAAGGGAGAAAAAAAGAGAAAGAAAAGTGAAGAGAGACTGAGGAGAGGAGGGAATTCCTCCTCTCCTCTTCTAGAAATAAGCCGAGAGTTTCCCCCTCCCCATTTCTGTACATTTTCATTCATTCTGATGTCTATTTATAGGCAAATTGAGCTACAATGTAGCTACAGGAGAAACTTAGCGATTAAGTTTTTTTTTGGAATAATTGAGCAAATGCATGACTGTGTGTCCAAGAGACATAGTCGTGTCTCCTATTTTTTTCATTTTTGAGAAAAGTGATCTTCATGAAAGTTGTAACCCTGGATCTTAGTTTTAAAATGGCTTTAGTTTAAGTCCAAAATCATTCCTTAAACTCAAGATATGGTCAATTACTGCGCACTGCTCAGGCCGAGTCATAGCTTCTATGTTCTGACTTACAAACCCAATATCACATCTAAGGAGTTCGATCCGAGTTTTGTGTTCTTCATAAAAGTTGTAGGTAATTGTCTAAGCTTTCCTACAAGACCAAAATCACACATCAATCAGATATTTACAACTCAAGTTATAGTCAATTTACTAAACACTGTCAAAGAGATAATTAAGGCTAATTTTTGTAATAATTCGTTTAATGATCCAATAAGGTTCAATATCATAAAATGTGTCAAAACTAACTTAATTAAACCTAATTTAATCTTAAGAAGCCTAGTGAGAGGATTATAAAATGTATAAAATATAGTGTTATTATTATGTCCCAAGAATCATAAAGTGAAAGCCAAGGTGCAGGGGGTGACACATGCTCTTCCAAGTGAACTGCTATTGGTTGATTGATGCTAATTGATGTCCTTTTTTGCTATGTATATATAAAATTGTTAGGGAGTTTAATCATTTTAGGAATGGAAATTGTACATGGGTATGGTTTGGTAGTTGAACACGAGGACCAATAGTTTCTTTTGTGTATAAGTTGAACATAAGGACTACTTGATATGATAGTTATAGGGTTTATCAATTATTTTGGAACCACTAGTACTTATTCAAGTAGTCATAATTGAACCAATTTGTTGTTTTGTATTCTGTTATGTTTATATCATCAAATGAATTATGTTCTAGTATTATAGGCAGTTTTATATTTGCAGCTTTACAAGTCTATAATTGCTCTATTTTACACTTTAAACTTAGTAGACATATTGGCTTTTTTTTTTCAACAATTATGAAAGTTAACAATTTTTAATTTTATATTTTTGTGCTTTTCATACCTTTGTCAATTGTGACAATGATAATTTCTTTACTTGTTTCAATTCAATATATCTTGGTGTTATCATGCTCTAAACTAAGTAATATTGAAGTTTAGTGCATAAACATATCCTTTTATTACTCAAACTAGATATTACAAAACATAACTACGGGTGCCAACACATTTTACTCTTCCTGCAAAACACAAAACACAGTAGCTCCCTATGGACAACACATTACCCAACTATTTCTTTACAATCAATACAAGTAAAATAGCAACCACTACCATTATAAACCTTTGAACCAACTTTCAAATTTAACATCAGATTCTCATAATCCCATAACTGTTTCTTTAGCTTTCTTATCACTCTATTTTGCTTCTCCACTTCTAATTTTATATTGTCTTCTTCAACATTTTGCTTCATCCTTTTTTATTTCAGTCTCTTTGCTTCAACCTTTAGCTTATCCACTTCTGCTTTTTGGTTTTAGACTTCAGCTTCCAGTGCAAGTTTTTCTTCATCTATTGCTGGAATAGATGAGGATGCTTCATCAACCCATTCAAAATAGCCATAATCCAAATCTTCTCTCTACATATAAAAACACACATTATGTTCAAACATTATGATTCAAGCATTATGCTTCATCAATTAATGATGCATTATGCTAGCAAAGAGCTTACCCCAAAGAATGGACACCTCTAATACCACTTGTCTCTATTCTTTCCATTCTCGCATTGAGTCTTTCTTAATCTCCTCTCACAGTCCAAAGGTACATTGCTGCGATTTTCTCACTGAAACTGCACCCACTTATAACAAACATCACTGATGTCTTCATCACTCCAAAGAGCTTTGGGAAATTAGGAAGCTTGGGGATATGAGGTAAATTTGACAGATTAGGGATTTAGGGTTCGACTACCCTATTACTCCCTATTTCAGATATGATCGTTAGAGAGAAAGAGGGAAAACAACTGTGTTTTGGGAGTGGGATATTTCAGGTTCAATGCACACAATTTGATCCCTAACCAACCGACTATGTTTTGGGGTTTTAGAGAGAAAAACAATGTTATTTTGCTCCCTCGTCACTCTCCCACTGTTAACATGTCATCTCAACGCCACTAATGGAGACTCACATGTCACATGTGCACTTAACATGATACATCAGCACGTCCTTAGAGCTCCGTAACATAAACTGATGAAAGAATTAACGTGTGAGTCATTTTAAAAATTCAAGGACTTAATTGTGCACACATGCTTTTTTAAGGACCAAATGCACATAACTTATATAATTTAGGGACCAATTTGTGTATTTACTCAAAAATTGAGGACGTAATAGTATGCTGACAGATCTAATAAACCAAAAAAGTGTTGTCACTACAAGCAAAATGGCTCCTCATATTCCTAATAACTAATGTTCTTACCTAATATCATCATCAATGAGGGATCGAAGAAGTTAAAAAGCTTTATTCGCTGAATGTCTATTAGTATATGACTTGCACTTTCAATTTTTTTAAGGACCAATTTTGTAAATGCTAACATTTAGTACATACATGTATATTTCTTTATTTTTTAATTATTATTTATAACATCTTCTAAGGTTTTAATTGATGTTATTGATGACGACAAATCATTTTACTTGTTTAAATTTCAAAATTAAGCAAATGGTTTAAAAAAATCATAAGTTGTTACTCGTTTTATAAAAGAAAATAAAGAGATAAGGTAAGTGGTAGAACCCAAAAATTCAGAAGAGAAGAAATGTAGATTTACTGAATAATGAGCTGATATCAATATGATATCTCTTTGGTTTGTATTCTTGGAAAGAAGAAAAAACTGATTACAAGAAGGAAAAAGTTCTAGACAGGTAAAAGGTGTCTAGGCCCTCCCATTTCCAATGCCAATCCCTGCCTACCTATGAAAATTAACCCACCCACACATATACCCTCCATTCACTTTCAACAGAATCATTCCTAACTGAAACCCCACCTTACTTTATCTTTCTCTCTCTTTGCCAGCTCCTTAGTTAGTTGCAACTAAAGCCTTGTTTGTTTTCTCACTTCCAAGGCCCAAATCCCTTGTACTTGGCTGCCCTATTCTAGAATATACCTTAGTTAGATCCGACCTTCCCCTGAGATTTTTATTAACATTTCCCCCCAAAAGACTCATCTTGTCCTCAAGGTGAAATTCAGGGAAATATTCTTGAATTGAAGTCAAAGTTCCTAGGAACTTTCAAATTTAGGTAAATCTTGCCATTTAATCAACATCTCATCTACTCCTTCTGCATTCTTCCTTGTTGGGAATCGCAAATATATCACGCAGCGAAAAAACAAAATTTTCGCTAAGGATCCATACAAAAGACCATAATCCATGTTTTAAAAATTACATCTTGAAGCGAGATGAAAACACAAACGACATGAATCACCAACATCGTAACAATGACGATGTCTCTGCGGTATCTACATGAACAGACTCATGAACGTTCAACGTCTTCAAAAAGAGCCTCACGTCTCTGACACAGTGCTAGCTGCGAAGAGATAAAAAACCTGTCACTCTCTCACTCACTGTTTCTGTAGGTGCGGCTAGGGTTCTATTATGTGTGTCTTAGCAGCCCCCTTAGTAGTATTATTTATAATAGTAACTACCTTAAGTGAGTGTGAGCAGTAGCAATGTGAGCTGTGTAACCCTAGACTCATCTGTTATGAGTCTGGCCCACATTTGAATACGACTCCAACTTGGATCTACTGCTCTAATTTTTGTCTGCTCTATGTGTGTAACCTTACAAGCTCTCATTACATTGGTAGTAATATTAAAATCTCATTTTAATATTATAAGCAATGAGCGGTATCAAGTAACACATCGCCGCTACCCAAGTAATGAGAATGTCAGTGATTTGACATAATCTTTCCGTGACCAATGTTTCCATGTCGTTTAGTCCCTTTGTCAAGATATCTAGATTGAACACAAGACATGGAATGCATCACCCTTGTATAGTTCAATCCTTCGTTTCCTGATACTTGAGTAGACTTTGTAACAACAAATGAGATCAATATCTCATATTGACTTATTTGAGCATGGTCATGCATTTCGCAGTCTCACTCAATCAGGTGGCCCGAAGATATCACTCTGTTATGTAGGAGTGACAAATCTCATCTAGGTCACTCACTTCCCTCTGTATGATTTGCAGTATGTCAAATAACTAACTTTATAATCATCTTGTTTTAGATGATGTTTGATGACATTAAAACACACAATTCCTCATATAGGAATCGTAGTGATTTCAAGTCAAAGGACCACATATACCATTGTCACTATGAGAATCGCTTATGACACTCACGTGACGATCCATGTAGCGGTCTCATGACGGGTCAGTCCAATACATCATTACTCTAACATGTACCCATGTGAAGACTTAATATTTCATATCCATGACCCGTGAGATGTGGTCATCAGTCTATGCACATACTAGTCTCAATGCATTATTGTTGTCCTAATTAATAATAATACTTGACTAGGGATATTTAAGAATAGTGTTCTAATTTTATCCAATAGGATCTCATGATCAAGTCAACCACTTGATGTCATATGACATCAAACTTACTATTCTAAGGATTTTATTATGTTTATTATAAATAACATAATAAAATAAATGTCTCATATATTAAAGAATAGTATAATACAATATATATATAAGCACTGTCAAAATATATTGGTATTTAGGGCATACACCAACATTCCTGTAGTCCAGAACATCAACTGGTAGCACCCTTAATTCCCAATCCTCGACTAGAAAGGATGGCAATGGTTAAGCTATAACCATAGGTGAAATGGTTTTCTTGAGCAGGGACACATGAAATATTGGATGTACTAGACTCCCTTCTAGTAATTTGAGCTTGTAAGCCACAAAATTCAACTTCTCCACAATCTCAAAAGGTCCATAGAAACGAGGACTTAGTTTCTGATTTGCCTTCCTAACTAATTTTCTGAGCTTATAAGGTTGAATCTTCAAATAAACAACATCCCCAAATGGTATTCCACTTCCCTTTTATGCTTGTCAGCTAGAGTCTTCATTCAATTTTGGGCCTGCACCAAATATTCCTTCAACTCATCTAACATATGATTCCTTTCCTCCACCAGCTAGTTCACTTCTGCCACCCGAGATAGTGCTCTGTCTCCTTTAACCAGTATAGGAGGGTCCCTTCCATATAATGCCTTGAATGGTGTCATTTTAATAGCTGAATGATAGTTGGTATTATAATAGAATTCTGCCCAAGCTAACAATTTTGGCCACTATTTGGGCTTAGTGCCTGTGAGGCATCTCAAATAAATTTCCACACACCTATTCACAACCTCGGTTTGGCCATCTAACTAGGGATGGTAGGCTGAAGTATACCTTAATTTTGTTCCAACAAGCCTAAACAGCTCAGCCCAAAAAGTGCTGAGAAAAATCTTGTCTCGATCAAAAATAATGGAGGTGCAAAATCCATGCAATTTTGCCACTTCTTTGGTAAAAATCTCAGCTGCATCTTTGGCAGTATAAGGATGTGCAAGGGCTATAAAATAGGCATACTTACTATGCCTATCCACTATCACCATTATAGTGTCAACCACATAAGCCTTAGGTAGTCCTCCAATGAAATCTATGGATAAATCAGTCCAAACACTGGTTGGAATGGGAAGGGACTGTTGTTGGTAATTGATCCGTAAATCCGCAAGCGTACGGGTCGACAAGTAATATAAAGGAGAGTTAGAGTATCGTGTCCCAAGGGATTGATTAATTAGAAGAATGTTAAACTTAATCAAAATTCACAAATTTTTATCCAAGCAAACGAATTATGAGAATGGGTTGCAATTAAAATAACAATTTAAAGAAACAAAATAAGAAAACACCAAACACTAATTCCACAAGAGAAGATGAGAATGATTAAAGCTTAGGGGTCCCTATTCACTTGCTACTTCAATGAATAAATGCAATCAACAAGCACCAATTAATGAAATGATATTTGTTAGCTGATAACCTTCAATAGATAAGAGCCTATGTCTAGGACAATTACCCATGCAAAACCTAACTAATCCACTGTGTCCATGTGAATTAACATAAGAATCACTCATTGAGACCAATTATCAAACACTTGCCATACATGACTAATGGGTATGTGTCCATCCCATTAACTAATCAACACACTCCATCCAATAGAATGAAATTGAACATACATCAACCATACCATATCCATATTCACAACTCCTTATTTCTAGTTCAATTGGAATACTAAAATCATGCAATTGATGGCCAATCAACAACAAGCATTAAGCATAGATATGGATAAACAAAATCAAATTTATTGAAAGGATACCCAATCAATTACATATTAATCAAATCCATAGCAAGATCCTAGAGAGCCCCTAGATTAGGGTTTAGTTACACATCATGAAAGAGAAGAAAACACATGAAATCAAATGATCCATCAAGTTACAAATCAAGAGGTAAAGGGAAAGAATAGACAAAAATGGAGAGATTCCAAGCTTGATCCTCTTCCTTGATCTTGATTCTCCCTTGAGTCACCTTCAACCCAAATGGGTTCCTCCTCTTCTCAATTGCTCTCTGAAATTCGTGGTTGAGTGTACAAAATAGAATCCCCTTTCTTTTTCCCAAAAATCAGAATATAAGGGTAAAAGTTGCGTGCCAGGATTTTTCCCACGCCTAGGCGTGTATAATATCACGTGCCTTTCTTCTGCTTGTCACGCCTAGGCGTGACTTTACCACGCCTAGGCGTGGTGGTCTCTGCCTGAGATTCCTGATAAACTGCGAGGAACACGCCTAGGCGTGTATTTGGCTCGCCTAGGCGTGGATTTGGCTGCACCGTCCTTTGATATTTTCTTCACAATTTGAGCCATTCTTTACATTCCTCATCCCTTCCAAGGGCTTTCTCATCTCGAATACCTATATCAAAACAATAATAATGTCCATCAAACCACAATCCACCCAACTTCCATGAACAAAGTATTCAAAGATTCAATTTTAAATCATTTGAATCAACAAGCTTAATTCACTAAAGTCATGCAATAATTGAACTTATGACCTTCAAAACCTAGGGATAGCAAGCTCAAATATAATCAATTTCAAGTGAAATAACTTCATTTTCTGAAGTTATCAACTGTAATAATCCTCCAGGAGTCAAGGTCTGATATTTGTTTCGTTGGAAGACTTCACAAACTTAGACTTGTTGTTGGATGTCTTTCTTCATTCCTTCCCAAAATAATAGCCCAGAAATACGCTTGCAGGTCCTAAAAAACCCTGAATGTCTTCCTATGACTGAATCAAGAAATTCCTTAAGCACCAATGCAACCTTTGGGCAACTTCTAAGGATCACCATTCTCCATTTGTAAAATAGCCTACCTTTCTTGAAATGATAACTAGAATGATAATCTAGCTATCGAAACAAATCCTGAATGATGCTTCTCTGCTTAACATCATTCTAAATTTCTTCTTCCAACCCATCCCACTCATTGAATTATACTATAGATAGGGCAGCATACTGTAATTTCCTGGACAAACCATTTGCGGCACCGTTTTCCTTTCCCGGCTTGTATTTGATCTCAAAGTCAAATTTCAACAACTTGAAGACCCACCTCTGTTATTCCTCCCCCCAAATCCTTTGATCTGTCAGGAATCGAAGACTTTTCTGACCTGTATAAACTATGAAATGCATTCTTATTAAGTAATGTCTCCACTTCTGCACAGCAAATATTATAGTCGTAAGTTCCCTTTCATACACAGACTTGTTTTGAGCCTTATCAGAGAGTGTTTGACTCATATAGGCCACTGGCCTCCCATCTTGCATAAGCACTCCACCCACTCTTTTCCCTGAAGCATCTATTTCTAGCATAAAGGTCTTCTCAAAATTTGAGACAGCAAGGACAGGCAGTGTAGTCATGGTTGTTTTAAGTTGCTTAAATGCTTTTTGAGCTTCCAAACCCCATGTATAGTTATCTTTCTTGAGATGTTGTGTCAAAGGTCAAGCTATCTTCCCATAATCCTTCACAAATCATCTATAATACCCTGTTAAGCCCAAGAACCCTCTGAATCCTTTTATATCCTTTGGTTAGGGCCAATTGAGCATGTCCTCCACTTTCTTAAGATCTACTGCCACTTTTTTATCAGAGATGATGTGCCCCAAGTATTCCAATTGTTGCTGCCCAAAGGTACATTTCTTACAATTGACCATCACTCAATTATCCCTCAATAGTTTCAATACCATTCCAAGGTGCTTCCCATGAGCTTATCTTTACTAAATATCAATATATCATCAAAGAAGACTAGCATAAACCTTCTTAAATATGGTTTCAGCACCTTGTTCATCAAAGCTTGGAAAGTAGAGGGGGCATTGGTTAAACTAAACGACATCACCAAGAATTCATAGTGCCCTTCATGCGTCCTAAAGGCTGTTTTAGGAATGTCCACCTTCCTCATTTTGATTTGGTGGTAGCCAGATTTGAGGTCCAGTTTAGAGAAAATAACAACTCCTCCAAGTTCATCCAATAGTTCATCAATCACCAGAATTGGGAACTTATCTGGTATTGTGAGCTTGTTCAGGGCTCTGTAATCTACACAAAACCTTCATCCCCTATCTTTCTTCTTGACCAAAATCACTGGACTAGAATAAGGACTAGTACTAGGTCTAATAATTCCTACAACTAGCATTTCATCAACTATCTTTTCAATCTCATTTTTTTGATAATGAGGGTACTTGTAAGGATGGATATTGGGAATAGTGGCGCATTCTTTTAAGTGGATGGTATGCTTGATATTCAATATATTAACCATCTCCTTAATCTTTTAAGGCCTTTAGCATAGTTTTTAAAGAAGCTTGAGCCTTACAAATGGATGGTTCTCCTTTTAGTGCCACCTTCACTCCATTCCTTTCCCATTTCAATGTGAGTTCTCTAAAATTAGCTTGTATATCTCCTAAACTCTCCAACCAATCTACTCCCAACACAACTTCTGCTCCACCCAAATCAAAGAGAAATTTTTTTTGCTGAATTTCCACTCCTTGAACCCTCACCATTATATCTTTGCACATTCCTCTGCTTCTAATCTTACATCTATTTCCCACTTCCACTGTGTACGCCATAGTGTCTTGGATATGTAAGTTTAGCTTCTGCACTAGTGTCTTCAATATGAAATTACTAAAGGCTCCACAATCAATGAGCACCATAACATGCTGCTGCCCAATACTGCCCCACAGCTTCAAGGATTTGTTGGAGGTCATCCTCATAATGCTTTTCATAGAGATTTATAGAGACTTATTAGTGTGGTGTGGAATACGATTAAGAATTATATAAAAAATAGTTGTCAAGTTCCACCAAAAATATAAAAACCTTACAACTAATTGTAGTAAACAAGGGTCGATTCACAGAGAACTAATTCAATTAACACTATCAATCTAATTCCTAAATTAAACTCTGATAAAAAATAAACAGTAAAAGTAAAAGGGGGGTTTTATTCATCAAGTAACAAAATACAAATTCGATAATAATTAGGAATAAATTCAAAATTAGAAACACCAATCCAAAGGCTTCAAATCAAGTGGCAAAGTAAATCATAATTCAAAGAGAGTAAAATTATTTATGCAATTAACTCTGTTAATTCGAATTCAACTAGATAATCACCTAGAATTTAATCAACTAAAACAGAATCACAATCGCAATTCTTGATTAAGATTGAATTAAACACAATTTCAAATTAACATAGATTATCAATCGATGATCTATTCTCCATTAAATTCAGATTAATCAATTCAAATCTATCTTCAATTTCGAAATATAATCATAAATCAATTAAAGAAGGAGAAGAGGAAAGAACATAATTAGAAATCACAAATAAACAAAAGAACTCAAAACTCTAACCACAATCATTGAATTCCTTGGATTGATTGGATCTTTAGCCTTCCATGGTCATCACCATTGAAAAGATACAAATCAAAGAAGAGATAAAAACGAAATAGAGAAAACGAAAATAGAGGAAAAAGGTTTCTTGATTCCTATCGTAAAACTCAAAAATTAGGATTCAGAAAGAGGTGTACTTTCGTATTCTACCTTAACCTATTTGTAACTAAAAATTATTCTATAATTCCTAATCTAACCCTGGCCCAAACTGTAGCCCTCTGAATAAGCTTTTCAGAGACATATAATTTGTCTTATTTGGGTTTAAATTGAAAGAGTTAAGCCTAAATCAGTGAGGGAAAGTCCAAGCTTTATGACAGCAACAACGTCCTAACTTTGAGGCTCAATTTTTGCCCTGAATCCAGCTGAATTAGAAAAAACTGCATTAGATGTAAAATTGTGTATCTGCGTCTCAGCTTTCAGGGGACACCAAGATCATCCAAATATGACATTTGTAGCCCAAGATATGGCCTGTATAAGATAGAAAGGTCAAAATGAGTTAAAATCTGAAAATTAATGAAGTTTTTACAATTAAGCTCAATGAAGACCAATCATCTAAAACTCATCTACAAACATAATATTGGATACAATTATCATCAATTAGGCCAAATATAAAGTAATAATTAATGCCTCAAAATTGATTGATCAAATTCCCCACACTTGAACTTTTGCACTCCCGGGTAAAATACAAGAGACCAAAACTAGGGAATAAAGAAAAACAAATGCAAGAATGCAAGAAAAGTAAAAACTCATAAACTAAAAATTCTAAAAGACTCAAATTCTATTGACATTCAAGTATGCAAAAAGAGCAAGAAAAGATTCAATGGATCACAATATTTAAGAGAGAACAATTCTTTACACCTCACACTAACATGCAAGGTATCTTCAAATTGAAAAGCATGAATTAAGAATGATAGATCCTCATAAGATACACTCTCAATCTCTCAAGTGTTTACAAGGTAAGTATTTCACTCAATTCAACCCATGAAAAATGTACTACCATAGGCTTGCTTATCTTCTACTTCTCCACTACTCAAACACATGCACATACAAATCAAGAGGACTTTGTTTAAGGTTGTAATGGGGCCAAGGTAAGGGATGAAAATAATATAGATATGGTGAGATGAGCACCCAAGAGAATAAAAGAACATTGGGGAGGAACTCAATTGATAAACATGAAATTTTTATCCCCTCAAATCTATATAATGCACATTCTCTTTACATATTCCTTTCTTTTTTCTTTCTTTTCTTTTACAACCTTTCTTGAATTTTCTTTTTCTTTTTCTTCGTAATTTTTTTTTCACTAACACCTTGCATATTACACATCAACTTGCACAACCCCCACACTTATCCTATTAACCACTTGCAAGTAAAAGAGCTCCTCCAATGAAAATGAACCAATGCTCTCTCATTCCCTAAGGTAAGGTAAAATCATATTTTTTCACATAAGGCATATAATGAGCTAAGACAAAGAATAGGCAAGTAGGCTCAATGGGGTTAAACAAAGGAAAGTGATGTAAGGTTAGCTATTTGGCCAGAGTAGTTAATCAAGAAAGAATGCCTCAATCATGTTCATGCATACAAGTGAAAAAAATGTAGCCTCAAAAAGAATTTAAGCAAGTTCTAAAGTGATCAAATGACATGAGTGAAAATCACACAAGAAATAAGAGAATGACATAAATGCTAAATCCATCCATCAAAAGGCTCAAAATCTCACCAGGTATACATCTATCAAACTCAATTCATCAATCAAACGTTAAAACCAAGTATGCCAAATTCAAGATGAAAGAAGAAATTTATAAATCATAACCTTGAATTTCAATTGCTTCAAACTCATAGACTTCACAAATCTCAAAACATCATTAAAATCAAATAAAAACACAATTTTTTTTTAAAACTAGAAAACAGAAATAAAACAGAACACAAAATGTCAATTCCTCCCCCACACTTAAATTCTACATTGTCCTCAATGTAAACTTCAACAATAAACAATCATTAATAAATCTAGGACAAGTAAGATAAAAGAGAAGGAAGAAACATCCTTATCAACTGAAGTAACAGAGATAGATGAAGAGATTTCCACCAGGATCCCATTGGCGAAAGCATAATAACCAATTTATGCTTGAAATAACATGAGAGCTTCCACCAGGGTCCCATTGGCTGAAGTATAATGACCAAGTTAAGCTTGAGGCATGAGGGCTTCCACCGGGATCCCATTGGCTGAAGTACAATGACCAAGTTAAGCTTGAGGCATGATAGCTTCCACCGGGATCCCATTGGCCTTCCTTAATTTCCTTGGCTTCACCACTGAAAAGTAATACGTGCACTTCATCAACTTCATATGCATTGTTTCTAATGGATCATGGCCCAAAAATGAAATCCACTTCAGCAGTGTTTGTCATTTGGTGTTCTTCTCCCTTCATTGAAAACTCTTCAGTAGCCTGCAATTCTATTTCTCTCAAGAATGCAAAAATTTCAGCACAAACAACACATATCATGCCACCATCACAATCAGTACATGAGTTGCAATGAGTATAATTATTGAAACCAATAAAATCAGGAAATTCATCACACAAGTCATTATATTGTCTCTCCACTACCTTAGGAAGGGGTTCAAGAATACTTACCTTGGGGGCCTTAGAGTTTTCCCACTCCTTACTTACCTCTTCAGGCTCTGTTTCTTTCTTTTCAATGATTTGTGAAGGAGAGGTGAGTTCATCTAACGTCTTGCCACAGTGCAATGTGACAGCACCAGGATCTTCTTTCACATCCTCTTCTGGTTGTGAGGGAAGTCCTTCAGAAATTTAGCTCTGGAACTTGCTGAGATCTGTGGCTAACTGATCCAAAGAGTTTTGCAGATCATTACACTTGGCCTGTGTTTCTTGTTGGAACTGCATGTTATAAGTGGCCATTTGTCTTATTAGCTCCTCCAATGAAGGTTCAGGTTGCCAAGGATCTTGGACTTGCTGTTGTCCTGGAAGGAAAGGTGTTTGCCAATGCTGAAATTCTGGAAATTCATACGCTGGAGGTTGATTCTGAGGCTGCTGTCCATAACTCAAGTTAGGATAGTCCCACCACTCTGGATAATATGTATTGGAGTAGGGGTTGTAGTTGTCGGAAGGTTCAGAATATCCCCATACTGCCTTTACCTCCTCATTTGTGTCTACTAGGAAAGTGGGCCACAAATCAGTGATATGTCCAGGTGATAAGCAAATCCCACAAGCATCCATGATCAATGGACATCAACACCTACAAGACACTCAGAAAGAAAGCATCAAAAATTAAAAATAAAATAAAAATAGAGTAAAAATAGGAAACAAATCAATACCGCAATTGGAAAATTAGTTCCCCGGTAACGGCGCCAAAATTTGGTGTGGTGTGGAATACGATTAAGAATTATATCAAAAATAGTTGCCAAGTTCCACCAAAAATATAAAAACCTTGCAACCAGTTGTAGTAAGCAAGGGTCGATCCACAGAGAACTAATTCCATTGACACTATCAATCTAATTCCCAAATTAAACTCTGATGAAAAATAAACAGTAAAAGTAAAAGGGGCTTTTATTCATCAAGTAACAAAATGTAAATTCGATAGTAATTAGGAATAAATTCAAAACTAGAAACACCAATTCAAGGGCTTCAAATCAAGTGACAAAGTAAATCATAGTTCAAAGAGAGTAAAATTATTTATGCAATTAACTCTGTTAATTCGAATTCAACTAGATAATCACCTAGAATTTAATCAACTAAAACAGAATCACAATCGCAATTCTTGATTAAGATTGAATTAAACACAATTTTGAATTAACATAGATTATCAATCGATGATCTATTCTCCATTAAATTCAGATTAATCAATTCAAATCTATCTTCAATTTTGAAATATAATCATAAATCAATTAAAGAAAGAGAAGAGGAAAGAACATAATTAGAAATCACAAATAAACAAAAGAACTCAAAACTTTAACCACAATCATTGAATTCCTTGGATTGATTGGATCTTTAGCCTTCCATGGCCATCACCATTGAAAAAATACAAATCAAAGAAGAGATAAAAATGAAATAGAGAAAACGAAAAGAGAGAAAAAAAGGTTTCCTGATTCCTATCGTAAAACTCAAAAATCAGGATTCAGAAAGAGGTGTACTTTTGTATTCTGCCTTAACCTATTTGTAACTAAAAATTATTCTGTAATTCCTAATCTAACCCTAGCCCAAACTGTAGCCCTCTGAATAAGCTTTTCAGAGACATATAATTTGTCTTATTTGGGTTTAAATTGAGAGAGTTAAGCCCAAATCAGTGAGGGAAGGTCCAAGTTTTATGACAGCAACAACGTCCTAACTTTGAGGCTCAATTTTCACCCTGAATCCAGCTGAATTAGAAAAACTGCATTAGATGTAAAATTGTGTATCTTCGTCTTAACTTTCAGGGGACACCAAGATCATCCAAATATGATTTGTAGCCCAAGATATGGCTTGTAAAAGATAGAAAGGTCAAAATGAGTTAAAATTCAAAAATTAATGAAGTTTTTACAATTAAGCTCAATGAAGACCAATCATCTAAAACTCATCTACAAACATAATATTGGATACAATTATCATCAATTAGGCCAAATATAAAGTAATAATGAATGCCTCAAAATTGATTGATCACTTATCCTCCAATTCCACCTTTGACTCCTCTACCTCTACTTCTGTCTCCGCCCCTTCCTCTTCTGCCCCTTCCTCTTCCTCCCCTTCCACCATAATCAGCTGGTAATGTTTGACCTTACAAATATGTTCATGTCCCTATTTTGCTCCACACTTAAAGCACAACCCCTTCCTACTTCTCTCTTGTAGTTCTGTTTGGGATAGTCTCTTGGGTCTCATTTCTTTCTTCTCCTCTCCTCCTCCATCAAGAGGTTTTGGGTCCCCAGAACTTCTATGGAAGCTGTGAGTTCTTTATGTTAGTAGTGCATTTTTCCCTCCTTCACCACCTATATTAGATTTGGACCCTCCCTCCCCTGGCCCAGGTTTGAAAGTACCAGTTCCTTTTATATAAGTTCCCCATTCTCTCCCAAACCTCTTCTTCTTAATGTCTAACTTTTTCCTCAAGTAACTGAGCCCTATCTATGAGATCTGACAGGGAATGTAGTTCATATAACTTCAACTCAGCCTTCAATTCTTCACATAGCTCATTTAAGAAAATTCCCTTCAGCAATGTTTTATCAATGTGCTTCACGGGCCTAGATACCAGCTCAAATTCTTCATAGTATTTCGAGACTGTCCAATTCTGTCTGATGCTCAATAATGGTTCTAGGGGATTTTGGATGATTCTTGGTTAGAACCGTCTAATGCATGGGCAGTGTGGCTATGAATAGAAGTGGGCACTTTGTACCCTTTGCGCTTGATCTCCTAGAGTGGGCATGGTTTTTTAGAACTCCACTGGAATCACGTCCAAATGGTTCACACTAAACTGGGACCGAAGCACGTCTGCAATGGGCAGCCGCTCATGTTGTCGCTCCTTTTGTGCAGCAAGGAGCACCATGGTTGTGTGGGTCTCAGCGTCAAATGCAGCAAGGAGGTCGGCATCACCATCAACTATATCGTTATATTCATGAAGCTGTCAGCACCATCGTTCGTGGCTAAGGGAGTCATCGTCTTCCTCATGGTGCATTTGAGCGATGCCCACGAGGAATTCGTGACTGTGCATGTGAGCAATCATGGGGTAAGCTTGATTCGCCAAAGTCGCAACTATGCGCAGATGGACCCCAGTATCTCTTTCACCGGAAAGCCATCACAACTCGGGAAACCCAGTAGCCTACGCAATGTGGCAAGGTAGCATTGAAGCACAACAATGGAAAGCCCAGGAGCTTCGATCCGCTATTAGTGCGCCTCCGTGATCAAACTACACCAGAACATCGATCAAGATAATGATGCTTAGGGAGATAATACAATGCAATGATTCCACTACACCAGAAAGAATCACGCTTTGGATCATAGTGGGAGTGTCACGACCGTGATAATTGCGACGGGATAGCAACTTAAATTAAAAAGTAAAATTAATTAATGGAGTCACCACCAATTTTATTTTTTTATTAGGAAAAATTAGAAAACCTAAGAAAAATAATCTTTGAAACCTGATTGAATTCAAGAGTCGGTTATGTGTAAGGAAGGGTGAAAAATTAATCCCACAGCACCCCTAACACACCCGTCCTAAAACGGTACCTTAAGTTAATTATGCAAATTCTTAATAATCCTTGAAAATATTTGTTTTACCCCTTTTATAAAAAAAATGAAATAGACAAATGAATTATGAAAAATTAATTTTTGGCTTGACAGAATAGAGATTCTGCTCCTACATATCCCCAGGTGCAATGAGGAAATCAAAGTCACGTAGTTCTCTAGAAAATAATAGTGAGTTAGTTGATTTTAATTTAAAAAAAACTTTGAAAATTTGAATTAACAAGCCGTCGCGACTCAGTTATTCAAATTACGGATTGAATACGTGAAGCTCGAGTCACGCTAGATACGTCACCCACTGATTATCAAATTTTTTACAAATTTTTTATTGAAAAATTATCTAAAAATGGCTGATTTTATTTTTAATTATTAAAAAAAATTGATTTAACAAGTCGTCGCTGTAACACCCTAGCTCTGATACCAACTAATGACAACACCCTAGTTAGGGCATCACATTTCTGACTTCCGACTCATAATATGAAAATAAGTTCGCACAAAGTTTGAGTTATAAAATATGGGTTTCAAAATTTCTTCTTTACTGAAACGTAAATTTACTGAAAATATTAGGTAATATTGAAAATCATATTTTAACTATTCATTATGCAATATTGACACCAATTAATATCACAATTTAAAGAGAAATATAAAATTAACAGACTTATTTATTTATTTTTTTGACAAGAGTAAAAACCCCATGACGGTCCCTACTTAATAGCACGGACAACACTAACAAAATGTTAACATACTTATTCCTTTTTCTCGTCCATCTTGATGCATCGGACATCCGTTCCTTTGTCAACACTTTTTTACTTTCGAGTCCCGAATGTCCACTCCTTATTATTGTCACCAATCTCGTGAGTATCCATCGCCCGTTATGTCTAAGACAACTCGATCCTTCTATTGTTTGATTTTAACAAAGATGCATACAAAAAAAACAATATAACAAAGAGGTGAGATCACCTACACCAATACCAACATGGCAAAGACAGAGATAACACAAACAAAGAATATTATACAGATAGATCGTACCACAATTATGATCATGTCATCAACATTAATCAACTATCATCATCCAATCATTTATTAATTCAATTATCATAAGTAATAATTATGATAATGCCCTCAACATTATCATCATCATCATCCAAGTATTCAAAACAATTGTCATAACCAATATTCCTTAATTAGTATATCATACAGATATAAATGTTCGATTTATGCATGTACACAAGACTCGATTTCCTACTCCATGGAGCTAAAACTCGTGGTCGAGAAATGATCGAAAAGATCTGTCTTGGTACCACATGTCTCGCACCACGTGCTATAATCCTCATTTTGATTTTTGCACATCTAGCATATACACGATGCTTTTATCGATCTTGATTAAGAATAGTGTCTCGGTCACGATCATCTATGTGTGATCGCGTCGGCCTAACCCACGCTACAAGAGAGAGCGACTCATTGCCCATCGTAGGCAACCCGCACCCCGATGCCCCCAAGGTCAACGAGTGACTTACACTACGCATATCGCACCCACTCAAGAGGTGTATGTTTCTCCTAGGCAATTTGCCTTATCCAAATTCATCGGACCATTCCAATGCATGTATAATGCACCAAATCCAATCATAGTATCTCTTTCCAATGCATATAAAATGCACCAAATACGTACCATAGGCAAAACACGTCATTTTCTCATACAAAGGTCCATACACTGTTCAACAATAATTATACTATATTTTCAACATAAAATCATGTTATCATGTTTTCATAGTTATAAAACACTTTCGCCGTGTTTTCACAAAATTGTGTAACATTTCCATTATGTTTTCACAATTCCAAAATGTTTCGGTTACGTTTTCAAAATTCTGAAACATTTCTATTATATTTTCACAATACTATAACACTTTTGTTACGTTTTTAAAATGCCGCAACTCTTCTGTTGCACTTTTAAATCACGTATTAACTTTTCAATGTCTTTCTCAATCGCGTAAAAATATACGTTTCTCAAATCACATATTATTTTTCCACTGTTTCAAAATTGCATATATTTTTTAATAATATTTTCAATAGTGTAAAATATTTAAACGCTTTCCAAATCTCATAACAATTTTCTACCAATTTTCTACTATTTTTCATAATCGCGTAAAAATATTTTATCGTTTGTTCAATCAATGTAGTGATTTTTCAACTATATTTTCAAATCACGTAAAATATTTAAACTTACATAAAATATTTAAACGTAATTCAAATCACGTAGAAATATTTTAACATATTTCAAATTGCGTAGAAATATTTTACTATATTTTAAATCATTTTTAAGATACGTAAATTATTTTTCACCATTTTACAATCATGTAAAATATTCCTCAATATTCCAAACATTATTTTAGACTTTCAAATAAGTCAATATCATTTTCAACACATTTTTAAGATACATAAATAATTTTTCACCATAATTCTATTACGAAAAAATATTTCTCAACCTTCAAAAATTTCATTTCATCTTTTCTCAAAATATTATGACTTTGTATTTCATTTTTCACATTTTCTTACTCAAGAAAATCTTTTTCACGCTTTCTTTACTCAAGAAATTCTTTTTCAATTATAATCCACAAAATTACTTTTCCATTGATATAAATCAATGTTTCAAATCTTAAAATTTTCACACGCATTCAAAACTTGAAAATAAGTTATACTAATTTAGTAAATTCTCAAATCACCATTATATTCTCCATTTTTCTCAAAGCATTTCCAAACACAACCTTCTTCAAAATAAATTGAAGTTCAAAAACATTTTCATTTACAAAAACTTAATTTCTCAAGTGATTAAAATGCTCTGATTCCCTTTTCAAATTCTTTGTATTAAGTAAATTTACGTTTTCACTTTGAAAATCACTCTGTTCATAAAAAAATCAAGGCATTACAAGCCTTCAAAAACGTGGACATGACTATTGAAACCATCAAATATTTTTCTTTCTAAATTGATATGATTTTACACAAACAAAACCATTAAAATTTTTATTTTCAAAACCGAAGTACCGATGGTTATAAAAACTAAACTCATTTGTTCAAATTCATTTTTACTTTCTTTGCAACTCCTTTTTCACTTTCTTTGCAAATCCTTAAAATCAATGTTTGCCCATTTCATTCAAAACTCATATTTAAAAAAATACTTAAGATCTTTTTACACAAAATAAATCAATAAAAATTCCTCTAAAATCGTATTTTTGTTCTCTTGAAAAACAAATCCTTTGTTTATTTTCAATACTCTTCAAATCATCCATTATCATTCTTCATGAAAATATTAATTTATAGATACGTAAAACATTTGTTCTAAATTTATCAAAAATCTTATAAATGACTATTGAAACCATGAATTATTATTATTATTATTATTATTTTTCTAACTTAAATAAATTCCAAAACCGTATGCATTCTTTTTGCAACACAAACCTTTTGTTTATTTTTTTTGCTTCTCAAATCATTCAATTTTATCATTCATAAAAATATAAATTTGTAAACACCTATTTTGAGGTGTCTTGATCGAAATTCTCATTATTCTAGGAATAAAAATTTAATTTCCTTGTTCTTGAAAAATTTTCACATTGACCCAAATCAAGGGCATCAAAACCGTAGCTCTTCCTTGGCCATTGGGACCAAGATTAGTTTTCTTTTCATCCACACATCATGGCATACATATATATATTTCATCATAAATATCACAAACATGTCATATACTCATCATGCATATTATAAATATACTATCAAAGCCATAAAATCATGCAAAACATATTAAGCATAGACAAAAATAATCAAAGCATAAGAAAATAAATCAAAGCTCATAAACATATAATTAATTATTACATGATCATGGATTGGAATCCTCACATGGATTCATCATCCATCAAATATAAGACCATCTCTGACCACCATACTTGGTTGGTGAGATGGATCTCCCTCTTACCTCTTGAAGATCCTCAAAACTCTTTGTTTTGCTTCTCTTTCCAAGTCCTTCACCATCAAGGGACTTCTCAAATACAAAACAAAATACATAGAAATTAGTATACTAAGCTTGATTAAGAGGAACCATGGATCAAACATGGTTTAGAACATGAAAAAGAAAAGAATAAATGAAGTTTCCTTACACTTCACCAACAAGAACTCTAGAACTTGATCTTAGTAAAAGTCCTTCAAGATGGAAGATTTAGAGAAAGTCTTCAACATGAAAGTTGTTTAGAATAAGGTAAGGATTCAAGAAACTAGGTTGTATGAAATTAAAGAGTGATGGAGGATGGATTTTGGTTGCTTGGCCGAATGGCTTCTCTTGAAGCATAAAGATGGAATTTTTGATTTTTGATAGAAACTTGAAGTTTGGATTTGAAGCTCTTAGAGTGTGATTTTGGGAAAACTTTATAAATGAAAAGTGTTTAGAATGTTGTTTAGCTTTAGGAAATGGTGAGAGTGAAAATTATATGTGAGTGATGGTGATTATAGGGTGCTTGGCCGAATCACTCAAGGAAAAGGAAGAAAAAAATGGTTGCTTGGTTCTTGGAATTTTTGAGAGAATTTGATGAAGGCTTTTTGGTGAAGTAGAAAAATGAATATGGAGAGTGTAACCAAAGGTGCTGCTGCCGTGGGAGTGAAAGAATAGAGAGATATGAATTCATTTGACATAATTGAAGGCTATCACATGATGCACAAAGTCTTCCACTTTGTCATCTTTTTCTTTGGCCTAAAAAGGCTATACAAGCATGTCTAAACATGTCTCCTCCTTCCTAACACTCCAAAACCATCCCCCCTTCATCATGCACTCCAAAGGAAGCAAACAAAGCAATAATGGTCAAGAAGAATGTCATATTGACCATGACAAGCAATAATGGTCATCAATTAGGCTTGCATGGCTATTATGGATGATTCAAAATTCATGTAGATGCCTCCCCAAGGCTGCTGAAAACCGTGACATTCAAGGGAATTTAGAGACTTTAATTTATTTTAATTCAAGTCTAATTACTTGCTAATTGATTAGTTAATTCATTAGATTAAGTTTCCTAATCAATCTTAACTAATTTTCTAATTACATAACTAATTAATTAGACATATTATTTCATATGTTATAATCTCTAATTAAAATTAGGATATCTAATTAAGAATTATATTATAACAATTTAACATTTAATTTAGTTTACTTGGCTTGTTAATTAGGCCATTATTTGAAGCATTTCTAGCCATTGATTAATTCAATGGTTAGGATTTAGGTAGACTTTTGATTTTTAGAAGACTAAATCTAAGCCATTGGATCCTTCTCCTTTAAATTCTAGCCATTAGATGTGTCTCCAAAATAAAAGGTCAAGATTGCTCCTTCAAACTTTAAATCCAAGAGTTATAATTAGTCATAACCTTTTTAGAAGACCAAATCTCCACCTTTGATCAATTCTTCATCCAATGGTTGTAAATGGTCACTTTATATAATCAAATTTACACCATTGATTAAATCTACGGTTGATATTGAAGCTTGCCTAACTAAGTTTATTCTCACACCATTGATTAAATCAATGGTGATTATCCAATGCTTCTTTATTAAGTTTATTTCTTAACCATTAATTAAATCAATGGTGGATATCCAAACCACCGATGTTGACTTAAGCAATATAATTTCTATTTTTATCTACTAAAACCCCACGAAAGAATATATTTACTGTATTTTTATCGCCCGATAATTAAATACAAAGTACAAACACAATACAAGAAAATTTTTAAAACTGCTTTCCTGATTCGGGTTTAGTAAGATCCTCTTTCCGTCTAAAAGAAGATAAATTTTTCTATGCGTAGAAAAATTTTCACTTTGCGGGACTCACCTGGGCCCACGTAAGGTCATTTGGGCCCACCTAGGACCACCTGGGCACACATATAGTCAAAAATTCATAATCATTCACAAAATCATAAATATTAGAAAACACACAAATATCAAATCAGATTACGTAAAATAATTACCTAACGATAAAAATTAAATTACGTAAAGTTTTCTCCGGCCCAAAAATTATTATTTTCTTGACACGGAGTAAATCACTCAAAACGATCAAATATGCTGATGGAATAAACAAAATAATTTTACAGGATCCAGAAATTACTAAACAAGTAAAATTATTAATCACAAAATTACCGCTTAAGATATAGGAAATTTGGGGTGTTACAATACTCCCCCTCTAAAAAGAAATTTTGTCCTCGAAATTTGAGAAACATGATTTCACACCCTCGGAATAATTACGGATATGATGTTTTCATCTTATTTTCCAATTCTCATGAAGCTTCCTCTCTTACATCTTGCTATATTATTCTAACCAACACAATCTCTTTGCTGATGTTCAACTTTGTCTGATCAAATAGATATCTTAGACTTCTATAATTACTGAAGATGTTGAATGTTACTCCAGAAAGAAAGAATCTCTATATCTCTGATACCGACATAACAACAATCGATCTTCATTCATGCCTAGAATAGTTTTTCTCAGATAACTACCGACTAGTGTAATGTAATGTTCAGTTAATGTAATATATTACTTAAAATTTCTTTATTCTTGTATCACTACATATTCTAGATTTTTGCTTTTAATAGGAAATGTCTCACTAACCGAATTCTCCTTTCCACAGCACGATACCAGATACTTTCATAATTTTTTTTTCTACGATTTTCTATTACCGTCTTAAATTTTTCCATAGAAGAATTGTTCCAATCTTTTGAAGAATTCACCACGCTTCTGCTGCGTTACTCAAATACGTTAACACGGATACAAATATAGAAATATCATTTCTTGCAAGATATTCCTTCAGTTGCAGGAGATGAAAGAAAACATCATGGAAGATAACAAAACGAATTGAACCATTATCGAACATATCCAACAAAGAATTGGATGTAACCCGATTTTCAAAAATGATTTTTCTCTGGATTACTCACACTCTGTTGAAATAATCTCATTGGATATGGTTGGAAAATAACCAATCCATTTTCAAAGACCACGTCTGTTTATGAAACAGATCAAACTAACATAAAATTTTTGAACAACAGATCAAACTAATACAAAAATTTGATCCACAACAATAATTTGAATAACTTGAGTAGCTCGACAGCTAAGAATAGAAACAGAAGTAAACAAATCAGAGGATATCGAATAACTCTAACATATAATTGATCTACTCAATCATATGTTATAAAGAATAAGTCACTCACAGAAATATTTAGTATGATTTATAGAATTAGTTCCAATGACGCAATCTCCATTATTTAAATCTTCCACTCAGAACACTACCGTTCCATTCAGAGTAACAACTTTTCTTACTATCTAAAATTTTTACTAATAGAAAACTCTATTTTCAAAGAACACATAAGAGATTATACTCTTTGGAAATGTGTCTAACTTTTTCACAAATTATTTTCTTGACGTACATTCCTTCATTTAAGTACTTTCTTTCACATCACTTACTGCTTTTGGTTTCCTCAATGGTTGTAAATTCATTTTCCATCGAAATCAATTACTTTCTCAATATCCTAAAAAATACCAGGTTCCAAAATTACGAAATTTTATATTCCAAGACTGATTCTCTTCCATCAGATCCTAAACTTCAACTTCCGCTTTCCATCGAACAATGGGTCCTTTGTTCTTGCAAATGCCTTTTTCTACATTGCTCCTATTGCTCCCGTAGCTGCAACTGCATTACTAGTAACATGTTTCACTTCTACACAAGTATAACTATCCCGAGAAGGCATGCGGATCGAAATACAATGGATCTAATATCCATTATAGACAACATTATTTCCTTTCGAAAAACAAACACAGAGAACACAACACAAGCAAAATAGACCTAACCACAAACCCCAAAAGACTCAAACCAGGCTCTGATACCAACTAATGTAACACCCTAACTCTGATACCAACTAATGACAACATCCTAGTTAGGGCATCACATTTCTGACTTCCGATTCATAATATGAAAATAAGTTCGCACAAAGTTTGAGTTATAAAATATGGGTTTCAAAATTTCTTCTTTACTGAAACGTAAATTTACTGAAAATATTAGGTAATATTGAAAATCATATTTTAACTATTCATTATGCAATATTGACACCAATTAATATCACAATTTAAAGATAAATATAAAATTAACAGACTTATTTATTTTTATTTTTTTTACAGTAGCAAACCCCATGACGGATCCTACTTAATAGCACGGTACAACACTAACGAAAAACTTTAACATACTTATTCCTTTTTCTGTCCATCTTGATGCATCAGACATCTGTTCCTTTGTCAACACTGCACACCTTCGAGTCCTGAATGTTCACTCCTTATTGTTGTCACCAATCTTAGAGTATCTATCGCCCGTTATGTCTAAGACAACTCGATCCTTCTATTATTTGATTTTAATAGTACAGACACAGCAAAACAATATAACAAAGAGGTGAGATCACCTACACCAATACCAACATGGCAGTACAGAGATAACACAAATAACAATATTATACAGATAGATTGTACCACAATTATGATCATGTCATCAACATTAATCAACTATCATCATCCAATCATTTATTAATTCAATTATCATAAGCAATAATTATGATAATGCCCTCAACATTATCATCATCATCATCCAAGTATTCAAAACAATTGTCATAACCAATATTTCTCAATTAGTATATCATACAGATATAAATGTTCAGATTTATGCATGTACACAAGACTCGATTTCCTACTCCATGGAGCTAAAACTCAGGTCAGAGAAATGATTGAAAAGATCTGTCGATACCACATGCCTCAGACCACGTGCTATAATCCTCATTTTGATTTTTGCACATCTAGCATATACACAATAGTCTTTATCAGATCTTGATTAAGAATAGTGTCTCGGTCAGGATCATCGGTGTGTCGCGTCGGTCTTGCCTAGCCCACGCTTACAAGAGAGAGCGACTCACCGCCCAATCGTAGGCAACCCGCACCCCGATGCCCCCAAGGTCAACGAGTGACCTACACTACGTATATCGCACCCACTCAAGAGGTGTATGTTTCTCCTAGGCAATTTGCCTTATCCAGTCCATCGGACCATTCCAATGCATGTATAATGCACCAAATCCAATCATAGGCATCTCTTTCCAATGCATATAAAATGCACCAAATACCACCATAGGCAAAACACGTCATTTTCTCATACAAGGTGTCCATACACTGGTTCAACAGTAATTATACTATATTTTCAACACAAAATCATGTTATCATGTTTTCATAGTTATAAAACACTTTCGCCGTGTTTTCACAAAATTGCGTAACATTTCCATTATGTTTTCACAATTCCAAAATGTTTCGGTTACGTTTTCAAAATTCTGAAACATTTCTATTATATTTTCACAATACTATAACACTTTTGTTACGTTTTCAAAATGCCGCAACTCTTCTGTTGCACTTTTAAATCACGTATTAATTTTTCAATGTCTTTCTCAATCGCGTAAAAATATACGTTTCTCAAATCACATATTATTTTTTTACTGTTTCAAAATTGCGTATATTTTTTAATAGTGTAAAATATTTAAACGCTTTCCAAATCTCATAACAATTTTCCACCAATTTTCTACTATTTTTCATAATCGCGTAAAAATGTTTTATCATTTGTTCAATCACGTAGTGATTTTTCAACTATATTTTCAAATCACGTAAAATATTTAAACTTACATAAAATATTTAAACGTAATTCAAATCACGTAGAAATATTTTAACATATTTCAAATTGCGTAGAAATATTTTACTATATTTTAAATCATTTTTAAGATACGTAAATCATTTTTCACCATTTTACAATCATGTAAAATATTCCTCAATATTCTAAACATTATTTTAAACTTTCAAATAAGTCAATATCATTTTCAACACATTTTTAAGATACGTAAATAATTTTTCACCATAATTCTATTACGAAAAAATATTTCTCAACCTTCAAAAATTCTATTTCATCTTTTCTCAAAATATTATGACTTTGTATTTCATTTTTCACATTTTCTTACTCAAGAAAATCTTTTTCCACGCTTTCTTTACTCAAGAAATTCTTTTTCAAATATAATCCACAAAATTACTTTTCCATTGATATAAATCAATGTTTCAAATCTTAAAATTTTCACACGTACTTCAAAACTTGAAAATAAGTTATACTTTAGTAAATTCTCAAATCACCATTATATTCTCCATTTTTCTCAAAGCATTTCCAAACACAACCTTCTTCAAAATAAATTGAAGTTTGAAAATATTTTCATTTACAAAAACTTAATTTCTCAAGTGATTAAAATGCTCTGATTTCCTTTTCAAATTCCTTGTATTAAATAAATTTACGTTTCCACTTTGAAAATCACTTTGTTCATAAAAAAATCAAGGCATTACAAGCCTTCGAAAACGTGGACATGACTATTGAAACCATCAAATATTTTTCCTTCTAAATTGATATGGTTTTACACAAACAAAACCATTAAAATTTTTATTTTCAAAACCGAAGTACCGATGGTTATAAAAACCAAACCCATTTGTTCAAATTCATTTTTACTTTCTTTGCAACTCCTTTTTCACTTTCTTTGCAAATCCTTAAAATCAATGTTTGCTCATTTCATTCAAAACTCATATTTAAAAAAATACTTAGGATCTTTTTACACAAAATAAATCAATAAAAATTCCTCTAAAATTGTATTTTTGTTTTCTTGAAAAACAAACCCTTTGTTTATTTTCAATACTCTTCAAATCATCCATTATCATTCTTCATGAAAATATTAATTTAAAGATACGTAAAACATTTGTTCTAAATTTATCAAAAATCTTATAAATGGCAATTGAAACCATGAATTATTATTATTATTTTTTTTTTCTAACTTAAATAAATTCCAAAATCGTATGCATTCTTTTTGCAACACAAACCTTTTGTTTATTTTCTTTGCTTCTCAAATCATTTAATTTTATCATTCATGAAAATATAAATTTGTGAACACCTATTTTGAGGTGTCTTGATCGAAATTCTCATTATTCTAGGAATAAAAATTTAATTTTTTTGTTCTTGAAAAATTTTCACATTAACCCAAATCAAGGGCATCAAAACCGTAGCTCTTCCTTGGCCATTGGGACCAAGATTAGTTTTCTTTCCATCCACACATCATGGCATACATATATATATTTCATCATAAATATCACAAACATGTCATATACTCATTATGCATATTATAAGTATACTATCAAAGCCATAAAATCATGCAAAGCATATTAAGCATAGAAAAAAATAATCAAAGCATAAGAAAAATAAATCAAAGCTCATAAACATACAATTAATTATTACATGACCATGGATTGGAATCCTCACATGGATTCACCATCCATCAAATATAAGACCATCTCTGACCACCATACTTGGTTGGTGAGATGGATCTCCCTCTTACCTCTTGAAGATCCTCAAAACTCTTTGTTTTGCTTCTCTTTCCAAGTCCTTCACCATCAAGGGACTTCTCAAATACAAAACAAAATACATAGAAATTAGTATACTAAGCTTGATTAAGAGGAACCATGGATCAAACATGGTTTAGAACATGAAAAAGAAAAGAATAAATGAAGCTTCCTTACACTTCACTACCAAGAACTCTAGAACTTGATCTTAGTAAAAGTCCTTCAAGATGGAAGATTTAGAGAAAGTCTTCAATATGAAAGTTGTTTAGAATAAGGTAAGGATTTAAGAAACTAGGTTGTATGAAATTAAAGAGTGATGGAGGATGGATTTTGGTTGCTTGGCCGAATGGCTTCTCTTGAAGCATAAAGATGGAATTTTTGATTTTTGATAGAAACTTGAAGCTTGGATTTGAAGCTCTTAGAGTGTGATTTTGGGAAAACTTTCTAAATGAAAAGTGTTTAGAATGTTGTTTAGCTTTAGGAAATGGTGAGAGTGAAAATTATAGGTGAGTGATGGTGATTATAGGGTGCTTGGCCGAATAACTCAAGGAAAAGGAAGGAAAAAAATGGTTGCTTGGTTCTTGGAATTTTTGAGAGAATTTGATGAAGGCTTTTTGGTGAAGTAGAAAAATGAATATGGAGAGTGTAACCAAAGGTGCTGCTGCCGTGGGAGTGAAAGAATAGAAAGATATGAATTCATTTGGCATAATTGAAGGCTATCACATGATGCACAAAGTCTTCCACTTTGTCATCTTTTTCTTTGGCCTAAAAAGGCTATACAAGCATGTCTAAACATGTCTCCTCCTTCCTAACACTCCAAAATCGTCCCCCCTTCATCATGCACTCCAAAGGAAGCAAACAAAGCAATAATGGTCAAGAAGAATGTCATATTGACCATGACAAGCAATAATGGTCATCAATTAGGCTTGCATGGCTATTATGGATGATTCAAAATTCATGTAGATGCTTCCCCAAGGCTGCTGAAAACCGTGACATTCAAGGGAATTTAGAGACTTTAATTTATTTTAATTCAAATCTAATTACTTGCTAATTGATTAGTTAATTCATTAGATTAAGTTTCCTAATCAATCTTAACTAATTTTCTAATTACATAACAAGCTACCATAACCATTTTCCTTGCAAATCTCAAACCCAAGCCAACAAAGAAACATACCAACTCCTAACCAAAAAAAAAAAAAAACATCCCACTAATCTGCCTAACCGAGTTGACTCAAAGAACCAACCGTGACCCGTGTTCCGCCTCTCTTCGTCGATCACGCCGGCCGTCGCGCTCCTATTTGCATCCCAGCCCGCCGCCATCGCGCCCGGAACCGAGTTGGACCACCTCGCGCACGCAGGCAGGGCGCGTGCAGAGCCCCGAATCCGCCACTGTCGAGCTCTACCCGTGCATAGCCTGTCGCCGTCACGAAATCGCCGCACCTCTCTCGCTTCGCTCACCGCCGGTCATCGTTTGCTCCATTGGAGCTTCCTTGGTTAGCTCTGCAAGATAACAGAAGAAGAAGCTAAAACACCTTTTTTTTGTCTGAACCGTGAGCATATTCCTTTCTGTTTTTGAATTTATTTTTTTTGTGTTTTGGGATAAATGGGCTCATTGGGCTAAAAACAAAAAAAAAATCTAACAAAAGATAAGTAAAAATGATAAGAACAAAAAAATAAGAATATATAAAATAATTTAAACCTTTTTTAAAATAATGATGATAATAATAATAATAATAATAATAATATGGGTTACCTAAGTTGCGACACTTACTAACCTTGCATTTTGTAAACATCCGAGTTGATGACTTGATGATTTACATTATTATTATTATTATTATTATTATTATTATTATTATTATTATTATTATTATTATTATTATTATTATTATTATTATTATATTTAAACTGTTATTTTGTTTTCAATTTATAAGTTAAATCGCTAATTGATAATTTTAAATAAAAGTTTTGGTAACAAAATTTGATAATCAAGTGGGTGACGTCTCTAGCAACGCGAGCTTCACCTATTCAATCCTTAATTTGAATAACTGAGTCGCGATGGCTTGTTAATTCAAATTTTTAAAATTATTTTAATTAAAATCAACCAACCCACAATTATTTTCTAAAGAACTACGTGACTTTGAGTTCCTCATTGCACCTGAGGATACGTAAGAGCGGGACTCTTATTCCGTCAAGCCAAAATTTAATTTTTTATAATTTATTTGTCGATTTCATTATTTTATTTTTGTTTAGGGGTAAAATAAATATTTTTAATGATTATTAAGAATTTGCATAATTAATTTAAGGTACCATCTTAAGACGGGTGTGTTAGGGGTGCTGTGGGATTAAGTTTCCACCCTTCCCTACACATAACCGACTCCTGAATTCAATCTGGTTTCAAAGACTATTCTTTTGGGTTTTCTAATTTTTCCTAATAAAAAATAAAATTGGTGGCAACTCCTAATTTTTTAATTTAAGTTGCTATTCCGCCGCGATTATTTTGGTCGCGATAGGGAGTGCCCCCAATTTCGGATTCAACTGGTTTTATGGAAAGTTTTGAACTTTTGCAACTTTCTGGAGCAGCCACCTGGAAGGGTTTGGAGTTGAGTACCAAGGCTTTGATGGGCATGGCTGAGTACTGCTTGCGTTGCTGATTATGATAGTAGTGATGAGAATTGAAGTTTATCGTTTTCCACATACGGCACCAATGTTCTAAAGTAAATTCAGAAGGGTACTTGAAATAAACACGTTACGGTGGACTCCTCTGTAGCACAGCAGCGGCAGCAGTGGTGCGAGGGGATGGGTACCTACAAAAGGCACTCTGATGCTCAAGTTAGACCATGCACAATGAAAACAGTCTGTATATTCGAGGAGATGCATACTTTTGAGACCTGACATAGTATTTATAAGAGCGTTTAGGATGAGTGGAATGCAGTTATTTAGGATTAGAATCTGTTAGGAATTGTGATCCCTTTTAACTAACTTCATTATTTATGTGGGATATAATTAGCTTCCATATCCATCAAGAATATTTGAGAGATTTATGCCTAATAAATAGATTGATATACTAATCAAGATAGCACGTAGTAATATCTGAGTATTATTCTGATGTGGCCGAGTTGCTCCTGACTGATAATCCAAAATCCTAGTCCAGAACATATATCTTGCACCACCCTATAACTGGTCAATGTGCCAAAGTGAATAACAAGAATGAACTTGAAGTTGGTAGCTGTGAGAGCCAAAACAGATGGAATCATGATGGGTCTCAAATCCTTTTGGATGGCACTAAGAAGTGCTTGACTGCTGCTGGTGAAGGGCTTCCAGCAGTTGTTTCTGATGATTGCCAAAGCAAGAACAGTTCTTGGAAACCTGTATCACTTTCGAGACTTCATTTGGCTACTACGGATCAAGATGGGAAACACCTTTGCATGCAGAAGGATTCCAACTCACCTAACATTGTGACTTCAAAATGTATCTGTGTAAAAGATGATTCTCTATGTTTGGATTATCCTCAAAGCCAGTGGTTCCAGCTTGTTGCCACCAATGTGTAGTTTGGGCTGGGAGGGTTTATGATTTGTATTGAAGCAATTTATCGTTTTTTTTAATTCTGTCTTATTGAATAGGTCTATCACTATAGGGCATTTAATGGTATATGTTTCAGTTCTCAAATTTATTTTAATTGGAGTTCTCAGAAATCTCTTCACATAATAATAAAATTAATAAGACATTTATCATAAACTTCCTTATTTGTCACATACACATATAATTTACTTAAACTTATCATTTTACACATTAAATAGTAACTTTTAAATTTAGCCCACAATTAAAAAATTAGAAGAAATTTGGGGTGTCAATTAACTCTTCCTCATATTCTTAAGACTATCACCATTAGATATTACAAAATGTACTGACTTTGTCAAATTTTCACAATTAAAAAAATATTTATAAAATAAAAATGTTAAAAGTGGACAATTTTGCATACCCTCAACATTATAATCATTGTGAATTTAAAATTTTATTTGGTCACTTACTTTTTAAAATGAAATATAGTGAAATCTTTTTTAAAAAAAGATATTTATTTTGTTGAAAAATAATTTCTCTTTTGTGAAGTCCATTCAGTTTATTAAAAAATTCTTTTTAATATAAGAATTTTCTATTTACCATTTTTCATGTCAAATATGTTGCAGGTGATAGAACTGGACCAAAAAAAATGGAAAAAAGATAGAACTATATTGATAAACTCTCTTCTTTATATCAACCAGACCAAAAAAAATGAATAAAAGATAAAACTTTATTGATAAACTCTCTTTTCTATATTAACCAGAGAGAGAAAGAATAAAAAAGAATTACAAGAAATTATCAAGAAATTGAATTCGCAGACCACATTGTGAATACCCACTTACAAGGACAATTCAAGAGGTCCCTTTTTCTCCTAATTTCACCTTACATTCCTGTAACCGAATAATCCTCCCATAGGACCCGTGCTTATATTTCGTTCATGCAATAATGACTATTTGGTCACTATTTATTGTCTTGGTTATTTATCAGATTTGATAATGTGACCGATAAAATGAGACATTTAAAAGTAAAAAAAAAAATTGTTTTGAATAATTATGACTAATTTAATAAAATTGAGCAGATAATATTTGATTAAATAGTTAGTCGTTTTTTGTAAAAAATATTATAAGGTGCTAATATATTATCTATTTATAATAAACCTTGAAACCTAAACTCTAATGCTTTATTTGGTATTATGGAAAAAAATGAAAAGAAAGGATACCATATAAAAGAAAAGAAAGCAAAAAAGAAAGGAAAAGAAGAAATACCATATAAAAAAGAGGAAAAAAAAAGGAGAAGTAGAAAAATTATCACTCTCCTTAATTAGTATAACATAATAAAAAGGAAAAGACTGCTTGGGTTTATTAAGAAAAGAAATAAAAATATATGTAAATAATTGTTAAATTATTGGATTACCCTTCAAAACATTCAAAACACAAATAAGATCATGAATCATGTATAGTGAGAGTTAAGACCCACATAAACATCAACCTTCCCACCCAATCCATATTGCACAAGGAAGGGATAAAAAATGTGTGGACGAAACTCAATCATCCCTCCCATCTCCCTTCCTTTTCATAGGTTAAACTCATACCATAAAAAAAGGAAAGACTTAATCCTATCATGCTTTCCATTCCACTGCATCTTTGAATACCAAAGAGACATGAAACGCAGCTTATACTAATTTAAGTTATCCAAACATATTATTTCATTTAAAAATAATGAAAACAGGGAGTACTAGTGATAACTCCCAACAAGTTTTTATAATTTTACATTTCACTCTTTTCTTATATCATTTTTTACATTATTCTTTATACCATTAATTACTTTATTTTTTTTATCACTTTCCATTATAGGGCATTTAATGGTATGTGTTTCAGTTCTGAATTTTTTTTAATAAACTTATCATTTTACACATTAAATAGTAACTTTTAAATTTAGCCCAAATTGTGGTGTCAATTAACTCTTCCTCGTGTTTTTGAGGCTATCACCATTAGATATTGCTAAATGTGTTGACTTTGTCTAATTTTCATAATTAAAAAAAATTATAATATAAAAATGTTAAAAATGGATAATTTTGTATAGTCTCAACATTATAATGATTGTGAATTTAAAATTTTATTTGATCACTTACTTTTTTAAATGAAATATAGTGAAATATTTTTTAAAAAATATCTATTTTGCTGAAAAATAATTTCTCTTTTGTGAATTCCATTCATTTTATTAAAAAATATTTTTAAAATAAGAATTTTCTATTTACCATTTTTCATGTCAAATATGTTGTATGCTTATATTTAGTTAACTCAATAATGGTTATTTGGCTACCATTTGTTGTCTTGGTTATTTATCATATAATGTGACTGATAAAATGAGACATTTAAAAGTAAAAAAATATTTTGAATAATTATGACTAATTTAATAAATTTGAGCAGATAATATTTGATTAAATAGTTAATTATTTTTTGTAAAAATAGTATAAGATATTAATACATTCTCTATCTGCGGTAAACTTTGAAATCAAAACTCTAATGCTTTGTTTGGTATTATGAAGGGAAAATGAAAAGAAATAATATCATATAGAAAAAAGAAAATAAGAGAAAGAAAAAGAAGAAATGCCATATAAAAGGAAAGAAAATGAGAATTAGAAGAATTGTCACTCTCCTTAATTAATATTACATAATGGAAAGGAAAGAATTGCTTGGATTTATTAAGAAAAGAAATAAAAATATATGTAAATAATTGTTAAATTATTGGATTCAAAACATTCAAAACACAAATAAGATCATGAATCATGAGTGGTGAGAGTTAAGACCCACTCACATAAACATCAACCTTGCCACCCAATCCATTGCACAAGGAAGGGATAAAAAACGTGCGGACGAAACTCAATCATCCCTCCCATCTCCCTTCCTTTTCATATGTTAAAGTCATACCAAAAAAAGGAAAGACGTAACCCTCTCATACTTTCCATTCCACTGCATCTTTGAATACCAAAGAGACGATAAAACGCAGACTATACTATTTTAAGATATCCAAACATATTATTCCATTTTAAAAAAAACAAAAATGAAAACAACCAGTACAGGTGATAACTCCCAACTAAGTTTTTATAATTTTACATCTCACTTTTATCACACATCATTTTTTACATTATTCTTTATATTATTAATTACATTATTTTTTTTTATCACTTTTCATTCATTTTTCTCACTTATTCACAGCCACTAAAAACTATGGTAAAAAGTGATAAATGAAAAACATTATTTTTCTTATAATTTCGATTGCCTGTTCTCAGCCCAGCGCTCCTGCACAACAGATGCGACATGGTCGGAGAAGAACTTCTTGAAAAGTTGCATATGTGCTATCTGAAAATGCATAATCACAGTAATAGAGCCATCCCCACCTGGGCTTAGAAAAATCAATGCCCTGTCATATGGACACACAGCTCCTGGACCGAAATACATAGGCTTTCCCCATCCAAAATCTGCTTCATACACTGGCATGCTCATCCAGCTTGTAAGGCTAAGGTTTGGATTCCCATAAAAATGGACATCGCTACGTTCTCCTCGTTCGAAGAAGAAAGGCCTCAAGCAATCCACTTGTTCCTGACCCCTAATAAAATCCAATTGTGACCTTATGTACTCATTTGTAACCCGCTCCACTGCTTCCCTTGTCTTCTGAGCACCGTAACTCAATGGGTTTGATATGATTTCTCCAACGTAACATGTTGGTGTCACCGTTGGAGCCAAAGCATTCCCAAAATAATTTCGAGGGAGAGGCGGATTCAGTCTGTTGCGAATGTCAGCATTGAACCGAAGTAGAGTTGGTTGATTGTCATCGAGTTCACGAGCCTTACACGCACATCTCCATACAAGCGCAGCAATAGCTTCATATCTGCTATAAGGTTTAGGTTTGGATTTGGACCCTGTTTCTTTCATTGGCATTCATAATAGGCCTCCTTCTTCAGCTTCTCCACTTGCTCTGATGTGAGTTTCAATAGTGTACTAGTTGTCTTCTTCTTTAGCTCTGTCGTGCTATTAGAGCTACCTAGTACGAGTGGCAGAGGCTTCAACTCTGGGTGATCAAAGCATGGTGCTGCTGATGATGACGGGTTTAGGGATTTGAGTATTGTTCGATCTAGAAATGGCGTTTCGTCTGGATCTAATGAATCTCCTCGAACCAACTTGGCCCATGAGTTCATGAACCCAATACAAGCGGGCCCATCACCCAAAGGATGGGCCCAAGCAACTCCAATGGCAAGGCCTTGGTCATTTTTGAATCGTGTCAATTGCACTAGCAGCAAGGGAAGCTCGTGTATGGGTTCACCATAATCAACTTTGGGAATAAGTTCGTTGATAGGCTCCTTAGGTGAAAAATCTCCATACTCGCCCAATGTTTTGGTGGACTCAACTTCGAGTAACGTCACTCCTTTTCCGTTACAATCCAATTCCATTCGCCCACCTTGTATGAACCTCAATCTGCCAGCCACTGGATAATAGGGCACTAAAATCTGACTCAGAGTGTCCCTCATCCTCTCAATGTTGGCGTGGTCGTGTTTTGCCTTGTAAATGTAGATAATGGGTGTATGACTCCAACGCCCGATTTGGTCACTCTCTGATAGCCATAAACGACCCTTGGGAGTTGCCTGATTCGGAATCACATTGTAAGAAGCTGTGATGGTTGTCATTTTTGTGTTTATTGACTTGCTGCTATTTATGTTTCATAGCTTTGCTCTATGTCGTGTGCTTATGCTCTATGTCATGTGTGTGTGTGTTAAATTTTTCTAGCGAATTTATTATAACATAAATATATTTTTTTAGGATCTTATTTTTAATTTTGGACTTATTCATATATAGTTGTATGTCATTAATATTTATTCCTTTTACAATAAAAACTTCTCTCACTAGAGGGTGTTTTTATTATGAGATAAAAACTTCACTACTTATGAGATGATGAGATGAGAAAATGATTTGAATCTTTGACCATTGAGATCTTTATAAATAGTAAAATTATATCTTTTTATATCAATGAATTAAATATATCTCACATATATATATATATATATATATAATTTTATAACAAAGAAACAAATCACATGAGATCAAAGTGTTTGAATGTTAATAAAAAAATAAAAAAATAAAAGAAAAAAAAATTTTTTAAGAATTTTAAAATATATATAAAAATTAAAATATATAAAAAATTATTTTTTTATCTTTTTTTAAATATTTAATTTTTATTTTTCTTTAAGATAAAATAATACACATGAATAATAAAATTATGTTCCATTTTATTTTTTAATAATAATCGATTATATATTATATATATATTTATCTATTTGTATTTAATTAATAAAATTCTACAAATAATTATATTACTTGCAATAAAAACTCTCCTCACTAGATATGTCGGCGTGGCTATATATATATATATATAATATTTTAATTAAGTTAGAGTAATATTTATCATAAATTCAGACGAGGTGTGGCTGAGAAAAAATGAATCTATAATACTGAATTATTAAATCTTATATTAATAATCAAGATTACAAAATGTAATTTAATAAATATATATGATTTTTTTAAATATACAAATTTAAAGATATTTCAAATAACTTTTAATCTTGATCATTTATGTATAATTATATGATTAAAATTTACTTATTTTATCCTTTACAATAAAAATTATCCTCACTAAATATGTTACATATATATATATAACATGTTAAATTTTATAACAGAGGGAATAAAATAGTTTTAAGTCAAATCACATGAGATAAAAGTGTCATTTATTCTTATTTTATATTATATTTAAATGATAAATAATAAATAAAATAGAAAGAGAAAAAGAAAAAAATAAATTTTTTATTTAAAAATTTTAATATAAAAAAAATATAAAAAATTATTTTTTTCTTTTTTTAATATTTAATTTTTATTTCTTTTAAAATTAAAATAAAATAAAATAAAACGTATAAATAATAAAATTTTGTTTCATAACGAAACTTTTAAAAAATATAATTATATTCTATTTCTTTTTTTTTCTTTCTGATTTATTTCACTTATTTTATTTTATCTTACATTGCAATTTAAAGAACTAATACTACTGTGCTACTGACACAAATAATTAAGTCATAAATTCCGGCGTGGCTGTACCTTTCAATATTAATTAATTGCTCGAGCAACGTTGATCACTCCTTTTCCGACAGACATGAGTAAAGCTGGCGGTGTGGAGAAATTATACTGATTTGGGAAGTGAGTGGACCAAGATGACCTGTCAGTCATAAATTCAGACCCGGCTGCACCTTAAAAAAAAAAAAAGTCTGTCAAATGTGTGGTTGTGCGATGGCTCATTTTTGACACTATAATACTGAATTTGATATTTCAAATTTACGAAAAAAGCTAGATAAATGTAATTAAATATAATTAAATAATAAAAATCATATAAATGTAATTTAATGCGAGTAAAAATATATGTGACAAAAATTATTTTAAATTTACAAATTTAAAGTATATAAAAGGATGTATTGTATTTGACAATAATTAATATTTTTTAATTTGTAGAAGCCAAATTAGGCATATAAAAATAATTTTGTAATTACAATTATTGAGGTAAGTATTATAAGTCACAAACACTTACTTTTTATACGGCCAAGGTAATAATAAAATTAAAATTAAATTATAATGTATTATTAATTTAAAGAATTTATATATTATTATTTAATAATATATTATCATATTATTTAATAAATTAAAATTTATATAAAATATCAAATTTACTAAATAATATAATTAATACATTATTAAATAATAATATAAAAATTTTTTTACACTTGTAATATATCAAAATTATACTCATAAAATTAACATAAAAAGACTGTACATCAAAGAGGGCCAAAATTTTGACCACAGGGGGAGCATCCTCCATCTAACACACTTCGCCTACTTGATCGGACATTACAGCTTGAGCATGGGCAGTGTAAATCCTTCCTGACATGAATACATGAAGAAGAAAATGATACTCATATGTTAATACCATACATACTAGTTTTATATTTATAAATATAGTAGAATTAGAATGTAAATATGTAAAAAATAAGGTAGATTTAATTATAATCAAATAATAAAAATTATAAAATATAAAATATAAAATAATATAAGTAAAATTATGTATAAGTAGTATTACTTGGTAAAAAATGTCTAAAGTTACTTGTTAAGGACTAACACAAATACTTACTTATTAGCATAGCTAATTTTGTTATTTAAATATTCAGAATACGATACCCAAATGATATACACTTATATTTATATATAGTATATCTATTTTAACTTGACATGAAATATAATAGAATAATAAGTTATAATCATATATGACATCATTTCGAATATTCAAAAAACATTTTTTCTTCTCACTAAGTGGGCTTTTTGTATTTTTGGTTCATTTCACTAAGTAAGTTCTATTTCTCACTTATCAGGAGAAGGAAAGTCATAAATAGGGGTGGAAGTGAGCTCGACTCAATGATAATATGCTCAGTTCAAGCTCGAGCTCGAGCTTATTTTTACATTTATTAAAAATCATACATAAAGACAAAATTAAAAGTAAATAATTAATACCTCAATCGGCTTTTTAAATTGAACAATTGATAGAAGTATACTTAATTAACTGATTCAAGCTCAGCACAATATAAGCTCATGATTACACCTAAGGAATAATGTGCTAGTTGAAACACAACTTTGAAGTGTTGATTCCACAAAGAGACAAATTAAAAGAATAATAGAAAGAACAAAGAAACCAAAAAAAATTAAATGATTAATGGTAAACAAAAATTAATTTTGAATGCAAATTAAAAGTGAAGCAAAGTAAACAAATTAAATGAAAATTTTGAATTTTCAAATATAATCTACAAGATTTTGGATTAAATTGAGAGATCTTGAAGATGAGGTTTTAAAGGAGTTTTATCCAAATTTTAAATCTTATCCAAAGCCTAAATTAATGGCGGAAGACTCAAAACTGATTATGATCAGATTGTTATCCTTATCAGAAAATTAAGGAATTAAAAACCTAATCAAACTGGATGCAACACTTAAGTCACCAAATCAAAATAAATAGAAGACTCAACAACGTTGTAAAAAAAAAAACCCACAGCAAGGAGAGTAACGCTGCACAGCACATGGAATTAAGCAAAGCACTGAATAGGAGAGACACAGGTGATTATAATTTGGGGAACTATTCTTCAAAGAGTTTTCATCTTTTTTCTTCTATACTTTTGATGTATTTTGAATATTTTGATATGTTTACATCCACTATGTTAGACTATTTTTTCTTTTGATTAAGGGTGATGTTGAATCCCTAAGATGATATGTTCTTCAATTTGATTTGACATTAATTTCTCTATTCATATGCTTGAGTTGTTTGTAATTTTTTAGCAATTTAATATTGATGATATATTCGAATTCTCTTAGCTTAATCATCTAAGTTTGTTCTGAATTTATCTATTGTTATATTAGAATTTTGTAATTTCATGAAATTCTAATTAATTGTAGCACTTGAAATTAATTGTTATGATCAAGTAATGATTAATTTTCAAGGGAGAATTCAACATAGGTTCAAAAAGTCGACATAAAGTTATCTTACCTAGAACAACTTACCCTCTATTTCAATCGATAATAATTTGATTCTATACATTTTAGGATTAATTATTGGTTAGGATTAAGAGAGAACATTTTCGTCTTAACTATTTTAAAAGAATGTGTAGTTTATATTTAATTAGTCATAGTTGTTAACTCAAGTGAATAAGGGAATTAATTAAGATTAAATTAAAAAAATAATAATCTTAGTGTTAGAAATTGATCTTTAGACCAAATCAATCAATCAATCAATTTTAAATTCATCATTTTATAATTTTCATTAATTTTAAAATTTCTTTGCGCTGACAAATTTTTTAAATTTCAAAATTTAAAAAATTGGAAATATTAATTTTAGGAATGTAAATATTTGGTTAAATTTAAAAAAGGGAAGAAATAATTATCTCAATCAGAAACTAATTAAATATTCTTATATATCCCTATAATTATGTCAATTAGAATAAATAATTATTCTTTTATTATTTTTTGACTTTTTAAAATTAAAATGTATTAAATATTTTATTAAATTATAAATAATTTTAAAAAACAAATCATCACCAAGCAAGATACACAGTCAAATAATCTTAGATATCCATATAAAGTCCACCCAAAAAAATGATATCCATATAATTATGTGATGTCAATTAGAATCAACAATCTACACACCTACTCAGATTATGGTTAAATTAATTTATTGTCAAAATTTGATTATTTCTAATTTATTTGTAAATATGTTTTTACAGTAGCCATCTCATACTGTCAAACTCTGAATTTTCTTCTCAAATAACTATTTCAAAATTGCTTGGATTTTATTGACGACTACTTTTGATAAAATCTTAAACATATCCTTAAAAGAAGTTTTAGAGGTTTCTTTTTACCCAAATTTTTATTTTTGATAGTATTGATATCTTACTATTTAGTCGTAGATTCTTATATTGTAATTAATATTAAGATATGTAAAAGATATAGAATAAATATGTAAGATATGTGAGAGTTTTATTTTTAAATAAGAAACTAAGAAAATATTGATAAGGATAAAATGTGAGAGTGTTGATTATAATGAAAATTTTTGTGAGTTATAAATATTTGTATTAAGAAATTATTTGAGGCATTAGAATGATGGGTGTACACTATTGAGAAGATTGATAGAGATATAAGTATAGTGATGAGGAAGTTATGGAATAGAAAAGATTTAAAGTACCCACACACATTGTCATCACACATTATTTTATAATCTTATTTTAATTAATAGTAGATTTAGCTTTTTCTCATGTGTAGATGTAGACATATTGGATTGAACCACACATAATTTGTATGATACTTTTTCTTAATTTAAGTATTTATACAAGTAAATGTAGAATGAAGTACATATAATAGGGTGAAGAATTATGTAGAAGTTAATAGTTTGAGTTGTTGGATTGTGAAAGTTGCCAAACTTAAACAATGTAAATATTCTTAAATTGCCATCAATGTTTTAAAAATTGAATTAGAAATCGAATCTGAAAGACTTATGGGTCATGTTAAATTAGTTCAATAGAATAAATTAGTGGTTAAACTGTCATTGAGCTATGTATAAACAAAAAAATGCTCGAACCAGAAACATAGTCAATTCAACTGATTCAATTGGGCAGTTCAATCAAATTTTTAAAACACTGATTGAGATGCTTTTGATAGATGAGTAAGTGTGTTATTTTTTATTTTCCATTAAATTAAACAGGCATCTCAACAATTTTTTACTAAAACTTTGTTAAAACATATCATCAATGTAATTTCAATAAATATAACTCTCAATTCAATAGACGTTTAAGCCAAACTAGCGGATGAAAATTAAAGTTGCGTTTGGATAAGTTTAAAACAATGGTAATTATAAAATAGTATAAATAAATTCATTTGATAAAACACTACTACAGTAACCATAATAGTAAAATATGGATTGAGTTAGTAACTTATTTTTTATATCCTCCATGAAATTACACTTTCAATCATGTGTTTAAATCAATGTTTTAAATCGACCTGTTAAACCGATTGGATTATGAATCGATCATGTCTTCAGTTCGAATATTTTACAGTTCAATCACAATTCAATTATGATTTAATTATAAATTTGATTAATTGAACCAATTAAATTATGACCCAAAAGTCTTACCGGTTCAATCTCCTGTAAAAACATTGGTTTAAACTTTAAAACATAATCTCCTAATAAACTTATTACTGAAGTAAACGTAATGCTTTGATCATATGAAATTTCAAGTTAGTCCTTCAGCAAAATCACACCAAAAAAGCAAGACCTATTTAGAGCCATCTCTCAACCCAAATCCAGCCATAGGTTGCCTAAACTTGCATTTCTACTCGTTGATTTAATATCACAATATTCTTGTTAACAAATTTGTGTTTTTCGTATTTTGATATTATTTTTTTTTCTAAAAAAAAATTGATATTTGTCTTTGGATTGAATTTGGATTTTGATTAGGGTATTCTACGGACATTATTGTGAGGAAGAGTGTTTAAGGGACAGGTTGAGACAAGTTTAACCTAATCTAAACCTAACCCGATATGGTGATTGGGCTATTTTTTTGGACCCGAACTCGACTTGGTCATGGTCTGACTAATGATCGAGCTGAGACCTGGTTGACTCGATATTTATATAAAATGCAAAATATTAGACATTAAACATAGCTAAGTCATAAAATTTTAAGAGTATAAAACTAAAACTAAGAGATATTTTACAATATATATTATGAAACAAATCATATCAATACAAAAATATTATAATGTTATGCAAAAGATATTAATTTATATCTAAAAATCTTATAATGTATCACTAATGTTAAAAAAATGTAAGTTTTAAAGTATTATGTCATACTGGACCGGGTCAACCCAAAGTGTGACCCGAATTAGGCCTAAAAACACTCTAGGTCAAAATTTAAGAACTTGAACCCAACCCAATTAATTTCAAGTTTAAATGGGTCATGAACACCCCTAACTGTGAGACTAACCTTTCGAGCACTGTTACTGTTAGGATTGTTAAATGGGCAAAAAATGTAGTGGTTTAAAAAGACTGATATTTTACTAGTATGGCCCATATAGAGGTAGTTTGCAGGCCTAAAAGAGTTACTTTTTTAAAAAAAATTCTCTAAAAATTAAAAATTAAAAATTAAAATTCACAATCATTAAAATCAAAATCCAAAATTGAAAATATAAAGAGAAGGGGAAAAAATATCCACTACATCTAAAATTAAAACATAATAAAAGTATGAAAACTCCTATAGCAAATTAGATGGAAAAGTAATGCATAGGGCATCATTAGGCATGCTTAAGTAATCTCCAACATCACATTTCACAATATTACAGTGACAAAGTGAACTCAGAGCTATTGGTATTTACATTTTTAACAGGCCAGGCTGTTGTATTTACATTTTTGGGCCTAGTAGTATTAAGTTGTGATTTGATTTGTGTATTATGTATCGCAATAAAGAAAAAACGGGCTAACGAGTCAGCCAGCACAATAAATAAGTTAGTTAACTTATGAGTTAAATAAGTTGAATTGAAAATAAATTAATTTAAACGGATTAATATTTAAGCCTAATCCACCTAATTTTAATGGGTAAACAAGTTAATTCGATGAATTTTTGATAGTCTTAATTGAGACTATTTTAACAATTACCTTACCTAAATTTAAATTTCAATCCTTCATCTACGAATAGCTTGCTTATTATCAGAGTCCACACCCAACCCTTAGTGATGGTCTTTGGACCTACTGAATGCAAAATAATTTTCCTGCATTTTGTGTACTCTTTTTTTTTTTTGGCAATTGTATTCATCACACTTTGAACATGTACATAGATTATGTTATAGTGCAAACTCACCATGTTGACAAAAGATTATTTTATTTTATTTTATCTATTGTTTTAAAAAATAAATGAAATTTTAATTTTTTTATTCCAACTGTATCATTATCTTTTGATATCTCCACCAAATAGAATGAGAAAAAGTATTAATGTAGTGATAATATATTCAATATTTTAATAAAACATAATTTAGTTATTTTACAATAATCAAGACTATTTAATAACTTTTTTAATCCTTATGTAACAGCCTAAAATGACATATTTTGAAACCGACGATGTAGTTATCCCACTCTTCACGCGAAAAACAAACCCTGGAATCCATCCATCCGTCGTCACCCTCGAACAAGTTTGTATGACACCCAAGAAGCTGGAGGCCAGTAATGGTTCCTGCTGTCTAGGAGACTCTACAAGTGTATCTCAATCGTATGCTCGACCAATCAACAAAATGATTTTTAGATTGTTGAATATAGAGCATATACTATTTTGCAGGTTTACTAAGCACAGACTGAGAAACCCAGAAATGCGTAAAAACTAAAACAATAAAGGGTCGAGTTGTCTTCAATATCTTGTCAAAAGTCATTGCCGGACAAAAAGGATCATAGAAAATAAAAAAATTAATCAAAATTTGGCACCTCAAACACCTGCACTGCAAAAATAAAAGAAAATAAAAAAAGATGAGGTTCAAATACATGGGAAGCTTCAGAAAAGTATTAAGATTCTATCACATAATAAATTATTCAAGAACCTTCTGGTTGCTTTCAAGTTTCATTTATTAAAGAACCTAATTATTCTTGACGAAACGTTGGAATTTTATCTGCTTCAACAATCATGACTAATCCCATTGACCTGTAATTCTTCAGCTGTAATAGGCAGAAACATGAATATAGAGTTCAGAATCATTGATGAAGAGATTGCAATCCACTTCTACAATATCAAATTTATGCAAGAAACTATAATTGAAAGAAATTTCATATCTATTAAATCTTAAATGTAATAAAAAAATAATCCCAATAATGACAAGTAAAGGAACTAGTAAGATGGACTTAGTCTTTTTTTTTTTTTTCAGTTTGCCTTCCATATTGATGATTTTAAATTGTTATGTCCTATTACCACAAAAAAAAAAATTGTTAAGTCCTATCTAATCCATAAATGTAACATAAACCCTTATTCATTCAGACTAAGGGGGTGCTTAGTTCAATTGTGAAAACTTAATTATTTTAATAATCGATTATTGTATAAAAGCTTCTTATTATAATCAATTATAATAGAATCAGTTTTATGTTTGAATATGTTAACTAAAAAATGATTTTAAGCTAATCTATTTCATTTAGATAGTATAAAAAAATTATTTTTATATATTAAATTATTAAAATATGTATAAAATGATTAAAAAAATTATTTGATTAACAACAAATAACTATGATTCTAGTTTATAGATTATTTCTTACACTTCGATATATAAATACCATTTTGTTCTCAATCAAATAATTTTTTTGATCATTCTATACCTATTTTAATAATTTAATACATAAAAACGATTCTTTTTTATATCATTCAAACGAATCAGATTAGTTTAAAATCGCTTTTCAACTAATGTATCCAAACATAAAAAATGAATCGATTATAACAAAAAAAATTTATACAATAATCGATTATTGAAATAATCAAGTTTTCACAGTTTTCTCAAATACACACTTAGCTTCAAACTTCAGTATTATGAAAAAAAACTTTTATAATGATTTGAATTTCGTATAAAAGTTAAAACTGATTTTGTCAAACATGCTATAACACTGTTACAACAATTTTTTTGAAAAAATGGCTGTTTGGGAAAGAAAAAATCCTTCCCAAACATGCACTAAGGTTACCAAACTCTAAAGCTTAAAGCTCGTAGCCTACCTAATCATGATGTTATTCTATGCCAGTGGAAAAGGAATAAGCTAATTAATCATATCCTGTTAAATCGAGGTAATCACTTTTTCAATGATGTCTCACATTCCTTGAGCCTTTCCCTTAAACAACCAAGCTTGCCTAAGATCCTCATAACGACCAAAGACAAACAGAGACAAAGAAAACAAACTTTAGCCAAAAAGAGCTATCCAATATCTCTGGCGGCTTGTAAGAGAAACCCCAATCCCCAACCCCCTAAAAAACCATTTGCTGATACGGAATGAAAGAAATAAATTATATCTCCAATAGATGGATGGGGAGAAACTTTTGATTACAATTTTGGGAATTGCATTCCATTTATACAAACACCACAACCCGCAAAAAAGACCACACGGCCAAGACCCAAAGAAGTAATTCCCAATTTAGTGTAGATTTCTCCTAGAAACAGAGGTGGGACTTTAGAACCATATATTTTAAGTGACTTTCAAAAAAATGACCAAAAAAGAGTAACTTTCAGCAAGTTTAAATAACATCTTGATAATGGTATATTGAGATTTAAGAATCATAAAACTTGCCTCATGAGGTGCAAGCTGCTGAGTTCGCAATGGAAAACTGAAGAACCACGAGCTTAACTGGAAATTATTTTGGAAAACAATCAGTGATCAGAGGCAAAAGAATGCATAATGATGCCACCAAAGTATCAATACCTTGTGAAAAATTTCATCCTCAGGCTTTATATATATAATCGCCTCATCACTATCATTGCTCAGTTTTCTTTTCTGTTCTACATTCTTGTGCTGTATTTTTACACCCAGGAATGAAGTAAAACATCACGAAACAATGAAAGTAGAGGAGAAGAAAATGATCTTAACCATAAAAGCAAGAGAAATCAATAAGAGGACAATGAATGGAAGGGACTAGGAAGATGCTACAGCAGCACACATACCTCGTAAATTTTGCTAAGTATTATATAATGCTTAAACTGGAAGGAATTACGGAGGTCCTCTGTTGGCTGACAAATGTGAAACAAGACAATATAAGTTCTAAGAGAAAATTAGTCTTCAGCAGTCAAATAGAAACACATTCTAATACCCTCACCCATCTGACACTACCAACATCTAACCTCATCTTCTGTGGCCCATGACACTTCATCAAAAAGGGCATTATAAAGAGGTCGTAAAAGCTGGGGAGGAAGGTTCACTACACGCTGTGATACCAGGAGACCAACATTACATGCTTGTTCCCCCAAAAGCAATCTCAATTGATCAACAACACTCTTCTCCTGGCATGCTTTAAGGAGGAGAAAGTCCTTGAGTTCCATAATACATCTTTGCCCCTAGCAAAAGCATTAGTCAAGTTTTTACAACTTTTGGGATGATAAACCAGTCACAAACCAAATTTGCACATTGCCAACAGAGAATAAACTGAAGACATCAACTAAAGTGAAAAATTGCAGATTGAACTAAGAATGAATAAGTTAAGGTTCAATTTCCAAACAAAATTTAATATGTGATTCTAATTTCCTTTCTTAATAATCAAAATACATGGATGATTACTATTTTGGTCAGGGGAGCTTTCCATAACAAATTGCAAACTAGTAAACACATTTGCCTAAAGGAATATGTGGTTTCTTTATATAAATAAAGAGACTTTAACCCACCAAAGAAAGACAAAAACGCACACACCCAAGAAAAATAAAAAGAAGTGGGTGTATGATGTCAAGTGACCAGGCAGTAAAGGCAACGATTATATATATCTACATTTAAGGCGACCAAAAGAAAATGAGGCAAATAGAGCATGGAACACATCATATATAACACGATGCCACTTACCCTATATCTCCATAAATTAAGAGCAGTAACACAAGCGAAAAGTCCTTCATCCTCGTCATCCTCTATCTTAACAACAGTCCCTACTGTGGTCTGCCCCAAAATCAAATCTACAAAGCCACTCAAATCCCATTCTTTATCATCCAGGTAAGTTTGCAGCAAGGTCTTCACTCCGTGAAAATCATCAGGTTTAGGATCAAAAAAGGAAAAATCTGCTTGGACAACTCCCTTAAACAACAGAGACCATTACCATATTCCAATTAATTTTACTTGTTCAATGATACAGTCTTGAATTTTAAATATTTATAATACAAAGTGATAATCAATTCATAACATAAGTAGAGATCTTACTTCAAACTCCTCATCAGATGACTCAGACTGTTCTGGTTTCTCTTCTAAACTGCACTTCATAAATCCTTTACCTAGGAAGCGGGTCAAAGATAGGCACACAAAGTGCAAAACATCAACTCACTTGAAAATAAAAAGCACTTAAAAACATGGATTTACATTCTTGATTACGATTAAAAAAAAAGAGGAAAAAAAAAAGCCTCTCACTTGCAGAGCAAGAGGTAGGATTTTCAACAAATTCGGGGTCCCGCATTCGATGCTTTTCCACAGAAACAGAGGCTATATGAGCAAGGGCACGAGAAAAAGGAGAGAATGTAATTGGCCAAGTTTTGAGTCGATGGTGATGCCGTCTTGGTCTTCGGGGCATTTTGATTTTGCTACACTGCAATTCTAAAAATTTAATCACACTGTCAAGTTATGTAAACATTACATTGAAGACATTCTGGGCTAAAAACAAAGTTTCAAAAAAACAAAAAACAAAATTAAGATGTTATACTAAGTTTCAAGCATGCATGTAATGGCGGGCAGAAAAGTTGATATGTTATGCTATGCAAATAGTTAGGGTAAGATGTAAAAGTGTACAAAATGGGCACAGCATAGGCATCAATAAAATAAACATAATTATTTAAGACTAATCATTCAATATTAAGTGGGGAGTATGAGAAGAAATGCCTCCTATTTTTCTATCTCAAATAATGAATAACACAGATTACAACTTAAATCCTCTTAGAAAATTAGGGATTAGAGTTCAAAACAGTTGAATAGAGAGACTAGGAATAGTTGAATAACAAAGAAACTAGGAACTACACCCATAAAACCATTCCTCAAGCATCGTAATCAACGGAAGCAAATGATATTGAGAGAGAGAGAGAGAAAAAAAAACCTGATAAAGGGGCCCGAAGCAGATGATGGTTGCCTGAGTGTGGTGGAAGCCGCCGCGTACGGTGGTGGGATGGTGTCCCCTTTCACTCTCGACAGAGCTGAGCGTTTTTGTAATGGAGAGATTCAGAGAGGGTTTTGGTTAGATGCGGGCAATGTGGGTCAATCCAACCCGAATTAACACGGATCCTTTTTAACCCATTTTTACTTGGTGAGACGATTGAAAATGTTAACCCGCCAACATAAGCACGGTTGCCAGATTAAGAAAAACAATTATTAACCACAGAGCAAGTGATTTATCATAGCAAAAAATATAATATAATAATATAATAATAACAACGTGAATAGTAATAAAGAGGGATTAGTTATGTTATTTGAACTGGAAGGCGACACATATTTATAATATAATAATAATATAATACCACTCATATTTATATGCAATATATTCATTCTCACTTGATATATTATACTAATACATAATTAGTTTAAGTGATTTGATATATATTTTCTTTAAATAAGATATTAAATTTAAATCTTATGAATAAAAAAATTAATGTAATGATAATTTTATATTTTAGTAGTTTGACTCTGCTACATTTCAAATTACTCAGATCCTAATACCACATAACACTTCACATGTGATGAAAAAATAATTGTTAAAAGACTTTTTAGTTATAATAGTGATTGAGAAATAGTCTTTTAGGGAAATACCTAGTGAAACATTAAAAAAGAATGAAGACCACGCATGATTCATTGAATTTTTACGCAAAAGTGATAGACCACAACAAGCTGGGACATGCAAATTTACCCCAAATTTGCAGCATCCGCAACAGCCGCATATATGGAGTAAGGATGTTATTTAGGTGAAAGAAGTGTTTATTATAAGAAGTGAGAGAAATGAATATTGATCATTAGATCTTTTATGAATAGTCAAAATTAGAAGATAAATACATATGATTTTTTTAAGTAGTCACATAATCTTTAAGTAACTTTTAATTTTAATCATCTATATATAATTGTATGCTTAAAATTTATTTTTTTCACTCTCTCATAATAAAAATTCATCTAACTAAATATGCCCCTTACGCATAAGTAGCCTATATACTGATTATGTTTGGGATTTAATCTTTCAAGTAAGCTTCCATATGAAAACCAAAGGGTTTTTTTCCCTTCCAAGTGATCTTGTTGGAATGGAAAGCACTGAAGTTTTCGATAAAATAGATTATCTTTCTCATTACTCATATAATGAGCTTTTCAATGTTCTTGTTGGTTAATATATCACATATACACTTTTTTTTAAGCAACTGGTAGGAGTAAAACCAATACATCATCCTCTTTCTTCTTTTTTTTTTTTCCACATATTACAAGTTCTTCATTTCATATATCTTTGTAGATTTAAAGCATATCTATGACAACGTCTTCAATGCTGACAATCGTGTTGGAATATCGATGCTCACAAAATGTGAGACCATTGATTAATACATAAAAAAGTTGAGAAGGAAAGTTTCACCGTAAATTATTAAAAAATATTAATTTTCTTAACACATCTTTTTAATAATTATTTTAATTATTAAATAAAAAAAATTAAATATTTTTTATATTTTTAAGATATTTATTACATTTAATTTTTTATTTAATATTTTTTATTAAATAATAAGAGAATTATTAAGAGAATATAATAAAACTCAAACTATTAAACAGGTTTGGATAAAAATTTGCAAATTATAAATTTAGTCTTCTAATAAAAGAATATTATTTTAATGATATTTGCAAAGAATTCCCCAGCCATTAATAAATAATGAGAGTATATATTGTTACTCTTATTTATCTATTGAGAGTTTGACACTCATCTTTAATTAATTTTTTTCATTTTCTTAAAATATCCTTTATTAAATAAAAATTTAAATTTACCATATTCACTAAATAACAAGAGGCATTTTAGGATCATAAAAAAAGGCATTTTAAGAAAATGATCAAAAAATTAATTATGCAAGAGTGACAATAAATAAATAAGAGTGATAAAGACACACCCATAAACAATTTATTGAATGATATTAAAAAGAATGCATATATTTTTGTCAACATAATTAAAAGGATACGTGATAAAAAAATGATAGAAACAAAATATAATTTCACCCCCAAATTGATGTATTATGATTTTTTATAAATTACATAGTTTAATTTTTAAATTGTAGTGACAATGAAAAATTGATAAAATAAGATATTTATATTCAATTATGTATAATTTCAGTTAATTTATAAGTTCAATTTTATATTTATATTATATTATTTTATTTTGATAATATTTATTGAAGTCCAAGTGAGTATGGATTAATATTATTTTGTTTTAAAATTTGTACCTGACATTTTCTAAAGTCGTAAGATGTTTGTTTTAACCTCCACTGTGGTTAGTTTCTATATTTTTTAAATATATTTCTAAATAAAATATAATATAAAATTAATTGATATATATTATCAGTGTAAAAAAAATTATATTAATATTTATAAATATTTTAACACATTCTTATCTACTAAAAGAATAAAGTGATAATAAAAAATAATGTGTCAAAATATTAATAGAAGTGAATGTAAAGCTCTTTAATAATAATACTATGCTTGAATGATAAATAATGAAAAAGAAAATAAATTTTTTTTTGTTTGAAAATTTTAAAATATATGAAAAAAATATAAATACATGTGAATCATTTCTCATCTCTTCCTTTTAAATGTTTAACTTTTATTTTTTCAAAATTGAAGTGGAATGGAAGGAACACATGAGTAATGAAATTTCATTCTATTTTATTAATAAAACTTTCAAATAAAAAAAATGATAATTATATTATATTTTTTTTCTTTCATTTCCTTTTTATCTTTAATTATTTTTAATTTTATTTCATTAATGAAAAAACATTCAAACACAGGATAATGTAAAACTCATCGGAGAGCTTGGCAAGCATTGAGCCATGGGCAAAAAATGACCAAAAGCAAAATAATAAAAACGACCAAATTAGTTGGGGGACTTTGTGAAATAAGTAATAAAATGAGAGATGAAATATAAATATAACAGTTCAAATATAAAAATCCCAAATACTGACTCATCAACTTGTAATAGCAGGTTAATTTTTGTGAGTATCCATGCTCTCAACTCGATTGTTAGCATTGTAAAATCCTCCCTTATCTATATGTAGTTTAATCGGATAAAGATTTTCTCAATTTTTTTTCTTTTAAATAATTAATTGTAATAGAGAGAAATATATAAAGTTATAAAAAAAATTTTTACAAGTTTTAACTAAATCTCATAAATAATTTTTTTTATGTATTTTTTTTCTTATAATTGACTATTTGAAAAAAAAAAAATTGAGAGGTTTCTGATCAAGTTTAACCTTGCATAGAGTTGTTTTATTTTTTATTTTTTATTTGTAAAAAGTTGGTTTTTACTTTGATTAAAAACAATTCTTGATTTAATTAATAACTAGCATTGTATGTGTTGCTCTCCTACTTATTGTAATTAAGAGTGGGAGTAGGTCAAGTGACTACGCTTATGTAAGTTTGATCTATTTAACAAATAAATAAGGTTTAAATTTTTAGAAAGATCTATTTAATTATATAAGTTAATGCTTGGACTTTTAAAAAAATTTATTAGGTCCATTTATTTAATATTTATATATATATAATTAAGAATTTATAATATTTACATAATTTATTAATTAAATATTAGTATAATATATTTATTTTACATAGAAAAATCTTCACTTCACTTATTCTCGAGTGTCTCATCTATCAAGTGAAGAGATATTTTGAGAAACCAAAAAAAATATAATTATTTATTTAAAAATTATACATATTTAAAAATTAAAAAGTTTAACTTTCTTGATATATATAAAAAATTTTCATGTAATGTGAACCTTTAAATAGACTTTTGAGTTAAATCAAACTTAACCAACATTTTACAAAATAGGCCTAAACATATGTATGGAAAGTCTAGTCCGACATAGCCTACTTCCATCCTTAACGGTAACTTTCAATGTCTTTTGTTTTTAAATTTTTTTATCTGCAACTTTCAATGTCAAAATGTAGTTTAAAAGTGACAATTTATGCCTTTGAGTTTTGCTCCATTAGCATATAACCTCTCTGTGACTTTGTTTTAATTCATGTCTCATGAGTCGTGATCATGAAGACAGTTTTATCGCATGGCATGTCACTCACTACTTAATAAATTTCAAGTGCATGCAAACCTTATATTACATACAATAAACATATCTAAATATTTTACATAAAATCATATATAGGACTTCAAATTTAGACAAAAATTAGAAGTTCATCGATTTTAAACAATTTAAATAAAAATTCACAAGGTAACTTTTGTAGCTTAATATCTCTCTTACTAATTGTCTATTTTGTGCATATATTTGCAAACTTTGCACAAAATAAACTGATATAAATAGTTTAGTCAAAAACTCTCAGAGAGGACTTCAAAATTAAGGCACAATTTTCAAGTTCATCAGTTTTGAACTTCAACAAAAAAATGATTACTTCCTAAGTTGTTGAGCAAGAATTGTTCTATTTATATGGAACTCAGTTTACCTGCTGTAGTTTGTAAGTCGAATTCGATGTGCCACCATAATAATTTGAATCTTGCTACTTTGTTCCCTTGCGCTTTTTTGTTTAATTCTATCAGCAAAAAACCTTCTTTTACTATTATTCCATTAATTTTCTGACAGTGAAAGGCAAGTGACTACTTACGCTTCATCACTGAGAGACAATGACCATCTTTTTTGGGGTGTACTCAAACATGCATTTGTCAAGTTTGTGAAGTAGTGAATAAATATCATTGAAGCTCCAAACTTAAGAAGAATTACATTTCCAATTGCCTAAGCTTTACATGAAATCTTTTAACTTTCACAATTTGTAGATTACCACAAAGCAAGGGAGGATAGCTCTAGGATTTAAAACATAGAGTTCTTCAATATCTGATTGAGAACTTATTTTTTTTACCAAAGAATCAAACCGTGAATCAGTGATCATTTCTTGGATCTCTTGTAGAGGATTATGGATTCTCCCAGCTATTACTCTGCACACTATAGCAGACTTTCTCAGTAATGGTTTATCAGGGGAGTCAATGGAATCAAATGCTTTTTGACTTGTAGAAGTGGTGAGAACCCCAACTGCACCATGGAATTCTTGGTTTTTGGTGGAGAAACCATGCCTCAAAATTTGACACACACCACATTGGTCAAAAGTGCACAGGGTAGAACAGTCATTTACACCAAGAGAGCATGCAACAGTTGTACCATGAAACCTCAACAGCTCATTTCCATCGGCCAAGCATCGAGGGTGCTTATCTTGTAGCTTTTCAGCATTGATCCTTGCCATTTCTCTACATTCCTCAAAGCAAGCAAATGTTTTTTGAGAGTTCTGGACTTTCAAGACACATTCAATCTGTGCTGCCATGTTTTCAGAATTGATATAGCTAGTTTGGCATATTTTTTCCATAATCTGCCAAGATGAATCTTGTCTATGAAGTTGGATGACTGCAAAAATGTACATGTTAAGGTTTCATATTAAACCACATTCTTAGAAGTATTTCTTTTCAAAAGCAGTCCAACTATATAAAAAAGGATACACTACAGTGAGAAATAGTTCCTTTTTGTTTTCTTCGAAAGTATAGATTAAACCATTTAGGCTGTGTTTGCATCAGTTTTTTTCTTTTTTAATTTTTTTTCATGTCTAATGTACTAAAACAATTTTGAAAGACTAATAAAACCAAAAAAAAAATGTGGGATTATTTTATTTCAAAAAAAAAATCCTTGAGAAAAAAAGGTTAAAAACCTTTATTTTTAATTAATTTAGTTGTATATTATTATAGTTTTGCCATTAATGAATAATCTATTTTCATGAGTTGTTTCTCTTATTTTTAATTACTTCCAGGAACGAAAAACAAAAAACACCAAAAAGATGTTTTGTGTTCTCAATTCTTTGAAGACAATAAAACATAAAACTGGTTTTAACATTTATACGGTAAAAAAAAAAATTCAAACATATTTAATTTAAAAAACGAAAATTATTTTTAAAAACAATTCCTAGCATGCACTTCGTTTTTGTTTATAACAATTAGACGGATTGCAACCTGCTGCACTATATTTAAATACAACACTAACAAAATTAAAAGAGGCATGATATCAGGTGCATATGCTAAATGCTATTTTATGTTAGTACCAAAGTAGGTAGAATATTTTAAGTCATTGTTTAGGACATGAAAACCAGGGATTCGCAATGAAAATTCTAAAACAAACTATATTACAGATGGAAATTAAGACAAAATCTAAAAGAAAATTTTCTAGAACTAATCATATTGCAAAGTTTAAAAAGAAGATGGAGAACCCTTTTGGTGAATCAGAAATTTATTCACCAAACAAGCAAGAAAACTTACATGCAGGAGACTGATACAAAGACCCTAAATAGAGCCCACAAATTTTAATAGTGGGGCATAGACACTAGTTCAACCCATGTTAAAGTTACAAAAATATGTACCAAAAAAAAAGTTACAAAAATAACTCATGAATATTCTCCTAAATGTTCTAACATTTACATAAATCTGTATTAGTCATACTATTCTCAAAATTGTTAGTTGGTAATTGGCCAAATCCGACATTAGTATCAAGTTGAGGACCAGTTTTAGCACTTCTTTTTCCATCCCTTTCTCTTCTTATAAAACTATATTAGAGTTCCTTAAAGCCTTATTTGTGAGAGTTTAAGAGGCTATATTCATAGTTAGCCCTGACATGGCACAAAACATATGGTAACACATAGAGGCGTCATATGATGTAAAGAAAATTAAGCAGAAGAACAATTGGCTCAGAAAGCCATGCTAATTCAACTAGAAAAAGTACTGGTCCTTACCTGAATGCTCAGAGATATCATGCTTTTCAACAGTGTCAATAGATTTTAGTTTCTCACCACATTCATGATGACAAGTTAATGATGGAAGATCATTATTAGAATCTTTCTGCACCAACACCCTTGGCTTTGAGAAGAAATTACATTCATCACAATCAACAAGATGTGTTTTCCCTGAAATTATAGTTCGCCTTGGTGATCTATGAGGGCCTTCCACGCCTTTAACATCTTCATTGCTTTGAGAAAAAGGGCAACAAGGACAAAATTTAATTTCACCGCTTGTGGTGTCAAGGACAATTTCATGGGTGACAGGGTTAAGGATGGCACTGCTTCCTTGGGATATTGGACTACCTTGCTGTTTCTTTGGGTGGCTCTTTCTTTCTAGTATGAAATCTTTGCCTTGCTTTTTTCTCTGAGCACTTCTATGGTGTCTACTTGCCATTGGATCATGAACTTCTGACGAGTGTGGTTTGCAATGAAGTGATTTCTTCAGAGAAAGCCAAATCTCTGACATTCTCTTGATGTTTTCTTTGTGATCCTTCTTCACAAGGCTTTGTGGGTGAAGAAATATACACAATATCTCTAGGCTTTATTCCAATTGCAAAGGCAAGTAAACAATCAAGGAAACCCATTATTTTTTATAAATTTCGTAAATATTGTTTCCTTTGTTAGATCAAGGGTGATAAATGAATGGATTTAATAGATTTTGTATTGGACTAAAATTGATGGGTTAAAAGCAAATCATTAATCCATTTATAACCTATTAAAAAAGTACTAATAAGCCAAACCTCTGACATTCTCTTCATATGTTTTCTTTGTGATCCTTCTTCACAAGGCTTTGTGGGTGAAGAAATATACACAATATCTCTAGGCTTTATTCCAATTGTAAAGGCATGTAAACAATCAAGGAAACCCATTATTTTTTATAAATTTCGTAAATTCTTAATTTGTAAATTGTTTAGATCTAAGGGTAATAAATGGATGGATTTAATGAATTTTGTATTGGACTAAAATTGATGGGTTAAAAGCAAATTATTAATTCATTTATAACCTATTAAAAAAGCACTAATAAATCTCATTCATCAATGATTCATTTAATAAATAAATATTCAACACATTTGTTAATCATTTTTTTATGGATGAATATCTGATAAATCCATTTAAAATCATATTATATTTCAAAAATTTATTTTTCTCTCTCTCTCTCTTACCTAATACTTGCTTCTCTTTCTCTAAAATTCATTTTAATTTTTTCCCTTTCTCTAAAATTCATTTTTACTTTGCTCTTTCTAAAATTTATTATTTGCCTTTTAAAATTTTATTTCTTTAAAATTCACATTTTCTCTCTCTTTCTCTAAAATTTACCATATGTGATTTCAATATCGAATATTCACACCAATAAGAGTTAGGAATTTTGGTATTAGAGAACGTTATAATTTTGGTATCGAAGAACATCCTACTCTGATATTAAAGTATTTTTCTAATTTATTTCATAGGCCAATTAAAACAACATGTTACATGAAATTCTATCATTCCATTAGTTATTGTGAATAATGTTTTACATTGTTCTTCGAGGGTTACACTTTTCGAATGCTAGTTATAAATATTTACCTGCATTATCTAAGTTTAGTATTCATAATAAAAAAGTTAGGCTCATTAGTCCTTTATACAATATTACTATTCACATATTTGTAAATACCAACTCCTACAACTACTCATCAAAAAGCAGGATTATCAGACACTAATCTCCCAAAAGTGAACGGGAACACATAATCACCCAATTCAAGCATATGCACTTGCTGCACACATAGATCAATCACAAACTTTATAGTGAACATTGTCTGAAATATCACGTCAAAAAATAAGTGAGGTAAAATTCAGTGAACAAAATATTTATAAGTTTTGAACTAATGATTTTACTCGTTACATGTATGAAAAATATTTTTTATTCTTTTCAAATCTTTGTTTCTAAAATCATATCTAAGAGTCTAACATAATTTTTATTTTGTTATTAAAATACAATGCTACATAATTTCAAATAATTTTCATAAATTTGTTTCAAAGGAGTAATAAAGGGAGTAAGTATTCAATATTTTCTCTTCATCCCATTTCTAAGGCTAAAAGCCATTTTTCAAATAACTTTTAGGGCTTGACCCCATCATTGTCAACTAAATGTGCAAATTCAACTCTAATAAAGGAATTTTTTTTAATAATTTTTAATCGAAATATTCTTTAATAATTTCTAATCATGACCATAATATTTTTTACACATTAATTCACTTATTTTTATGGGATAACATTTCATAAGTGCATACTCCATAGAAAAGAAATATTTAACATAAAAATAACCATTTTCTTCTAATAAATCATTTGAAAATCATGTACTTCAAAAAATTAATACACTTGGCAATCCTTTCATCTTCATTTTTTTTGTTCAAAACAAAACCTTATCAACGCAACAGCCAAAACTATTGATGTTAAATGAAGATTTGAGCCAAGATCAATTTATTTCTTTAATCTTTTCAAAAGTTCAATGATCAAATTAAAAGAAATGATAAAGTTGGAGCAATATGCAAATCCAAACAAATATCCATGAAATAATCTCTTATGAAATCTACATAGTGAATCACATAAGAAATTACATAGATAACAAGCTTAGTAATTAAATAAAACCAGACAATATTTCTAAGTTCACTAGCACATAGGTAAATGAAGGTTTCAGAATTTAGGATCAAAAGACTTTAAATCTTGGAATCTTAAGGTTTGAAAGCCACGATCTTCAAATGATCTCTAAACAACTATAAATGACTAAGTTTCAATGTTTAAGATCAAAGAGTTTAAGGATCTGTCAAAAGAATTCCAGATGTCTCATTCCCCAAAGTAGCATACGGTTCAAGTGTTTTAGTAAATCCTTAAAATAGGTGCAAAACAAATCAAAGAAAAATAATAGTAGATAAAAGTGAAATCTTTGAGTTCTTTAACCCTCAAGTCATTCCTAGCCATGTATACTCCATTTCTCCACCAAAAACTCATTTTTTTCTTATCATCAACACATGAAAAAGTAAACAGAGGTATAGATAAGATGAGAATAAGAACAAAAATTCTAAAAGATTAAAAGTGCTAAATGGGTTGAGAGATATGAGTGGAAGAAATAAAGAAGAAAAAGTGGACTTTTTGCCCTTCCTACCTTTTTACATAAATGTGTCTTAGGTGAATATGAAAAGCAAAGTAATTTTTGAGTGAAGTAAATCAGAGCTGTTGGGAAAACTTGATGTTTTGTGCGTTAGTTTTCTTGACGGAAAAATGAAGGTTGTGGGGTATTTATAGTGCTTCAGTGAAACCTGTCTTACTTAAAGAGGGTGAGGTTTTATGACTAGGTGTCACGAAGAGGCAGCGCCCTTCTTAAAATTCTCTTCCGTAATCATTTCACTTAATCAATATTACATTTCTTGAAACTTCTCCCTGATACATGTGAAGTGGCTTATTTGATTAAGCCTTAATATAATTTGACACCTGTTTCGATCGGTTAAACTCACTTTGCTTACCTCATTGCTAGATTTTTTATCCTAGTAATGAATACTTTTATCATCTTTTTATTATTATTCCTTGTGATAAGCACTTAAACGTGCTTATCCTGAAGCTCTCAACGTGTCTTTTTTTTTTGAGATATTATCTTTTTTTTTATAGATATTTAAGGCAAAGTAGATATTAATATATTATTCTAATAATTAGTCTATATAAAATATTTATTTTCTTACTTAATACATTATTTTTAAATATTTCACATAAATATTTTTTATGTATCTATTATTATTATTATTAGTAAGGTTGTTACAACATGTCACTTCCTTTTATTTTGTTTTGATTTAGTTTTAAGGAATTCTTAGGTTAGAACCTCAAGTTTTAGATTTTTACCTTTACAAATTTTATTACTTAACTATAAATAGTATTCAAAATATATATAACAAGGTTTAAATTTTTACTTCTGTAAAATGTATGACTTAACTATGTATATTATTTAAATTTACAAAATTTGCACATTTTATCCAAATCTCATATATATTGGTCTAATATTGATTCAATTAATAATTAGGTCATAACTGGACTAGTATCGAATTCAAAAAATTATTAAAATGTTTATATTTATTTTAAATTACATTTTAATTTATTTCATATTATTTATATAATTTTTAATTTTAATATTATCCCGTCGTAGAAACGCATACGCTAATATATGGCAATAACATAAGCCACAAGATGAAAAAGTTTTCCTTTATATATATTAGATTATATATTAAATTAGATTATGTTAGATTAGATGGACAGCTATTCTAATCAAAATAATTGATCACCCTTAAACTAACATAATGTTATTTACATAGATAATGTTTTTTTTTTTTTTTTACAAACCTCACGGAACAATCATCGTCACCTTTTCGTTATCTTTCTATAAGACTTTGTGCATTAATTCTAATTAATTAATTAAGAAACTTAATCTCTAATCAACTAAGTTAATTGAAATATTTTAAATTAATAAAATTTTATCCGAATTTTTCATTTTATGACTTCAAATTACAAGAAGTCTTAATTAAAAATAAAGTAGTGGTGAATAATTTAAGTTATTTGTGAGAGTAGATAATTTATTTATTTTCTAAGATCATAAGGTGTCTTTACTCTTTTCAATGAATTCTTTACTCAAAGTAGATATTTTCCTTGGTTACAAGATATTTCTATGAATAAATCCACCTACATAAAACTCAACTTTTCAATTGAGCTGCACCTCGTAACTATTAGAAGTCACATAAATTTCTATATTATCATTGTAAAATAAAAAGATAAATCGCAAGTGAAAGAATACTAATTTTTTTTTTCTGAGTAATTGCTCTGGGTAGGGTAGGTTTCAAATTAATTGTTTTGGACAATTGATTTGATTGGGGAATTTTGTTGGGGGTCACACTAACCTAATCCAAGGGCTAGGTATATACATTTTTAATTAACTGTTAAATTAATTTAACTACTCAATCACATATATATATTTTTTATTGGAAAACCACATATTAACTATAAATGCACAAACTAATTTGATTATAAAATGAACAGATTGTTTTTTTATTCACAAAAATGAACTGATTTAGCTATTATAAAATGACGTGATCAAACATTTATGGCTTATTTGAGAAAGTTAAAAATTATAGATTATATTGTTATAATCAATTATAATAGATTATTATTATAATCAATTATAATTGATTTATTTTTATATTTAAATGTATTAATATAAAATAATTTTAAGTTAATATGATTTATTTAGATGATATAAAAAATTATTTTTATATATTAAATTACTAAAATAAGTATAAAATAATTAAAAAAATATTTATTTAAGACAAAATAATATTTATATATCAAAATATAAAAAATAATTTATAAATTAAAATCATATATTTTAATCTTCAACTTATAATTATTAATTATAAAAAAAAATTTACATTAAATTTTGTATAAAAACTTTTTAAAAAATAATTTTTTTAATTCAATATAATAATTATTTCATAAAATAACTTAATCTTTAAAAATAAATAATTAAAAAAAATTAATCTTTCTCAAACACAATCTTACACGATCTTATTGAACTGATTTAACACCTCTACATATCAGTGCACTTGGTCCGGACTCTAGGTAAGGTTAGAAATTAGAATTCCTTTTGTTGGTAGAAAAGTACATCATCTTTTGACAAATTCTCTTTTGGTGAATATAATAATAATAAATATATATCAGGATTTTGCCTTTTTATTCTACAGCCATTAGCCAATGAATAACGTTGTACAGAGTTAAGGATTAGGGATTTCTGTTGTTATTTTTTATTTTTTAACTAGAGACCTTAAATACATGCCTATTTTTCTGTTGTTACTTTTTTTTTTTTAACAAAGACCTTAAAAACATGCCTTTTTTAAGTGCTTTTTTTTTTCTTGATCCCGAATTTCTCTCATTGTCACCTGTAAAATAGATATTCTCTTATTTCGTTCAGTTTATAATTATTTGTAAAAAAATGATTATTTACAAGATGAGGATGTAATTTTTTTTCCCTTTCACTTCAAATGGTTTTTTTTACTGGTCAATTTTTTTTTGCTAATATAAAAAAAGAATAGTAATAAAAGGTATTTGAAACGAATTATAAACAATATGATGAGAAGTTAAAAATTATTTGAAGAGTTATAACTAAAGAATAAGAAGCGTTAATAATTTTTCTTTTTTTATATTTATTTTTAAATTTTTAAATAAATACTAAAATATACTTATAATTTTATTATTTTCATATTTATTATATTTTTATATAAGTAGTTAATTATATACTAAAGTAGAAAATTATATACTAAATTCTTTTTATATAATAGTATAGTATAAGTAGAGTGGTATAACTTTTTTAAAATAATTATAATATATGCCAAAAAAATCCAATATAATATGAATTATTATAAATAAATCATTAAATTTTTTAAAGCTTTTCTTTACTTTAAGAAGGACTCTATCTAGCTACTATTACCCATAATTGCATGAAGAACTTGTTGCACCAAAAATGTTTTAAAACTTTTAATTGATTTTTTTATCATTAATCATTGTACTAAATTCTTATATTTTTATTAAATAATATTATTTTAAAGTTTATTTACTTGTAAGCATTTTTTCCTCATAGAAGATAATTACTAAATGTATATAAAAGTAATTTACAGATTATTATTTGTCATAAAAACTTGTGTTCAAAATTGTTATAAAAACATTTCTAATCATTTTAAGTTGGAGAATGCAGAATTACCTTTCATCATAAGTTTAAATTAATAATATACTTATCTTTTTCTACTATTTTGCTTAAATAGGAAAAATGTAAGCAATACATTTTTTAAATATTTCTTTTAATATTTATTTTACTATTAGTTTAAAAGTAAGTATTATTAATATTTTTTTAATAATTCTTTTAAGTGTATGAAGTAGATCAATAATAAAAGAATATAAAAAAATGTATTGCTAATATTCTTAATTAAATTGAAGATGATACCAAACATTTTTTTATCTGACAATCATTCTTTCTATTAACAGGTGTTTTGTACTTGTGCAATGCATGTGATAAATTAAAAAATATTAAAATAAATAAAAAATCATATATTTAACTTAAAGATATGACATATCAAATAATTTAGATAAATTTGATGAAGTTATAATTAGTAAAATCTATAATAAGACCCACTCAATTTTTTTTTTATTTTCGTTCACTAGTTCTTCTTGTGTTATGATGACCTAACTATATAACTCTTTTTAATAAATATTTTAATATATGACCTCCTAAAAAATAATTAATTTATATAATTTTAGATAATTTTAGTTTTTGATTCTATAATTTTTTCTTTTAATATTAATTTTTATGTGTTTATTTATTTTTCATTGAAATTTTTATGTGTTTATTCATTTGGATTTTTTATTAACTTATTATTAAGAGTATACTAAGTTGACCCATAATGTCAAATTATACTATTCAAATAATTTTAAATGGATAGATATTACAAGGACAAAAAAAAAATACTAAAAATTAAAATGGTCAATAATAATAAAATAAAATGATACTCAATGTATTCAAATACTCTATCATTTTATAATCTATAAATTTAGTTTATACAATTTAAGTAGAATAAATAAAATAAGACGTTATAACTAAATCAATTAATTGATATATGACTTCTTAGATTTTATAATCTTATTCTATTTCATAAATCCAATCTATTTCAATATGATACAAAATTATAGCTTGCTCGTTGCATATTTTTTATCAATGCTCTCGTTGAGGTCAATTTCTTTCATTATTTGTTCATAAAATTATCTCAACTCCTGCAAATAATTTTATTCAAAATATCAATGAAACTTTAATATTATATGATATTGTCATGGCAACTGTCCCAAGAAGTATGCGAAAAAAATAAAAGAACAAGGAGGATAGACCTCGGGGTGTTGAAGGATATTTCGCTTTATCCATTAAATGGAATGGCGCATTGGACACCTAAAAGATGGTCTACGTTTAATTTGAGGTTCGGGGGTTGATTACGGGTAGGGAAGGTGTTGGCACTCCTACACCGTCTCGTTCTAAAACGTTACTATTTAATCTAATATTATTTGCAAGATTAATTTAATTGGTCCTTTATTAATTAAAAGAAAAGAAATTTTTTTATTTTTTATTTTGACATGTCCCATTTTGTCAAGCGTAATATCAAGAATGATAAATGACTAATTCAAGTAATGGGTGGCTAAATAAATATTATTTTAGAACAAATTCAAAGTCTACAACATATTATATAAAAGTGGTGAATTAAAATTTTATCTTTTTGAAGAGAAGTAATTTTTAAAATAAAATGGCCAAATAAAAAAAAAAAAAAATATTCCAATGAATAATTTTAACTCAAAGAAATTTGTTTAAGGTAAGAAAATGATTTTTAAAGTAAATGGCCAAATAAAATCTCTTTTGTAATCAAGGAGAAAAATATTTTTAGGCACAAGGAGATTTTTGCATTAATTTCTAAAAAATGTCTTCATGAAAAATAAAGTTTTAATTCACCACACAATCATAATGCTAAAACTATATGAATTTGTTCACTTTTATTTGAATACTTTATTTTACAAAAGAAAAATTTATTTTGATTTATTTAAAAAAAATTATATTTTAATTTACATAATTATTTTAATTTTTATGTGGGGATTATACTTACGTAAATGAAAATCCAATATAAAGCGCTCAAGATTATCGGGAAGAGTGTAATTTGATTCCTCTCCCATTTTTTCGTCATAGGCCATTGAAAATTATTTGATTAATATATTAATTAAAAATAAATAAATAAATAAAATTAGAGCACAAATACAAATACATAACGATATTATTACAAGGGAAGTGATACAGAATAAGATTATTTTATTAGAGATTGTTATAATCTCGCCAGCGCTCCTGGCAAAACCATAAAAATTTCTCCTCACCTCAAGAAAGTTAAGATGCTACCACTATCGAGGCTAATCTTAATTATTCCATCATCGGAATCTTATTCCATATTTAGAGTTTAATTTATGTAATTATGGATGACAATCTCAAGAACATTATATCAAATCCAAATCACCAATAAACTAAATCTAAAGGAAAAACAAAACATTAGAAATTACTATTTTTATTTTTTATATTTCATTTTTATTTTTATGTTTTTTTTTAAACCCAAATTTTGTCTGTTGCTGTTTTCTTTTCGTTTTACTTTTCTTTCTTTTTTTAGTTTTTATCAACAACCAAAAAAAAAAGATAAGAAATAAAAAAAAAGAAATAAGAGCAAAACGAAAGTTTTCTGGCTTTCACAGAGGAAGAATGGAAACTCACAAGAGAGGGATGTCCAGAACTCGGTAGTGGAGTGCGATCCGGTGGATTCGGTGGTCGGGGAGCCGCACCTGTTCGAGCTCGAGCAAGACGCCGGCGACGCGAGCTGGAGTTCCGGCTGTGCACAGGATCTGGACGGCGGCGCTGGATCTAGAACACGGTGGGCGGTGTGACAGTGCGCGAAGTTCTGGCTTGCGACGAAGGATGGCGACGGGGTCGTGATGGAGACCGCGAGCGGCGAGGGGCGCGGTGGCTCGGACGGCGAGGGCGGTCGTGGCTGGAACCAGCGGATAGCAGCGCCGGATCTAGGCTGAGGTGGTGCGGGTTCGACGGTGGTGGGCAGCTCGGTGGTGCGAGTTGCGTGTTCTGGACCGGTCGGTGTTAGCCGTGGGTTTAGGAGGGGGTCACAGTGGTGGTTGGGGAGGCCGTGCAGGAAGTGATGAAGATGAAGAGGTGATGGTGGCTGTGAAGAGGTTTTTTGAGGTTGAAGAGGGTGAGTTAACTGGGTGGCTTTACAGGGAGTGGATTGGCCGTGGAAGATGATGAGAGTTTTTGTGATTTTCTGAATCCTGTGTAGCTCTGGTTGCTCCTGTTTTTGTATATTTTCTGAACAATTCAACCCCCTGTAGTTCTCTTCTCCTGTCTGAACGATTGAAAAATCCCTCTGTAGTCCTCTCCTTTTTTCTGAATGATTGATTTTTTTTTTTGTTTCTGAATGATTCCCCCTTTTTATTCTTGCTTTGATTCACATTCACAATCAATTTGCTTTTCCGTTTTGAAATGCAAACAGGCAAGATAATGATTGGAAATAATGGTAGAAATGCCAAAGGGAAAAGAAACTGATAGAAGCTTTAATCCAAATCAATGCAAGTTATTGGTGGTTCAGTGGCTTGAGAAAATGGGTTATGGGTTGAGAAGAGAAATGGGTCATGGGTTGACCCATACAACAACTTTTTTATTTTTTTATTTAAAAAAAAGAAATTAAATTAAATAAAATAAAAACAAAAATAAAGAAAATGGATAAAATTGGGTATCAACATATGATTTTTTATTGCATTTGAATGATCTTATTAAATAAACTTTATTATAAATTTAAACTTTTTAATTGATTTTATCATGTCTTTTTGTAAAGTTTTTATTTTATATATATAAATATTAATATATTTTCATTTAAAGTTTTTAATATCGAGAAATATAATTATAAAATATTTAAATATTATATATTATATATATGAACGAAAAAGTTTACAAAAATATTTAATAATTTCTTAATTTCTTTATAATAAATTTTATTATATTTGTATGCAAAATTTTTACTCCTGTATGATATATATATTGAATTATTCTTAATAATTTAGAATAAATATATATGAATAAATATAATAACTTGAAAATATAATTAATTAATTTAAGGTGATAGTATATATATAGTAAAAATGATATCAAATATTTATGAAAATTTTAGAATTTTAAAATAAATATTCAATTAAAATAATTAATAATGTGGTCAACTAAAGATATGTGATAATTTTTTCAATTTTTTTGAATATGAATTAATATGTAAAAGTATATATATCAATGTAATTAATTTGTGATTTTAAATTTCTATATTTATATGAGCAAAAAAATTAATTTAGATTTAATAATACATGTACACATTCATTTTAAATTATAACATAAGATATTATATTTTAGTTATTAAAATCATGTATTTGTCAATGATAAAATTTGAAACATATTATTTTATTTTTTTCATATTTAATTAGACATTTTTTATTTTTGAATATATTTTATTTTCTTGAATTTTTTATTTATAATTTTTTTATTAATTTATTATATATATATTTTGTATATGTGCCTGTGGTCACATCAATTTATATGTAAAAAAATATCATATTAAATAATACATAACAAAAATTTAATTATTTTATTTGTCATATATCAATAAATTAAAATATTAATTTAGTAACTTAAAAATATATGACAATTTTTAAGCTATATACTTTTTTTTCTATATTATATATTATATAATGCTTGGTTATATTGATTTTTCTTCTATTAAGGATAAGATTTACTAATTTTAGTCTAACATGTGTAATGTGTTGCGATTACAAGTCCAAATTCTAGAAAAGAAATATACACGTGTTGAGACGCTATTCGGTAGAACACGTGCTCTTTTATAGCACAATACTACATGGCATTACGGTAATTCCGTGGCAAGAACGAGGTCAATTTCAGAACGTCAAGTCTCCAAAGATCAGAATTTTTCCTTTTTCAACTTCTTTCATTTTCTTTAGCTTTCTCAAATTTTCCATCAGTTTCCATCATTTCCCTTCGCATTTTCTCACCGAGAAACCGAAAGAGACAGAGACAGAGAGAGAGAGAGAGAAAAACACTTTTCCAACAACAACAATGGAAGATAATCACGCAGCACCCGAATTGAACGGTGCCTCTGTTGCTCCCGGCACCGACCATGGCTGGCAGAAAGTAACCTATGCTAAACGACAGAAAAAGAAGGCAAACGACAACAGAAACGGCTCCGATTCCCGCCCGAATTCCAACAAGCTTGTCCCCAACGGGACTTCGTCCGGCGACGGCGGCGTTTTCCGGTCGCTCGAGCTGCAGTCGGAGGACCGGCGCCGGCGAATCCTCGAGGCGCGGAGAGCGGCCGATGTCGAATTCGACGACACTCCGATCAGATCGAAGCAGCGGCATCGCGATGACGATGAAGACGATGATGACGATGATGATGATGATGCGGAGCGTTCTGCGGAGAATGGGAAATCGGAGGAGGCGAAGAAGGTGAAGCAGAAGAAGCCTAAGAAGCCTAAGGTGACTGTAGCTGAGGCGGCGGCGAAGATCGACGCGGATGATCTGGCGGCGTTTCTTGTTGATATATCGGTATGACATCAAATTTGGTTAATGTCAATTGAATCTTGCATGTTTATGCTTTGTGTTTGGGTTTGATCTGTTGTTGGATCTAGGATGTGATGCGTTTCGTTTGGTTTGATTAATTGATTTAATGTTTTCACAATAGGCATCGTACGAGAAGCAGCAGGACATACAGATGATGCGGTTTGCTGATTATTTTGGACGTGCTTTTTCTGCTGTGAGCGGTTCTCAGTTTCCTTGGGTGAAGTTGTTCAGGGAATCAACTGTGGTTAAGATTGCAGATGTGAGTTTGGAAATTTTTTTTTGTTTTCCTCCTTGTTCTTGTTATTATTGAGATGAGAAATCTTGGAATGGAAGATTGTTTCTTGTGTGATGAAAAACTTGTGACGTGAATGATGCTGGTAAATGTATGTCTTCTAACTGTGATATGTGCTTGTGTGTTTGTTTGTATGAAGCATTGCCATTGACCATTGGTAGCTAGGTGTTGAGTGGATAAGTTGCCTATATTCTGCTACAAGATGTTGGGATCAAGTTGTCTTTAAAATTCCCTCTTGGCATTGGAGAAATCCCATAGATGAATTGAATTCAGTTGCTAGAGAATGTATATGGTGAGGAAACATCTATATGGTGGAAATTGGCACATAAATGGCCCTCTTAAGTTGGAAAGCAGAGGTTTGAACCGACTAAAGTGGACATGGAAAGGTGATTTGGATAGCATAAAAGAAGGGGAGTGTAATTGTGTTAGTGCATGGAATAATGTCTGAACTAATGCAATTGAGTCAATTTGATTAACCTGATATGGTATACATATGAAATCTTAAAAGCATTCATTCATCAGTTTCTTTGCTGTTAAAATATGCTACCAACTTAAGAAATATTGGCTAGTTGGAGATACAATGGATGTCTTCTATGCTATTTCTGTCAAATGACAACTGTGTGCTTGGATATTTGTGGAATGTAACATGCATATAGAATGTGAGATTATTAGTGTAAATCATGTATAGCACCCATAATTTCCTGGATTGGTGGCAACATATTGGGGTGGTTCTGTAAATTTGCGAAAAGTAGCAGTTTATTTGCTGTCATCATCATGATTAAACGTTGTCTTCATGAGCAATGAATTACCACTGACAAAAAGATGCATAAGAATGTATGTGCATATACTGCTGAACAAGATATAGCTGGAGCAATAAAATCTGATGTTAAATGGAGGCTGTTTTCTGTTCACAATAAATATATAGAAATGTCATATGAGGAAGTTATACAGTGAAACAAAAGTCAGCTGTCAGCATGATAGGAACCCCCAAGAAAAATGGGCAGCAACTAAGGTTTATTCTAGAAAGAAATGTAAGAAATGTTCGGGCCCTGAAAATGAGAAAAAAAACAAACAAGGCTTTAATTGTAACTAACTTGCTGAGCTGGCAAAGAGTAGTGGGGTGAAGATTTTGTTGAAGATTCTGTTGAGAGAAAGGGTATATCTTGTGGGTTGGTTAGCATACGGGGGGTAGGCTGGAATTAGGCTTGGACTTGGGAGAGAATTGAGCACTCTTTAATTTGCTCATCCTTGTTTCTGTTTCTTTGAATTCCTAGAAACTGTTTTCAACATTTCCTGGATTGATATCATCTTGATATCAACCAGAAGACCATGAATATATCAGTGTTTTATCCAATTTTCTATTCTTAATTTTCTGGTACCTATCATTGGTATTAAAGCTTTATGATCTGGGAAGCTTGGATGGTGAAAACAAGATTAGTCATGGAGTAGCATCTAGAAACGGTGGAGGGGAGTTTGATGGGAAGCTTGAAGACGTAGGACAGAACGGAGGCTGTTCTGGACGAGATCATCCGCTTGATCAAGGCGAGAAACAATAGAGGTGCAAGAGGACGAACGCGGTACAGACGACAATCCTCATGGCGCGATGGTGACCCAAGAAGCAGGGCAGGCTCGGAGAGAGCTCGTGAGTCTCCCCATCGGGATCAGGAGTGGTCTCAGCATACAGGAAAGAAATCATCGGAGGGGAGTCGAGAATTCTCCCGAAGGAGTTTATATGTAGAGGATGGAGTACTTAAGCAATTTCAGCCAGAGTATGATCCAGATCTACCGGTCCTCGTCTGGTATGATAAGCCAAAAGAACCAGAACCGGAACAATTGGAGAAGATAGAGGCTGAGAATGTAGAGGAAGAGGTCGAGACTGAGAATGAAGGTGCTGGCGCAATGGCGGTTTACCATTTCCATGCCACTGAAGACGGAGGGGAGGAGGACATGCAGGGGAAATTGATGTTGGTTATGGAGGAGGAGATCAATGGGGAAGGTGAAGGAAAAGGTGGTAGTGCAGATGTGTTTGGTGTAGATTAAACCACTCCAACAATAGGTCATGGGTCAAAGTTAGAGATGGTCTCTGACCCAAGGTGTCACACAGGGGAGGAGATGCCTGAGTTGTCCTGGTCTGGGTCGAAGGAAAAATTGAACTCCGATCATTTGCTCAGACCAACAAATGTGAGAAGAGAGGGAGTTGACAGGGACAAGTCGCTGGAAATGGGTGGCGGCTGGAGCAGAAGTGTCAATGGACGCTGTGAGGGTGGTGGTCTTGGAGGCAAGAAGGGTGGTGGCTTGGGCAATGGCCTCGACAGACATTGCGAGGGTGGTGGCTGGGATGAGTTGGAGGAGAGACACTAGGCGGATGGGTCGTCGACTGCGATTGAGGTTGCGAATTCATGCACGCCGGCCAAGCTTCCGTTGCCAGAACCTCCAGATCTAGATTCTTGTTCGACGGCTGAGGGACAGGTAGTTGAGGTGCAAGCAAACATGGCTGTTGCATCACGGTCTCACACCAAAAGCATCGTGCTTGGGTTGGAGATGGATGTAAGGACAGAATTGGAATTACCCAAGTTGGGTTCTCTATCAGATCAAATGGGTCAGGCCCAACATATTGAGGGGAGTAATTGGGCTTATTGGAATGACAAGATAGGATCACATTTTGGACAAAAACATAGGCTTCATTCAGAGCTAGACAGTGAGCCTTTCTCAGATGTGATAGAGTTACAATTGGAGCAACAAAATAGATTTCCCTTAGAGTGGGAAAGTGGATCTCGGCTAGAAATGACCCTGTCAATTAAGATGAGCTTAGGTATTAAAGGTAAGTTGATTGATGGTTCAGTCATTACAGGAGACATGGCCTCGGCTGCAAACAAATTTAGCAGTCTCACTTAAGTTGAACAAGGAGGGGTAGGAAGGTTTATGCAGGCCTTACCCAAATACAAATGCTATCAAGGTACAATATGGTAACACCAAATCCTGAAAGTGGAGAGGTGTTCTTTTGTTGGCTCAATGGAAATCCAAAGGCAGAACATGGTGGTGGTGAAAGAGTAATTGGAGGTGTTTATCCAAAGCACTTCGAAGGAGAACATGCTTATGTTCCAATTAGAAAAATAGGATACTGGCAGTTTGAAATGGGAGATTTTCTCGTGTGCAGTCTATCAACAGGTGTTTGTGAGGGTGGGTGTACTGCTATTATGGATTCAGGACCTACTTTGATCACTGCCCCAACTCCTCTTCTGGCTGAAGTCAACTATGCTATTGGAGTCGAAGTAAAATCTGAAATTAGTTTCCTAAATGGCCAAATATGTGGTACTATGTTCCAAGACAATGCAAATGGTTTCTTGCAGATTCTTGTGGTTTGCATTCACCGAATTTCTGATGAGTTATTGAAGACTGTAGCTACATGTTGCAAGCAATATGGAGTGGAAATTAGCAGTACCAAAGTGGGTTCCATGGAACGAGGCTATCAGCAATCATGCTTCAAGCAATGGGACCCCGGTGGAAATTTCTTTGAGCTGCTACAAGACCCCTACCCAAACCTTCACCTTGAGAACAAGTTCCTATCAGAATTGCAACCATTGCCATCCTTTCTAGCTGAAAACTGGGAATTGAAAGTGCAGCCGGCTGATGACATATAGACCATCGGAAGAATGAAGAAGGAGAAATAAAGGTTTTGATTAAAGGGCAAAATCTGCCTGATTTTGAAAGTTCTTGGGAACCAATGACCTCTATCCAAGAGAATTTTCCTGAATTTCACCTTGAGGACAAGGTGAATCTTTGGGGGGGAAGTGTTGATAGGAACCCCCAAGAAAAATGGGCAGCAACTAAGGTTTATTCTAGAAAGAAATGTAAGAAACGTTTGGGCCCTGAAAATGAGAAAAAAACAAACAGGGCTTTAATTGTAACCAACTTGCTGAGCTGGCAGGGAGTAGTGGGTTGAAGATTCTGTTGAGAGAAAGGGTATATCTTGTGGGTTGGTTAGCATACGGGAGGTAGGCTGGAATTAGGCTTGCACTTGGGAGAGAATTGAACACTCTAATTTGCTCATCCTTGTTTCTGTTTCTTTGAATTCCTAGAAGCTGTTTTCAACATTTCCTGGATTGATATCGACCGGAAGATCATCAATATGTCAGTGTTTTATCCAATTTTCTGTTCTTAATTTTCTGGTACCTATCACAGCATGTGCTAAAATAATATGTTTGGAGCTTTTAATTAAGTGGTCATGTGCAAGCATAAATGGTGTAAAAAGAAGCAGTATAATCTATTTAACAATTGTTGTTCTGCAAATTTCAATAACCAACGTCCTTATTCCTCAAAATGAAAAAAACAATTGTAGCTCCAAATGGATTTGTGGGATAAACTTTTATATTGCTTTTCAAGGCATGAATGCTTTAGAATGTTATGCTCTTCATGCACATTTTAGTTATTGCTTCATTCTTGCTTTCCTTGCTGTTGTTACTATTCTTTTTTTGTTTTTGGTGAATACTTATTCTTTCTTTATAGCCATGTTTGTCTTGTTATCATTTTAGCTCTTCACATATATAATTTGTTGATCTTTGTGAAGTTCAGTCTCATTATTCTCTAATTAACAGCTTATAAAAAAATTTGTTTCAATAATTTAACAGCAACACAATCATATGCATATTGTTTTTACTTATTCACATTTAAATTATTCAAGTCTGTAACGTACATTGTCGGTATAGATATTATGCAAAGCCAAATGTTAGTGTCTTCAGTAAAGTGAAATTTACTTGAGATGCTTATTGATGTTAGCGCTTCCACTAAATCTATTGTGATATTGGTTTTATGTGATACCACTTACCATATTTTCTTTTTGAAAATTGGTAATTTAATATGGTTAGTTAAGGATTTGTTTAAGATTTCTCCAAAATCTGTGTGCCCTTTTCTACCATGTTAAAATATTAATGTGTCATGTTATGGAGGATTTATGACCTTGAGAAATCTTAATTCAGTAGAAACTATATATTACACTATACAGTTGAGCTTTTAATTAAATGTTTTAACACTTGCCCATAATACAGTATTGAAATCTTTTTAAAAACATTTTTATATATGTTTCTGCATGTACTGTTCAGCTAATTACGTTTAAACTGTTCTTGGTGTTATGGTAAGTTGATGTTTGAAGAATATTTGATAATTATCATTCAGCGTTCACATTCTATCCTATGTTGTTTATCAGAATCTTGGTTCTAGTTTCTGATTTTCTCCTGTGAAGCTTATTAATGAATATTCCTTTTTGCCAGATGCCACTTTCTCACATATCTGATGCTGTATATAAGACATCAACTGACTGGATTAACCAACGTACTCCCGAGGCACTTAATTCCTTTCTGCTTTGGTCTTTGGACAGCATTCTTGCTGACTTAGCTGGCCAGCACACTGTGGCCAAGGGTTCCAAAAAAGCTGTGCAACAAGTGGTTTCGAAATCTCTGGTAACTTATACTTTGCCATGCAATAGTGATGCTTTTTCTTTTCTTTCCTTTTCCTTTTTTTTTTTTAAATAACAGAAGTAACTTTTTATTAGAAGATAAGAATGGATAGAGAAAGAGGGAGGATAAGGAATCCTTCTAAGTAAACTAATAAGAAAGCCACCCTCCAAACAGAAACAAAGCTAAGCTCAAACATAAATGTCAATACTGAATAGCTTTCCAATTACTCTGCAAATCTATCAAGGGGACTCTCCAGAACAACCCATGTCCTGAACACTGAAGAGAGGTCAAGTAAACAATCTTGTCCCATAGCACAAGTAAACAATCTTGTCCCATAGCACGACTAATTAATGAAAGACACATTCCTTTACAAATCCAAATATTCCTTTCTAAACAAATGCAGTAGGGATGCTTGATTAGTGCATGACTCTGATATTCTCTGACATGTGCCTCAGCGCAATTTGATGTTTTAATTTATTTATTTGTGATAACTAATTAGATTTCATATGATAAACCTCTGCTTTTAAGTTTTCAAGTGGCTGGGATTGGTATATAATTTCAAGAGGTTGGTGGCGTAGGCAGAGTTCATAAATTTTAATTTTAGTTAGTCCTATTTTTGATGTTTCCGTTTTCTATGGGATCTTCTTTAACCTGTACACTCAAGGTGAATGAATGAATGGTCAATGTCAAAACGGATAAAGGAACTACAAATAGGTGCCCTTGAGATAGGCAGTCAATTCACTAGTGCTTTGCATGTATAACTGACAAACATCAGAATATGCATTTAAAATTCTTTAAATCAATTTTCTTTTTCTTTGGGGAGGGGGCCTTAGATGACTTAGGAGGTCAAATATCCATGATCTTAGATTGCCATATCTTAGATTGCCATTGCCATCTCTGATTGTTGATAGACTTGGCAAAATGAGGTAGCTTGTGTTGCTTTCATTATTCAATCCATATGGTTTTTTGCTCTTGAAGTTGAAAGCACTTGAAAATGAAAAGAAGTGAAAATGAAAACAAATGCTTCCATTTGAATCTCCAGTAGGTTAATTTGTGCATAGTAGTTTGCATGTCTTCTGATTTCATCATCTTGGTTCTGTGAATTTTTTACTTTATAGATTTGACTTAACAGATTTTTTGTGACTTATGTTTCCAAAATTACACTCAACCTTTATCTGATTATTTGTAGCTTTCCAAATGCAAATATGCTTTTTTTTCCCTATTCTTTCAGCCGTAGAATGATATTGAATTAACATGACCTGCAGGTTGCAATATTTGTTGTTTTAGCAATGGTACTGCGTCGGAAGCCTGATGCTCTTATTACTGTGTTACCCTCATTGAGGGAGAATACAAAGTATCAAGGGCAAGATAAACTTCCAGTGATTGTATGGATGATAGCTCAGGTGAGGGGTAGATGCCAAAATAACTAAGAGAACTTATGAGACATCCAAAAAATAAGTTCTGTTTAACCTTTTCAAGAGGAGAACTGTGGCGTTTCTTTTTCCCTTCATTTTGCTAATGCTTAACACTGAACCATTTCTGCGTAGGCTTCAGTAGGAGATCTCTCAGTGGGTTTGTATGCTTGGGCACGGAATCTCCTACCTATAGTGAGTGGCAAAAGTGGTAACCCACAATCCAGGGATTTGGTTTTGCAGCTAGTGGAGAAGTATGTAAATATATATGTTTTCTTTTTATATCCCTTTCTCACCATAGCTATTGTCATCACCATTATTTTTTCTGTGATTTGGTGGCAGAATTTTGTCTACCCCTAAAGCACGGCCTGTTTTAGTAAATGGTGCTGTAAGAAAAGGAGAACGATTAATTCCTCCTTCTGCATTTGAAATTTTGATCAGGGTTACTTTCCCTCCATCTTCAACTAGAGTAAAGGTAGATGTTCAGCTGGCTCTGGTATGTCTGCATTTGAATGTATCACAGCTCCAAACCCTTAATTTATGTCAATGTGCTTCTTTTATATAGGCTACTGAAAGATTTGAGGCCATATATCCCACTCTGAAAGAGGTGGCTCTTGGTGGTTCCCCTGGAAGTAAAGCAATGAAACAAGTTTCACAGCAGATATTCAGTTTTGCTATCAGAGCAGCGGGAGAAAGTATGGAAACCTGATATTGTGGTTTCATATGTATTTTCTTTTCTTGTTTAGATGAAATAAATGTTTTAGAGGGTATTTTGAAACATAGTTGTATTTTTCAGACAATCCTGAGTTATCAAAAGAAGCAGCTGGTATTTTTATTTGGTGTTTGGGCCAAAGCACTGAATGCTACAAGCAATGGGTGAGCTATTCTGTCTATAAGCATACCTTTTTAAGTTCATGCAAGGTTTTTGCATTTTTTTTGGGTCAACAACAACAACCAAGTCTTTTCCCACCTTTTTTTGGATAAAACAAGAAAATTTATTATAAGAGGAAAGAAATTTTTACTTATTTAGTCTTATTGCTTATTGGATATGGACAGGAAAAAGTTTATCAGGACAACATTGAAGCAAGCGTTTCAGTTCTGAAGAAGCTCTCTGATGATTGGAAGGAGCAATCAACAAAATTATCTCCTCATGAGCCACTGAGGGAGACCCTAAAGAATTTTAGGCAAAAGGTTGTTTCTCATTCATCTGTTCACATGATATAATTTTAGTTCATTGCATCTGGGATAGCTTACCAATCTCCCTGACATGGATTGATTGAATTGTGTTCATTGTATTGAAGTAGCAGAATATTTGAACTTGGTATATAATGATTTAACTATTTTTGGCCACAGAATGAGAAAGAATTGGCTACTGGGACAGATGCTGCTCGCCAAGCACTCTTCAAGGATTCAGATAAATATTGTAAGCTGATCTTAGGAAGAGTTTCGCGAAGCCATGGGTGCGTGACATGTTTGACCTTTACAGTTCTTGCCTTGGCTGTCGGTGCTGTTTTTTTGTCTCCCAATATGGAGTCTTTCGATTTTAAAAAGCTCTCTGTAGTTTTCAACTCTCAGAACTGAGCACTCTTTGTGAGAATGTTCTGCATTACTGGCAGTAGGTTGCACCAAGCAGCGATTTTCTTTTCAGCCCAGCCCATTCAAAATGGGTACAGTAGACCAATTGCCTCATAATAAAGTGCATAATGCGGAGGTTGTACACTTGGTTCAAATCCTGTTCGGATGACAGAGAATAGTTGAGGTCAACACTGCTTTGAGGTTTACTTTAGTTTGACCATTTTATAATTTATTTGATGTCCTTGTTTCTGTTGAGTCTTAAAATTCTAGTTATCTTATGCCTTTGGCAAAATGCCAAAGAGGTAATTACACCTGTATTCTGTCAATTTAGTTGAAACAAAGGAATTTTGATGACACTGCAAATTTTTCTCTAGATTTTGCACTATTATCATGGCTTGTGCCCATCTCCCTTGTTTTTTTTTCTCTGATTTCGATTTTTTGTTTTTCCTTTAATTGAACAACATTGTTGAGCCTATCAGATGGTCGATACAAAGCAGGAATATATTATTGCTTGAGTGAGAGATAAAAAGTGGATGATTGCTTTCAGTAAAATATACTTCAAGTGGATAGGCGCTTGCTTTTTTAGGCTTTCCTCATTTTAGCATATTGATGCTAAATACAATCTTTATCTGCTTCTGAGACACTACTTATTTATTATAGTTTGATCACATTTTTTTTTTTGTTTAAATTTTCTGAAATTTGGCATTGCATAATCAATATCGTCACTACTTATAGTTCGAGTATTGAATTGATTGAAATTATTTTCTATAAAAAAATTATTAAGTGAGATATATGTGTCAAATATATTACATTAATGTCAATTGATTCTAACCTCACATATTAAATAGAATCCCTTGACATTACATCTAGATCAACCTTGCCAAGTTATTGATGAAAGGGAAGTTTTGATGTCTTTTACGGAATCCAATCGACAGTATATCGACATTGAAAGTGAAAATCTCCAGTGTTATCTATAAATTTTGCAACTGAATCTCGTTCAATACATTTTGTAATCAAAAGCAGAAAAAGGTATAATGCTACATTCACAGCAATGTAGTTTGGGAGAACTGTACGTTAGAATTACAATTGAACGTCTGATTTGTTGTGTTGTGATCGCAATTTCATGGATAATCATAATCTTCTGGTTTGGCATATGGGTACTTTGAGTATGCATTTCTTATTTTTGAAGGATCTTCAGGTGTAGACCAAGGGTACTTCAAGGATGGGTCCCGTGGAAACTTCCTGAAGTTTAGAAATGGTGCCCAAAGAAGAATCCTGCAGGACAAGAAGGAAATAATTTATCCATTAGTGTGCTGTTAGAAAAAAAAAATGCTGCCAATTGTTAGAACAAATAATTTCAAAAGACAAAAAGAGCAATGCAACCAACATAATTAATTTGTCTACTCATCACTATGCACAATTGTAAAAGTTGCTCCATCCCTATTTAACATGGAAAAAGTTTGAGTTGGCACCTGAACTCAGTTCAGTGGAGTTACCACTGCAGTTGTGCAAAATTGTGAATACTAGAGTAGTCTCTTGACTAACTTAATGGCAATGGAACAGCATATATATTTTGCTTTTAGAGGAAGAGTCTCTCACCCTGGGAAGAAAATGAAGACAAACATGAACTGGAAATACATCTCCAGAAGCTTTCTTCGGTACCATCTTATCCTAAGCCAGTTCATGATTATTGGCTGCAATTCACCGAGTTATGCTCACTCACATGTCCGTTTCAGATACTCTGATTGAATACAAAAGGACAAACTTCAAAAGTTGTGAAAGGAAAGAACTTACTGGCGCCACAATGAAGTAGATAAAGAGAACAATCCCCAATTGTGTCAAAACCCAGGTGAGTTCTGGCTGGTTATTCTCTCCAGTGACTGCTAATGCTGGCTGCTCAGCCTGTTGAAATAGCCACAATCAACTTTTGTCTATAATAACTAAAAGAGTAGCAGGAACTGAAATTTCTATGTACAAGAATCTCACCAAGGCCAAGATTGCTCCCATGTGCAGTGCCAAACTTGGTTTCTTTAGACTGACATGATCATTTGGCTTCTGGTTGCTGCATGTTATTATCTGCAATTGGATTCATGGGTTCAAGTCAGATAAGTTTTTCAATGAAAGGAGCTAACTAAAACTGTTAAGAGAATTGGTTGGCAGAAGAAAACAAAGTACATGATGTAGTGATTGGGAAGGACTAGTGTTGTGAGATGGTTTGTGTTTGGAAGCAATGAAGAGAGAAGCAGTCCAACGTGGTGAAGTGGGAAGAGGAGGTAGAGCTTTGGGAACATGGAGGTTGAATGAGATGCTCATTTTTTGTTTAGGGCTCTCTGAGTTTGGTTCCTTATCCTTTTCCTCAGCTCAGTTCCACGGCAACGGGTGCATGGCCTTCTGTGGAAAAAGATGACAAATTAAATGTAGATTGAGGAGATGACGCGTGGAAATGAGACTCATCCGCGACCACTCCTTCTATTGCTTGTCCATTCAAGTTTTAAGAGGGTGGAAAGTTGCCCTGAACTTTTTTTAGTTAATAGTCAATACGAATGTAGTGAGTTTTGGTAAGATTTGAAACAAAAATAAAGTGTATGGACAATGGAATAACATGAATCAAATAGTTTCAAAAATCAAATTAAAATGTTCCTAAAAATTCAATAAATAAAATTAATTTTTTGTCAAAATTAATACAAAGAGACATCATAGGTGAGTGAGGACAAAATTCGGATTATCTTACTTATTTTGAAGGACTAAAATAATTACATTCAATTTAAGAATGATATTTGATACTCTCAATCTTTCTATTTACAATACTCCTTAATTACCTCTGATTATAATTTTTTTTTGGTAAAATCTGCTTATAATTTTTAAACTGGCCTCAAGTAAATAAATTCTTATTCAAGTAAGATCTAAATTAATTATGTCTCATTTGTTTATTGACACTAAATTAAAATAATTTAAAAATTGTAATTGATAATAGTTAGTCTAAAGCGTAAGCATACAATTGAAAACGTCAATATCATAATATCTCTCAATCTTATTATGTTTGTTTCGTAATATCTCATGATATCATTTGAACTAGAGTTTGTAACTTTGATTTTAGATAAATTTGATTACACAAACTTAATTTTAAATAAAAGTAAGTTTAAGTACAAGTAATTCATGTTTAAAATTTTTTATTTTAAAAATTACTTTTACATGTGTAATTAACGAAAAGAGTATGAGTTTTTTAATTAAATTCTTAATAAATTGATGCTAAGATTGTTCCCAAAAAAATTGATGCTAAAAATATTAATTGTCAATAAATTAATTATAAAACAATTTCTTTTAAAAGTTAAGTTTGTTTGAGACATATTGTAAAATAGAATTATTTGGAGTATAATTATAATATTTTTTATAATTATCAAGTTATATAATAAAATTATTTAAATATTATTGAAATATTATTTAATATTAAATTATAATAATATATTTATCTATGCACATACAAATTAATTTTTTCTCAATGTAATGTTATTTTCTCATTGGAGATGCTAAACTTAAATTTACACTCAAACATAATTATAATAACAAATTATTATATATAAACACAACATTCAAGACACATTTAAAAAAATAGAAACATAATTTTAAAGTTGCAAACACCACCATAAACACATTCATGATATTTCTCAATCTGATTATGCTGTCAATTTACGTTTATTTCATAAAATCACACCACTAAAAATCATTCACTTCATGACACCTAACACAAAATAATAAAAATTATTAACTACAAAAATAAAGAAAATAAAGAGTTAACAGATGGTGCCAAATTATCTAGGTTGGATCATAAATCAATTGGAGTACAAGACAGCAAATTCTTAACAGCTAATGGTGTTGTGATTGCAGAGTGAGGCCAACCACATTATTTACTTTTCCTTTTCCTTTAACTAATCACTTAAATACGCAATCATGCTCTTGTTTGTAATAGTAGTAATCACTAATTACCAATTATCATATTAATAAAAAATTAATTTAAATATATTATTAATATAAAAATATTATTATTTAATTATATATTATTATGATATTAAAAATATTTAATTATTATAATTATTATATTATAAAAAATTACATATATAATAATATATAATTAATTAATAATATAAAAAATTTTATATTAACAATATATCAAAAGTACACGTTAACAAAACATCAATTATTTTATCACAAAAATTATAAAAACAGAAAGTTACCAAAAAAAAAAAAGGCAAAAACCGATGATGACGCACAGCGAAGGAGGGGCCGCCAAAAGCCAAGGTTGTCGGAATTCCATTTGATTCTTCACTTGAGTCACAGCGATTCCAATTCTTCCATCAAAGTTCTTAACTTTCTCTCTCCTCGTCGCGTTTCGATCGATACCCATCACACACCGTAGAGTGTAGAGAGAGAGAAAATCGAGAGATCAGCGCTGAAAGCGTGGAAATGGGTACTCTTCAGTCTTGGAGAAGAGCCTATGGTGCCCTCAAAGACACCACCAAAGTGGGTCTTGCCCATGTCAACAGCGATTACGCGGTATTCTCTTTATTGGGTCTTTTTTTTTTCTTCAAAATTTTCTTCTTTTTTGTCCAGTTTTCTAAAGATAGGTTGTTTGGATGCCAAGAAAATTTTTCATCCAAGAAAATTTTTATTCTTTTTCTATTTTATGGGATTTTTCTCATGTGGGTTGGTTTGATTGGTTCCTATTGTTAGGATGTAGACGTTGCCATAGTGAAAGCCACGAACCATGTCGAGTGTCCTCCAAAAGAGAGACACCTCAGAAGTGAGTGATTTGTGATTTGTGATTTGTGGTTTTTTTTTTTCTGAATTTATCTTCTGGGGTTTTGTTTTTGTGATGGAAGAATGATAAAGTTGCATCGTTTTTTGATTTTGTTGTAGAGATTCTGTTTGCCACGTCTGCTGTTCGACCCAGGGCTGATGTTGCGTACTGCATTCATGCCCTTTCGCGCCGGTTGGCTAAGACGCGAAATTGGACGGTATTGACTTCAGTTCTTGGATTCAGTTTATGTGATCAATTCATATGAATGGAAAATACAATTATGATTTTGTTTGAGTATTCAATAACTTGTTTACATGCATTTTCTTGGACATGGATTGGATTCTGTTTTTAGTTGACGGATTGGTGTTGGGTTTTTGCATTTCTGAATTGTCTATACCCACATTTCATGATTTGAAAGTAGTTTCTCAGGATCGAATTCAACAATAATTCCTGTTAGAAATGTGGCAGTCAAATTATTAAATGAATGTGAGTCTAATGCTTTTTGGACTTACAAGTAAATAGTTGGCAATTTATGCTATTTGTTTGAGCATTTAATATCTGAATAGCTTTAACTCACTTTTCAAGTGCCATACTAAAGTAGATAGAAATGCAGATTTGTTACAAATCACTTGTTATATGAACATGAAATTGTACGGCTACAAAGCGAAGTCTTGAATTTGATTTAGTACAGAAAAAGCTTAGTCATGCTGGTTGGGTTATCATATCTGCAACTTAATTTAAACCTTTAAAACTTACATCATATTGTCACCAAAAACTTGTTTTCACTTTTCACTTCCTAAGGCTTTAAAATGAATTTGTAGGAAATGCTCTAAATCCAGGGGAGACATCCACATCTTGCCAAAATTTTTAAAATGCTATTTTAAAATGATAAAGGGATTTGCTTAAAAGGACTTTGAAAAATAGATAATAGTAAAAATTTACTTTAAGGTAGCTTTACTTGAAGGTAAGTTGGGAAATATTGTCTAAGGTAGCTTAAACTTTTTTATAATATGTAGTGTCATTCAGAGTGATAATCTAACTATTTGATAAGGATTTGTGGCTTGTGGCCTAGATGACACTAAATGGTGAAAGGAAATTTCTATGAAGGATTCAAATAAGTTTTGATGAAGGATGCGGTAGCTGTTCCAATTATTTGATAATGCCAGTTCTTCTTGTTACTACCAAAAGCAGCATTTTCCTTACATTTTGTTAAATTTATGCGCTGGTTTAGATATACCTCTGATAAGTTTATTGTATGACTAAAGAAATTGTAATTCCAAACATGTTATGAGGCTTATATCTTTTATTTTTCTCGTAAGTTATTAAAGGATTGAGCAGTGATCTGAGGTACAGCCTTCCTTTTTATTCTTGTGCCCGTAAATGGACTCTAGGAAGAGTTCCAAAGTTCCTATCACTTGAGTACACCTCTTGGGGGCTCATCCCCTCTCCCCACCAAATAAGAAAATTTTGTTACTTTTGTAAATTTCTTGTTGCTTTCTTTTTTTAGTGTTTTAAAAGTGATGATCATTTTTCCCCCCCTGGTATTTTGTAGAACTTAAAATCTGTTGAATTTTGATCATATGCAAACTATTGGAAATTTGAATTTTCTTACTGCATGTCTGGTATATGGAATGGTGATTCCACGGAATGGAATGAAAGGACCATTCCCAGTTCACAGTTTGGTGGTGTTAGGAATGGAATGTGTTTGATACATGGAATCAATGTGGAATGGAATCAAAGTTAATCTAAATTATATAAATTCCCCTCACTAGGAAAACCAAAAAATTTAACTTATCTCATGTATATCTTACATTCATAAGATGAATGTACATTCTTGGGAGCAATGCTCAAGTTTAATTTTTTACAACTGGATAACAAAAAATTGTTGCTCAAGAAGGAACAAAGCAACCGTTCTTTTGTTTGTGAGAAAAAATTGAAGTGTGGACATTTCATGTTAGATATGCAAAAGAAAACAGTATATTCTCATGCTCAAATTCTGTCGTATTTGTTTTTCTATTTCCATTTCTTTGCCTTATTCTGTGCATGAATTCTCCTCTGCGTTATGCACTAAAAGGTCAGTCTGATCGGATTTAGGTGGTGTAAATAGTTAAATTTAATAAGGGTAATAGTTGCTTTTTGGTAAAAATTAATGATGCTATGTGGGAAAAGAAAAAAATTAAATTCCATTCCATGAAGCATGGAAACACCATTGCATTTTTTTTTCTTGCTCATGGTCATGGGAATTTCTCATTCATGGAATGGAATCACCACTCCTGCGTACCAAAAATGATGTTAGTTATTGCTTAAGGTGTTTCAATTATTGATATCTCAGCTGAGTATCTATTATTACTCATTATTTGTCTGGCCAGGTTGTTTATATATTATATATAAAGAATTTGCACCCAGTCCTATGCAATGCCATTTTTATGAATCTCAACTGTTGGTTTTTTAATATCTGTAATTTAGCATAAGGTGCTAGCTTAACTTTCGTTGTCTAGCTCATATCTGTCTAATATTTAGATGTGCTTATGTTTCACTTCCCTTTGTCTTATTCACAGGTGGCATTGAAAACACTGATAGTCATCCATAGGTTATTGAGGGAGGGTGATCCTACTTTTAGAGAAGAACTTCTGAATTTCTCACAGAGGGGACGCATTCTCCAACTTTCTAATTTCAAGGATGATTCTAGCCCAATTGGTTAGTTTTTTGACCTTATCATCTTTATATTTTTTTGTTTGACTGTCATTTGGGCTCAAGTTAGAGGTTTTTAACAGTTGTTCTTTGAATGATGTTTTTGGTTCAATATTTAAATTGAGTTGTATAATTTGTTTGCTTGTATGATTTCGTTTTTTGCAGCTTGGGATTGCTCTGCCTGGGTACGTACTTATGCATTATTTTTGGAAGAAAGACTTGAATGTTTCCGGATTCTGAAGTATGATATTGAAGCTGAGCGTCTACCCAAGCCTGCCCAAGGGCAGGAGAAGGTAATTTCATTAAACAGTGATTGTACTCTTTTGTGATAACTGGTCAAATTACGAGTATGTATCATCTATGACATTGTCTGATGAGGATTGAAGAGTGTTTGTATGAAAATTAATATACTATGCCGAATACCATTTTCTCCGACAATCATCCCTCCCTTGGCAGAACTCATATCCAATTAGGAGCGAAAAGCTTGGTATGTCTCAAATATGTGTATTCTGGTGTTCAAAGTCAGCAGTAGTATTTCAAGTGCTTTCTGAAATTGGCTTTCCCTTCCACCTGACATGGAATTTCTTTTAGTTCCCATGTCTTGTAGTGACAGCTTGTTTATCAATGATATCTTGCCTTTTGACTTTTTTGAATCTTTAGTGGCTCCATAATAAGGATTTAGATGATCCTTCACATCTAATGTAGAACTGATGCTAAGTTCTTTTGGATGTTCCAAAATGTGAGCATTGGTGCCAAGATGCACGGACACCAAAGTGATATACATGTAATTTTTTATTAGTTATGCATACTAAATTAAGAAAGGGTACTTTTGGGAATTCAAAGTTGTATGTCTAAGATTTCTAAGTGCAACCAAACACGGACATTGCACATGTCTAGGCCTCTAATATTTCATACCAAACATAGGAATCTTACATGCCTAGACATCTTATACCCAAGCATCTCATGCTTAGGTGTCTAAGATGTCTGTGTACCAAATGCCTCCATTAACCTTTTAGGCAACTAATTTCTAGTTAGACTGGTAGTAACTGGATTTTCAGATTTAGAACTAGTTGTTTCCACTCACCTCTCCTCAATCCAGATAGGAGAATTGGACTTTGGATTCTTCTTATGTGTTTTCTTGTAAGTCCTTTTTTCAGTTTCAAACTCATTCTCCTACTCATGAGTGGCTCTTCCTAGACAAACCCATTTGGAAGTCCAAAACTCCCTTTAAGCTCAAGTTTCTCGTTTAGATAGCAGTACTTAATGGGATTAATGCAAATGACACGTTCCAAATTCGTAGACCTTATATAGGTTTTTCTCCTGACATGTGCATTATGTGCTGGTGTAGTTCCGAAACAGTGGCCAACTTATTTTGCATTATGAGACAGCTACTTATGGAATAATCTGTTTAGGGTTCCTGGTGAACATTTTGTGTATCTGTCACCTTGGAACAGTTTCTCATGATACCTTTTAAAGGTTTTGGCAAGAATGCAATCCTGTGGTATGTGTGTGTGTCGGGTTGGAGGGCAATGTTTGTATCTTTAAGGTGTTTTTTTATCCCAAACTTGATACTGTTGGAGTTGCATTTGTAGCTTTTCTTTGGTGTTCTGCTCAGTGCTCACTGATGCTTCAAAGGAGTTGCTATATCAGATATGCAAAGAAATTGGGCTGCAATGCTGCATTCTTAGTCTCTCTTTGTTCCCCTTCTTTCTAATAATTTTCTCTTTTATCCAAAAAAGTTAGTCAGCTCGTTGTCCTAGTGAGATAAGGCTTGCTTCTTGTTGTCATTATCCAAAAAATGTTAGGCCTGGGATGTCTATGACGTTTGCTCCTTTAACTATACTGAAATGTTTTTTTCAGGTTAAATTAAACTGTAGGTCTCTATACATTTGGGGACTTTCAATTAAGTCTCTATAGTTGCTATCTAACCGTGCTCTAATAGTAGGAACCCATTTAAATTTTTTTGAAACTATAACGACTTAATTACGAACTTTTATAGGGACCTAGAGATTAATTTAACGTTTTTTTTTTCAACTTGAAGTTTCACCAGTTACTGGTAGACTTCTGCAGAACTCTATGGTTTGTCGGTATTATAAGGAAATGGATTGCCTAGGGAGAAAGAAATTCAATATTATCCTTTTGTTTACATTATTGGAATTGTCTATAATTTTTTTTATTAAAATTGATTTGCATTGCTGTTTGACATTGTAAAAATATTCTAAATGGTTGGATGTGGTTGTGAATTTATTAGTCTCACTTGCTATTAATTAAGTATCTGCCTTTTTGAAGTGTGTAGCTTTCTTCTTGTAAATTGTGTTTGTTTATTGTTTTTGATAAGTGCTCATCTTCATTTTTTTTTAAAGCAGGGGTACAGCAAGACCAGGGATTTGGATAGTGAGGAGCTATTGGAGCAGTTGCCTGCTTTGCAGCAGCTGCTATATCGACTTGTTGGTTGCCGGGTAATGTTGTGAAACATGTGGATGTTCATTATCTTTTTCTTTATTTTCTATTTTTTTTTTTAATTTGACAAGTTCACTGTACACATCAATTTGGTTTAATGATTTTTATCTTACTGCTTTCTTTCTTGTAGTATTTTCTTCTTAAATAATACAAACTGATTGTATGCTGAACTGTACAGCCAGAAGGAGCAGCTGTTAGCAATTATGTGATTCAATATGCTCTGGCTCTGGTATGTCCTCTTTGTATTAAGCTAGTCATTCAAAACTTACAGATGGATTGGTGAGAGATTGTATATATAAATAAATTTTGGAATGTGCCATTTATAAGCACAAGTTTGCGAAACTTCTGACAGGGGATTCTGTGGTTAACTGAAACTTTATTGGTTGATATTATAATTTATGGAACATTTTCTCTTTTATTTCTGTTCATGTGGATTACAACATAAAAAATTGAATTATTGGGCTTAGAAATTAAGCTTTGAAAGGAACAACTGTCAAACACATATGACCATTTACTGATGTTTCTCATTTAAAGTGGGACTGGGAATATTCTCCGTATGGGGTCCTTGATAATGTTGGAATTGGTTTCAAATTATCTCTATCTAATGCACAGTTTAGGAAAGGGACCGCAGTTATGGTGACAATTTGTTATCATGGTTAAATGATCCCTTGTTGATAGTTGTGAATTTGGAGTTAATGCTATTGATGACTCTCTTGATTAATGAGGTGTTATAAGCTTCGTATCTTTTGTTTCATGCATTTAAATTGCTTGCTTTTGTTATTAATCTTGTTCTTTTTGTTTTGCTCATTCTAGGTACTGAAAGAGAGCTTTAAGATTTATTGTGCTATTAATGATGGCATTATCAATCTTGTTGATAAGGTAAAACCGCATATCGTTATCTATGTGATGAGTATGAAGTTTAAATTTAAAAAAATATGTTTTTATATTGGAAAGTGATCATTTCCTTGTAGTTTTTTGAGATGCCCAAACATGAAGCTATTAAAGCTCTCGAAGCCTATAAGCGTGCGGGTCAGCAGGTGATAATTAGCATTGATTTTTGCTGCTCTTTTTTTTTTTGGCAGTTAACCACAAGGCTTTTGCATTTTAATTTCTCGATGCTTGTATTGAAAAGCTTAAGTTGTTGCAGGCAGCAAGTCTTTCTGATTTCTATGATGTTTGCAAAGGATTGGAACTTGCTAGGAATTTTCAGTTTCCTGTCTTAAGAGAGGTATGTCTTTGTGATTGCGTCAATTTCATGCTTTTATTTGACAAGTTCTTCCTGTTTCATTTTTAATATGGGGTTCCCATGGTCTTTATTATTGATTTTTTAGCCTCCACAATCTTTTCTTACAACCATGGAAGAGTACATTAGGGAGGCACCGCGAGTGGTTACAGTTCCAAGTGAGCCATTGGTTAGTGCATCATTTATTGCGTTTATAAAGAGCATACTTGTCATATTTCCTTTGTCATTTGGGTTTGTTAGGGTTTTGCTAAATATTGGCTAGACATCAATGTATACTTTTCCTTGAAATATTTATTTTACATTTAAGTTCTAAACCACTAATTTCTTTATCTGTATCAACAGCTTCAGTTGACTTACAGACCAGAAGAAACCCTTGCAATTGAAGACACTAAATTATCTGTTGAAGAACAGGAGCCATCAGTTCATGTTGATAATAATGTTGTTGTCTCCAATTCTGAGCCTGCACCTCCTCCTCCACCACCACCACCATCTCACAACAATTTTGAAACTGGAGACTTACTGGTTAAGTTTTTGGATCCAAAGTTATCTCAGTTAATGGTTTTTTAGAACTTTCCTTATTCCTGTCCTTGTTTTGCAGGGATTGAATGACACTACACCTAATGCATTATCCATAGAGGAAAGAAATGCTCTTGCCCTAGCCATAGTGCCTACTGAAACTGGTGAGTTTTGTTTTTTGGTTTCTTCTCAAACTCTGCTGCTTAGCAAGGTTTAGTTGATTGTTTTGCTCATTTAAGAAATGTGACTGTTTTGTCATTATAGGCACTACATCAGCTTTTAACTCAAGTGCTGCTCAAACAAAAGATTTTGATCCAACCGGATGGGAGCTTGCCCTGGTCACCACTCCAAGTACGGATATTTCAGTCAATGAGAGACAATTGGTAGGACCTTCATGTGACCTTTCTGCATTGTTAACACTATGCACAAAATTCACTCTTGGATTAATAGCTTACATCATGTTGAATGTAGACCAAAGGAAATTTTATGTTAATTAAAAATTAGTTTGTATTCCATTATTTGCTCCTAAAATTAATGTACCGTATGATTTCTTAATATTTTAACTATTTACTTTTATACTGGTGATTGGTGAATATCAACTTATTTTAAAAATCTGGCATGCATGATAAACATAAGTGTCTCATTATTCAACAGTTGAACCAATGAAGATTACATTAAGAAATTACTGTATGGTATTATCATAGGAAGTTTACTCTGGTGTCAATATATTGCATACATTCATGAATCATGATGCATAGGATGTGGAGTGTATTGCTTTGTCAGACAGAAATATGTATTACATGCATGAGTTAAGGAGTGTATGCTACTTATCAGAGTCGCCAATGATTGTTTAGATCCACTCTCAATCTTTTACAGTGAGTAAATCATTTGATCTGTGAACATATGCTTTTCTGATACTGTTAGGGTCCTTATGTGAAATATTTAATATCACCATGTCTTTGATAAAAATAAGGTGTAAATGTTCCAGAGTGAATGATGAGAATAACATAAATCTCCCTAGTTTCAGCTGTGTTTATCATATATTTTTCGTCATGGAATGTCAGGCTGGTGGATTGGACTCTCTCACTCTCAACAGCTTGTACGATGAAGCAGCATATAGATCTGCGCAGCAAGCTGTATATGGAGCACCAGCCCCAAATCCATTTGAAGTGCAAGATCCATTTGTTTTATCAAGCAGCATCCCTCCCCCACCAACCGTCCAAATGGCAGCAATGGGGCAACAGCAAGTAAATCCATTTGGTCCTTATCACCAACCTTTTCAGCCACAGCAGCAGCATATGTTGATGAACCCAGCAAATCCCTTTGGGGATGCAGGATATGGGGCATTTCCTGCAAATCCCATTTCTCACCCACAGAATAACAATCCATTTGGAACCCCAGGCTTGTTATGAGAACACCTTTTTGGGGATGTAATATATCTGATCAATCAAAGTTGGTTTTTTTGCATTTAGAAGTGAGTAAATTGTAACATGAGTTACTTATTTGTTACTAGATAGGTGCTTTCTGGAATGGAATGTTTGCCTTGTAAAATGGAGATGATATACAAAGTGTAATAATCATTTTATAATATACAGAATGATGGGATTGTTTTATTTGAATATTTCTCCATTCTCAAATCCTCGAATGCATGAGTATTTATGTTCATATATACCCTGTATTGTATGGTTGTATAGATGATATGCCACACTGCTATCACATCAGATAGGTAACTGCTACATTTCAAGTTTCTAGTTTACATTTCTTTGTGCAGAATAAAATAAAACTGAGCTGTTGATGTTTGGTAGAAACAACAGAAAAAGAAAGAAACTCTTGCACTATATCTCATTAGCTGTTAATACTCAGAAAGGTATGCAAGCATTCCTATTTTAATTCATTCATGATTTTAAATTCATATCAATTTATTTAAATAATAAATATTTAAATATTTTGAATAGGTTATGGAAAATTCTCTCAAGAAAAAAATTGACATCAGACCAACAATCTTCATCTAAATCTCATGTATCTAACTCTCATAGCCATGTTTATTTACATAAGTCAAACAAAATTTGTTTTAATGACTGAAGTTAGACGTCCCCATTAACCTTGAGGTCCCCCCCACTATTTTAAAGACTAAAGTGAACTACTAAAGAACAATCAAGTGCTGATCATTGCCTTACCCGAATACACATGCGCAGTATTCTCTCAAGTTCAATGATCAAGCAGTTTGAGCATGCCTATTGCCTAACAAGTACTTGAGCACATGTAACATATATTATGAGTATCTATTGGTACAGTGCATATATATTACATTGAGGATAGTAGTTAACTCTAGTGTCCCCGTGTGTCTGTGCGTGTGTATTTGGATGGTAAGGCATCAAGTGGAGGAAGAGAAAGAGAGAGGAAGAGATTTTTAATAAAAGATAAAGAGAGGGTAGCTAGAAGGGGAGGCAACAAATAGAAAGCATAGTAAAGGAGAGGGTGAAGAAGGGGGAAAAAAGCAAGGTGGAATATAGAAGACCTTGTCCCACATATTCCAACACTTTGAAGTCATCATCATTACTACCACATCCCTTCATGTAAGTTATATTTCTCATTTTTGTGCCCTTCTCCCGTAGTTTATTTAATCTTTATATAATTATATTTCTTGGTTAAGGAACCATGAGTGGTATCCTATTATTAGCCAACCCTTCCATGATTCTTACTTTCTCTCTATTATGTATTTTTTAATTTTTTATCATAACAGAATCCTAAGTTTTAAAATAAAAGAAAAGAAAAAGGCAGTATTCCTAACGTACCGTTGTTGCCTAAAAGATGAAAAAATAGCAGAATCTTGCAAAGATCTAAGTATATATAGATTTGCTTTTTTTGTGTGTATATTATATCTCCATACATCAAAAGAAAAAAGTATTGGTCTCAATTAATTTATATTTTTCTAGCTAGAATTGTTACGGCTGAGCAGAAATATTTTTTTTGGGTATAGTGGTTATTAAACAATGAGATTTTAACTTAAGACCTGATGCAAATTACTCAAATTCCTCACTACTAATTCCATCCTAGTAGCTTAAGGCAGATAATTGAAATTATTGCTTTTCTCAGCAATAAATTAAAACTCAAGAATGTATCACAAGAATAAGCATTATTATTTGATTTATTGAACCGTTAAACTTTGGACTACAAAAGAGGGAAAAACAATATGAACCTTTAAAATTTGTTTTTTATTGTAAGAAATTGCTTGCAACATTTCAATGGCAGCAAAGAAACAGGTAATATAATCATTTTGAAAAAAGGGAATATGGGGTTCACAACATTATTTAAACACTGACACAACTTAATCTGAGATGCAATATTTTGTATCATAATTGAGTGAGAACATTCATAGTAAACCTTTTTTATTTTTATTTTGTTTTCCCAAATAGATATATTATATTTCAAGGTTGAATTTACAATTAACTGCTGTGAAGCCTGAAGCCACTGTGAGAAATTTATAGAAATATTAATTAATTTTGAAGTTAAAAGTTAAAAGCTTTTACCTCTGATATTACGATGTTTTACCTCTGAGTGAATATTGAGTTTTATTCCTACTTTTGATTTTGTAAATAAATAAACTATCATTTATCTTTGGTGTTAAAAAAATGTATTAGAAAGTTTTTCTTTTTTGATCTGAAAAATGTATTAGAAAGTTAAATTAATTGATAAACTCTTTTGATATAATTTTAAGAAGCCTGTTCCATAGTTAATAAGAGATTGAGGAATCGGAAAAGAAAGAACTATCTTTTGTTGCAGACCAGTATAGAATCAAAGGGCCTCTTGTAAAATTTGAAAGGTAGCTGATAAATATGACTTATACCAAAAAATGCTGTATATTTTTATATGAAGGAATTTTGTGCAAAATTTTTGTTTATGTTGACATTAACCCTACAATTTCTTTGGAATTACTTATTAGTAATTAAAATTCAGTTTATTTTTTAAAAGGACATAATGGTTTAAGATTTTTTAATGGCATTTCCATTTCCACCACCAAACACCTCAATTATAATCTCTTTTAGTTTGGGCAATTTTTGTCCCATCTGTGTGATCTGAGCTTCAAATGCTTGCTGATTGTTGTTTTTAAGAGTTAATTTTGCTTTAAAATGATTAAGGAATAAAATGGTATCTGATTAAATTTGTAGGAGTCTAATTTAACTTCATCCTCCAACCAAGTTTTTACAGAAATTTAATAAGGTTAAAATGATATCAAATCAGAAATACAAGCATTGAAAGAAGTTTCCATTTATCAGCATATGTCCTTTCACTCGTTTGAGATTTTGTATAGACATGATGTCAGTATCATTCAAATCCATGACATTAGATGCCTAAAATTAGATAATAAAAAAAACTATAAGATAATAAAAACGAAGAAAGAGGAAATATCAATCAAGTTTTTGTTGTTTATTGGTTGTGATACCTATACCGTGCATACACATAGATAACTGCAGGCCAACTTTCTATAACTATACCATAAAGGAAAAAGATCATCATACATCATTTTTAGAGATATATATATTATTGATATTTTTTTTAAGAATGTCAGATTTAATGAGAAAATAATAAAAAAAATAAATATGATAAATAGTATTGAGAGAAGTATAAAAAAAGTGTATGCATTGTCAATGATAAAAATATTATAACTGTAACATAAAGTTAGTATGGGTTGGGTTCTTTGTCCATATTTGAATATTTCATTGTGATTAAAAAAAAAAAGATTAAGGTAGTAGTATACCATGAAGATTCTTCTTAACACTGTTTTTATTTTAAATCTTCAAAGTGGTTAATTAGTAATGAGAATGTGTGAATATTCAATTATAATAAATTTTAGCCATTCTAAAATGTGATTATTTTTTTTTTAAAAGAAACTTTTATTTTCCCCATTCTTATCTGCGAACCAAAGATTTGGACATTCTAACCATCTCCTATTCCTATCTCATCTATAATAGGATCTGATACTTTATAATAGAACTAGTTAAATAGAATGAAAGGGATACATAACTGTCCAATCTTTGTAGGCCATTTAGCCTTTCCAAGTCACTCTTAATATTAGGGCTCTAAATCAAATTCACAACAGAGCATTATACTAAGTTAGAATATGATATTTATATTGGTAAATTAACTTTAAAATGCTAATTAGCTTAAAAGTCAATTGGTACCAGTTCTAATGTCAAAGATTTAAGTGTAATGATAATGTTAGAAATTTGATCCTATATTATGTCGCCCTTCATCTTCTACTATTCAGCACTTCCAATATACAAAGTTTTTTTAAAAGAAACACTAGAAGTAAAATTTAATTAGATTTCTGTAGCCCCCACTAGCCCCGAACACCCCCCCCACAAAAAAAAAAAAAAAAAAGAAAAAGAGTAGAGTCGAATAAAAGGACGTTATTTTCATGATATAGCTTAGAATAAGGTTTTAATGGTTATCATTGGAAATGGAAAATAGGGTCCATTTGTATGATTAATGTGCAGGATTAAGCAAAATACTTCCACATTCATTTCATAATATTTTATAATTTCAATTTTGTTGGGTGATGTCTTTGTACCCACGCGAGCCGTTTAAATGAAGCCTACGGGTCCCCCGTCTAATTCAGCAATTAGGCCAACAAATGCAATTTAGGTGTTCATTTTTAGCTCAAGTCGCCAAATTTGAAATTTGAAATTTTCAATAAAGCACTTACTAGGAGCTATTTGACCCATAATATTAGACTATTTTAACAATGTGAGGACCAATATAACCTAATCTTTTGAATGTATTACTCTTATTCACATGATTTTTATACTTTTTTTTTCTAATCAAATTTCTGGATCATGTCATGTGTTCTAAATATGGGATTTATTAGCCTCTTGAATTGCAAAGTTGAAGAACAATGACATTTTTTGAGCTCTACTTTTGTTTCACATTTTAGATGGTTGATGATCTTTTGGTCAGAATAAGGGGAAAAATTGGGATTGATAAGGGCAATTGTGAGGGCTCTCAATAGAAACAATTACATTTTTTGATCCCTTCTTTTGTTTCACATTTTAAATGGTTGATGGTCCTTTGATCATAATAAAGGGGGAATTGGGATTGAGAAGAGCAATTGAGGGCTCCCACCAGTAATTAACTTTAAAAAGTGAGTTTAACTTTGATGTTCCTTCCAAGAAAGATAGTCTAGCTTTGAATTTAAAACTTTATTTTTTTATTTTTTAAATTTTGCTTACTTCTTGCACTTCTGCCTAATCAACAACACATCATAAATGGTCCCATCTTTGCATCTGCCTTCGTTTAATTGTCATATACTCTAACACCTATCTCATTAATTTTCAAATTACACAACTACTTATAATGTAACCAATAAGTATAAATAAACTTAAATTATGATACCATGCGTTCTATAGATAAACTTTGATGAATGAATTAAATTTATTCATTTATTGTATATCAAACATTGTTATTAGGGGGGGTAGCCTTATTCCTTTTCAATTTTCTCCACCTGCATATTATAAGGGAAGAAATACCTACTTGGCTACCATTTTACCATCTGGCATAACCTTAATTTGCATCTAAAATTTGTAGTTTTGGATGTTTGGATGCTTTATGGATTCAAATATTATCATCAACAGGTGCAAAAGTATGATCAGATTTCCTTTTGATTTCCTGTGAGCTGGCATATATGTACTAAACAAATTTGATAATGGCAGCCTAATTTATGTTAATTATATTAGCAATGGGGGTGGGGGAAGGGGAGGGGGAGGTATCTGCTCAATTATAACTAGTAGGCCCAAATGAGACACTGAAAAACTTATGGTGCAGACTTGACTAAAGCAAAAGCAATTTGGAGGGCCAAAGCACAACATTCACTAAGCTAGCTATAGATTCCTTTCAAAAAAGAGATAGGAAAATGTAGATATTATTTCGAAAAGTACATATGGACGGGATAACGTATGGGAACAAATTTTGATATGTCATCCCATTATTTTAGAAAACGTTGGGAGCCATGGCACTAAGTCGGTGAGTGGCGGTGCAGCCCTGACCCAAAAGCCAACTTCATCCTTGTTGGAGCCAAACAACTTGTCACTTCATAGGTGTTTTGGCTTCTTTAGGCCACCTTTTTTTCTTTCTGGGGTTAAATTGGATGACCTAAACTAGTGAGTCATTTTATTGCACATCCAACATGAAGTTAATGGAAAGGGTGCAAAAAATACAATAAAACTAAAGTTATTGAATAAATTATTTGCATAGGCAACTTGATTTTGACATAGTAATTCAAGAATTAAAAATATAGAAAAAAAAGACAAGAAATTTAAGTGTATTATGGTTCTGAACCAGAGTTTAATTAGCTAACTCATATTCTTGATTGAGAAAAAAGACAAGATGCTTTTCTTCTAATATGTCTTCCATTAGTTGAAGTTATTATAAGCTTCTCTTACTAGGTGTCACCCGGATAAAAATGTGGCACACAATAAACTTGTCAACAAAGTAAAATGAGTGAAGTTTTAAGCAGCTATCTTGCAAAACACAGTTTGATTTAATATATAATTCATTGGAAGGAGGCTATACTATATGTATTCATATAAAAACACAGTTTCTTACTTCTTAGGAAACATACCCGCATAATGAACTCAAGCATCTGCAGCCAGAACAGGCCCCACCCCTTACTTTGGGAGTGGTCCACCAGCTCATGTGTGTGGTTTGGTGGGCCATACCATTTGTTGCCTGAGTAGAAAATTTTGAAGAGGAGCTGGCAGGATTATCAAAATAAGATTTTTGGCCACACAAAATTCTAAACTTTGGGAAAAACTCATTACAAACTTAAACTGTTTTGATCACAAAGCAGTAATCCCCATAAATCAGTGATTACAGGAGCAATGTTTCACATTTTCTATCAAAAATAGCTCAATTCCACAATAATCTTGTCATAGGGTACAACTCTTAATTGTTCTAGTGAAACTAGTGAACTTTTAAGTGTTTTAATTCATTTTTGTCAAAAAGCATTTCATAAATGATGCTTTGAAAAAATAAAATAAAATTAACATTCTTTAATTTTCTTTGACTCAAGAACATTACTTTTTCTCCCCCTTAGTTTCAGTCTTCTTTGGTTGTCATTCTATTCAAACCGTCTATATCTCAGTCTAAATAAAACCACTTGCTCTCTACTTCTGTTCTACTCGCTCTCTCTCTCACACACACACATATACGCCCTCAATACACAGTTTTGACATCTTGTCTGAAAACTCTCTTCCCTTTGAAACTTCTTTTATACCTCTCTTTCTAGTACTTACTTAGGTTCCAATCTGATATTCTAGGTAAACCTTCCTCTTTGTACATATCAAAATTGAGAGCATCAACCATGGCTGCCAACAAGTTTGCAACCATGTTGCACAGAAACACCAACAAAATCACCCTTGTTCTTGTCTATGCCATCCTTGAATGGATTCTGATCATCCTCCTTCTCCTAAATTCTCTTTTTTCTTATTTGATCATAAAGTTTGCTGATTTTTTTGGCCTCAAAAGGCCCTGCATGTGGTGCACCAGAATTGATCACATCATAGAGCCTGGAAAGAACAAGAATCCTTGCAGAGATCTTGTGTGTGAAACTCATGCCACTGAGATTTCCAAGCTTGGTTTCTGCTCCAATCATCACAAGCTGGCTGAATCAGAAGACATGTGTGAGGATTGCTCATCCTCATCTCAACCAGATTATGTTAAATTGTCTCAGAGTTTTGGTTTCTTTTCATGGATGAAACAAATAGGCATGATTCAGGATTCTGATGATAAGGCAATTGAGAAAGTGGAGGAACCTTTGAGGTGTTCTTGCTGTGGTGTCAACTTAGACAGCAGATTCTACCCTCCTTGCATTCTGATGAAGCCTTCTCTGAGCGTTTTGGATTATTCCCAGAAGCAGAATTTGATCACAGAAGGTGGGGTTGATGCAGATATTGATGAAGGTGATCACTCAGATCACAGCAGATCAGATTTTGTGCTTGATCATCATGAAGATGAACAGGGCACTGAAGAAAACAGGGGAATTCACATGGTGTATGAGGTTGATCAGGGTTCAGGTAGAAGAGAAGAGGAGGTAGAGGATAGTTGTGCTTGTTCTGTGTGTGACAGTGGCAAGGAAACTGTGGCTGATGAAATTTACAAGTTGGATTTGGGTGTAGGGAAAGGGAAAGAAGCCATTGAAGATGAAACTTTGGATGTCCCTAAGGATGATGATGATCAACCTTGTGAGCAGAACACTGCTCAAGTTGATTGCACTAGAGAGATAACTCAGGAGATTCCACACAAACATCTGGAATTTTTCATTCATGGTGATGATTGCAGGTTGATTCCTGTTGAATTGGTTGACTCCAAAGCCATAGAACCTGGAAATCAACATGGATATAAGGTGGGGGATGAAGATTTTATTCTGGACTTTGATATGCATGCTGATGCAGAAGCTGAACCGGTTAGTGAGAATTGGCACATTTCTGGGGATACTGTGACGGAATTTTCGTGTCAAGAGAATAAAGAGGTCTTTAAGGTCAATGGGGTTGAATCAATTCAATTAAGGAATAGAGGGCAGTCCTCAACATTACAAGGAGAAGAAGAAAATTTGGAGCAGAATTATGAACATGTGAGATTTGCTCAAACAGCTGAAGACTCACCTAAGAATGATAATGTTGAAGCAAGCATGGAAAGAAGAGATGGAGAACTATGTTCATATGTTTCTCTAGGTTGTAACTTTTCTCCTCCTCAATAAGTCTATTCAGTTCTTTTTCTATTCTCTTCCTTTTTTCAGTAAACTTAAAATTTAGGGTCAAGAGTGGCTGCCCCATCCCAGGGTTAGGGCAGGGCTTCAGGCTCAATTCTCTTCCTTGGTTCTATATGCAATGTTGTAATACTCCTTTTTTTTTTAACTTCCTGTAGTGTCTGAAGATGCAACTCAAATGCAAGGTGAGGAATTTGAAGCAGAAGTGTCAATAGGGACTGAAATTCCTGATCAGGAGCAAGTGGATGAGTATCAAAGCCAAGATATTCTTTTGGATACAAATCAAAGAATGCAAGAAGATCCATCTACTAGCACAATCAGATTTCATGTCCAAGATGATAGTGGTAAGCTTCAACTTCTTATCTTCCTTCTTCTTCAAGTCCATCATTAAAATTTTCTAATAACTTAAGCTGAAAATTTTTCCATTCTTTTTTTTTTTTTAATATTTTGCAATTTATAATTAGGTCATGACAAAGGTGAAGAATTTGTAGAATTTAAAACCATGTCACTTGAAGTGAGAATGCCAATAGTAAATAACCATTTGTCATCATCTTTGGATCTTAATGAGAATGAGGAAGAAAAAGTTCCTGATACACCCACATCTGTGGAGAGTCTGCATCAGCTACACAAGAAATTGCTACTTCTTGAGAGGAAAGAATCAGGAACAGAAGAGTCATTGGATGGAAGTGTCATAAGTGATATAGAATGTGGTGAGCTGACCATTGACAAGTTGAAATCAGCATTGAAATCTGAAAGGAAGGCTTTAAGTACTCTATATGCAGAACTAGAAGAAGAGAGAAGTGCATCTGCTGTAGCAGCCAATCAGACAATGGCAATGATAAATAGGCTTCAGGAAGAGAAAGCAGCAATGCAGATGGAAGCTTTGCAGTATCAGAGAATGATGGAAGAACAATCTGAGTATGACCAGGAGGCTTTGCAGCTTTTGAATGAGCTTATGCTCAAGAGGGAGAAAGAGAAGCAAGAGCTAGAAAAGGAGCTTGAAATATATAGAAAAAAGGTTTATGAATATGAGGTAAGAGAAAAGATGATGATGTCAAGAAGAGATGGTAGCATAAGAAGCAGAACTTCATCTCCCTCTTGTAGCAATGCTGAAGATAGTGATGGATTGTCCATTGATTTGAATCATGAAGCAAAGGAAGAAAATGGATTTCATAGCCATCAAGAATGCAGCAACCAGAACACACCTGTAGATGCCGTCTTATATTTGGAGGGATCATTGACAAACTTTGAGGAAGAGAGGTTATCAATTCTAGAACAGCTAAAGGTACTGGAAGAAAAGCTTGTTATATTGAATTATGAAGAAGAACAGCACTATGATGATACTAAATCTATGGAACATCTTTGTGAAGAAAATGGGAATGGATATCATGATCATGATGATTACAATGGTGAGGTAAATGGATTTGCAAATGGTCATGCAAAGGGAATAAATGGTAGCCATCATCAAGGGAGGAAAATCATTGGTACAAAAGCCAAGAGGCTTCTCCCACTCTTTGATGCAATCAGTACAGAAGCAGAAGATGTGGAGTTGAGTGGAGATGAAGATGAGTTAGATTTTTCCGCCATGCAAAATAGTTCAGCTGAAAAGGTTAATCTGGATAAGAGAAAGGTTGCTTTAGACGAGGAGGTGGATCATGTTTATGAGAGACTACAGGTGCTGGAGGCAGATAGAGAGTTTCTAAAGCACTGTATCAGCTCCTTGAGAAAAGGAGACAAAGGGTTATATCTTCTCCAAGAAATTTTACAACATCTTCGTGATCTGAGGAATGTGGAGCTCAGAGTCAGGAACATGGGAGATCATGCAGTGTAAGAAGCCAATGCTCAACCATGCCAAACAGATAATAGGTAAAATGCTGAACTTGCTGTATTAGAATAATAATATTCTCTCATTTGTCAATTGGGATATCATTTATGGATTTATTGAGGTCTTGCTAAATGCAGATTTGTTATATTGGAGTTGATCCACAAGCTGCAAATCAAGCATACATGAATACCACTGCTGTGGTCTAGAAAGACACCTGACACCAATGCATCACTTCAATCTTAACAAAAATTCAGTGGGAGTTCCCTGATGGAGAGGGGTGAATCCTGGTATGGTCTGTTTGATACAATGGTGGACAACAAAACTGAAGTCTGCCTTTCTCTTTCTTGTTTTTTTATTTTCTTGTTTCTTTTGTCCAAGTAAGCCCAATTTTTTTGTGGGAGTGCCCATCATCACCTTTGTGGAAAAGGAGGATGATGGGTGTATGTGTGTATAGGCTAGTGAGGTGAAGTCACCCTGTCACTTGTATTTTGTGAGCAAAGACCTGGCTTGCAACGCTGGACAGATCCAAAAAAGATTCCAGTGCCAGGTACATAGCTTTAGTTTATTAGGCAGACGGAATTAGGGCCACTAATTTTGTCATTTCTTACATTTTTTTTTTGGTAAGAGTGAAGATGGAGGTAAGTACTAAGTAGCCTCTTTCTTTTCTCTATCTCATCTTTTGCATTCTTGCATCCTATGAGGTTTGTTTATTTCTGAGGGGGAAAAGCTGAGTCACTTGTATACTACATGTATTCATTTGTAATTATATAAGAAGTGAGTGTTTGTTTATATACTGCTTGGAAGTCACTTTTAGAGATGTATAAGTAGCATTTTTCTATTTTTTTAAAGCTTGTTACTGAGATGGATGTTCAGAAATAATTAAAAAAGAGAATTAGAAGCAAACACTGCTTTCACAAATTGATTGTGCTTTAAGCAAAATGCAATTTGTTAGGTTGAAAACAATACAAGTAAACTAGAACAATATTTAATGTACTGCGCTGAAAACAATAGGACGTCACAGAGATATTACTAAAAGGGACCTATAAGCCTATTAATAAAGTGAGTGAGAACGGTTGCAAATTCTACAGAAAGTATGAAATAGCTACGCGACAATTGGAAGCAAAGCAAGAAATTTCCTCAATGCATATGCGGATCAATCATATGCCACCTTTGCATGTTTGTGTATTGAAGTTGTTTCAGATTCTGATTCAAAAATTAAAGAGAAATTAGTAGTTGCATCATATCAATTGAAGTTGACATAATGGGGGCATTATGTAATCCTCAGTAATCCTGCAAACAAGCTATACCTTTGTAACAAAATACTTATTTGGTTTTGACATAGGGATCCCACATCTCAAATAGAAACAGTTGTTTAGAAACCACCGCTTGTCTGCTACCACCACCCTTGACCTCTTATTTTCTCTATTACTTTAAAGTCAATAAAATAAACTGCACTTATATCCGAACAAACATTGTAAAGTATTAAAAATTGAATCATACAAGAGTAGGAGTGTTCTACGCCAAATGAGGTTATTAATGCACAACACTCATGATTTCTTCCTTCTCCAGTTACAACTTACTGTAATTAATTATGTTGTATGTTTAGGCATGCAGGGTAGCACATAGGAAATTTCTAGTATTAATGAAGATTACGGTTAGAAGGTGGAAATTTATGAAGAGATAATATTCTTGACTTAGGTTCAATTTGTGAAGTGTGTCAAGATTAAGCTCATGCAGGCTTTTTCTTCATTACGAAGCCCTAATTATTTAGGGTCAGGTACCTTCCACTCAGAAATGACTTAATTATAATTAATCCAAAGACGGAGAATCCAGTTTACAAAGTAAAACATATTGCTGTTATCCAATTTAAAGATACAAGCAAACATTAGAAGCCAATAATTTTATAGATGCTCTTCATGTGTAAGATACTTGTCAGTGTAGACTATATACGTGAAAAAAAAGTAGGACCAAATGGGTCACCACATCTATAATTATTAAAAGTCAAAAATTAGTAATTCCAATTATCGTCTTTTTTCACACATCCCTATCAATCTTGAAAATTACGACCCTCAAATTTTAATGCCATAAATGCACCGAAATTACAGTGTATTTACTTTTATTTACATAGAAAAAAAAAGGAAAATGAATTCAGGTGACCTGTTCCCTGTGCAAAGTCAATCAAAGTTGACAAGTTACGCATAGGCACATTGTATCTGCCTGGTTAATATTTGCTAATCAAAGAAAAAAGAATAATAACGTTCTTATCTTCAGAACGAGGGAGTGCCCTTGAGGTTACGCTAACTTATTAGAGTCACTTCCATCCAAGAGTTAAGAGGTCCATTTTGCCACAAAGATTCAAATAAGCATTGAACATTTTCTTCTGGGTCCATCAATCACAGATTCACAGGGACATTGGCCCTTTCCTGAACATGTCTTTGTTGTCTAGTCAACGAGAATAATCTTTATTTTTTCACATTATTTTTTTATATTATTTTTTATATAATTAATAAAGTATAAACTTATAATTAATTATGTATATAAGTTAATTAATAAATATTCTGTTAATTAATTATTTTTTATATAATTTCTATTAACTAATTAATATACATAATTAATTATAAAAAATAATATAAAAAATAATATATTTTATTTTTACAGTGGGATAAATATTTTCCCAATGAGAAATAGACAACCACGTAGGCCTTTTCTTTTATCTTTTTTTTTTCTTTCCTCATCTTTGTTTTAACAAATCAACATTCACTCTTTCATGACTAGTAACAAAGTCAGGTTATGTGATACTTGCTTATTCTGCAAAATTCAACAATTAAAAAAGGAATTTGTATGATTCATTTTGGTTTGTGAGGTATAAGATTATAAAAAAAGATCATCATATACTTTTTTTAAAAGTGTATATACTATTGATATTTTTTTAAAATATCAAATTTAATAAGAAAAAGTATAAAAAAATAAATATGATAAATAGTATTAAAAAATGTGAAAAGAGATATATGTCTTTAATAATAAAAATATCATAATTAAATTAGTCCTTTGAAAATATCTTCATTTTAGAATCCAGTTTCTCTCTGGCAACTGCATTCCAGCAGTTGCCTCCAGTATGATCCGAAACTTTCATTTTTCATCCAATGATCAATATATTTTTATTTAATTTTTAATATTAAAAATATTTTTTAATACTAAATTAATATTTTTTAATATTAACCATTAGATAAAAAATAAAAAACCCAAATCATGTTTGGAGGGTCTTTGGCAGTACATTTCTTCATCCCTTCATTTTATTCTTTATTCACAACTTACAGAATATAGTTAATTAAAAATAATTTATACAATGTTAAAGACCCAAGTACGTACACAACATTTTTAACTCATTTCAAACTTGCACACCAAGAAACTAAACAACCATCTATGCATATGAACCCGGCAAGCAAAGTTAAACAAGTCTAAATATAAAAGGAGGGGTTGTCACTTTTGAACATTGATGCGAAGGAAGCAAATATCAGGATGGTTGTGAGAGAATTTTCTGTTGACTGTTGTCTTGAATCTAGAGCTGCCATACTCTAAAATATCCGCATTTCACATTCATTTTGATTCATAAGATACAATTTGGAGATGAAAGAGGGTGACAGAATAATTCTGTTTTGTTGAATGTTTTTTTCTTTTTCTTTTTGGTACAAAAATGGGGTTGAATGTTGTTCTTTATAAGGCTAAGGATGTGTTTATATTGTCGGTAAAAAAATATTATTTCAATCGATTATTAAAAAGTATTAGTTATGTTAAAATTAACTTTATGTTTAGATTTATTAATTAAAAAATAATTTTAAGATAATATATTTTATTTTAATTTAATAAAAAATTATTCTTTATAATAAAATCAAGATAAATACCTCAAATTTTAATTATAATCAATATGATTATTGTTCTGAAGTAGATTCCGATAATACCTGAGATAGACACGTATGTAGTGGCTTCCTCCTTGTGCAGCCGCTGCCCAGCGTATTGATCAAAAAAGGGGGTGGTACCTGTAAAAGGACTTCAACGCTCAAATCAGGCCCTGCACCAGTAGAGTTTTTTGCTATATCATAAAAGATACTTCATTAAGTTAACTTAGCCTGGAATTTATGGAGCGTGATTGAAATCGTGATATTAAGTGCAGATATTCAGGAATGCGAAAGTTACAGTTATCCATTATCAGGGGTAGTTAAGGAGTCTATAATCTCGTAAGATCCTAATTGGCAGTTATGAGAATCTGCGCTGATTCAGTGACCCTCGTCATATGCCCCAATGCCGCAGTCCGAGGTCTTACAGACCCTTCCAGGGTGTTAATGGCGGAGTCTGGTGGAGCGTGTACCGGGTTGATCCTTCTGAATAGGATCCTGGACCACGGTCCAGAACAGTTGCCCCCAGCTTGGCGCGTAAGTAGGACAGCTAAGTGTCAATGTATAAGCTTTATTAGGATAAAGTTCAGTGGACTATGCCCCATCTTTAAAGCCAGGTTTTGCTATGTCTCATGCTGAGGCCGATATCCGTTGTATAAAAAGTACCTCCGGGGTTGGAATGTGGTTAGAATCCGTACTTCTTGTCCTGGGATTTGGTTCCTGTTGCCCTCTTGGGTTACTAGGGTTTTTTGCGAGGATGCTCCCTGTAACTTACACAGATCCGAGTCTCGTCTTTGGAAACTGTTGCCTCTGACTTTATTGAGAAATAAGGATCTTTTAAAAGAGGATATCAGTTTTAGTATGTTTCCCAACCACCCGTTGCTCTTGTAACCAATGGGAAGGGGAGAGCATTAAATGCGGTTTCGTCATATGGTTGATTTTTGATTCCCGGGGCCAATCCAAGCTTTTCAGTCCCTTTATAAATATGGGAGGTCCACGTCTGATATTGGCATTCCTTCCTTTTATTTTCCAAGGTAGTTCTCCTGTTGTTTCTCTTATACTCAAAGAGAGTTTTGTCCTTCGCCAAGGCCATTTTTTTATTCCTCCCAAAATCTTTGAAGATATTCTCTCCTCTTTTAGCCAACAACTTCTTCCATTTGGAACTTTTCTTTCCCAATGTATTAACGGCAGGAAATTTGCTTTCCCAGTGTATGAGGGTGTGTCTAGTTCATGCTCTGTCGTTGGGGAGTTTTGTGATACCTGATAACAATATATTTTATGCATTTTATAATCCTCTCACTAGGCTTCTTAAGGTTCAATTAGGTTTAATTAAGTTAGTTTTGACACATTTTATGATATTAGACCTTATTGGATCATTGAAAGAATTATTGCATGAATTAGTCTTAATTTATCTTTTTGACAGTGTTCAGTAAATTGACTATAACTTGAGTTGTAAATATCTGGTTGATGTGATTCTGGTTTTGTTGGAAAGTTAAGACAATTCCCTACAACTTTCATGAGACCTCAAAGGCCAAATCACACGTTTGGATAACTCAAATTGAAGTTGAAACAAGAACTAGGGTGCTGATCCTGACAACTTGACCTATGCATACTGTTCATAACATAGCTCGGGCTATAGGATGTCAGATGGGCTGAAATTTTGATGGTTGATAGTTAAGATCCAAATCTACAACTTTTATGTTGAATACTTTCCGAGATTCTGAGGTCTACTAGGTCATATTGGGCTTTGAAGTCAGAATAGAGGAACTGAAACTGGGCCTGAGCAGTATGCAGTAATCAGACCATATCTTGGGGTGTAAGAATGCTTTTGGGCTAAAACTAACGGCATTTGAAATCTAAGATCCTGGCCTACAACTTTCATGAAGACCACTTGGTGAGAAAATGACGAATGCAATGAGTGCAACACTAAATAATTTTGAAGACAAAGAATCTTCATAATTTTCCACTCATCAAAAGTCATTTGACATTTTTCACTCATTCACCCACTCATCTACTCACTCATTAATCAGCCCCCTTGTCATTTTGTATCCCTAATCCTCTATAAAAGGCACTATTGACTGCTCATTTGGTGGTCTTGGTCGTAGAGGCTAAGATTATGCTATTGTGTTGTTTATTTATCTTGTTGTAGTTTTCTTTTATACTAAATTGAAGTTATGTTATTCTTCTTCTCTTCCTTTCTTCTTGTCTATGAGCAAATAAGTTTCATTTTACTTGAGTGAAAGGGTGAAACTCTTGATAATAAGTTAATGTTAGATTAATTTCTCTCTTGTACTTAAATGATATATTTTCAAGTAACCATTATATTTGTTGTATTTTGTTTCCAATCAATTTAGAAACCCACCTTGTAAAGTGGAGTTCTTGATTTGTTGTAGACAAGAGATTGACACAATGAATGCTTAAACCCATTTACAAGTGTTGGTGTTAGAAACTTTTCTTATAAAGTAGAGATCTTGATTTGTTGTAGACAAGAGATTAACACAATGAATGCTTGAACTCATATACAAGTGTTGGCGTTAGTGGATAATTAAAGGAACTATAATATAACTAATATAACTTTTAAATAACTTTGAATGTTTTTTTTTTCTGATTGGAACCTCCATTATGTGTGGATTCTAATTGAGTTATAAAAGAATTAATCTTATCCTTAATTTATTTACCAAGAGTGGATCTCCTAACCCAAGCAATTCCTTTTTACTTGTAAAAATTTTTTATTTATCATCTTTATTTTTGTGATAAATATTTTCCTTATCTCAAAAAAATTTTCTTCATCAATTTCCTGTGGATCGACCTCAGACTCCCGAGAATTTATTACTTGAGACAACTTACACTTGGATTTGTAACTTTTAATCTGCATCAATACCTGTCGTGTTGGACGGAGGTAATTAGAGAAATAGAGTCCTTCTTCGCTGTCCTTTTGAATATGCAGGAGGGACTATTGAGGTGGCTGCTTTTCAAGCAATCTGGAGTGATCGTGAAATTGGTTAAGGTTCCAGTGGAATGATCTCTTCATGAAAAACCCATGCCTCGTCCACCAAAGGAGAGCGCACCTCGGCCTTTTTTTATCATTGTGAAGGTGGCATCGAAGAAAAGTGGTGTGACAGAATTTCTTTGATCCAGCAGCAGGGTTCTGTTTCTGTTACCCCTGGTTTTTCAAAGCCTATCCATTTTTTCAAGAGGCCGTTATATAGGGAACAGACCGGTGTGGGTTCCAGAGAAACTAGATGTGATGCACATGAGCGGGAAGCTAGTGTTAGTGATCTTCCTCCGGGCTTGTCAGTGCTGCTCTATCGTTATACATTTTATGTCTCTTTTCTTTTCCCTCTTGTATTGATATATGACGATGTATGGAATGAATTAAAATATTGAAATATTCTTTAGCTTGAATATCACTTATCTTTTCTTCTGAAAACCCGTGGTATTTATAATGTGCCGGGGTGAGTCCAATGCTCACCTCATTTAATATGACGAGTTGCCCCCAGCTTGGTACTCAGTCAAGATCGACGGAGTGCTAAGCTTAAGCCTTGGATCCGAGGTCTTCGTACCTTAGAGGAATTCTCCAGAGTATCTAATTTTTTGGGGTCCAAAAAAGTTTTTCAAACTTTTAGACTTTGGGGTTGTGTCTCTTGGTCTGCTAGGTAACCTTCCCCTCAACTGTCATGATAACTACGTGGACCATGTGGCACGCTAGGATTGAGCGGACGTGCATAGTACTTCGTGCGTCATAATGGATATCTTTTCAAATCCAAAGTGGTCGGACGAAACTACCCATTAACTGTAGCCTTTATAAATAGGGTGTTATCCTTTCCTTTTTTCATTTCGCTATTCCTTCATTGAAAACTGGTGGTCTGAGGAGATTTTTGGCAACCTTTACGATGGCGAAAGGTGGTTCTGACGAAGATTCAAAGACATTCTCTTCGACTTTCTTCAAGGTATTCCCATCTCCTTAACTTAGTTATCGATTAAGTGGTTGCCCACTCTTGATGGAGTGTATTTCCTTTTCTTTTCTATGAACGAGGGTGGAAACACTGTTCTCCTTCCTTTTAATGGTGTTGCCTTATGGAGCATCTCCTCCATCGCACTGCGTGCGACGGGGGTGTCCTTCTGAGGCTTTAACCTCGGTGGGTGTGGAGGCCAGTGCGTGGGTGCTCAGTTTTCTCTCTTCGCCCATTGCCATGTTTAGATCTTCGAACTTAACTGGTTCTGACCCTAGGCCTTTGTGTGTCTTCCAGGATATCAAATGGCTAGAAGGAGAGGGCCAATAGTTGAAGTGCCTGCCCCGGTTCCAGAAGTTCAAGAGCCAGAGGATCTACAGGCCGAGGAGCAGGTGATTACAATTTGCCAAGGTCCGAGGTTACCTTATACGTGGGTTGCAGATGATGCCTTCGATAGGATATCCCGCTACGAGTCCGAGGCAGAGCTGGATAAGTTGAAGGAGTACTTAGAACTTACCAATGGGGGTGAAAGGGATGACGAATTTTTGATTATGTCCCCGGAGAGGGAACGAATGTGTTCGACCCGTGAGGCGGGGGAATATTTCATGTTTCTCTACGAGAACTTTTTTACAAGGTTTAGACTTCAACTCCCCTTCAACGACTTCCATATTGCTATTCTCCGAACTCTTCATGCTGTCCCCAGTCAAATCCACCCCAATGGTTAGGCAAACATCTTGGCCTTCAAGAGAATATATCGGCTAGTGGGGTTGTGATGCTCAGACGGGGCGTTTTTCTACTTCCATACGTGGTATTCTGTCCATGGTGCCCACGCTCGTCAGCAATCCTAGCTTTTAGTCCGATCACAGCAAGGAAGGACTGTCTTTTATCTATACTTGGAAAGTTACAAGAACTTCAAGGATAAGTTTTTCAAATTGATGGCAGTCGGCAGTACTCGCCCTTTCCGGTTGGGCGATGATGGGAAACCGATGTTCAGCCTCTATTGGAATCCGGCACCTTGGAGCATCCGCACTCGATCACTAATGAAGAGGTCGAGTGTGTCAATTTCTTTGAAATGTGGGTTGAGGGGGTTGGCAAGATCTGTCCCAAAGATATATTAGACGCCTCAGATGACGATGAGCTTTGGGCCGTGCTAGGTAGTGTTGACCGTTGTGTATGCTTATTTAAATGTTTTATTTTCTTATGTCGTATCACGACTATTTCTGATTGCTTTGTTCTGTGCAGAGAGCTTGGCCGAGATGGAGGATAGGAATTCTTCGGCGATATTGGAGGCCTTGAGGGCAAGGAACATTAATGTTCCGTTAGGTCCCCTAGTGGAGATTGCTCCGGCTCCAATGATCCCAGTGGTCGAGGTTAATTCCACGGTAGTGGAGCCTATTAACTTGGAGGATTCACCCGAATCACCTCGGAGACGTAAAAGAAAAGCGACGAAGGAAGGTCAGTCAGGTGCACGAGGTAAAAGGATGGCAGCAGGAGAGTCTTCAGGGCCGATGACGCTATTTCGCGAGGAGTCAGATCCGAAGGAGTTTATTGACTTTCACATTCTGGATGAAGAAGTTAGGGATTACTTCACCCGACGTAGCACAAAGGAGGCTCTGTTGTCTTTCCAGAACATTGGGATCCCTATTTCGGTCGAGGCTCGTTTTTTAGAGCAAGCCATTGAGGAACATGAACAAGAGATGACAGACAAGCTGGTAGCGGCCGGGTGAAGTGAAAATAAAGCTCTTAAGGCCATGGAGGATGTTGTCAAGGTAAAAAAAAATGCCTCATCCTGGATTTGGGATTTGGAGATTGAAGTGGCGGCTCTGAAGGATGTCGGTAAGGCAAGAGAGGCTACCCTGGTGAAGCAGCAGAAGCAAATAGCCGCACTCCGGACTGAGAGTGACGATTTTGGTGCCAAATCCCAGTGATTTTAAGGTAAAGCTGCCTCTCTGCAAGCCGATGTCAATCAACTTATAACCATTTGCACTAAGATAAAAGAGGAGCAATTTCACAACGCTATCAGCCAGATTCAACTCTTCAATCCTGGGGCTTCCCTAGCCTTAGACGCGCTTGATTCCGGGAAGGTGGTCCGAGAGGGGTGCCTTGTAGTTCCCCGTGTTACTTCTTCAAGTTTGACTGCTAAAGATTCTTTTGCTGAAACCCGTGGTCCGGATGCTGCATTGACGTAGATAATTAACTAGCCTTTTTGTTACCCCCTGCACGGGGTTTATGTTTTTGTACAAACATCTCCCCGGGTTTCGGGGCTTTATTGATGAACTTCTTTCTCCTCTGTTTATTTCAGGGTCCAATGCCCTTCGTGTTGTTTAAAATAGTAGACTTGCGAATGTTAATTGATGAGGAAAATCGCGGTTCAATGCCTATTATAGTTAAGCGCTTAGAATTCCCCTTTAGGACTTAGTATGATAAGAAAATCAGAACCTTGGCTTAGGATCCAATGTCCAAAGTGGATTAGCATTTGAGAATCATGCCAAAGGTAAGAAACCTTGTCCGGGGTCTATTACCATTTGCTTTGGTATTTAGGACAACACGTGACTGGTTTTAAAAGACTGGTCCTTGTCGGAGTTTTTTTGTGCTTATGGTTTAGTGTAAGAATTTTCCCAAGATAGGAATTTTCTATTGCACGACCTATCTAGCACAAGACAACACGCGATCGGTACCATGACATCTTGGGATGTCGAAGTATCTTTTGAAGGCCTTTGAAAACTTTAGTAGAAAATGCGTAACACTTGTTTCATTGAATAGGTAAAAGACTAATAAGGTCCATGAAATGTGCTCCCATAACAATTGGGGCAGATCAAACATAAAGTAAATTAGGAGATTAGGTCTTAGAAGGCACTTAGCTGTAGTACTTTCTGAGTTTGTCTACGTTCTAAAAAAATTTTATTGGCTTCCCTATTAATGTTTCCAGAGTATAAGCTCCTTTGCCGGTGCTGATTAAGATACAGTAGGGGCTTTCTCAGTTAGGGGCTAGTTTCCCCTGGGAGGCATTCCTTCCGCCGATGTCAGACCTACGGAGCACTAGGTCGCCCAGTTAGAATCTTCTCGGAATAACCTTTAAGTTATACCGGGATGTCGTTTTCTGCTTGACCGCAGCATCGCGTATGTGGATGACGCGTCTTCTTTCTTCAAGTAAATCCAAGTCTTCCCTGATTAGCCCGGGATTATTATCAGGCGAGAAGTTCTGAAGATGCCAACTTGGTTCTCCTATTTCCACCGGAATCATAGCCTCGCACCCATAGGTGAGCTTAAAGGGGGTTTCACCTGTTGAAGAGTGAGAAGTAGTTCGGTAGGCCCATAGGACGTGGTCCAACTGCTCAAACCAGTTTCCTTTTGCTTCATATAGCCTTCTCTTCAACCCCCGCGGATGATGATACGGTTTACGGCTTTAACTTGTCCATTCGTCCTGGGGTTTTTGACGGCACTGCAGTGATGTTTTATCTTCAGTCCGACCAGTAGCTCTTCGAAACCCTTATCTTTGAACTGCGTCCCATTGTCTGTCACAATTGATTCTGGGACCTCGAATCTGGTAATAATGTGGCGCCAGGTGAATTTCTGAATTTGGGCCGAGGTGATGGTGACCAGGGGCTCTGCCTCAGTCCACTTAGTAAAGTAATCCATGACCACAACCAAAAACTTTAGCTGGTCGGGTGCCTGAGGGAACGGACCCAGGATATGTTGGGAATTGCGGATCAAAAATCTCGCAGCGGAAAAATAGGATTCCCACACAGGATCCATGCGAAAAGTCCATAATCCGAGTTCTTGAAGCGTGATAAACACAAGCGAGGTGAATCACCAACACCGTAATAGCGACGATGTTTCTGCGGTATCCACACGAACAGACTTGCAAAAGGAGTCACGCCTCTGTTTCGCGGTGCTAGCTGCGAATAGAAGAGAAGAACCTTTCACTGTCTCTCACTCACTTTCTTAGGTGCGGCTAGGGTTGTGATGTAACATCTATAGCAGCCCCTTAACATACTATTTATAATAGTGGCTGCCTTAAGTGAGTGTGAGCGATGCAGCAAATAAGTACGTGCAACCCTAAAACCCATCGTCATGAGTTAGGCCCACAATTGAATCTGAGTCCAACTTGGATCCTTATTGCTCCAATTTAGTCTGTTCTAAGTGTGTGACCTGCAGGTTCTCATGACGTTGGTAGTAATATTAAAATCTCATTTTAATATTACAAACGATGTGATATCTAGCAACACATCATGCTACCCAAGTAATGAGAATGTCGGTGATTTGACATAACCTATCCGTGATCAATGTTTCCGTGTAGTTTAGTCCCTTTGTCCGGATATCCGTTGAACACAAGGCATGGAACGTTTCACCCTTGTTTAATTCAATCTTCGGTTTCCGATTCCCGAGTAGACATAGTAAAAACAAATGAGATCAATATCTCATATTGACTCATTGAGCATGGCCATGCATTTCATAGTCTCACTCAATCGGGGGCCCGAAGATATCACTCTGTTATGTAGGAGGGACAAATCCCATCTAGGTCACTCACATTCCTCCACATGCATCGCAATATGTCTAATAACTAACTTTATAATCATCTTGTTACATATGACGTTTGATGGCATTTAAAACACACAACTCCTCATGTAGGAATCGTAGTGATTTCAGGTCAAAGAACCACATACACCATTATCACTATGAGAATCGCTTATGACACTCACGTAACGATCCACGTAGCGTTCTCATGGCGGGTCTGTCCAATACATCATTACTCTAATATGTATCCATGTATAGACTTGATATCTCATATCCATGACCCGTGAGATGTGGTCATCAGTCTTCGCACATACTAGTCTCAATGCATTATTGTTGTCATAATTAACAATAATACTTGACTAGGGACATTTAAGAATAGTATTTTATCCAATAGGATCTCACCATCAAGTCATCCACTTGATGTCCTATGGTATCAAACTTACTATTCTAAGGACTTTATTATGTCTATAAAAAAGAACACAATAAATGAAATGCCTCATATATCAAAAAATAGCATAATATAATGTATGTCAATACAAACAAAATGTATTGGCCACTAGGGCATACACCAACAATCTCCCACTTGCACTAAAGCCAATCAGGCATATATCTAATGCCTAAAGACCTAGTGTGACCCTCATGCTTCTGGCTGTGCAAAGAGGCTTCGTCGGTGGATCAAGCAATGTTATCATCTGTTGGTACTCTGCATATCTTCACATATCCTCTATCGATGATCTCTCGAATGAGATGGAAGCGCCTAAGTATATGTTTGGATCGGCCGGTGAGATCTAGGCTCCTTAGCTTGTGCAATGGCTCCATTATTATCACAATAGAGGTCCACCGGGTCCACAATGCTAGGAATAGTGCCAAGTTCGGTAATGAACTTCGATCTAAACGGCCTCCTTTCTTTGCATTGGAGGCGAAGCAATATACTCACCTACGTGGTAGAATCGGCGGCTGTCTCCTGCTTTGAACTCTTCCACTCACAAATTTCCCACCATTTAGGCAAAAAACATAACCCGATTGCGATCTGGAGTCGTCATTATCGGTTTGGAAGCTAGTATCAGTGTAACCTTTTACGACTAGCTCTTCCTCGCCTCCATATACTAAGAACGAATCCTTAGTCCTTCTTAAGTACTTAAGGATGTTCTTGATAGCAATCCAGGTGACTTTCACCGGGGATCGATCGGTACCTACTCGTCATGCTCAAAGCATACGAGATGTCCGTCGAGTACATAACATGGCATATATGATAGATCCAATTGCAGATGCATATGGAATCTTGCTCATGCGATCCCTCTCATCCTGGGTGGAAGGGGATTGAGCCTTAGATAAGCTTACACCATGTGACATAGGCAAGAGTCCTTTCTTGGATTCATGCATGTTAAATCGTCTTAACACTTTGTCTATGTATGTACTCTGACTAAGGCCAAGCAGTCTCGGTGATCTATCTCATAGATCCCGATACCTAATACATAGGTGGCTTCGCCCAAATCCTTCATAGAGAAGCGGTTCCCTAACCAAGTCTTTACTGATGTAGGGTAGGGATGTCATTTCCAATAAGTAGTATGTCATCAACATACAATACCGTAGAAAAGACAATAGTGCTCCTACTAACCTTCTTGTAGACACAAGATTCTTCTTCATTCTTGATGAAACCAAACTGTTTTATTGTATCATCAAAACGAAGATTCCAGCTTTCGGAAGCTTGCTTTAATCCATAAATAGATCGTTGCAACTTGCATACTTTTCTAGCATCCTCTGGGTGGCAAAACCCTCAGGTTGTGTCATGTACACATCTTCGAGAAGATTTCCATTAAGGAAAGCGTTTGACATCCATTTGCCGATTTCATAATCATGGTATCTTTGCAACAAGCAAGCAAGATCCGAACGGATTTAAGCATCGCAACCGGGGAAAAAGTTTCATCATAGTCTACACCATGAATTTGTTTGAAACCTTTAGCCACCAATCGCGCCTTAAAGGTATGCACATTACCATCCATGTCGGTTTTCTTCTTGAAAACCCACTTGCACCCAATGGGTTTTACCCCTTCGGTGGGTCAACCAAGGTCCATACCTGGTTGGCATACATGGAATTCATTTCGGATCTCATGGCCTCAAGCCATTTCTCGGTCTCCCGGGCCAATAATGGCTTCCTGGTAAGTCACGGGCTCATCTTGATCCATGAGCAATACGTCACCTTGTTGGGTCATGAGAAATCCATATCTCTCTGGTTGATGACGTATTCTGTTAGACCTACGCAGGTCTTGTGCCACTAGAGCAGGTTGCTGTTCCACAACATTTTGTGGAGGCTGCTCTATTTCCACCATTGGTTCGCTGCTACTCTGTGAACTTTGAATTTCTTCAAGTTCTACTTTCCTCCCACTGATTCCTTTGGAGATAAACTCCTTTTCTAGGAATATAGCAGTCCGTGCGACAAACACTTTGCCCTCGATAGGATTATAGAAATAGTATCCCTTGGTTTCCTTGGGATACCCCACAAAGAAGCATTTATCTGATTTAGGGCCAAGCTTATCAGAAACTTGACGTTTCACATAAGCTTCGCAACCCCAAATCTTCATGAAAGACATACTGGGCCGTCTCCCAGTCCATATCTCATATGGTGTCTGTTGAACCGTCTTAGATGGAACACGGTTAAGTGTGAAAGCTGCTGTTAACAGAGCATGTCCCCAGAAGGAGCCTGGAAGGTCTGCATGACTCATCATGGATCGGACCATGTCCAACAAAGTCCAGTTCCTCCTTTCAGAAACACCATTCCATTGTGGTGTTCCAAGAGGAGTGAGTTGAGATATTATCCCACACTCTTTCAGATGATCATCAAACTGTTGGCTTAAGTATTCACCTCCTCGATCTGATCAAAGGATTTTAATTCTTTTGCCAAGTTAGTTTTGTACTTCATTCTTGAACTCTTTGAACTTTTCAAAGGATTCTGATTTGTGCTTCATAAGATATACAAATCCATATCTATTGAAATCATCGGTAAATGTAATGAAGTATTGAAAACCACCTCTAGCGATGTGTTTAGTGGCCCACATACATCACTATGTATAAGGCCTAAAGATCACTAGCCCTTTCACCTTGTCCGATGAATGGGGCCTTTGTCATCTTCCCCAATAAACAAAATTCACATATCTCATATGATTCGAAATCAAATGAGTCCAAGAATCCATCTTTATGGAGTTTGGAGATGCGTTTCTCATTTATGTGGCCCAAACGACAATGCTAGAGAAAAGTTGGGTTGGATCGTTTGATTTAAACCTCTTTGTATTTATGTTATAAATGGGCGTTTCGAGATCAAGTACATAAAGTCCATTACTCAATTGTGCACTACCATAAAAATATCATTCATATAAATAGAACAATACTTGTCCTTTATTATAAAAGAAAAACCTTTCTTGTCCAAACAAGAAAGCAGAAATGATATTCCTACTAATAGCGAGGCACAAAATAGCGGTTCTCTAACTCTATTACAAGCCCAAGTGGGCGAGAGATAATAAATAAGTCCCTACGACTAATGCAAACTTTTGCTCCATTTCCAACTCGTAGGTCGACTTCGCCCTTCGTCAATGGTCTCTTTCTCTTTAGATCCTGCACATTTACACAAATGTGAGATCCACATCCAAGTATCTAATACCCACGATGCGAGTAGATAAATTGACTTCAATAACAAAAATACACGAAGTGGAAGTCTCACTTCCTTCTTCTTTGAGCTCCTCCAGGGAACTTGGCACAGTTCCTCTTCCAATGTCCTGGTCGACCGCAATGGAAGCATGTACCTTCCTTAGCCACTCCACCCACTTTTTTCAAGCTAGAAGTGCTAGGCTTGGACTTGTCCTTGCCCTTGCCCTTCCAGTTGTCCTTGGGCTTTTTCTGCTTTGTTTCTTGCCCTTATTCTTTTGGACCATCATTATGGCCTTCCCTTTACCTTTGTTGATGTTACGCTCGGCGGCTTCTCAACATACCTAACGACTCTGGTAGTGATTTGTCAATCTCATTCATGTTGTAGTTCATGACAAATTGGTGAAATTTTCCGACAACGATTGCGGGACTAAGTCGGTGGCCAACTCTTGGCCCAAAGGAAAACCCAGTCTCTCTAGGTTTTCAATGTACCCAATCATCTTGAGTACATGAGCACCAACGGGGCTTCCTTCTACCGGCTTGCAGACTTTGAAACAAGTGCTTTAGAGACCTCGAATCTCTCATGCACGGCACTGCTCTTGATAGAGCTTCTTAAAGTGTACGATCATATCGTATGCATCCATGTTCTCATGTTGCTTTTGGAGCTCGAGTTCATGGTGGCCGGCATTAGACATCCAATGTCCAAAGCATCATCTTGATGCTTCTTATAAGCATCTCTTTCGGTTCTAGGGGCATTAGCGGCGTGGCTCGGGAATAGGTTGTTCCAAAACATACAACTTTTTCTCTTGCTTGAGGACAATCCTCAAATTCTGTACATGGATCTAGAAAATTTGTTCCGGACAACTTGTCCTTCTCAAGGACGGATCGTAATGATAAAGTACCGATGTGTTTGTTGCCATGGTTATCTATTAACAGAAACATGCAAAAAATATAAGTATCATGCCATAAACATATTTAATGAGGTCTTTTAATTAAATATGTCTCCCACTATTTTATTCAAGTCAATGACCCTCAGCATTGACTCGAAAAATCCCATCGTAAGATTTTCTAGTAGGCCAAGATCCATATTTCACCTAGTTTTGAGTCAGCTTTGGCTGATCACCCAAAATTCAGTTATTTAGGTAGGAAACACTTTCCAATTACATCACATGTAATTCTTGGATAGTTGGGTGAATAACACTTATTCAAGTCCATCTAATGGACCAAAGCCCAACTTCATGCCTCTAAGCCTTCAATCCTATTGAAATGGCCTAGTTAAGTCAGACCCAATGGTTGGCATTTGGATATTACTCTTATCCCATCACATCTTACTAATATAGATAAAGGCACCCTGCTTTGGCAGACCTACACTTAATCGATATTAGTCTTGATGAGTGCCACGCATTGGAAGGCATCACATAATGACTTAATATTTTCTTTGAGGGAATTTTATTATTAGATCTCACCATTTATTAAACTTGTTTAACATACCATAAACATCATCCATGCATCTCATACATATAATGCATATAATAAATGTGACATGGTTATGGCCTCTAAGAGATTAGCATTAAAAAATGCCAGCTTCACCAAGCGTCTCCCACCAACGTCCTCACTTGATGCCATCTCCTTGTCTCCACATGATGATTACATTATAGAAACCTCTTTTACATTCGAGGGGAGTTAGATGAGAAGAGAATGTACAATCAGAATGTAGAGAGAAAGGCATGACACGCAGGTCGTATTTAAAATAACCAAAATAGCATAAAATAAAGACTAAGGCCATAACCATGCACCATGCATCTCTAAGAATACATAAACACAAAGAAATAACACATTATTATTTTGTGAATTATAAAAACAAAGATTTGAATATCGCGCTTTCGAATATCACACACCACGTAAGGGGGTTCGGGGCAACGCCCCGACGGGGGTCCCTTGCGGGGTGCAGGTCAGCGGGCGGGGGTCAAAGGGAGGCCGCCCCTTGCGGGGTGCGGGGCAGCGCCCCGGCCCAAATTTTTTCACTCATATATCACCACTGGTTTCTTGGAGAAAAATTCGAGTTGGACCCCTTCTGCCTCCATGACGGCTAGGGTAACAACATTTGAACCCTAAGGCCCGCAAAACACATGAACGCTTCATGTGCCGCAAGGGTAACTCACAGCCGCCATCACCTATCCAGAAACAGGGTTTCGAGAATTCGTGAAGACATGAACACTTCATGTCACGAGGAAGCTTCATAGCCGTCGCAAAAAGGAAATAAGGTTTCCAAAACCTTGTGTCCGGCTTCTTTGTGTATATCGCATTCATACAGAAAAATGCAGAAACAGAAAGCATTCAAAATCATTTTCACAGAATCATACATATCACATATATAGATATCAGAAAAACGTAAAAATAGAAAGCATTCAAAATCGTTTTTCGCAGAATCATACATATCACATATATAGATATCAGAAAAACGCAAAAATAGAAAGCATTCAAAATCGTTTTTCGCAGAATCATACATATCACATATATAGATATCAGAAAAATGAAAAACAGAAAGCATTCAAAACCGTTTTCGCAAAATTATATGAACATCTTCATGGTTTCAAAAACATCAACATGTTTCGTAAACAACAAATAAAACAGAACACGGTTTCATACATCATTATTTCGATTTCAGAAATAACATATAAAGATCATATCTTTTATGAAAGGAAAGCAACGAATCATGTTATCGCATATAACAAGAAAAGCAGAAAAATCGAATCATAGTTTCGCAAGTGGCTCTGATACCACTGTTGGGAATTGCGGATCAAAAATCTCGCAGCGAAAAAATAGGATTCCCACACAGGATCCATGCGAAAAGTCCATAATCTGAGTTTTTTAAAATTTACCTCTTGAAGCGTGATAAACACAAGCGAGGTGAATCACCAACACTGTAATAGCGACGATGTTTCTGCGGTATCCACACGAACAGGACTTGCAAAAGGAGTCACGCCTCTGTTTCGCGGTGCTAGTGCGAATAGAAGAGAAGAACCTTTCACTTGTCTCTCACTCACTTTCTTAGGTGCGGCTAGGGTTGTGATGTAACATCTATAGCAGCCCCATTAACAAGATACTATTTATAATAGTGGTGCCTTAAGTGAGTGTGAGCGTGTAGCAAAGGTAAGCTATGCAACCCTAAAACCCATCTGTCATGAGTTAGGCCCACAATTGAATCCGAGTCCAACTTGGATCCTTATTGCTCCAATTTAGTCTGTTCTAAGTGTGTGCGACCTGCAGGTTCTCATGACGTTGGTAGTAATATTAAAATCTCATTTTAATATTACAAACAGTGAGCGGTATCTAGCAACACATCACTTTACCCAAGTAATGAGAATGTCAGTGATTTGACATAACCTATCCGTGATCAATGTTTCCGTGTAGTTTAGTCCATTTGTCCAGATATCCAGATTGAACACAAGGCATGGAACGTTTCACCCTTGTTTAATTCAATCTTCAGTTTCCTGATTCCCGAGTAGACATAGTAAAAACAAATGAGATCAATATCTCATATTGACTCATTTGAGCATGGCCATGCATTTCATAGTCTCACTCAATCAGGGGGCCCGAAGATATCACTCCTGTTATGTAGGAGGGACAAATCCCATCTAGGTCACTCACATTCCTCCACATGCATCGCAATATGTCTAATAACCAACTTTATAATCATCTTGTTACATATGACGTTTGATGGCATTTAAAACACACAACTCCTTATGTAGGAATCGTAGTGATTTCAAGTCAAAGAACCACATACACCATTATCACTATGAGAATCGCTTATGACACTCACGTAACGATCCACGTAGCGTTCTCATGGCGGGTCTGTCCAATACATCATTACTCTAATATGTATCCATGTGTAGACTTGATATCTCATATCCATGACCCGTGAGATGTGGTCATCAATCTTCGCACATACTAGTCTCAATGCATTATTGTTGTCCTAATTAACAATAATACTTGACTAGGGACATTTAAGAATAGTATTTTATCCAATAGGATCTCACCATCAAGTCATCCACTTGATGTCCTATGGTATCAAACTTACTATTCTAAGGACTTTATTATGTCTATAAAAAAGAACACAATAAATGAAATGCCTCATATATCAAAAATAGCATAATATAATGTATGTCAATACAAACAAAATGTATTGGCCACTAGGGCATACACCAACAGGATATCCATAAGCATGATAGTTCCCCATTGATAGAAAGGCTAGAGTATGGAAATCGTGGATAGTTCTTCTGGCGGGGCATGATAGTGGTCGGAATATCGCTGGCATTTGTCACATACCTGGACATACGCAAGAGAGTCTGCTTCTATTATCAGCCAGTAATAGCCTGCCCTGAGTGCCTTTAACGCTAGGGCCTTGGCTCCTAGGTGGCGTCCATAGCTTCCTTCGTAAACCTTGGCTAGTACATATTTAGTTTCTTTTGGTGTAATGCATTTGGGGAGAGGTAAAGAAAATCCACGCCGGTATAGCTGTCCGTCGTAGATGGTATACCTGATCGCGACTTTCTTTAACTTAGAAGCTTCCTTCGGGTCCTCTGGGAGGCTTCCAGACTGTAAATATTCCATCAATGGCGTAATCCAGTTATGCTATTGTCTGTCGACCTGGAAGATAGTCATGTCAGCAACTGAGGGTTGTAAGAGGGTCTTCTAGATTACTGAATGGTTATTGCCCGGGTTCTTGGTGTTGGCTAACTTGGATAAGAGGTCGGCCCTAGAGTTGTGCTCTCTTGGTATATGCTCTACCTGTATCGACTGGAAATTCGTGAGGAGTTCCTGTACTCTTGCCAGGTATTTCTGTAGGAGGAGCTCCTTGGCTTGATAGTCACCCCAGATTTGGGAGGTCATGAGCTGGAAGTCGCTACAAAGCCTAATTTTGGTGGCCCCCAAGTCTCTGGCCATTGCCAGTCCGGCAATGCATGCCTCATATTCCGCCTGATTATTTGAGGTGGGAAATTTGAACCTAAGAGAGTTTTCAACGGTAACTTCCTCTGGGTTCTCTAGGATTATCCCGGTGCCATTTCCCTTTGGGTTTGAAGACCTATCAATGAACACAATCCACTCTGTTTCCCCAGTGTCACTGGTTTCTAAAGTGAGTTTGGCTAGGAAGTCCGAGATTACTTGTGCTTTAATGGCTACTGTGGGTTCGTAGGCAATCCCAAAGTCGAAAAGTTCAATGGAATAGCCAATTATCCTCCTAGCTAAGTCTAGTTTGTGCAATATCTGTCGGATAGGCTGATTTTTCTTTTCTATAACTGGATGACACTAAAATACTATCCTAACCTTCTGGCCGTGACGATGAGTGCAAATGCAACATTCTTAATTTTTTGATATTGGAGCTTGGGGTCTTGTAACACCTTACTCACAAAATAAATCAGCTTCTGACCCTCGATGGTTTCTTTGATAAGTACCGAGCTCACGGCCTCCTCGTGGACGAAGAGGTACATGTATAACGTTTCACCCAACTCCGGTCTTGTGAGGATGGGAGGGGATGAGAGAATGTTCTTTAAAGACGTGAAAGCGTCCTCACATTCCTGCGTCCATCGGAGATAGTATAGTGCAGTAAGAAGCGTTATGTGAGGTCTTCCCATCCTTTAATTTTCGTTCGTAAAGTAACGAACCATCGGAAAGCGTCCTTCTTCAAAAAGAGAGGGAAAGCGTGGCACAGCAATTTCGGGGTGTACCCGTAAAGCTGCATGGATTGAGTGTAAGCATCCAAATGTTTCTGCGGATCCATGGTCCCGTCATAAGGCTCCAAGTTACTTGGGGGTTTGAAGTTTCTTGGGACCCTATACGTCATTAGAGTGTCTGAGTATTGCTGCTAGCGGCCGGGGGCTGGGTCATTGTTTCCAATGATCCCGATGCCGACTTACTGTGCTTCTCGATTGTTATGAACTGCATTTCACTCTCCATCATTATTGTCAGAGCGCACAGATCTTTCTAAATTCTTCAAGCGACAACATTGTTCCTCCAACTGACGCCGTTGGTAGTCTATCAATGCACTATGTTGACGTAACAGTTCTCGAAGATCTTTCCTTGCCATTGGGTGGCGCGTTGTCCTCATAATAAGATACATGATTAGTATCAATATTCGAGATTCCCAAGCTGGCGTGCACTGGGATCATCATTCCTTGGTTCGCTTTTTCTATCCACCAGTGGGAGGAAAGACAAGCCTATCCAAAACGGAGGCCCTTCGTGAGGGGCGGGGCTTTTAGCCGATGCCAAGGTTTCTTGCCCTTCGTTGAGAGTCTCTACGCGAACAGACCTACTTCTAGCGGCGGAGGTTTCTGGTGGTGCAACAGAATGAGGGTCGGCTGAGTTGTTGGGCCCTGTCTTTAGGCAAGGGCAGCATGTGCAACACTTCCTCTCGTTTGGTTTTGTCTTGTGCTCACCATAATTGATGTGTGAATGGAAGTTTATCGGGATTCCCACAAACGGCGCTAATGTTCTGAAGTGGATTCAGATAGTATATGAGATAGGCACGTATGTGGTGGTTTCCTCCTTGCGCAGCCGCTGCCAAGCGGGTTGATCAAAAATAGGGGTGGTACCTGCAAAAGGACTCCAACGCTCAAGTCAGACCTTGCACCAGTAGCGTTTTTTGCTATATTATAAAAGATACCTCATTAGGTTAACTTAGCCTAGAATTTATGGAGCACGATTAGAATCGTGATATTAAGTGTAGATATTCAGCAATGCGAACATTACGATTATCCATTATTAGGGGCAGTTAAGGAGCCTATAATCTTGTAAGATCTTAATTGGCAGTTATGAGAATCTGCGCTGATTCAGTGATCCTCGTCATATGCCCCAATGCCGCAGTCCGAGGTCTTATAGACCCTTCCAGGGTGTTAATGGCAGAGTCCGGTGGAATGTGTGCCGAGTTGATCATTCTGAATAGGATCCCAGACTACGGTCCAGAACAATTATAATCAAAATGCTTATAATTTTTAATACGTCTGTATAAACAAAAAAAAAGTTAAATTATAATTAATTTTATTCATTTTACCTAAACATCTCAAAATCAACTTAAAAAGTGTTATGAAAAAATTTTATCTTTCTACGCCGTGAGTTGGTACAATCGTGACAGTGGTTTCTGGTCATTTCTAAGATACACCCTCCAAAGGAGGGTGTATTATACACCTCATAATCTAAGCCATTGATTTATTCATAAAACAAATCAATGGCTTAGATCAATTATAGGAAACCTACTAAGCAACCTGCTAAGCAGGTTTCCTTTTTAAAGATTTTTTTTAGTTTTATATTTTTTTTACATATTACCACCACCATTGTCATCGATTACACTGTTGTTTGTCGACTACAATCGGTCACTTCTAATTTTTTAAATTGTATAATTATATAAATATTATCGCTTAAAATTTATAATATTTTTCAAAAACACAGTTATAATTTTAGGAAACCAGGTCACCTACAATTTTTTTAAGTTGTATAAGCGTATAAATATTATCGATTAAAATTTATAAAATTTTTTAATAGTAATAGTTTTAGAAAAAAATTTCAATATGCTTGCTTTATTCATAAAAAAAAATATAAAAAAGCCATTAATATAATTTTAACTAATATTATTTACAGAATCGTATAAATAATAACATTTAAAATAATATTAGTCAAAACTGTACTAATGTACAGTTATTTATGTATACATACTAGTAAACAGTAACACTAGCGGTGGTGAATAGTAATTTTTTGGTGTGCATAGTATTTTTTCTGACGTGAACAATATTTTTTTTGACGTAAATAATATTTTTCTAGTGTGAACAATAATTTTTTTGATGTGAACAATATTTTTTTCAGCATAAATAATATTTTTTTACATGAATAATACCTCTAACATAAACAATACATGCTCTAAAAAAGAAAAAAAGAAACAACTTGCCAAAAAAAAACTATTATAACAGATAAATATTAACGATATATGATACACCTAAAATAAGGAAGGTACATAGTAGCACCCGTGGTTTCTTTTCTTTCCCATCCAACATCGTACTAAAATTTAAGGAAGAATGCCGCGTCTTTTGGATTACAGAAGCAGTGACGACAAAAATTTTTTTTATATATTTTTCATATAACTTTTATTTGAAAAATTAAATTATGCTTGATTTTGATTATTTTATAATAAAAAAAATTATTGAACATTTTGATTATTTTAAACACAAATTTTCAAAAAGAAACTGTCTGCTGCTTACAAAGAGTAATACGAATGTACACATAATATGAATAGTAACATGATAAAAAATAATATAATAAATATGTAAATTATTAAATTAATAACTAAATTAAAATTTTAGTCTTTATAATTTTTATTTATTTTTAATTTAAATTTTATAATTTTTTTAGTTTTTATACTTATAAATATTTTTAAAATAATTCTTATCTTCAATTTTTATTACAATACCATTAATTTAGTTATTATTAAATATTTTATAGAGATAAAAAAAACATTTAAAGGAATACTTATTTTATAAATGAATGCTTATTAAAAAAATAACACTTATAAGAATATTTATTAGACATTTTATAAGAAAATGAGCATATAAAAAATACTTACTAAACAAAAAAATATTTACTAAGTTAGTTAATTGACAGTTATGACAATATTATAACAAAAATTAATGATAAAGATTATTTTTAAATCATTTATAAGTGTAATAATTGATTTGAAAAGAAAAAAGTATAAGAATTAAATTAAAAATAAATAAAAATTATATGGACAAAATTTTAATTTAACCTAAATTAATTTAGGTAGAAAACTTTGATATGATCATATATATATATATATATTAGAAAAATCTCTACCTAATAGGTAAGAAACTAATTTCTCATGGTATGGTTAAATACTTAAGCAGAAATTCCTACTAACGATGTTATTTTCATATATATAAATTTCGAGATCGAATCTTGAACTATATGTGTAAGAGACTTAAACTCCTTCTACTTATACCAATACATATTGATAAATTCTAAAATAAGTATAATTATGTCAAAATTTAGTTAAAAATAATAACACACATATAATATGAATTTAATTAAAAAATTTGAATACAAAAGCTAATATTAAATAACTAAAATAGATTTTTAAAATAAAATTAAGAGAAAATAATATGCAGTCCCTTGAACTTTAACATTTTTATAAATTATCATCACGAACTTTAAAATACTTTCAATTAGTTTCTAAACTTTAATTAATATTTGAATAAATCTTTTTATTTAATTTAAATATATTAATTTATTAATAATAATATTGTGTAATAACATCTTATCTATATTTGTAAGAAATAAAATATATTTAAAATTAAATTTTAATAAATAAATTAATAAATAATTCTTAATTAATATGAATATAAATAAAATGATACAATCGATATTATCGTTAATGAATTAATATATTCAAATTAAACATAAAAATATATTAATACATTATTTAAAATTTAAAATTTAATTAAAAAATTTTAAAATTGGCGGTGATATAAATTAATAGAAAATGCATTTGTTGCAAAAAGCCTTGGCCCTTGTTCGTTCACATTAGCTTTGACTTGTCTTCTTACTACTATTTTTAGTTTCTCTCTCCTTCTGTGTAAGATGCTGATCACCTCATCATCTCATCGTTTCTAAAAGTCAAGCAGGCGTCACTGGGTCAACAAGAACAACACGCTTGGCTTCTCTTCTCTTCTCATTTTCTGCAAACATCTATGTTTGTTGTTTCCTTTGTATAGAACAAACTCGTTTCATGGGCTGGTCATAGACACCGCCATGGACAAACCCAATAGTTTTCTTCACAGTCTTATGAAACACTTCAAATTCGGTTCCAGTAGAGGTAATCCAACAAACCCCAAAAAAAACTTTTTATCTGAGTTTTATTTTCTTGTTGATGAGTTGTCTGATTATATTAGGGTTCTGTTCTTGTCTTCTGTTTCTGCTCTGTTGTGTTTGATCAGAGCAAAACAATGAAGCTGACTTACAGAGAATGGCTGCACAGGAGCAGAAGATGTTTGCCTATGAAACCTTAGTTGCTGCCACCAAGAATTTCCATGCTATTCATAAGCTTGGTGAGGGAGGTTTTGGACCGGTCTACAAGGTAAAATCAATCAGCAATTTTGTTAATTTGTTTATCTTTGGTTGCTAGGAAAAGTGGCAGGAAAAAAATTGAGAAAGCTTTCAATTCAATTGGTTAAAGTACATGTTTTCTGAGAATGAATTCAGACACAGCCTTTAGGATTTTGGAATTTTGAAAGTTGGTAAGCTAAAAATACACTAAGAGAGCAAGTGTACTTTATCGTCAAGTAATATAAAATTTGAGTTCCAGTTATCGATCATACGAGGAATAATTAGTAATTACTAGATTCATAAAATCCTTTGTTATCTAGACAATTGAAAGACAATCAAAAGTGTATGAATAAATTTAAGATAAAATAAAAATAACAAATAAATAAAAATAATGAGCAATCAAACTGAGAATAGATAATCAATGAAAGAGAGACTAGGGTGTAAGGTTTACTTGAATCCAATTATTTAGATTTTCTTTCTTTTATGATGTAAGGTAATTCTTTTACCAATATTCTCTTATTTGCTATTGAATCCCAATGGTCATGGATGAAACAATATTCTATTCCTAAATTAAATCACCTATTTGGTCATTTAATTGAATTAATTAAGAATGTATGAAGTTTCAATTCAAGAGATGAATTAACATACCTGTCAATTTCATTAGTAGGAAAAATTGATGTTTGGTCATTCATCAATCTAATTCTAGGCTTATCATATAGATCCACTCATTGAATGCGGATGATCATCGGTCAAACAATGAATTAGCACATGCCAAAAGTGATCAAGTTATGACAAGAATGTAAGCAATATGATAAACCCTAAAGAAATTACCTTAATCAAATTAGAAATCAAATCCAAGTAATTAAGGAAACAAGATCCCCCATAGCCCTAGCTATGAGTTTAACTACTCATATTCAATAAAAATAAACTCATATCAGAATATAAATTCATAGAAAGAAAACTCAAAGAAAAAGGGAAACTGAAAAGAAAGAGAAATCAAAACTCCTTTAATGGAAATTATGATCTCTAAGTCTTCAAGAATCGATTCCTCCTTCAAGCCGTCCTCCAAGGTCTACTGTCGCAAAACAACTCTATCAGGATTAGGAATTTTCTGTGTAATGTGCTCAATGTCTTAAATTTGGCGTAACTTTCCCATTTTATTGAAATTCACGTCTGCTGTTACGCACTCAGCACCTACGCGCTCATTTCTGAGCGCTCAAGCGCTCAGTTACTTAAATCAGAATGCGCACTACTCTTCTTGCGCGCTCAAGCATTTCCCACCTAGCGCTCAGGCGCTGAGACACTAAATCACCGCTGCTACATACGCTTTGGGCGCTCAGGGGCTCAAATACCAGCGCTCAAGCGCTAGTTACTATTACAAAATTCTTCTTTTTTTTGCTCCTCAGAACGTCCAGTCTTCTCCAAGTGTAATTACCTGACAAAAACACATAAAACACTTAATAAAAACACAAACAAACAAAACTAAAATATATCAAAACTTACAAACAAAATTTAATAAAAATAAATAAAAATAATATGAAAAACTAAGTAATTGAACCTTAAAAATATGACATGTTGACGGTTCATCAACTCCGCCACACTTGAGTTTTGCTTGTCCTCAAGCAAAGAATAGGAATCAACAACAAGATTAAACTCAACATCAAGAAATATGAATCAAAAGAAAATTCCACAATTAAAGTAAATTCGAGTTCAACAAGCAAATCCAATCAAGCAAGATCATTTAACACTTAAACCATTAGAGGCTTGAGTCTAGCTTTCAACTGTTCTCTTCATCAAACATTTGAGATCACTCATCTTTCCATCGCTCAAGCGTTTAAAGGACAAAGAGATCACTCAAATTTATCATAAAAAATGCAATACCATAGGCTTACTTATCAATCCCATCTCTACTTCTAAGTTCACATACAACACAAGAATCAAAATGACTTTCTTTTGGTTGTAACGAGCCCAAGAGTATAAAGAAAGGTAGGAAAAAGATAAATAAGGGTAAAGAATGCTCATAGATAAATTAATACAAAGCAGAATCAGGTTGAAAAGATGACAGATAGAGCATAATGCACAAAGATATAACAAATTCTCACTTTTAATCCAATATTCTCATTATTCTTCACCAACAATTATTTTCTTTCTTTTTTTTCTTTTTTCTTTTTTTTCTTTTCCTTTTTGTTCTTTTTTTTTTCATTTTTTAACTCTTGAAAACAATAACAACATTTTATGACTTCTCAATTAACACATTAATTACTCCAAATAATTCAACCTGATTATTCAATTCGGTATTCAAAGAAATCAATTTCAAGCTCAGATGGGGCAACTAAGGGGTTATTTAATCAATGTAACTCTAGAAGTCAAGAAAGAATTAAGCTTAATTGCCTTAATCATATTCAAGTATGTATGTAAATCATTAAAGCCTCAACAAGATATCAAAACAAGTTTCAGTGCACATCAATCAAGAGAAAACTCACTCCAGAAGAAAAATAGGATTTTATTTTTGAAAAATTCAATCATTAAGGCTCAAAACTCACTTTCTGGCTAAGTTGATAAAGAGAACAAAAACAAGTAGTCATGGCTAAACTCCAAATAAGATGCTAAATTTCACTTTACTTCATTGAAAAAGATTGCTTCACACATTATCACCTCATGATCAATGGAATCCCTTTTAAAACATATCTCTATCAGCTCAGAATAAATCAAGACATAAACACACAATTCTAGCTTAATTACCAACATTACTCAAGTGCTTCAACAATTTTTTTTTGTACAAAAAATGTAAAAGTACCCCCTACACTTAAGATAAACATTGTCTTCAATGTGAAAAAAAAAGAAATAAAAGGGGTAAAGAAAAGAACAACACAACCTGATAAATAGTGACACAATGTCAAGCAAAGGAGAAGCACAAGAGTCAGTAGCAGACAGAATTTAAAAAATAAAATCCCACAAATATGAGTAGCATTTACAAAAAATAACAAAAATAATTAAAATAAAATAAAAAAAGAAAAAACACAGGTTGCCTCCGGTAAAGCACTTGTTTAACGTCATTAGCTCGATGTTGCCTTTTCAGATAAATCAAGGTGGCTTAAAGTAAGAAAAATAGGAGGACGCCTTCTTCCTTTCAAAACAAGGCCTCTTTCCTTCATCAATGACCTTGGAGTTGTTTCCATCAACATTCTGAACTTGACAAGAGTTTGATTGTCCCAATTGTGCCTTGACTCTGCTAGGCCATGGTGATCGCACTCGATCAACAGATGAATGACCAATTTGTGAAGAAGTAGGGAATATAGGAGGACCTTTATCTGTTTCAGTAGCTTGACTTTCCAAAAGATCAACATCAACATTGTATGATGGCGGAGGGTCCTTGATAGCTAAGGTTTTTTGCTTCTTAGCTTGAACAAAACTAATAGGGGCATGGAGATTTGACATTGGGAAAGATTTAGCCTCCCTAAAGACATTGACGGTCACATAATCTCTATCTACTCTCAAAATGAGCTCACCCAGAGGTACATCAATCACAGCTCCAGAAGTGGCTAAAAATGGTCTTCTAAGAGTGAGAGGAATATCAACATCCTCTTCCATATCAAGCACCACAAAATCAACTGGGAATATGAATTTGTCCACCTTCACCAAAACATCCTCCACCACATCGTGCAGGTAAGTGATGGATCTATCATCCAACTGGAGTGAAATGTTGGTGAGCTTCAGTTCCTGCATTCTCAATTCTTAAACATAGAGAAAGGCATCAAATTAATACTAGTACCCAAATCACATAATGCCTTATCAAAATAAGAGTTACCAATAGTGCAAAGAATAGTAAAACTCTCTGGATTTTTTAATTTCGGGGGTAACTTCTTCAAAAGAATGACATAACACTCCTCATTAAGACATACCGTCTCAAACTCCTCAAGCTTGCGTTTCTTTGTAAGTATTTCTTTCAAAAATTTTGTATACTTGGGCATTTGAGAGATGGCTTCAACGAATGGAATATTAATTTGCAACTTCTTAAATATCTCCAAGAATTTGGCAAATTGTTGATCTAGCTGATTGTTCTTGAGCCTCTGAGGAAATGAGATCTTGGCATATGATGATGGTTCATCAACTACACTATGCTCACGATCCTTCTTCGCTCTTTGCCACTTTGGTACTTTCTTCTCAGCCTCCTCTTCTTTACTGACATCTTGAATTGAGACATCTTCAGTAAGGATATCATTTTTCTTGGCCTCAATTCTTGATGAGCTAGGTGCTTCAGTAGCCTTCTCATCTGCATGCACTGACTGAACAAGAGTATCTCTAGGCTCTGATATTTCCTTCTTCTGGGAGAACTCCCCAAGTACCTTACCACTTCTTAGGGTAATTGTAAGGACCTGTTCCTTTGGATTAATCTCAGTAGTGCTAGGCAATGTCCCTGGTGCCCACGTTGTCATCAATATGCCCAACTGACTAATTTGAGTCTCCATATTCTTCATTTTGGCATCAGAATTCTGCATGTACTTCATGATCAGATCTTCAATACTTGGCTTCTCTGCAGGTGCTTGGAAACCAGGAGGTGGTGGTGGAACTCTTTGCTGATAGCCCTGTTGATTTTCTCATTTGAAATTAGGATGGTCCCTCCAACCAGGATTATACGTATTTGAATACGGATTGTACTGCTGCCAGTTAGAATTACCAACAAAATAAACTCCTTCAGGCTCGAGAGCAAAAGGACTACCAACTTGATAATTTACACTTGTATGACCATGTCCTCCACATGATTCACAAATGATAGGTGAAAATGTACTATTTGTCACCATCAGAGTCTCAACCTTCTTTGTCAAAGCTTCCAATTGACTCAGAATAGCAGTAGAGGAATCAACAGCTTGTATACCTGCTTGTTTCTTAGGAGCCTGGCGGTCATTCTGCCACTGATAATTGTTCAGCGCCATCTCTTCAATCAATGCTTAGCTCTCAGTCGGTGTTTTCCTTCATATTGTACCTCCCGCAGCAGCATCAATGAGTGAACGATTTATAGGCGACAAACCATTGTAAAAAAGTCTGAACCTGCTGCTATACGGGAAATCCATGATGTGGACATCTCCTCAACAACTCTTGAAAGTGCTCCCAAGCTTCATAAAGAGTGTCCATTTCAAACTACACAAAAGAAGATATATCATTCCTTATCTTAGCAGATTTAGAAGGAGGAAAATACTTAGCCAGAAACTGTTGTGTCAATTGATCCCATGTAGTGATGGAACCCCTCAGTAGTGACGTTAATCATTGGCTTGCTCTATCCCTAAGAGAGAAAGGAAAGAGTCGCAATCGGATTGCATCATTTGTTACCCCATTATATTTGATAGTATTACACAACTGCAAGAACCTGGCCAAAAGCTGATTTGGATCATCCAAAGGTAATCCACCAAACTGAACTGAATTCTGAAACATGGAGATTAATGCTGGTTTAATCTCGAAATTATTAGCCGCCACAGCTGGTCTTATAATACTTCTTCCATACCTTTCAGCAGTGGGCATAGAGTACTCAAACATAGTTCGTTCTGCTGGGATAGCTCTTTCTTCACGATTCGCCTCAACAACTGGTTGCCTCTCCATCATGTTTATGTCTTCTGTCACAGCTGTAATAAAAGACTATTTCCTTAACCTGCGAGCTGTTTTCTCAATTTCTGGATCAAATGCCAAATCAAGAAACTGAGATCGAATGAACATAAACAAGAAATATGAAGTGTAAAATAAAATAAAATAAAATAAGAAATAAAATAAAAAGGCATCTAAATTAACTAGAGTTTTTCGCTTCTAATATTATTAACTTACTTCCCGGTAATGATGCCAAAAACTTGGTACGCGTAAAATACACTAAGAGTAAATGCACTCTATCGCCAAGTAATATAGGACTTGAGTCCCAGTTATCGATTCCACGAGGAATAATTGGTAATTACTAGATTTATAAAATCCTTTGTTATCCAGACAATAGAAAGACAATCGAAAGTGTATGAATAAATTCAAGATAAAATAAAAATAACAAATAAAGAAAAACAATGAGCAATCAAATTGAGAATAGATAATCAATGAAAGAGAGACTAGGGCACAAGGTTCACTTGAATCCATTTATTTAGATTTTCTTTCTTTTATGATGTAAGGTAATTCTTTTACCAATATTATCTTATTTGCTATTGAATCCCAATGGTCATGGTTGAAATAATATTCTATTCCTAAATTAAATTACCTATTTGGTCATTTAATTGAATTAATTAGGAATGCATTAAACTTCAATTCAAGAGATGAATTAACATACCTATCAATTCTATTGGTAGAAAAAATTGATATTTGGTCATTCACCAATCTAATACTAGAATTACCATATAAATCCACTCATTGAATGTAGATGGTCACCGGTCAAATAATGAATTAACACACGCCAAAAGTGATCAAGTTATGACAAGAATGCAAGCAATATGATAAACCCTAAAGAAAATACCTTAATCAAATTAGAAATCAAACCCAAATAATTAAGGAAACAAGATCCCCCATAACCCTAGCTATGAGTTTATCTACTCATATTTAATAAAAACAAACTGATATCAAAATACAAATTCATAGAAAGAAAACCCAAAGAAAAATGAAAACTAAAAAGAAAGAGAAATCAAAACCCCTTTAATGGAGATTATGATCTCTAAGTCTTCAAGAATCGATTCTTCCTTTAATCTGTCCTCCAAGGTCTGCTGTCGCAAAACAACTCTATCAGAATTAGGAATTTTCTGTGTAATGTGCTCAATGTCTTGAATTTGGTGTAACTTTCTCATTTTATTGAAATTCACATCTGCTGTTACGCACTCAGCGCCTAGGCGCTCATTTCTGAGTGTTCAAGCGATCAGTCACTTAAACCAGAACGCGCACTGCTCCTCTTGCGCGCTCAAGCGCTCCCCACCCAGCGCTTAGGCGCTGGTACACTAAATCACCGATGTTGCATACGCTTTGGGCGCTCAGGCGCTCCAACACCAGCGCTCAAGCGCTGGTCACTATTGCAAAATTCTTCTTTTTCTTGCTCCTCTGAACGTCCAGTCTTCTCCAAGTGTAATTACCTGACAAAAACACACAAAACACTTAATAAAAACACAAACAAGCAATAGTAAAATATACCAAAAATTACGAACAAAATTTAATAAAAATAAATAAAAAGAATATGAAAACCTAAAGAATTAAACCTTAAAAATATAACATGTTGACGGTTCATCAAAAGTTCTCTCTTCCAAATCAATGGTTGGATTCAATAATAAAAGGACTTTTAATTCCTAGAACTTGATTACTTTTCTGGTATTTGTTTTCCCCTCTTGGAGGAAGTTCCACAAAAATAAAAATGGATCCTTTTTTTGGTTTTACTTGGTAAACCGAAAACCTTAGACCTAAAACCTGTTCTAACTTCTAATTTGTGGGATTTGTTTTTTGGTTTGCACCTTTTTTAACTTACAGGGGAAGCTGAGTGATGGGAGAGAGATTGCAGTGAAGAAGTTATCACACACCTCAAATCAAGGGAAGAAAGAGTTCATGAATGAGGCCAAGTTGTTGGCTCGTGTGCAGCACCGGAATGTGGTGAATTTGTTGGGGTATTGTGTTCATGGCACAGAGAAGCTACTTGTTTATGAGTATGTGCCTCATGAGAGCCTTGACAAGCTTCTATTCAGTAAGTGCTTCTGTGCCAATCCTTATTTTTTTTTCAATAAAATCACAGATGAATGAAAGCCATTCACATTTTTGAAGAGGTTCCTTCAAATTAGGATTGTTTTTAAAAATTGCTTTTTGTCTGTTAAGCACAGAATTTAAATAAAAAGATTTAGCCTGCAGGTATTTTAATTAAATAAATTTATTTAGTAGTCTCAATTAAGATAATTATTGAGTCTAAAATTTTTGCCATCAAGGATGTGAATTAGTTTTCCCTTCAACCCAAACTTCATTTGGTCCTGCTGACTACGGAATATGGAGTTTCCATATGTGCCCTTTCCTTGTGATGACAATCTTCTATGGTCTAACCAATTCTTCTTTTCTTCCCCTCTATCCTTAGGCAGTTTTTTTATTGCAGAAATTCTGGGTTTTTTCAATTCCAAGTTTATCATCTCTGCCAACGCTGTGGACCGCTAGCCATCCATCTTAACCTTTCTTCAAATCTAAAATTATTTTTTTTGTGCTCAACCTCTGAAAGAGACTGCAGTTAAGACCTTGACTTTTTCACACATAAAATTATTCCTTAATTGGATCCATTAGATGCCTTGCCTAGACAACAGAATGTTCAGAACCAAACTCCTCGTGTCACCCATCTTAGCAAAGCCATCAATGATGACTTCTATTAAATGGACCATACCTTCCACATTCTCTATCTTCCTTTTCAATTAAGCACATGCTTTAATTAGTGAATAAAAAAGGTATCGTGGGGACTTAGAACCCAAAAATTTTTAGTTTGCAGCACGCTTCTACTTTCTAGGAAGGATAATGGAAACTACCCAAACCTAAATTCTTCATTTCTATATTTATTTTTGCCGTGGAATAGCCACTAATTTCACTAAAATATGATAAGTTAAAATAAATTAGGTATCATATATGAAGCATAGACAAGTACATAGACATAAACACAAGATACGATATAGATACGAATATAGAGACATGCTAAATTCAAAATACTATAGGCCATGAACACAAGACACACATACACACACATATATATAGATATATATATAAGTAAATTAAAAATTTTAGTTTATGTATATATACAATTGTAAAATAAAAAAAATTCATAATTCATTAATATCATTTCTATAAATTTGAAAATTTACAATATCTTAATATATGTCATATGTGTCAATATTTGGTGCTTAATAAGCTCCTCCTAAAAACTATAAAGCGTAATTTATATTGACATTTTCTAAAAATCTCATAAACTAACTTCTTCTAATATAACTAATCATATACAAATACATGTGCATCTAAAAAAATTAATTAGAGGGAATAGTGGTGAGAGGCAAGTTTGGTGACAATAAAGTGGACGATTTGGTACGAGTAGAGGTAGAAGGGGCAGATAAAAATAGTAGTGTGTGAAAATATAAAACTTAAAAGCTTAATAATGACGTGTGAAAAGATAAAGCTTAAAATATTGGTATGTAAAAATCGTGGCTTGGAACGTCAGTCATGTGATTAGGCTTAAGTAGATTACGGACTTATTAATTGGACATTAGTCATGAAAACTAATTTTTTTAAAAAAATTATTAATGGGTTGTATTTAAGTTATGTCCTAGATGTGTTCGAGTCGTATCTAAGCTAAAAATAATAATCTTTTAAATTGGACACGGAGGACATGTGTGTCGTATACGCGTTCCCATGTGTCCAATACAGACATGTGTCTGACATGCAGACATGCCTCAAAAACAATATGTCGTGCTTCATAAGGTATGATACTATGATGGTTATGTGGGACGCTCATTTTTATCAAGAATAGCTAATGTTATAGACACAATTAATAGAAGAATAATGTTACATACAAATACATTACTTCACATCTATACATTTTTTTATCATTTAATTACAGTTAATTTTATCTCGTTTTCTGCACACATATTTTGATTATGCAGCATATCCCTTATGTGTACACACATTTTATGTACAACAATCTTTATCCTTAATAGAAAAACACATTCTTCTCTAAGTTATTAGATTACTATACTTAAATTTTGCCAATTTTATGATTAATATTAAGAAAGTATTATTGGAGCACTCTCACTGTTTTCTCACTTGTACACTCACAATGAGCACACACACAGAACACAGAATATAGAGAAAAGGAATTTAAGAGATTTTTAATCACTGAATAATACTTTTTTTGATTTTCATTCACTTATTTATAGGATAGGTACATAAGCTAACTAACTCAAAACCAACTTTCTGTTATTGACTAATTCCTAACTAACTTTCTGTTTTAGCTAATAACTACCACTAATCTGAATTATTCTCAATACACCCATTTAATTTAGATTCATACAAGATACAACACCCAATTTCTTCCTAAGGAATTCAAACCTATCATTCTTCAATGGTTTGGTTAACAGATCATAGACTAGCTCTAACTTCCCTTTGTTCACTTGTTCTCTTAAGTAATGAAATTTGGTCTCTATATGCTTGCTCCTTCCATGTGCTACTGGATTTTTTGCCAAGTTAATTGCTGAAATATTATCAACACCAAGTAACACTGGTCCTTCCACTCCCAAATGCATCTGCTCGAGTAAGGTTTGGAGCCACACAGTTTGGCATGCACCAGTAGAGGCAGAAATGTATTCTGTCTCACAAGAAGACAAAGCTACAACCGATTGCTTCTTTGAACACTATGAGAAAGCAGTGTTGCATAGCTGAAAAACATAGCCACTTGTACTTTTTTTATCCTCCTTGTCACCACACCAATCCGATTCTGTGAAACCAACAATATTTCCCTTGCTTTGATTTTTGTTATTAGTGAATAACATTCCAAAGTCAAGAGTCCCTTTCACATACCTCAGAATTCTCTTGGCTGCACACATGTGAGAGACCTTTGGATTTTCCATAAATCTACTCACCAAGCCCACTGCATAGGAGATATCTGGCCTGTTATTACATAGGTACCTCAAGCATCCTACAATTTGTTTAAACAAAGTAGGATTTACTGCATCTTCATTGCTGTCTTTCACTAAATGAACTCCACATTCTGCTGGAGTTCTAGCAGGATTACAATTTTGCATATTGAACCTCTTCAACACATCACTTGCATACTTTTTCTGATGAAGGAACAGTCATTTGCCCAGTGTGCATAAATTCCAAACCTAGAAAATAAGAAAGTGCTCCCAAATCTGTCATTTCAAACTCTTCTTTCATCTGCTGTTTGAATTCATCAAGTTCATGTTCCTTTTCTCCTATAATCAACAAATCATCCACATATAAGCATACCACCAAGGTTGTTTCACCCCTTCTTTTATTCACATAGATACCATGCTCATTGGTACACTTCTCAAAGCATTTTTCGTGTAGGAATGAATCAATCTTCCTATTCCATGCCTGAGGTGCATGCTTCAATCCATAGAGTGCCTTTCTCAGTTTGTACACCTTCTCCTCATGATTCTGCACCTCAAAGTCTGGTGGTTGCAGCACATAAACCTCTTCTTCGAGTGGTTCATTCAAGAATGCAGATTTCACATCAAGCTGGTACATAAGCCAGCCTTTGTAGCTTGCAGTGACTGCTACTAATTTGATAGTTTCAACCCTTGTAACTGGTGAAAACACTTCCTGATAATCTAGCCCAGCTCTCTGTATAAACTCTTTCACCACAAGTCTGGCCTTATACCTTGAAATTGATCCATCTGGATTCACATTTATCTTATAGATCCATTTCATAGGTATAGCCTTCTTTTGTGGAGGTAGTGACACCAAGTCCCATGTTTTGTTTCTCTCAATGGAATTCAGCTCTTCCTTCATTGCAGTAATCGACTTTTGGTTCTTCACAACTTGGTCAAAGTTAATTGGTTCTGCATCCACAAAAAGAGTCATGTGGACCATATCTCCTTCATTTGTTACTGTACTATCTGGAAACACTCCATAGTCTATCAATCTTCTTGGTGACACTCTGTTTCTCTGCATTCTCTTATTCATATGTGGGCTGTCTACTGCATGCTCCTCATGTTTAGTCATAGCAGAACATAGCAGAACTTGAATCTTCCTCAAGGTTGATAGAAACACCAACCTTTTGAGCATTGCACTCTGTTATATTCCACTTCCACCCTTTAGATTCATCAATTATCACATCTCTGCTGTATACAATCCTTTTTGTTGTTGGATTGTACAGCTTATAGGCACCTGTTGGATGATAACCAAGTAGAATAACCTGCTCACTTCTGTCATCCAGTTTCCTTCTTTTCTCCTCTGGTATATGATAAAAACACAGTGAACCAAACATTCTCAAATGGCCCACATTTGGTCTTCTTCCAGACCACACTTCCTCAGGAGCTATAAACTTCAGTTTCTTTGTTGGACTCCTATTCAACACATATACAGTTATGTTTACAGCTTTTCCCCTCTTTGCCACACTGATTCTCCACTATTACTTTGAATTTTCTGAACACATTCAACACCTCATCCTTCCTTTTGATCAGATAAACCCACATTTTTCTGCTATGATCATCCACAAATGAGACAAAATAATTATTGCCTCTAAGTGTTGCAGTCTGCACAGGGCCACACACATCCAAATATACAAATTCCAATAAATCAGTAGTCTTTGATGGAACTTCTAATTTAAAAGAATTCCTAGGCTATTTTGCTTGAACACAGCCTTGGCAAACCTCATGTGGTTGCTGAATTTGAGGTAGGCCATACACAATTTTCTTCCTGCTCATTTCTTGAAGACTTCTCCAACTCAAATGTTCATATCTCATGTGCCACAACCAGCTCTCATCTGTCACAGCAGCTGCCAAACACTTATATTGACAGGTTTGGATGTTAATCTTGAATGTCCTATTCTTGGACAAAGGCACTTTCAAGATTAACTTCCCTTTTTTTGTCAAACAACATCAAATTTCCCTGCTCTAACTTCATTGAATAACCCTTCTCAAGCAATTGGCCTAGACTTAAAAGATTGGTTTTCATGCTTGGAACATAAAGAACATCATTTATAGAAGTCTGCTTACCATTTTTCTGCTGAATCAGAATCTTGCCAATGCCTCCTACTATAACCACACTGTTGTCTGCAAACTTCACTTTGCTTTGAACCTTTTCATCCAGGTCAGCAAACCAACCTATTCTCCCAGTCATATGATTTGAACAGCCTGAGTCAAGATACCAGAGATTGGTACTTGACTCATCACATGATGTTGTGACTATAAGGAGAACTTCATCTGCATTGTCCTAATCTTGAGCAAATCCAGCTTCTTCATCAGCATCAGTGGGGTCTTTTTTGTGCCAACACTCATCTGCAAAGTGGCCATAGCGGCTGCACACATAGCACTTCACTTTGCTTTTATCAAACTTCCTTCCTCTACCTCTTCCATTGTATGCTCCTCTCCTTGAGTTGCTCCCTCCATGATTTTGATAAGAGTTTTGTGGTTCTTGATCAGAATCTTGGAGTCTTTTGTCTCTTCTACCTCTTCCCCTTCCTCTGGACTTGCCTTTGCCACGCCCCTTTTTATTCCTCCAACCACTACTCTCTTCCTTCTTGAATTCTTGAGCTTGAAGTGCTTGCTCTACAACAGCCTTCCGAGCACTTCTTTCAGTCAATTTCAGCTCACGAGCCTCCAAAGAACCTTGAAGCTCCTCAATCTTCATCTTTTCTATATCTTTAGATTCCTCGATTGCAACAACAATATGATCAAACTTAGGGGTGATGGTTCTCAACGCTTTCTCCACCATCTGTTGATCTGTAACGGATTCTCCACAAGTCCTCATTGAATTCACTATCAATTGCAGTCTGTTGAAGTAATCTGTAGTGGGTTCTTGCTCATTCATGGACAGTAGCTCGTATTGTCTTCTGAGAGACTGCAACCGCACCTTCTTGGTGATCTCAGCACCCCTATATGCTTTCTGCAGGGTGTCCCAAGCCTCCTTAGCCATTTTTGCTTTGGAGATCTTCTCAAAGTTGGCAAGATCCACACATTGGTGAAACAAACATCGAGCCTTGTAATCTTTCTTCTTGGCTACACTATCATCTTTCTCTAAAATTCCATCTTTTACAATCTCCAGAATTTCTTGAAAGCAAAGAATGGCTTCCATCCTTATGACCCAATAGTCATAATTCTTGCCATCAAGGATTGGCAAGTTAGAAATAATTCTTCCATTTCCATTTGATAATGAAGCCATGATCGCAGCGCACGTACAACAGCACACACACAGAGGTCCTAATCTTCTGCTCCTGATACCAGTTTTTATTGGAGCACTCTCACTGTTTTCTCACTTGTACACTCACAATGAGCACACACACAAAACACAGAATACAGAGAAGAGGAATTTAAGATATTTTTAATCACTGAATAATATATTTTTTTATTTTCATTCACTTATTTGCAGGATAGATACACAAGCTAACTAACTCAAAACCAACTTTCTGTTATTGACTAATTCCTAACTAACTTTCTGTTTTAGCTAATAACTACCACTAATTTGAATTATTCTCAATAAGTATAAGCATTGTGTAACCCTTTTTATAACAGTGACTTTAAATTGATGCAGAATCCCATAAGAGAGAGCAGCTTGATTGGAAACGTAGGTTTGGCATAATCACAGGCGTGGCAAAGGGCTTACTTTATCTTCATGAAGACTCACACCATTGCATAATCCATCGTGACATCAAGGCGAGTAACATCTTGCTTGATGACAAGTGGTCGCCTAAGATTGCAGACTTTGGCATGGCCCGTATCTTCCCCGAAGATCAAAGCCAAGTTAATACACGTGTGGCTGGAACCAAGTGAGTCCCACCACATCTTCTTTACACACATAGGTTATAGCATATCCACCACTAAAAAAAAAAAATAGTTCTACATAAAATTTAAATTAAATTACATATCTGTTTTTTAGATTTTTAAAATTTTGTTTGACAAGTATGTGATTCTTAAATCTTTTGAATTTAAATAATTGAATGGTAATGTAATACTTTTTTTAATATAAAAATACTACTCCAAAACGAAAGCTTATGCACTGGTTAGGGTACATCCTTTCATCGTTTTATGTACATGGCTAGTCATGTGTTACCTTTCCCTTCTGGGGAATTCTACAATATCACTAAGTGATATTTGTGTTCCTAAGTGATGTGACAAAGTATGGTTAACTCAATTATATAAAATAATTATACCATTTATAGCAATATACAATTAATCATTTTATATAATTGATTTAATCATATTTTATGTTACATTATTTAGAGACAGAGTCACCCTTGGAAGTACCATAGTGTGACGCCTCTCTTATACATATATTCAATAAAGAGAATTGTTTGGTTTAAGTGTGTTGGTGTTTGATGGACTCATAATTTTGATTAATACTAAAAATACTTGAGAATTTATATTATACAGTGGGCATATGGCTCCGGAGTATGTGATGCATGGAAAACTATCTGTAAAGGCAGATGTGTTTAGCTATGGGGTTTTGGTATTGGAGTTGATCACTGGCCAACGAAACTCGTCGTTTAACTTGGATGTGGATGCGCAGAATCTACTTGATTGGGTAAGTATATAATATAATATTTTAAGCTTTTGCCTTTACGGGGTTTAGGTATAGCATAGGCGTTTCTTCGTCACCCATTTTTAAAAAAAAAAAAAAAGGCATAGGCGTTTCTTGTCATTTTGCTTTGTTCAATTAATTAATTAATGGTGATGATGATTGATTGATAACCCCAACTTATCTTTTCACAAAATTAAAACTAACCTCAGCCGCACAAACCACAACAAACCTAACTGGATCGTTACCTCATGCCTACATAATCAAATTGCACTTAGAATTAAATGAAGCTATCTTAGCTGTTATTACCTCTAATTAAAAAATTAATTTAAGTATTAAAATAATTATACAAATAATATTTAAAAATACATTATTTTTTATTATAATACTTGGGAATAAAAAAATGTAGAGGTAAGAGAGAATCGGCCGTTAGTAATTTGGCTTTCACTTTCAGCCCCAAATCTTAGTTGGAAAAATAGTACCATTTAGAGGCCGACTGATAGTCACTTGATTTGAATTAATTAAAAAAATTATAAAATATATAAAAATTGTTTTTTTCCCTTGTTTTTATTTGGATCGTCAGAATTTACCGGTTTAATATAGTGGTTTGAATGGGATTTGCTTGGTCCTAACAGGTGAGATGCCAAATAAACAATTAAAGCCTTCATGGTCCAATGGCTGATAAATTGGTCTAATTCTAATAACTATGCTCCAAATTAGAAGAATGAAAATAAAATAAAAAATAAAAAAAGAAGCAAGCTCGACTGATATCATCGAAAATTTCGGTTGCAGTTGTCATGATATGCTAATTTCACACATTTATTCCCATCATAAAAGGAATAGAGGGGGTTTTTTATTTTTTAACACACAACTCAATTAATTATTCATGTGAAACATTCCTAAAGATGCTTTGTGTCTGTTTTTTTTTCTCTTTTTTGTTTTGGTTATAGGCATACAAGCTCTACAAGAAAGGGAAGAGCTTAGAGATTGTAGATTCCACATTAGCATCTTCGATGGTACCGGAACAAGTAGCCATGTGCATTCAGCTGGGTCTGCTATGCACTCAAGGCGATTTACACCTACGTCCAAACATGCGACGAGTGGTGGTGACGTTGTCTAGGAAGCCAGGCCACATGGAAGAACCAACAAGACCAGGAGTACCTGGTTCCAGATTTAGAAGACCTCGCAGGCACTCTTCCTCCAAAATCTTAAGGCAATGAATTTATAAGTCTTTTCACTTATATAGTCTCCACTTATATAGGGTCTGACGTCATATCTTGACCCAAAACTTTAAAATAATGAGTCTATAGGTCTTCTCACTTATATAATCTATTCTTTATCAATGTGAGACTTCAACACTTACACTTAAATTTCAACATTCTTCCTCTCAAGTGTGAGTCCTAACATTAGTATGCTCCCTCAAGCGAAAGCGATTTCGAGTATTCACGAGGTAATGTGCTCCACAACATGGGTTTGGGTTGAACCTGAGCACCAACCACCATCTCCAAATACTCTGACCAAAAACCTTAAGGCAATGAGTCTATAGGTCTTCCCACTTATATTGTCTCCACTTCACCCATTCTTTACCAATGTGGGACTTCAACATTCAGATTTGAATTTCCAACACACACTTCTGATTCAAGCAACAATTGTACCACTGTTACTACTACTGCAACTAGAACAAATTCAGCTACTATTGAAATAGACCCAAGAGGGAAACGTCCAATACAGGGTTAGGCTCATTCTTATATGTGATAGTCTATTATCATTTTGTTATTCTTTTTCTATGATAAGTGCATTATGTGGCCTCATTTGAATGTATATATTTAGAGGGTTAGGTTAGGAATGGCGAGGTTGAAGAGAATTCTTATTATTCTTTTATATATATATATGAGAAATGAGTTGAAATTCTATGATCTCATTTCCAATCGTCCTAACAAAATGGTGGTAATAATGATAAGTTACTTTAAGGTTTCATATTCTTAATCAGTGGCGAAGCTAGACATAAAAATTTTATGAGTTACACAATGTTGACTACAAAAGAGGGAATGCATACAGATTCATGAGTGATTAAAGAAAAAAGGTGGTTTTGGAAGTAACTGCACATAATTCATGAATCAGTGGCCAAGCTAGACATAAAAATATCATGGACAGTGATGATGAAAAAAGTTACACAAAGTTGATTACGGAAGAAGGAATGCATATAGATACATGAGCGGTTTAAGAAAAAAGTGGTTTTTGGAAGTAACTGTATATAATTCATGAAACTATTCATATAATACGAGGAGTTTCGGATCCTATGTTTGGATAGGAGGTAACATGAAAGAAAGAAAAGGAAAAATTGATCCACGCATTTTCATTTTCTTTCTCTCTATTTCTCTAAAAAAATTCAAACATAACATAAAAAAAAAGTTGGCTTGTTTCTATATAGGCCTTCATTGCCTTGTGAAACATCAATACAGCATTTGTGGGACAAGTCATTCTCAGAAATAAAATCAAAATTGAAATATTTCATTGGAGACGTTTACGATGTTCTTAACAAAGTGGTGAGTACCAGTGCTCACTAGATTTAATATCGTTTAATAATGAATAAAATAATGTTGCATGAGCGTGACGTGCCATTGGCTCATCAACAATGAGGCAGTGGCTGGTGCTATTACCAATGCACAAAATGAAGGTCGTTGGTGAGATGCTGGCAATTGTCAATGTCGCACGAGCATGACGTGTCATTGCCATTGAGATTGGAACTTGGGAGGTGTAGTGTCGTTGTTGTAAATGGAAGACACTGACTAAAGCAAGTTGAAAATGTGGAACACTGGTGCTCACAACCTTAATAGGTGTAGGTTGAATGCCTCCTATAAGCGTTGAAGAAAGGTTTCATCTCAAAAGCAAGATTATGGAAGCTGAATGACAGTTTTATAAATTTGCTTGGAGGGGATGAAGTAGTTGGGCGTATGATGTGATGTTTAAGTGTTATGAGAGGGAAGGTAGTTTGTTTGAAGTTTGAACCTTATGAGTAGAGGTATCTGGTGGGTTGGGTTAACTTTTGAACCCGTGAGTTTTGACTCAACTCAATTCAAAATGCGAGTTAGGTTGGGTTCGCGAGTTGAGTCGAGTTGAAAAATATTTCAACCCACAAGGTACAGGTCAAGTGATTGGTTTGAAAAGTGTTGACCCACGCAAACCCAACCCACTTAACTATTTTATTTTTTATTTTATAAAAGTTATTTAGTCATAGTAACAATTTTTGTTACTTTTTCCATGACTTTTTTGTATTGCTAATTAAGTTTTAGTGTAGTCATTGTGATCACATTGAGAATGTGATAAAAAAATAATGATTAGAAACTCATAAAGCATCTGATAGATCATTGCGATGAAAATCTAATAGATTGCTTAGATGACAAAGAGTACAATAATAATAATCAAGCCTTTTCCCACAAGGTGGGGTTGGCTACATAGATCAAACGACACCATTATATCCTATCATAACCAAGTCTTCAGAAATGTCATTCAAATCTAAATCTTTTTTAATCATTCTATCTATAGTCTTTCTTGGTCTTCCTCTACTTCTAACTATTAGGCTATTCTCCACCTAATCTACTCTTCTTACAGGGGCTTCCAAGGGTCTTCTCATTACATGTCAAACCACTTAAGATGAGATTCTCCCATCTTTTTCACAATAGGTTCTACCCCTACTTTCTCTCTAATGCATTCATTCCTAATCTTTTCTTATCTGGTATGACCACATATCCAACGCAACATCCTCATTTTCATGACACTAATTTTATGCTCTTGTTGGCTTTTTACCGCCCAACATTCAATACCATATAATATCACAGGTCTTATAGTTGTGCGATAAAATTTACCCTTAAACTTGAGAGACATTAAATGACAAAGAGTATCTTGAAAAATTGAAAATGAAATAAATGATTATGTCAATCCATATTCTATATGTTATGACATTGACTTCAATTAGCTAATCTGGTTTGTTATTTATAACTTTTACGACATGTTAACTTACTTTAGTTTATTTTAAATTTATGTTAACTTAGTAAAATTTATTAATTTTATTTAACTTGTTTAAACTTATTTTGTTTTTGTAAAATTGATTGTGTAATTTTTTAGTTTATTTGAAAAATATGTTATTTTTAATTAAGATATGTTATGTGTAATAAATTTTTTATTTTGTATATCAACATTTATTTTAATAATTTTTTTAAATATGTCTTATCTATGAATTTGACCTAACTCAACTAACTCATAAGCATGTCAGGTCGACTAAACCTAACTTAACCCACTAATTTAATGTATGGGTCGATTTTAAAAATGTTCCAAATTTCACCTAATAAACACCTTGACTTATAAGAGAAAGGTTGCCGTACAACTTTTTTGGTTGGGGAAAATTCTACAATAATCCCAAGGGTAACTGTACCCCAGGTGATTGTTATATAATAATTACAATAATTATTATGCAAATGAGTTAATCATACTTTGTGTTTATCACCTAATGTTATAAGTACCACTTATGGGCTCTGTAGTGTTACCCTTTTAGTTGAGCCAATTGTGATTTTTGTTTTCTTTGTACTTTTTTTATTCTTTTGGCACGAGTCAACTGAAAAATAAATTGTCACTATAAAAATTATCCCTCAACAACAATAATAAAGAGATGTAACTCATCATACTACGTAGATAAGTTATGTGGCCAAAACTAAAATCATAAGCCACCATTTAAAAATAAATTGGTATATATTAATTGTTCATGCAATTTTAAGCTAAAAATTGTGATTAGATAAAGTTTTCTAAGATTATAATTCACTTTTATTATGATCAATTACTTTTGAGTTTATTATAAGTAAATTATTTATTTAAAAATAAATAATTTATGAAAAATTATTTTTCACTAATATTTGTACTTTTAATTTTTTTTTTACAAAAAAAACTCAAGCTAATTTTTAAACGTTCTTGTGATCATATAATTTCAAAAGTAGTATTGGACTCATTAGTTTGTTATGCTATTACAGATAACAACAATTTTTTTTATATGTGAGTCGATTCACATTTTATTTTTCTTAATTTAAATAATAAAAGGTTTTAAAATAGTTACATAATTAATCATCCCACTAGTTATAAATTTCTATTTTTTCAAGAAATAGTTTGAATTATGAGAAGACAAAAAAATCAAAGCCATAATTTTTCATTATTATATTAATATAATGGGCAGTGCTACACAGCCTGAGACTCCGAGTGTAGGAAGGTCGGTTTCTCCTGAGCGAGTAAAAAAAGGAAACTTCTATTACTTTAATCAAAAAAATTTTTATTTTAAAAAACAGTATGCCATACAAGAGTCATCCAGTCGTGCTCTACAACCCGAGATCTAAGGTATTTCCGTAATATAAATTACAATATTTAAAAAGTGTTTTTGTACTCGATACATTAAAAAAAATAAAAGTGCTGTAAACTTTAAAGTTGCATTCTTCACATTATCTTCAATAAGTTAAATTATATTGTATTTAAAAAATCTACATTCACAACCACTACTACTATTACCACCACTACCAAAAACAACAATAATTATAGTGATGCGATGCAAAAGTTTTGAGTTTATTTATTTGGATTTTATTTGATTTGATTTAATTTTAATTAGTTTTATTTGGATTTTAATATTTTTATCTTTTCTAATTATTTTATGGTTTTATTTGAATTTTTAGGTCTAATATAAAAGATTTTTGATTAAATTGATAGTTGTCTTGAAGATAAAGTTTAAAAAACGATTATATCCAAATCCTAAATTTTAACCAAATCCAAAATTGATTAAGAAATTCAAATTAATCCTAATTAGATTGCAATCCTTATTAGAACGATCAAAGGAGCTAGGGGTGCTCATGAGCTGGGTTGGTTCGGCTTTAACTTAGCTCGATCCCGATCTGATCATGGCTCACTAATGACTTAGTCAGGATCGGATTGACTCAACATTTAAATAAAATTTACAAATTTAGATATTATGCACAATTAAGTCATAAAAATTTGAAAAAAGTGCACAAAGATACCATAAACTTTAGGCTAGTTGTAAATAGTTACCATCAACTTTAAATTTATCTCAATTGACCTCTAAACTTTCATTAATGTTTCAATAAGTTCTTCGAGGTGTTAACTCCCTAACGACAAACTAATCCTAGTCGTCCATTTTCATTAAATCTCTTCTCTTCATTAATTTATTTTATAAAAGCTCATTTTATCTAAGAATATAAATTTTTAAGTGAACCATTACCCTATTTCAATAGAATGAAGGAAGTTTATGAAATGCATCATTCAATCTCTCAGTAGTGACAATAAACCAAACGCCAACTCGATAAAATGAGTTTTTATAAATTAAATTAACATAGTGATGAGATTCAATGAAGATGGACGGTAAAGATTAGTTTGTCATTAAGGAATTAACACCTCTTTAATAGAATGACATATTGAAATACTATTGAATGTTTAAGGGTCAATTAGGACAAATTTAAAATTAAGGATGACTATTTGCAACTGACCTAAAGTTTAGGATGTTCACTTTTCCCTAAAATTTTTAAAAAATGAAACAAAAACTATGAGATGTTTTACAATATATATTTTAAAACAAATTATATCAATGCAAAAGATATTAATTTATGTAAAGAAATCTTATAATTCATTATTAATTTTCATAAAATTTTAAATTTTAATATATCATGCATCATTGATCAGGTTGGGCTAACCCGAAACGTGCCCAAACCCAACCTAAAAAATATAGTGGTTGTAATTCAAGAACCCAAATCTGGCCAAATTAGCTTCAGGCCGAGTTGGGTTATTGGGTCGGGCAATGAGCACTCCTAAAAGGAGTTAGAGACCTAATCTTAAATAAGGGAAGAAAAGTCATCGGCAGGAAAGCCGCCATAAAAAGCAGCTTGTGATTAGACGGTTATAGAGCCCCTAAGGAGAAACCTTTGACAAAGATTAGGAGCGGAGTCAATGAAAAGAAGCATATTTAAAAAATCTGGTAATGCACTTCATCTCATTTATTCTTTTACTTGCTAAGATTGATCATTGTTTTGCTTTGTATATTTGAATTCCATATGTGCTTCAATGTCTGTGGGAAGATAAATCTATTTCTCTATGATTAAGATGTAGCTCTTTTACTCTTCTGTGATAATGCTTGATTTATTATTATTTATTAATGTGAATTTATTATTTCTTGATTCAATTATAATATTCTTAATACTTTGGGTATGTTGCCGACCATATTTTCATATATCTAAGGTATTTAGGTGAATGATCAAGAAATGAAATTCGAATATCAGAACCTCTAATAATTGAATTTAGAATTTAGGACTTTGAGATAGACTTAATCCATAGAAGAGTTAATGGATATCATGGGACTTAATAGGTTTTGATTAACGTGGTAGCCATGAGAATAATTTTATTTTACTCTTAACACATTATTTTGGACTTAAAAGAGGGAATTGAATTACAATAAGATAATTCATCTTCAAGAACGTAAAGTAATGTTAATAAAGAATAATTGACTTTCATCATAATAGGTAGTTATAGTAAAATATTATTCCTAAAATCTTAGTCATTGATTGAGCCTCATTAGTTTTAATTACTTGCTTTTATTGTTAATTTACTTTTTTAATTTGATTTCTTATTTAATTATCACAATTATTTTCATTAACCTAGATAATTAAAACTGTAATAGTTTGGTAATCACACAATCTCCATGGGTTATGATACTTTACTTATCACTTTGTAACATATTGTGCACATGCGAAACAAACAATACAAGTTTCTGAGAATAGTTTACTAATCACACAATCAATTGTTCCGTAAGTGCACGAGTCGTCACAAGTAATAAAATAATAAGTACAATATCATTCTCTCGAGAATTGTGTGATTACTAAACTACTACAATATTAATTACCTCGTTTAACAAAAATAATTGCAAAAATTAAAAAGGAATTAAATTAAAAAAATTAAATTAAAAATAAAAGCAAGTAATTTTAACTAATGAGGATCAACCAATATTAATGATTGTAGGAGTAAGACTAGGATTTCATTATAATTACTTATTATGATGAAAGTTGGTTATTCTTTAAATATTCATTTACGTTCTTGAAGGTGAATTATCCTATTATAATTCAATTTACTCACTTGAGTCCAAAAGAATATGTTAAGATTATTAAGATAATACCATTCTCGTAGCTATTACGTTAATCAAAATCCATTAAGTTTTATGATATTCATTGACTCATCAAAGGACTAAGCATACCTCTAGGTTGTAATACCTAAGTTCGATTATTAGAAGTTCTGATATTTGGATCACATATCTCAATCCTTCACCCAAATATTTTAGATCTATGAAAATATGGCTGGCAATATACCCCTAGCATTAAGAACATTATAATTGAATCAAAAACAATAAATTCACATTAATAAATAATAAATCAAGCATTATCTTAAAAAGAATAGAAGAGTTACATCCTATTCTTAAAAAAATAGATTTATCTTCCCATAGACATTGAATCACATATGAAATTCAAAAATACAAAGCAAAACAAGAATTAATCCTAGCAAGTAAAGGAATAAATGAAATTCTTAACATATCTTTTAGCATCTCTTATGTAATTAATTTAGATACTTCTTTTGATTTCTTATAATTATTGTATCGTATTGTACTTGTATTATAATAGTACAATTCCAGGCCTATAAATAGATGTAAATCTATTATACAAAAATCAATTTAAAGAATATACATAAATTTTTTCTAGACTTCCCATGTCCCTATTTTCTATTTCTAACATGGTATCAAGAACTTAAGTTATTGGTCCTTATTCACACTCTCCCAAGTGCTAGCCCTGCAGTATTAAAAAATGAATCATACAAGAGTAGGAGTGTTCTACGCCAAATGAGGTTATTAATGCACAACACTCATGATTTCTTCCTCTTCCAGTTACAACTTACTGTAATTAATTATGTTTTATGTTTAGGCATGCAGGGCAGCACATAGGAAATTTCTAGTATTAATGAAGATTACGGTTAGAAGATGGAAATTTATGAAGAGATAACATTCCTGACTTAGGTTCAATTTGTAAAGTGTGTCAAGATTAAGCTCATGCAGGCTTTTTCTTCATTACGAAGCCCTAATTATTTAGGGTCAGGTACCTTCCACTCAGAAATGACTTAATTATAATTAATCCAAAGACGGAGAATCCAGTTTACAAAGTAAAACATATTGCTGTTATCCAATTTAAAGATACAAGCAAACATTAGAAGCCAATAATTTTTTTATAGATGCTCTTCATGTGTAAGATACTTATCAGTGTAGACTATATACGTGAAAAAAAAGTAGGACCAAATGGGTCACCACATCTATAATTATTAAAAGTCAAAAATAGTAATTCCAATTATCGTCTGTTTTTCACACATCCCTATCAATCTTGAAATTTACACAAAAATAATCATCTTACTTTATTTTTATTTAATATTATTTTTTACACCTAAAATAAGTAGATGTGATTAAATAAAAAAATAAATATAATAAATAATATTAAAAAAAATATAAAAAAGATATATATATTATTTGTAATAAGAAAATCATTGTTAAAACTTACAACCCTCAAATTTTAATGCCATAAATGCACCGAAATTAGAATGTATTTACTTTTATTTACATAGAAAAAAAAGAAGGAAAATGAACTCAGGTGACCTGTTCCCTGTGCAAAGTCAATCAAAGTTGACAAGTTATGCATAGGCACATTGTACCTGCCTGGCTAATATTTGCTAATCAAAGAGAAAAGAATAGTAACGTTCTTATCTTCAGAACGAGGGAGTGCCCTTGAGGTTACGCTAACTTATTAGAGTCACTCCCATCCAAGAGTTAAGAGGTCCATTTTGCCACAAAGATACAAATAAGCATTGAACATTTTCTTCTGGGTCCATCAATCACAGGGACATTGGCCGTTTCCCGAACATGTCTTTGTTGTCTCGTCAACCAGAATATTCTTTATTTTTTCACATTATTTTTTTATATTATTTTTTATATAATTAATAAACTATAAACTTATAATTAAGTATGTATATAAGTTAATTAATGAATATTTTGTTAATTAATTATTTTTTATATAATTTATATTAACTAATTAATATGCATAATTAATTATAAAAAATAATATAAAAAATAGTATATTTTATTTTTACAGTGAGATAAATATTTTCTCAATGAAAAATAGACAACCACGTAGGCCTTTTGTTTTATCTTTTTTTTTCTTCCTTTCCTCATTTTGTTTTAACAAATCAACATTCACTCTTTTATGACTAGTAACAAAGTCAGGTTATGAGATACTTGCTTATTCTGTAAAATTCAACAATTAAAAAAGGAATTTGTATGATTCATTTTGCTTTGTGAGATATAAGATTAGGAAAAAGATCATCATATATTATTTTTAAAAGTATATATATATTGTTAATATTTTTTTAAAAGTGTCAGATTTAATAAAAATAAAAATAATAATAAAATAAATATGATGAATATTAAAAATATATGAAAAAATATATATACATTATTAATAATAAAAACATCAGAACTTATAAGATTAGTCCTTTGACAATATCTTCATTTTATTCTTTATTCACAACTTATAGAATATAGTTAATTAAAAATAATTTATACAATGTTAAAGACCTATGTACGTACACAACATTTTTAACTCATTTCAAACTTACACACCAAGAAACTAAACAACCATCTATGCATATGAACCCGGCAAGCAAAGTTAAGCAAGTCTAAATATTAAAGGAGGGGTTGTCACTTTTGAACATCGATGCGAAGGAAGCAAATATGAGTGTGGTTGTGAGAGAATTTTCTGTTGACCGTTGTCTTGAATCTAGAGCTACCATACTCTAAAATATCTGCATTTCACATTCATTTTGATTCATAAGATACAATTTGGAGATGAAAGAGGGTGACAGAATAATTTTGTTTTGTTGAATGTTTTTTTATATTTCTTTTTGGTACAACAATGGGGTTGAATGTTGTTCTTTATAAGGCTAAGGATGTGTTTATATTAACGGTAAAAAAATATTATTTCAATGGATTATTGAAAAAAATTAGTTATGTTAAAATTAACTTTATGTTTAGATTTATTAATTAAAAAATAATTTTAAGATAATATATTTTATTTCAATTTAATAAAAAATTATTCTTTATAATAAAATCAAGACAAATACCTCAAATTTTAATTATAATCAATATGATTATTGTTCTGAAGTGGATTCAAATAGTACCTGAGATAGGCACGTATGTAGTAGTTTTTTCCTTGCGCAGTCGCTGCCAAGCATGTTGATAAAAAAAGGGAGGTGATACCTGCGAAATGACTCCAACACTCAAGTCAAACCCTGCACCAGTAGAGTTTTTTGTTATATCATAAAAGATACCTCATTAGGTTAACTTAGCCTGGAATTTATGGAGCGTGATTGAAATCGTGATATTAAGTGCAGATATTCAGGAATGCAGACGTTACAGTTATCCATTATTAGGGGTAGTTCAGTGATCCTTGTCATATGCTCCAATGCCGCAGTCCGAGGTCTTATAGACCCTTCCGGGGTGTTAATGGCGGAGTCCGGTGGAACGTGTGTCGGGTTGATCTTCTGAATAGGATCCCGGACCACGGTCTAGAACAGTTGCCCCCAGCTTGGCGTGTAGGTAGGACATCTAAGTGTCAAGGTATAAGCGTTATTAGGATAAAGCTTAGTAGACTACGCCCCAGCTTTAAAGCCAGGCTTTGCGATGTCTCATGCTTAGGCCGATATCTGTTGTATAAAAAGTACCTCTAGGGTTGGAATGTGGTTAGAATCCGTACTCCTTGTCTCGGGGTTTGGTTCCTGTTGCCCTCTTGGGTTACTAGGGTTTTTTGCGAAGATGCTTCCTGTAACTTGAACAGATCCAAGTCTCGTCTTTGGAAACTGTTGCCTCTAACTTTATTGAGAAATAAGGATCCTTTAAAAGAGGATATCAGTTTTAGTACGTTTCTCAACCACCCGTTGCTCTCGTAACCAATGGGAAGGGGAGAGCATTAAATGCGGTTTCATCATACGGTTGATTTTTGATTCTTAGGGCCAATCCGAGCTTTTCAGCCCCTTTATAAATATGGGAGGTCCGCGTCTAATACTAACATTCCTTCCTTTTGTTTTCCAAGATGGTTTTCCTATTGTTTCTCTTATTCTCAAAGAGAATTTTGTCCTTTGCCAAGGCCATTTTTCTGTTCCTCCCAAAATTTTTAAGATATTCTCTCCTTTTTTAGCCAACAACTTCTTCCATTTGGAACTTTTCTTTCCTAGCGTATTAGCGGCAGGAAATTTGCTTTCCTAATATAGGAGGATGTGTCTAATTCATGCTCTGTCGCTGGGGAGTTCTGTGATACCTGTCGTGTTGGACGGAGGTAATTGGAGAAATAGAACCCTTCTTCGTCCTCCTTTTGAATAAGCAGGAGGGACTATTGAGGTGGCTGCTTTCAAGCAATCTAGAGTGATCGTGAAACTGGTTAAGGTTCCAATGAAATGATCTTTTCATGAAAAACCCATGCCCCGTCCACTAAAGGAGAGTGTACCCCGGCCTTTTTTTTATCATTGTGAAGGTGGCATCAAAGAAAAGTGGTGTGACATAATTTCCTCGATCCGGCAGCAGTGTTCTGTTTCGGTTACCCTTGGTTTTTCAAAGTCTATCCACTTTTTCAAGAGGTCGCTATACAAGGAAGAGACCGATGTAGGTTCCGGAGAAACTAGATGTGATGCACATGAGCGGGAAGCCAGTGTTGGTGATCTTCCTCCGGGCCTATTAGTGCTGCTCTATCGTTATACATTCCATGTCTCTTTTCTTTTCCCTCTTGTATTGATATATGATGATATATGGAATGAAATAAAATATTAAAATATTCTTTAGCTTGAATATCACTTATCTTTTCTTCTGAAAACCCATGGTGTGCTGGGGTGATTTCAACGCTCACCTCATATAATATGGCGAGTTGCCCCCAGCTTGGTACTCAGTCGAGACCGGCAGAGTGCTAAGCTTAAGCCTTGGATCCGGGGTCTTCGTACATTGTAGGAATTCTTTGGGGTATCCAATTTTCTAGGGTCCGAAAAAGTTTTTCGAACGTTTAGACGCTGGGGTTATGTCTCTTGGTCTGCTGGGTAACCGTCCCCTCAACTGCCATGATAGTTACGTGAACCACGTGGCGCTCTAGGGTTGAGCGGACGTGCATAGTACTTTGCGTGCCATAATGCATATCTTTTCAAATCCGAAGTAGTCGAACGAAACTACCCTTTAACTGTAGCCTTTATAAAGAGGGTGTTGTCCTTTCCTTTTTTCATTTCGCTATTCCTTCGTTGAAAACTAGTGGTCTGAGGAGATTTTCAGCGATTTTTGGCAAGCTTTACGGCGGCAAAGGGTGGTTCTGATGAAGATTCAAAAACATTATCTTCAACTTTCTTCAAGGTATTCCTCTCTCCTTAACTTAGTTACCGATTAATTGGTTGCGCACTCTTGATGGAGTGTATTTCCTTTTTTTTTCTGCGAACGAGGGTGGGAACATTGTTCTCCCTCCTTTCAATGGCGTTGCCCTGTGGAGCACCTCTTTCATTGCACTGCGTGTCGTAGAGGTGTTCTTCTGAGGCTTTAGCCTAAGTGGGTTCGGAGGCCAATGCATGGGTGCTTAGTTTTCTCTCTTCGCCCATTGCCATGTTTGGATCTTCGAACTTAACTAGTTCTAACCCTAGGCCTCTATGTGTCTTCCAGGAAATCAAATGGCTAGAAGGAGAGGGTCAAGAGTTGAAGCGCCTGCCCCGGTTTCGGAAGTTCAAGAGCTGGAGGATCTACAGGCCAAGAAGCAGGCGATTAGAGAGGTCTGAGGTTACCTTATACGTGGGTTGCAGATGACGCTTTCGATAGGATATCCCGCTACGAGTCCGAGGCAGAGCTGGATAAGTTGAAGGAGTACTTGGAACTTACCGATGAGGGTGAAAGGGATGACGAATTTTTGATTATGTCCTCGGGGAGGGAACGAGTGTGTTCGACCCGTGAGGTGAGGGAACATTTCATGTTTCTCTACGAGGACTTTTTTATAAGGTGCAAACTTTGGCTCCCCTTCAACGAATTCTATATTGCCATTCTCCAAACTCATCATGCTGCCCCCAGTCAGATCCATGCCAATGGTTGGACAAACATCTTGGCCTTCGAGAGAATATGTCGGCTAGTGGGGAAGCGATGCTCAGACAGGGCATTTTTCTACTTCCATACGCGGTATTCTGTCCATGGTGCCCACGCTTGTCAGCAATCCTGGCTTTCAGTCTGATCATGACAAGGAAGGACTGTCTTTTATCTATACTTAGAAAGTTACAAGGACTTCAAGGAGAAGTTTTTCAAATTGATCGCAGTCGGCGGTACTCGCCCTTTCTGGTTAGGCGGTGATAGGAAACTAACGTTCAACCTCTATTGGAATCCGACAACTTGGAGCATCCCCACTTGATCATTCGAGAGGGAAATAAGCCAACTCATTGATGAAAAGGTCGAGTGTGTCAATTTCTTCGAAATGTGGGTTGAAGGGGTCAGTAAGATCTGTCCCAAAGATATATTAGACGCCCCGGATGACGATGAGCTTTGGGCCGTTCTAGGTAGTGTTGACCGTTGTGTATGCTTATTTAAATGTTTTATCTTCTTATGTCGTATCACGACTGTTTCTGATTGCTTTGTTCTGTGCAGAAAGCTTGGCCGAGATGGAGGATGGGAATTCTTTGGCGATATTGGAGGCCTTGAGGGCAAGGAACGCTGATGTTCTGTTGGGTCCCCCAGTGGAGATTGCTCCAGCTCCAATGATCCCGGCGGCTGAGGTTAATTCCGCGATAGTGGAGCCTATTAACGTGGAGGATTCACCCGAATCACCTCAGAGACGTAAAAGAAAAGCGGTGGAGGAAGGTCAGTCAAGTGCACGAGGTAAAAGGATGGCAGCTAGAGAGTCTTCCGGGCCGATGGAGCTATTTCGCGAGGAGTTGGATCCTAGGGAGTTTATTGACTTTCACATTCTGGATGAAGAGGTTGGGGATTACTTCACCCAACGTAGCACAAAGGAGGCTCTGTTGTCTTTCCAGAACATAGGGATCCGTATTTCAGCCGAGGCTCATTTTTCAGAGCAAGCCCTTGAGGAACACGAACAATAGATGACAGACAAGCTGGCGGCAGTCGAGTGAAGTGAAAATAAAGCTCTTAAGGCCGTAAAGGATGCTGTCAAGGCCAAAAATGATGTCTCATCCTGGATTTGGGATCTGAAGATTGAAGTGGCGGCTCTGAAGGATGCCGGTAAGGCAAGAGAGGCTACCCTGGAAAAGCAGCAGAAGCAAATAGCCGCACTTCGGACTAAGAGTGACGATTTTCGTGCCAAATCCCAGTGGTTTGAAGGTAAAGCTGCCTTTCTACAGGCCGATGTCAATCAGCTTATAACCATTTGCACAAAGATAAAGGAGGAGCAATTCTGCAACACCATCAGCCAGATTCAACTCTTCAATCCTGGGGTTTCCCTGGCCTTAGACAAGCTTAATTCTGGGAAGGTGGTTCCGGAGGGGTGCTTGTAGTTCCCCGTGCTTCTTCAAGTTCGACTACTGGAGATTCTTTTGCTGGAACCCGTGGTCCGGATGCTGCATCAGCGTAGATAATTAACTATCCTTTTTGTTACCCCCTGCGTGGGGTTTATGTTTTTGTACAAACTTCTCCCCGCGTTTCAGGGCTTTATTGATGAACTTCGTTCTCCTCTGTTTTTTAAAGGGTCCAATCCCCTTCGCGTTGTTTAAAACAGTAGACTTATGAATTTTAATTGATGAGAAAAATCGTGGTTCAATGCCCATTATAGTTGAGTGCTTAGGGTTCCCCTTTAGGATTTAGTATGATAAGAAAAACAAAACATTGGCTTAGGATCCAATGTCCAAAGTGGATTGGCATTTGAGAACTGTACCAAAGGTAAGAAGCCTTGTTCGGGGTCCATTACCATTTGCTTTGGCATTTAGGATACCATATGACTGGTTTTAAAAGACTGGTCCTTGCCGAAGTCTTTTCATGCTTATGGTTTGGTGCAAGAATTTTTCCAAGATAGGACTTTTCTATTGCACGACCTATCTAGCATAAGACAACATGCGGTCGGTACCATGATGTCTTGGGATGTCGAAGTATCTTTTGAAGGCCTTTGAAACATTTAGTAGAAAATGCATAACACTTGTTTCATTGACTAGGTAAAGGACTAATAAGGTCCATACAATGTGCTCCCATAACAATTGGGGCAGATCAAACATAAAGTAAATTAGGAGACTAGGCCTTAGAAGGCACTTAGTTGTAGTACTTTCTGAGTTTGTCTGCTTTTCAAAAGTTTTTTTATTGGCTTCCCTGTTAATGTTTTTAGAGTATAAGCTCCTTTGCCGGTGCTAATCATGATACGATAGGGGCCTTCCCAGTTAGGGGCTAGTTTCCCCTGGGAGGCATTCATTTTGCCGATGTCAGCCCTGCGGAGCACTAGGTCGCCCGACTGGAATCTTCTCAGAATAACCTTCAAGTTATACCGGGATGTCGTTCTCTGCTTGATCGCAACATCGCGTATGTGGACAACGTGTCTTCTTTCTCCTAGTAAATCCAAGTCTTCCCTGATTAGCCCAGGGTTATTATCTGGCGAGAAGTTCTGAACACGCCAGCTTGGTTCTCTTATGTCCACCGGGATCATAACCTCGCACTCATAGGTGAGCTTAAAGGGGGTTTCACCTGTTGAGGAGTGGGGAGTAGTTCGGTAGGCCCATAGGACGTGGTCCAATTGCTCAGCCCAGTTTCCTTTTGCTTCATCCAGTATTCTCTTCAACCCGCAGACGATGATACAGTTTGCTGCTTCGGCTTATCCATTCGTCTTGGGGTTTTCGACAGCACTGCAATGATGTTTTATCTTCAGTCTGGCCAGTAGCTCTTCGAAACCCTTATCTTTGAATTGTGTCCCATTATCTGTCACAATTGATTCCAGGACCCCGAATCTGGTAATAATGTGGCATCAGGTGAACTTCTGAATTCGGGCCAAGGTGATGGTGACCAGGGGCTCTGCCTCAATCCACTTAGTAAAGTAATCCACGGCCTCAACCAAAAACTTCAGCTGGCCGGGTGCCTGAGGGAATGGACCCAGGATATCCATTCCCCATTGATAGAAAGGCCAAGGTATGGAAATCATGGATAGTTCCTCTGGAGGGACATGATAGTGGTCGGAATGTCGTTGGCATTTATTACATACTTGGACATGCGCAAGAGAGTCTGCTTCCATTGTCGGCCAGTAATAGCCATCCCTGAGTGCCTTTAACGCTAGGGCCATGCCTCCTAGGTAGTGTCCACAGCTTCTTTCGTGAACCTCGGCCAGTATATATTCAGCTTCTTTTGGTGTAAAGCATTTGAGGAGAGGTAAAAAAAATCTATGTCGGTATAGCTTTCTGTTGTAGATGGTAAACCTAACCGCGGCTTTCTTTAACTTAGAAGCTTCCTTCGGGTCCTCTGGGAGGCTGCCGGACTGTAAATATTCCATCAATGGCGTAATCCAATTACGCTATTGTCCGTCGACCTAGAAGATAGTCATGTCAGCAACTGAGGGTTGTAAGAGGGTATCCTGGATTACTGAATAGTTATTGCCCGGGTTCTTGGTGCTGACCAACTTGGATAAAAGGTCGACCCTAGAGTTGTGCTCTCTTAGTATATGCTCTACCTGTACCGACTGAAAATTCGTGAGGAGTTCCTATACTCTTACCAGGTATTTCTACAGGAGGGGCTCCTTGGCTTGATAGTCACCCCGGATCTGGGAGGTCATGAGCTGGGAGTCACAACAAAATCTAATTTTGATGGCCCCCAAGTCTCTGGCCATTGCCAGTCTGGTAATGCATGCCTCATATTCCGCCTGATTGTTTGAGGAGGGGAATTTGAACCTGAGGGAGTTTTCAAAGGTAACTCCATCTGGGTTCTCTAGGATTATCCCGATGCCACTTCCTTTTGGGTTTGAAGACCCATCAACGAACACGGTCCACTCTGTTTCCTCGGTGTCACTGGTTTCTGAAGTGAGTTCGGTTAGGAAGTCCGAGATTGTTTGTGCTTTAATGGCTACTCTGGGTTCGTAGGAAATCCCAAACTCAGAGAGTTCAATATACCAGACAATCATCTTCCCAGCTAAGTCTGATTTGTGCAATATCTGTCAGATAGGCTGATCTGTCCTTACTACAACCAGATGACATTAGAAATATTGTCTTAACCTTCTGGTCGTGCCAATGAGTGCAAATGCAACCTTCTCGATTTTTTGATATTAGAGCTCGGGGCCTTGCAGCACCTTACTCATAAAATAAATTGGCTTTTGACCCTTGATGGTTTCTTTGATAAGTATCAAGTTCACGGCCTCCTCGTGGATGGAAAGGTACACGTACAGCGTTTCACCCGACTCTAGTCTTGTGAGGATGGGAGGGGATGAGAGAATGTTCTTTAAAGACGTGAAAGCGTCTTCACATTCCCGCGTCCATGATAGCTATATGGAATGCAGTTATTTGGACCCTACCTCTATGCTAAAATGAATGCTATTTTCTTATTTATAATGCATATTTGGAGGGTTTTGTACTTATATTTGTCATATTCTGATTCTAAGCCTTTCTGATATGTTTTATATCAAACTATGCTTAAATGATTATGAATTAGGTAGATTTATATATGATACTGATTTGGTATTTTCTCTATGTTAGGAAGGGCTCCAAACAAGGTTCAATATGGAGCAATTGAGCTTAAAGAGGAAGAGGAAACCAAATTGGCATTTCAGTGGTCACCGCCGCGGCGCAAGCATGTGAGCGTCGCGGCGCAGAGAGCATACCATACTTGAACCCGAGGCAAGAGCGTCGCGACCTAGTGAAGTGGGCGCCGCGGCGTAAATAGACCGACCCATTGGGCGCCGCGGCGTTAGTATGTGGGCGCCGCGGCGTGGAGGCGGCTGCTGAGCTTATAAATAAGATTTTATGCGTTTTTCTCTTATTCTCTCTTAGTTTTTCAGGGTTCTGGCTGTTTTGGCCATTTCCATTTCTAGTTTCTCTCTTTTAGTTAGTTTTAGGTTAGATAGTTTGACTAGATCTTCATTGCTGGTGGATTGGAGTTAAGGAACAAAGGATTGAAGGAGGATTCAAGCTTCAGAGACAAATCAATGAGCTTCTTTCTCTCTTTTCCCTTTCTCTCTTCTCTTTCTTATCTTTTGTATAGCTAAGCTTTGTTTAGGAATATTTTGGATCCTTTTATATATATTAATGATGTGTTCTTCTCTAAGTTTGTGTGGATGTTTGATTATGATTCAATCATTATCTGTGTTTAATGCTTGTTCTTGGTTGGCCTCGATTGCATGATCCTAATATTGGCAAATGAACTAAACATAGGGATTTGTTGATATGGATATGGTATGATTGATGCATGTTCGGTGAGTTCAATTGGCTTGGATGAGTTGATTCGTTAATAGGATAAAAATATACCTATTGGCCATGTATAGTGTGTGATTGAAAATAGATCGTTCATGAGTGGAAGTTGCTCTGGCTCTCAAGGAAATTTAGTGAATTAGGCAAGTAAAAACCAAGGTTGATTGACCTAGACATAGGCTTTTGACTAATGAAGATTCTCAAGCTAACCTAATCAATGCATTTATGTTTAAAATGGGGATTGCATGTTGTTGATAGATGTAAGGGGTGAAGGAGGATTTCCTGAAACCTAACCGCTTTTAGGTTTATTGTTTTTATAGATTAGATTAGTTTATTATTTTCTTATTTTTATGTCCTTGTCTAGAATTGATTAAGCTATTGGTTGGTATTTAGCTTTATATCGTAATATCCTCGTGGGAATGAACTTTTACTCTGTATCTGTATTACTTGTGCGATCCGTACACTTGCGGTTAGCAAATGGGCAACACGTTTTGACCCTAACAAGTTTTTGGCGCCGTTGCCAGGGATAGTTTTTTATATTGCTAATATCAATAATTAGTTTGATTAGTTCTAATTCAAGTTGTATATAAGTTGTATATAATCTATGTTTTGTTTCTGTTTTGTTTTAGTTTCAAATAAGAAGCCGGGTGATTTCATTCATACGAGGCCCTTGAGGGAATTCGCAATTCTTGAAAGGATACCCTTGGATCAAGTTCTTGAAGACTACTCATCCGCAATACTTCAATTTTGGTGATAAAGTCTTGCTGGGACTATAACTCAGGCCCTTCGTGGGAGGGAACCCCATGTTTATGTTTCATTCCTGTCTTTACTTTGTGCATAAATAGATAGTATGTTAATGTATTTATGTTAAATATGTTAGCATATTAGTATATTATGTTTTGTTAGTTTTGTGTAATATGTTTTCGTTAGTATTTTAGTATATATATGTGTTAGTTGTGTTAGTTCTTGTTTGTTTATGTTTTAAGTATTGTTTGTGTTAGTTTTTATATAGGTTAATATGTTAGTTATGTTGGTTATGTTAGTTTTTGTTTTTAAGTTTTAAGTTTGTTTAGGTTTGTAAATAGGTTATTATGTTGTTTTTGTGTTTTAATATGTGTGTATTGTACATTTTTGTAATTTAGCTTTTTGAACAAGTTTTGTTGCAGCTAGAGTACCATAAGAGCCAAACTCAGCAGCAAAACTGTGTTTGCTGCTAAATTTAGCAGTTTAGGTAGTCACGCCGGCGTAGGTAGTGTGCGCCATGGCCAAGGGGCGTTTCTACTGAATTCTACTGACTTTTTGTGAGCTGGCGTAAGCATGGGTCTTGTATGGCCACCCCCTGTTTTTGCTGTTTTTATTTTTATTTTTGTTATTTTTTATGTTTTGTAGTATTTAGTAATGCTCAGTACTAGTCTTAGGTTCCCTATAGACCATGTTCTTTAAAGATACAATTCATTTTAGGTTTGGGGGAATATCTTTACATGTTTAATTCCTTTGTACTTAATGTTAACATTTACTGGTATTTTGAGTATACAATGATGTTAGTCATTATATTTTCATGATTATATTTAATTTTGACTATCACTGATGTGCTGATGACAATATTTTCAATTTTCACATTATGCAAAAGATATTGTGCATGCTTGAATTTGAAAAGTTGAATCTATTTGAATGCATGACATGTTGCAAGAATGCTGGTGTTACTTTTGGTTGTCCATGATTTAAAAGGTTGCTATATGCCCCCTTTTCAGTGAAACCTTATGTGATCTGATGCATGTGAAACAATTTAGGTGCTTTTGATGCATGATTTACATCTCACTTAGATGCAAGTGTAACTTTGAAAATGATAAAAGTGCATGTTTTGAGAATGTTTATAGATGTACATGTAGAGTTTTAATTATCTTAGAAATTGTTTTTTAACTCTCTTAAGGCGAAATCCTAAGTTGTGCATGATTGAGGAGATGATTAGGGCATTGTTTGGACCGATTGAGCCTTAAAAAGCTTACCCTGATATGATGATATCCTTAGGTCCCTTTTTGAAGCCTTAAACTGTTTGGCCTTATTTGTTTTTCACCATTATTGTGTTCGTTAACCTGTTAACCGTTCTAATGCATGTGAAAGCGTGTCATTTTCTTCCTACCCTTATTGTTTGTTGAGTATATGATGTGTTATTTCTTGAAATGAGTCTGATGATTAGAGGTATGAATATTCAATTCAAAATGAGCCTGAAGGAAGTAGATGCAAAACAAAGAAAAGAAAAAGCATTGCTTTGCAAAAATCGAAGAGAAAAGAAAGAGAAAATAAAAAAAAATAAAAATGAAAAGAAAAGCAAAAGCTTAAGAAAAGTAAAGTTCAAAAAAGCATAAAAAATGGTTCTGGCAAGTTTTATGATCTCACTTTTGAATACCCTGCTAATGTCAGTTGTGACTCATATCTTGAAGTAGTATATTATGTGTCTCAATGTTTGTATTGTATTTTTCCCGTTCATTTCTTTCGCTCATACCATTGGCCTAACAATATAAGCTGATAAAGTCCCTTTTGATCCTTAATCTTGTGTGATTTACATTAGTGGAGAGAGAGTTGATTTACAATTTTGTGGATTTTGTGAATCATATGCATGTATGTTTATAAACTTATCTGGATATGTATGACTTAATTAGGAGAAGTTTATCTTGCATGTTTGTGATAAATGTGAATTGTATGGAGAGTTTTCTGGCTTGTTAGCATGTTAAGGATTGTATAAGTGTGAAACTGTTTACGGGGCATTTGTACTTTTTGAGGATTGATGCAGTCAGTATACACTAGTATTTGTTTTTAATTGAAAATAAGAAGATTGAAATATATTTGCTGAATGAAAAATTTATTTTAATGTTTAAGTGATTTACTTAGTTCTACTTTGTTTTGTTCGAGGACTACCAAAATGTAGGTTTGGGGGTGTGATAGCTATATGGAATGCAGTTATTTGGACCCTACCTCTGTGCTAAAATGAATGCTATTTCCTTATTTATAATGCATATTTGGAGGGTTTTGTGCTTATATTTGTCATATTCTGATTCTAAGCCTTTCTGATATGTTTTATAGCAAACTGTGCTTAAATGATTATGAATTAGGTAGATTTATATATGATACTGATTTGATGTTTTCTCTATGTTAGAAAGGGCTCCAAACAAGGTTCAATATGGAGCAACTGAGCTTAAAGAGGAAGAGGAAGCCAAATTGGTATTTCAGTAGTCACCACCGCGGCGCAAGCATGTGAGCGCCGCGGCACAGAGAGCATGCCATACTTGAACCGGAGGCAAGAGCGCCGCGACCTAGTGAAGTGGGCGTCGCGGCGTAAATAGACTGACCCATTGGGCGCTGCGGCGTGAGTATGTGTGCGCCGCGGCGTGAAGGCGGCTGCTGAGCTTATAAATAAGATTTTATGCGTTTTTCTCATATTCTCTCTTAGTTTTTCAGGGTTCTGGCCATTTCCATTTCTAGTTTCTCTCTTTTAGTTAGTTTTAGGTTAGATAGTTTGGCTAGATCTTCATTGCTGGTGGATTGGAGTCAAGGAACAAAGGATTGAAGGAGGATTCAAGCTTCAGAGACAAATCAATGAGTTTCATCTCTCTTTTCCCTTTCTTTCTTCTCTTCCTTATCTTTTGGATAGTTAAGCTTTATTTAGGAATATTTTGGATCCTTTTATATATATTAATGATGTGTTCTTCTCTAAGTTTGTGTGGATGTTTGATTATGGTTCAATCATTATCTGTGTTTAATGCTTGTTCTTAGTTGGCCTCGATTGCATGATCCTAATATTGGTAAATGAACTAGACATAGGGATTTGTTGATATGGATATGGTATGATTGATGCATGTTCGGCGAGTTCAATTGGCTTTGATGAGTTGATTCGTTAATAGGATAGAAATATACCTATTGGCCATGTATAGTGTGTGATTGAGAATAGATCGTTCATGAGTGGAAGTTGCTCTGACTCTCAAGGAAACTTAGTGAGTTAGGCAAGTAGAAACCAAGGTTGATTGACCTAGACATAGGCTTTTGACTAATGAAGATTCTCAAGCTAACCTAATCAATGCATTTGTGTTTATAAGGGGGATTGCATGTTGTTGATAGATGTAGGGGGTGAAGGAGGATTTCTTGAAACCTAACCGCTTTTAGGTTTATTATTTTTATAGATTAGATTAGTTTATTATTTTCTTATTTTTATGTCCTTGTCTAGAATTGATTAAGCTATTAGTTGGTATTTAGCTTTATATCGTAATATCCTCGTGGGAACGAACTTTTACTCTGTATCTGTATTACTTGTGCGATCCGTGCACTTGCGGTTAGCAAATGGGTAACACGTTTTGACAAGTGCACGGATCGCACAAGTAATACAGATACAGAGTAAAAGTTCGTTCCCACGAGGATATTACGATATATAGCTAAATACCAACTAATAGCTTAATCAATTCTAGACAAGGACATAAAAATAAGAAAATAATAAACTAATCTAATCTATAAAAACAATAAACCTAAAAGCGGTTAGGTTTCAAGAAATCCTCCTTCACCCCCTATATCTATCAACAACATGCAATTCCCCTCATAAACACAAATGCATTGATTAGGTTAGTTTGAGCATCTTCATTAGTCAAAAGCCTATGTTTAGGTCAATCAACCCTGGTCTCTACTTGCCTAACTCACTAAGTTTCCTTGAGAGCTAAAGCAACTTCCACTCATGAACGATCTATTCTCAATCACACACTATACATGGCCAATAGGTATATTTCTATCCTATTAACGAATCAACTCATCCAAGCCAATTGAACTCGCCGAACATGCATCAATCATACCATATCCATATTAACAAATCCCTATGTCTAGTTCATTTGCCAATATTAGGATCATGCAATCGAGGCCAACCAAGAACAAGCATTAAACACAGATAATGATTAAACCATAATCAAATATCCACACAAACTTAGAGAAGAACACATCATTAATATAAATAAAAGGATTCAAAGTATTCCTAAACAAAGCTTAGCTATACAAAAGATAAGGAAGAGAAGAGAGAAAGGGAAAAGAGAGAAAGAAGCTCATTGATTTGTCTCTGAAGCTTGAATCCTCCTTCAATCCTTTGTTCCTTGACTCCAATCCACCAACAATGAAGATCTAGCCAAACTATCTAACCTAAAACTAACTAAAACTAACTAAAAGAGAGAAACTAGAAATGGAAATGGCCAAAACGGCCAGAACCCTGAAAAACTAAGAGAGAATATGAGAAAAACGCATAAAATCTTATTTATAAGCTCAGCAGTCACCTCCACGTCGCGGCGCCCAATGGGTCGGTCTATTTATACTGCGGCGCCTACTTCATTTGGGTCGCGGTGCTCTTGCCTCAGGTTCAAGTATGGCATGCTCTCTGCGCCGTGGCGCTTACATGCTTGCGCTGCGGCGGTGACCACTGAAATGCCAATTTGGCTTCCTTTTCCTCTTTAAGCTCAATTGTTTCATATTTAACCTTATTTGGATCCCTTCCTAATATAGAGAAAACACCAAATCAGTATCATATATAAATCTACCTAATTCATAATCATTTAAGCACAGTTTGCTATAAAACATATCAAAAAGGCTTAGAATCAGAATATGACAAATATAAGCACAAAACCCTCCAAATATGCATTATAAATAAGGAAATAGCATTCATTTTAGCACAGAGGTAGAGTCCAAATAACTGCATTCCATGTAGCTATCAGTCCACTTGAATCCTATCTCCTTTTTCAATAACTTGAAGAGTGGGAGGGATTTGTGAGCGGTTCTAGCTAGGAATCGTGTAAGGGCCGCGATCTGTCCAATTAGTTATTGTACTTCTTTCACGCTTTGGGGACTGTGCATGTCAAGTATAGCTTTACACTTGTCGTGGTTTGCCTCGATTCCTCGGTGAGTCAGTATGAACCCCAAAAACTTTCCAACTTGGACCCCGAATGCATATTTTTTTGGATTAAGCCTTATGTTGTACTTTCTCAGCTGCACAAACACTTGTTTGAGGTTCGAAGTGTGCGATTCTGATGACGGGGTCTTGACTATCATATCGTCAATGTAGACCTCTAGCATTCTTCCCATCTATTCTTCAAAGATCTTGTTCATCATTCTCTGGTAAGTGGCTCCGGCATTCTTTAACCCGAAAGACATTACCTTGTAGTAATAACTCGCTCTTTCAGTGATGAAGGCGGTTTTATCTTCGTCTCCGGGGAACATTGGAATCTGATTGTACCCGGTTTAAGCATCCATGAAAGACAGTAGTCGAAAACCGAAAGAGTTATCAACCAACTTGTCAATGTTTGGGAGGGGGTATGGATATTTAGGACACGTGATGCGTGAAATCTACAAGTGTACGATTTCATCGTCAAGTAATAAAAAGATCGAATCCACAGGGACTGTGTCTATGAATACCAATTAATTAATTAATTCAATTAAGTTAAACAAAAAAGAATATGATTGTTGATAAAGAAGAACGTAGTAACAAAATAATTAAATAAAATCAAGAAAACAGAATTCAGAACAAAAATAGTGAATTATCAAGAAAGAGATTTTCAAATTCAAGAAAGCTTCCAAGATTGGGATACCACAATGATACAAGATAAATCCTAATTGACAACCCTTTTATTAAATCTGAAATTCAATTGAAGGTGAATTACCCTAAATTAGTTGATGTTCTTTTTCAAGATACAAGATCCGTGCCCAATTAAACCAATTCCTACTCTCGTGGTAATTGAATTTAAATTGAACCCATTACGCTTTGTGGCAATTCATTGAATCCTCGAAAGGCTAAAACTACTCTCGTGATTTAGACCTTAAGTTCAATTCTTATGGTTCCAACACTTAGGTTCACCTCTCAGTACGTCCCTAAATGCCTATGAGATGCAAATAAGTTGCCAGCAAATTCACATGAATAAAAGCAATAAGAATTGAATCAAAGAACAATCAAGATTAATAAAAGGGGAAATAACGTCAATTAATTATTATCAATGTATCAAAGGGCATTGCCCAATCCTAGAAACAAAAGAAACTACTCAGACATAGAGAAGAAGAAAACAGAAATCAAACTTAAAAACATCCCAAACCCGTAATAATAGAAGAAGAAGATGATGATAAAGAACCCAAGCCTCCTCTTTGCCTCCTTTAGAACTAGGTTTTAATCCAAACTAGAATTCCATAATTCTATTCAGAACATCTATTTATAACTTAGGGTTTTAATTGACTAAAAAGCTCTCAAAAGAAACAAAAAGAAAAACATAAAAACTACTGCGCATTGCAATCCACGGCCGTGGATCATTCCACGGCCAGGCCATGGATGTTTCTGTCAATAGTCTAATTTCTGGTCCTTTGAGTTCCACGGCCAGGCCGTGGAACTCTCTGAAATTCCTTTTTTCCTTCTTTAAGTTACCCTTCGATCCATGGCCGTGGTTTGATCCACGGGCAGGCCGTGGATCTCTCTGAAATGGCCTTTTTGCACCTTTATTGCTATCCATTAAGCTCCAGCTTCAAACATGTAAGCTTTCCATCCATTCCAAGGCCAATTTAGCACCAATCCTGCACAGGAACACCAAAAACACCGCAGTTATCCGAACTAAGGAAAAAACTAACTAAAATGCCTAAAATGCTCAAGAATACGTGCAAAATAAGAACAAAACATGATGTTGTTTCACACACATCAAATCCCCCCAAGCTTTAGACTTTGCTTGTCCTCAAGCAAAAATTAATGTCAAACCGAGATGTGGAATCAGGAGACAATAATGAATAAGGAACCCGAGAAAACAATATCCAAGGAATAGGCTAAGGCAAACCAAGTATCTGAGAGGTAATCAAAATCAAGTCCAATTAGAGGCTAAGTTCTCAGAAATCATGCATCCTCAATGATTGAATTAAGTTCACTCCACTAACCACATTCAAAGTGTTTAAGGGTGAAAACCATATGCTCAAAATCCTTCAAAGAAAATGCACTTCCATATGCTTGATAAGAAACCAAATTTTCATTAATAATCAGCATGCATGCAAGAATCAAAAGGTCTTTCAAGGGTTGTAATGGGGTCATGGGAATGATGTTAGGTAAGGTAGAGAAAGGAAGGTATACACAAAGGGCTCATCAAATTTTTTTCCAATAAACACAAGAAATTCAATAGAACATCAATGGAGCAAAGGCATTTTTTTAATCTAAAACATAACTCCACATTTCAAAGAATTTTCTTCCTTACTTTTCCTTCTCCTCTTTCTCCTCTTTTTCAAGCTTTCAACTCATGATGTTTCTTTTATTTTTTTTTATTTTTTTTTCATTTGAGAAAGAGGAAGCTCAAATACATATAATTCTCAACACAACTTTCAAACAACTTTCAAGCCCACTTAACTCCATTTAATACTCTAAATGATTACCAATAATATATCATCATAGGCATCAAGAAAATTAAATATGCAATAAGCTCAAATAGGGTAACTAGTGGATGAAAGTGTAACAAATTCAGAAGGCCAGAAAAATACCTAAGATGCCTTAATCATATTCAAGCATGCAACCAAAAATTTCGCCTCAAAATGGTTTCAAATCAAGTTCTAGAGCACAAGATCAATGAGGAATATCACTCAACACAAAGAATGGGAACAAAAATCATACAGTGCATAAGTCCCAAATAGGTTCAAAACTCACATTTAGAGGTTTAAAAATTCAATAAGAAGCACAAATTCAGAGAACATTATGCTAATTATCAACTATCAAGAGATCACCTCCACCAACAATTAAAACAATGCCTGTAGCCTACCACAAGAATCAACAATTGAGTTCCAAATTAATACCATCTCAAAATCCTCAAAAGAGAGGGGCACAAGTTCAACCAAAAACCCAAGAGATATGATGGTGTGAAAATGCAATGCATAACAAGACATGAAAATGCATGAAACTAATGATCTAAAATGAAAATAAGAAAATGAAAATGAAAATTTCCCCCCAAGTTTAGAACTTACATTGTCCCCAATGTAAAAATCTTAAATTAGAGAAGGGAATTAAGAAATGAACTCACTGCGGTGGTGGAAAAACTTCTGGTGTTCAATCCATGACCATGGAATTTTTCATGAGTTTGGTGTGGAACCTTTTGACTTCACTATTCTTCTAATTTGAGCTTCCAAAAGGGTCAAACCTAAACAAAATCCAAAAGACAAACATCAAAACAACAATCTAACACACAAAATCAAAAGAATAAAAATAAAAATAAAAAGGAAAATAAAATAAAAAAATAAAAAAATAAAGAAGCTTGGGTTGCCTCCCAAGAAGCGCTTGTTTAAAGTCATTAGCTTGACTTTGGTGCGTTTTCGTGCTCGGTGATGTCAACGGAGTAGTGCTCAGTCCTTACTCCTTCAAAATGTTTCACTCTCTAGCCATTTATCATGAAAGACTTATGGCCTTCTTTCTTCACCTCAAGCACACTGTAGGATAAAACTCGAATAATCTCATATGGTCCAGACCATTTCGACCATAACTCAGTAGGACAGAAACGTAGAAGTGAGTTATTAACAAGGACTTTATCCCCGATTTTAAATTCACGCTTCTCGTCACACTTGTCACTATGCTTCTTTGGTCCTTCCTTGCAGGGCATAGCATCAGTCACTGATTCCTGTATACCTGAAAGCACAACACTATCCACAACTTTAGTAGCATCAATGCGATTACATAAATTTAAGGAATTAGAATTATTTTCAGATTTAAAAACATCAAAAACTACTTCCTCATCATTCAATCGCAAAGTCAATTTTCCTTCATGGACATCAATGATAGTCCTTCCAGTGGCAAGGAATGGACGCCCAAGTATGATCGGCATTGTAGCATCAGCTTCCATATCAAGCACAACAAAATCCACAGGCATATAAAATTTACCAACCTTAATGGGAACATCCTCCAAGATGCCTATGGGGTACTTGACAGACCGATCCACCAATTGAAGTGAGATAGTTGTGGGTTTCAGCTCACCCACCTCCAACTTCTTACACACAGAAAGGGGCATAAGACTAACACTAGCCCCCAAGTCACACAGAGCTTTGTCAAAATTAGTGTTACCAATCAAACAGGGAATAGAGAAGCTACCTGGATCTTTTAACTTAGGAGGCAATTTATTTTGAATTAAGGCACTACACTCCTCAGTTAAAGCTACTGTCTCATAGTCTTCTAGCTTCCTCTTATTAGATAGGATGTCCTTAAGAAACTTAGCATAGGTAGGCATTTGTTTTAACGCCTCAGTGAAGGGTACATTTATGTACAATTTCTTAAGAACCTCTAAGAACTTCCCAAACTGCTTATCTAACTTTGCTTTAGCCAATCTTTGAGGGAAGGGAACTGGGGGTTGGTAAGGTTCAGGGGGTACATACTTAGTCACCTTCTCAGTGATTTCCTTCTCTTCTAAGGGCTGTGTCTTAGTCTCTTTTTCCTCAGTACCCTCATCTTTGTCACTCTCCCCCTTACCCTTGGGATTCTCTAACTTCTCTCCACTCCTCAAACTCACAGCCTTACAATGTTCATTCCCTGGGTTTATTTCTGGTTGACTAGGAAACTTACCTTGTTGCCTATGTGAAGTGCTCGTTTGGTGGGCAATCTGGGTTTCTAACATCTTATTATGAATGGCCAAATTGTCAACCTTAGCTGACAACTCTCTAATGGCCTCAGTAACAACTTGACCATGGTGCCTAAACTCTTCATTTTGCTTGGTTTGACTCTCTACAAAATTTTCAAGGAGAGTTTCGAGTTTAGACTTTTGTACCTGGGGGAATCCAATAGAGGGTTGAGCACTACCTTGTCCAGCTTGATTTTGATTGTTTCGATAGGAGAAGTTGGGATGAGACCTCCAACCGGGGTTGTAAGTTTGGGAATATGGATCATTCCTCCCCTTTTGGTTGAAGTCATGGAAATTGTGGCAGGATTCCACTTGCTCCACCGGTGCACCATGTGAGGATCCTATTCCAACTTGGCATTCAGCACCAATATGTCCCTGTGCTCCACAAATCTCACAAAAATTATTAGAGGCACCTATGGCATTAACATGAGCTTTCTCAAGTATGTCAAAACGTTTATTCAAAGAATCAAACTTTGACATAATTAAATCAACACCATCTACCTCAAACTTACCTCCCGAGAGCTTTCTCGGGTTGTGCCCTCTTTCATTGGCCCATTGGTGATGATTTGAAGCTACGCTCTCAATTATCTCATAAGCCTCTGTGAGCCTTCTATTCATCAGAGCTCCACCAGCTGCGGAGTCAAGAGACACCTTCAAGGAATATTCCAAACCATTGTAGAAGGTGTGGATAATTAACCACTTCTCTAGTCCATGATGTGGGCAAGCTTCCAACAGCCCCTTGTATCTATCCTAAGCTTCTGATAATGATTCTCTGTCTCTTTGAACAAAGCTTGTTATTTGAGTTCTAAGATGTGCAGTCTTGGAAAGAGGAAAAAACTTATTCAAGAATGCTTGCTCCAATTGATTCCATGTGGTTAATGTATCGGTGGGTACCGATTTCAACCAAACTCTAGCCTTGTCCCTTAATGATAATGGAAACAATCGGAGGCGAATGGCATCAACTGAGGCATCTTCAATTTTGAGAGTCTCACAGAATTCTAAGAACATCTCCACATGATCATTAGGATCCTCTGACGGCAATCCTCCAAACTGGTTCTGCCTTATCATAGACAGTAAGGCAGGAGGTATGGTGAAGTGCCTGGCTTCAATGTCTGGCTGAGCAATTCCAGATCGCAAACCCCGAGCATTAGGGGCTGCATACTCTTTTAAAGGTTTATTATCTTCAGCTGCTGCAATGACAAGTATTGGTTCAGATTTTTCTCTTACTCTTTGCCTTTGTTGTCTTCTCCTTCTACGTAAAGTTCTTTCAATTTCTGGATCTGCTTCAACAAGAGTCCCAGAACGTTTAGTACTTTGCATAAACCAGAGAAACACAATCCCCGGCAACGGCGCCAAAAACTTGATGCGTGAAATCCGCAAGTGTACGATTTCGTCGTCAAGTAATAAAAAGATCGAATCCACAGGGACTGTGTCTATGAATACCAATTAATTAATTAATTCAATTAAGTTAAACAAAAAAGAATATGATTGTTGATAAAGAAGAACGTAGTAACAAAACAATTAAATAAAATCAAGAAAATGAAATTGAAAAAAAATAGTGAATTATCAAGAAAGGGATTTTCAAATTCAAGAAAGCTTCCAAGATTGGGATACCACAATGATACAAGATAAATCCTAATTGACAACCCTTTTATTAAATCTGAAATTCAATTGAAAGTGAATTACCCTAAATTAGTTAATGTTCTTTCTTAAGATACAAGATCCGTGCCCAATTAAACTAATTCCTACTCTCGTGGTAATTGAATTTAAATTGAACCCATTACGCTTTGTGGCAATTCATTGAATCCTCGAAAGGCTAAAACTACTCTCGTGATTTAGACCTTAAGTTCAATTCTTATGGTTCCAACACTTAGGTTCACCTCTCAGTACGTCCCTAAATGCCTATGAGATACAAATAAGTGGCCAGCAAATTCACATGAATAAAAGCAATAAGGATTGAATCAAAGAACAATCAAGATTAATAAAAGGGGAAACAACGTCAATTAATTATTATCAATGTATCAAAGGGCATTGCCCAATCCTAGAAACAAAAGAAACTACTCAGACATAGAGAAGAAGAAAACAGAAATCAAACTTAAAAACATCTCAAACCCGTAACAATGGAAGAAGAAGATGATGATGAAGAACCCAAGCCTCCTCTTTGCCTCCTTTAGAACTAGGTTTTAATCCAAACTAGAATTCTCTAATTCTATTCAGAACATCTATTTATAAATTAGGGTTTTAATTGGCTAAAAAGCCCTCAAAAGAAACAAAAAGAAAAACATAAAAACTATTGCGCACTGCGATCCACGGCCGTGGATGTCTCTGTCAACAGGCTAATTTCTGGTCCTTTGAGTTCCACGGCCGTGGATGGTTCCACCGCCAGGTCGTGGAACTCTCTGGAATTCCCTTTTTCCTTCTTTAAGTTACCCCTCGATCCATGGCCATGGTTTGATCCACGGGCAGGCCGTGGATCCCTCTGATATGACATTTTTGCACCTTTATTGCTATCCATTAAGCTTCAGCTTCAAACATGCAAGCTTTCCATCCATTCCAAGGCTAATTTAGCACCAATCCTGCACAGGAACACCAAAAACACCGCAGTTATCCGAACTAAGGAAAAAACTAACTAAAAGGGAAAACTAAAATGCCTAAAATGCTCAAGAATGCGTGCAAAATAAGAACAAAACATGATGTTGTTTCACACACATCATCACGTCCTGTTCAAGTCGGTGTATTCCACACACATCCTCCACTTGCCGTTTGACTTTTTAACTAGGACAACATTCAAGAGTCATGTAGTATACGAGATCTCCCTAGTGAAGTCGGCATTTAATAGTTCTTTGACTTGCTCCTTAATAACCTGTTACCTCTCTAGGCTAACTTTTCTTTTCTTCTAGGAGACCGACTTCGCATCCCGTTTAATGGATAAACGATGGCAGATGAAAGTAAGGTTAAACCCAGGCATGTCAGCGGATGTCCAGGCGAAAAAATCCTTATTTTTCTGCAGCAGCTTTATTAACTGGATATTCTCTTGTTCTTCAAGGTTTGCACCTATCTTGGTGATTTGGTTGGGCTTATCACCAAGTTGCAGCGCGATCAATTCTCCTTCAGGCCGTGGTCTTGTATCTTGGATTTTCTCACGTAAATCTAACTCGGTCATTAGGATGTTGACTTGATCATAGGCCAGGATGGATGTGCGAGCCTTTGTTTTCCTGGAAGCCCTACTGATCTTCAAGCTTTTGTTATAACATTTGCGGGCTGCAATCTGATCACCTTTAACCGTGACCACTTTATTATTCCTGTTAAGGAATTTCATGGCCTGGTGGGCGGTAGAGACTACAGTGGCAATGTCATTCAATGTAGGATGACCCAAAATAATATTGTAAGTCAAGGGACGATTCACAACCAGGAATCTTACCTTGATAGTTCTGTACATGCTGTCGTCACCTAGGGTCAAGAAAATTTTAAAATATCCTGTCGGGGTAACCTTTTCCCCGAATAAGCTGATAAGCTCACCTTCGTATGGTGTTAATGTGGAGAGAGGGAACTCCAGCCTTTCAAAGGCGTCAATGAACTTAATATCCATCGTCCATTGGTCCACAAAGATACGACAGACTTCGGCGTTGGATATTATTCTGAATATGACCAGTGGGTCATCATGATCTCAGATAATGTCATTGTAGTCTTTCTCGGAGAAGGAAATGGGTGGTGCATCACTATCTTCGACACGTGGTCTTCGCGAAGAACTGGATACACTCAAGACCGCTGTTCGGAGTACCTTCTTTCAGGAATTATAAGACAAATCGCAGTCTGCAAACCCTTCAGAGATGGTGCTGATAAGTCTGTCTTTCCTGTAACCCCCACCTTGATTATCCCGGTTCTGATCCTGCTTGCTTTCAACATCACGGCGTGGCGGGGTTTAGGATCTTCTGGGGGTACTCCAGGTTCTTCTGGCGAGCCTCCAGATTCTTCTTTTTTGACGTTAGTTTGGACTCTACCGTAAACTGCGGCTTCGTCTCTGATCCCTACGTCTTCCGCGGTCCTCATCACTTCGGAAACTGCTAATGTACTTTTGCAGTCGTCCCTATTTGATCAGGGACTCGATAATATCTCGGAGCTCGTAACAGTCTTCTGTCTCATGGTTGTAGCTCTTATGCCACTTGCAATGTTTCGAATGATCATTTTGGAATTGCTTCTTCACGGGTAGTGGCCTTTTGATATCCTGGAACTCAGTTTGAAGGACCTCCTTCAAGATTATTTCTCGAGGGGTGTTCAAAAGAGTGTACTCAGAATACTTGGGCCTATATTCGCTCTTGGGGAGATCACGGGGTTGGTTAGGGTTCTGATTCTTTTTCAGGTGAACGGGTTCGCCCCTATCCAGGCTCTCTTTAGCCCTAGTAATCTCCTCTAGTTTGATGTATTTGTCTGCTCGTAAGTGAAACTAATCTAAACTGGCTGGATTCATTTTAGCAAGCGACCGGAAAAAATCTGAATTAGTCTGGAGACCGTTTCTGGCATAATGGAGGGCTATCTTGTCATCAAGGGCCTCTATACCTACACAAGCGTAACTGAACCTCTTAATGTATTTGCGCAGAGATTCATTGCTTCCTTGGCGGATTCCAAAAAGAGAATCAATTGACTTCAGCCTTTCCTTGGCAATAGTATAGTGTAGTAAGAAGCGTTGTGTGAGGTCTTCCCATCCTGTAATTTTCGTTCGTAAAGTAACAAACCATCGGAGAGCGTCCTTCTTCAAAAAGAGGGGGAAAACGTGGCATAGCAATTTCGGGGTGTACCCGTAAAGCTGCATGGACTGAGTGTAAGCATCCAAATGTTCTTGCGGATCCGTGGTCCCGTCATAAGGCTCCTAGTTACTCGGGGGTTTGAAGTTTCTTGGTACCCTGTACGCCATTAGAGTGTCTGAGAATTGCTGCTAGCGGCTGGGGGCCAAGTCATTGTTTCCAATGATCCCGATGCCGACTTACTTTGCTTCTCGATTGTTATGAACTGCATTTCGCTCTCCGTCATCATTGTCAGAGCGCACATATCTTTCTAAATTCTCTAAGTGATGATGTTGTTCCTCCAACTGACGTCGTTGGTTGTCTATCAACGCAGTCTGTTGACGTAATAGTTCTCAAAGATCGTTCCTTGCCATTGTGGATGGCGCGTTGTCCTCATAATGAGATACATGATCGGCATCAATATTCGAGATTCTCAGGCGGGCGTGCATTGGGATCCTCGTTCCTTGGTTCACGTTACTCTATCCACCAGTGGGAGGAAAGATAAGCCTATCCCGAACGGAGGCCCTTTGCGAGGGGCGGGGCTTTCAGCCGATGCCGAGGTTTCGTGCCCTTCGTTGAGAGTCTCTACCGGAACAGGCCTGCTTCTAGTGGCGGAGGTTTCTAGTGGTGCAACAGAAAGAGGGTCGCGCTGAGCCACTCGGCCCTGTCCTTGGGCAAGGGCAGCTTGAGCAACACTTCCTCTCCTTCGGTTTTGTCTTGTGCTCACCATAATTGATGTGTGAATGGAAGTTTATCGGGATTCCCACAAATGACGCCAATGTTCTGAAGTGGATTCAGATAGTACCTGAGATAGGCACATATGTGGTGGTTTCCTCCTTGCGCAGCCGCTGCCAAGCGTGTTGATAAAAAAAAAGGGTACCTACAAAAGGACTCTAACGCTCAAGTCAGACCCTGCACCAGTAGGGTTTTTTGCTATATCATAAAAGATACCTCATTAGGTTAACTTAGCCTGAAATTTATGGAGCGTGATTAGAATCGTGATATTAAGTGCAGATATTTAGGAATGTGAACGTTACGGTTATCCATTATTAGGGGCAGTTAAGGAGCCCATAATATCGTAAGATCTCAATTGGCAGTTTTGAGAATATGCCTTGATTCGGTGATTTTCGTCATATGCCCTAATGCCGCAGTCTGAGGTGTTAATGGCAGAATCTAATGGAGCGTGTGTCGGGTTGATCTTTTTGAATAAAATCTCGAACCACACTCCAAAACAATTATAATCAAAATGCTTATAATTTTTAATACGTATGTATAAACAAAAAAAAAGTTAAATTCTAATTAATTTTATTCGTTTTACCTAAACATCTCAAAATCAACTTAAAAAGTGTTTTGTAAAAATTTTATCCTTCTCCGCCGTGAGTTGGTACGGTCGTGACAAAGTGGTTTCTTTTCTTTCCCATCCAACATCGTACTAAAATTTAAGGAAGAATGCCGTGTCTTATGGATTACAGAAGCAGCGACGACAATTTTTTTTTTATATTTTCATATAACTTTTATTTGAAAAATTAAATTATGTTTGATTTTGATTATTTTATAATAAAAAAAATTTATTGAACATTTTGATTATCATAAACACAAATTTTCAAAAAGAAACTGTCTGCTGCTTACAAAGAGTAATACGAATGTACGCATAATATGAATAGTAACATGATAAAAAATAATATAATAAATATGTAAATTATTAAATTAATAACTAAATTAAAATTTTAGTCTTTATAATTTTTATTTATTTTTAATTTAAATTTTATAATTTTTTTAATCTTTATACTTATAAATATTTTTAAAATAATTTTTATCTTCAATTTCTATTAAAATACCATTAATTTACTTATTATTAAATATTTTATAGAGATAAAAAAACATTTAAAGGAATACTTATTTTATAAATGAATGCTTATTAAAAAAAATGAACACTTATAAGAATTTTTATTAGACATTTTGTAAGAAAATGAGCATATAAAAAGTACTTACTAAACAAATAAATATTTACTAAATTAGTTAATTAATAGTATTATGACAATATTATAACAAAAATTAATGATAGAGATTATTTAAAAATCGTTTATAAGTATAAGAATTGATTTGAAAAGAAAAAAAATGTATAAGAATTAAATTAAAAATAAATAAAAATTATATGGACAAAATTTTAATTTAACCTAAATTAATTTAGGTAGAAAACTTTGATATAATATATATATATATATTAAAAAATCTTCTTCTAATAGGTAAGAAATTAATTTCTTATGGTATGATTAAATACTTAAGTAAAATCCTTATTAATGATGTTATTTTCATATATATAAATTTTGAATCGAATCTTAACTATATGTGAAGAGACTTAAACTCTTTTCTACTCATACCAATACATATTGATAAATTCTAAAATAAGTATAATTATGTCAAAATTTAGTTAAAAATATAACACATATAATATGAATTTAATTAAAAAATTTGAATACAAAAGCTAATATTAAATAATTAAAATAGATTTTCAAAATAAAATTAAGAGAAAATAGTATGTGACTAACTTTAACATTTTTGTAAATTACCATCACAAACTTTAAAATATTTTCAATTAGTCTCTAAACTTAATTTAATCTCTACATAGATCTTTTTGTTTAATTTAAATATATTAATTCATTAATAATAATATTATGTAATAATATCTTATTTATATTTATAAAAAAGAAAATATATTTAAAATTAAATTTTAATAAATAAATTAATAAATAATTCTTAATTAATATGAATATAAATAAAATGATACAATATAATATTATCATTATTAAATTAATATATTCAAATTAAACATAAAAATCTATTAATACATTAATTAAAATTTAAAATTTAATTATAAAATTTTAAAATTGGCGGTGATAATTTATAAAATAGATCAAAGTTTAAATTAATAGAAAATGCATTTGTTGCAAAAAGCCCTGGCCCTTGTTCGTTCACATTAGCTTTGACTTGTCTTCTTACTACTATTTTTAGTTTCTCTCTCCTTCTGTGTAAGATGCTGATCACCTCATCATCTCATCGTTTCTAAAAGTCAAGGAGGCGTCACTGGGTCAACAAGAACAAAACGCTTGGCTTCTCTTCTCTTCTCTTTTTTTGCAAACATCTATGTTTATTGTTTTCTTTGTATAGAACAAACTCAAACTCAATTTCATATTCTTCTTCTTCTTCTTCTTCTTCTTCTTCTTCACTTCACCATCTCAAACTCTCACTTTCTCTGCTTCGCCTCTCATTTTCCCATAAACCCAATTTCAGTTCACAAAAAAGATCACAACTTTGCTCCTTTCTGTTTCATGGGCTGGTCATAGACACCGCCATGGACAAATCCAATAGTTTTCTTCACAGTCTTGTGAAACGCTTCAAATTCGGTTCCAGTAGAGGTAATCCAACAAAGCCCAGTTATTTTAAAAAAAAACTTTTTATCTGAATTTTATTTTCTGGTTGATGAGTTGTCTGATTATATTAGGGTTCTGTTCTTCTCTTCTGTGTCTGCTCTGTTGTGTTTGATCAGAGCAAAACAATGAAGCTGACTTACAGAGAATGGCTGCACAGGAGCAGAAGATGTTTGCCTATGAAACCTTAGTTGCTGCCACCAAGAATTTCCATGCTATTCATAAACTTGGTGAGGGAGGTTTTGGACCTGTCTACAAGGTAAAATCAATCAGAATTTTGTTAATTTGTTTGTCTTTGGTTGCTAGGAAAAGTGGCAGGAAAAAAAATTGAGAAAGCTTTCAATTCAATTGGTTAAAGTACATGTTTTCTGAGAATGAATTCAGACACAGCCTTTAGGATTTTGGAATTTTGAAAGTTCTCTCTTCCAAATCAATGGTTGGATTCAATAATAAAAGGACTTTTAATTCCTAGAACTTGATTACTTTTCTGGTATTTGTTTTCCCCTCTTGCAGAAAGTTCCACAAAAATAAAAATGGATCCTTTTTTTGGTTTTACATGGTAAAACAAAAACCAAAAACCTTAGACCTAAGACCTGTTCTAACTTCTAATTTGTGGGATTTGTTTTTTGGTTTGCACCTTTTTCAACTTACAGGGGAAGCTGAGTGATGGGAGAGAGATTGCAGTGAAGAAGTTATCACACACCTCAAATCAAGGGAAGAAAGAGTTCATGAATGAGGCCAAGTTGTTGGCTCGTGTGCAGCACCGGAATGTGGTGAATTTGTTGGGGTATTGTGTTCATGGCACAGAGAAGCTACTTGTTTATGAGTATGTGCCTCATGAGAGCCTTGACAAGCTTCTATTCAGTAAGTGCTTCTGTGCCAATCCTTTTTTTTTTTTCAATAAAATCACAGATGAATGAAAGCCATTCACATTTTTTAAGAGGTTCCTTCAAATTAGGATTGTTTTTAAAAATTGGTTTTTGTCTGTTAAGCACTAAATTTAAATAAAAGATTTAGCCTGCAGGTATTTTAATTAAATAAATTTATTTAGTAGTCTCAATTAAGATAATTATTGAGTCTAAAATTTTTGCCATCAAGGATGTGAATTAGTTTTCCCTTCAAACCAAACTTCATTTGGTCCTGCTGACTACGGAATATGGAGTTTCCATATGTACCCTTTCCTTGTGTTGACAATCTTCTATGGTCTAACCAATTCTTCTTTTCTTCCCCTCTCTCCTTAGGCAGTTTTTTTATTGCAGAAATTCTGGGTTTTTTCAATTCCAACTTTATCGTCTCTGCCAACACCGTGGACCGCTAGCCATCCATCTTTACCCTTTTTTCAAATCTAAAATTATTTTTTTTGTGCTGAACCTCCGAAAGAGACTGCAGTTAAGACCTTGACTTTTTCACATACATAAAAATATTCCTTAATTGGATCCATTAGATGCCTTGCCTAGACAACAGAATGTTGAGAACCAAACTCCTCCTCTCACCCATCATAGCAAAGCCATCAATGATGACTACTGTTAGATGAACCATACCTTCCATTCTCTATCCTCCTTTTCAATTAACCACATGCTTTAATTAATGAATAAAAGGTAAAAAAAATTAGTTTGCAGCACGCTTCTACTTTCTAGGAAGGATAATGGAAACTACCCAAACCTAAATTCTTCATGTCTATATTTATTTTTGCCGTGGAATAGCCACTAATTCCACTAAAATCTGATAAGTTAAAATAAATTAGGTATAAAATATGAAGTACAGGCGTGAACATAAACATAGACATGAGATACAACGCAGATATGATCACGGAGACACATTAAATTCAAAAAATTATAAAATACGAACATGACATATATATATATCAAAGTAAATTAAAAAACTTGATTTATGTATATATATCATTGTAAAATTTAACAAAAAAAATTATAATTTATTAATATCATTTTTATAAACTTAAAGATTTATAATATTTTAATATATATCATATGTGTTAATATTTATTATTTAATAAATTTCTTTCAAAAAATATGAAACATAATTTTTATTGATATTTTTTAAAAATTTTATAAACTAGCTTTTCCTAATATAATTAATTATGTATAAGTATATGTGTATCTAAAAAAATTAACTGAAAGGAATAGTGGTATGAGGCAAGCTTCGATGACGACGAAGTTGACGACTTGGTACAGTAGAAGTAGAAAGAGCAGATGAAAATAATGGTGTATGAAAAGATAAAATTTAAAAATTTAATAATGGAGTGTGAAAAGATAAAACTTAAAATATTAGTATATGAAAATAGTGGCTTGAAACTTCAGTCATGTGATTAGGCTTAGGTAGATAACGGACTAATTAATTAGACATTAATCATAGAAATTAATTTTTTTTAAAAAAATTATTAATGAACTGTGTCTAAGTTATATCATAGACATATTCGAGCTATGTTCAAGTTAAAAATAATAATTTTTTAAATCAGATACATAAGAATACACAAGATACATGTGTAATATGCGCGTTCTCATATATTTGACACGAACACGTGTCTGACACGTGGGCACGTATAAAAAATAGCGTGTCATGCTTCATAAAGTGTGATACTATGATGGTTATTTGGGACACTCATTTTTTTATCAGGAATAGCTAATGTTACAAACACAATTAAAAGAAGAATAATGTTACATACAAATACATTATTTCACAACTATACATTTTTTTATCATTTAATTATAATTGATTTCATCTCATTTTATGTATACATATATTTTGATTCTACGGCATATCCTTACGTACATAGATTTGATGTGCAACAATCTTTATCCTTCATAGAAAAACATATTCTTTAAGTTATTAGATCACTGTACTCAAATTTTGCCAATTTTATAATTAATATTAAGAAAGTATAAGCATTGTCTAACCCTTTTTCTAACAGTGACTTTATATTGATGCAGAATCCCATAAGAGAGAGCAGCTTGATTGGAAACGTAGGTTTGGCATAATCACAGGCGTGGCAAAGGGCTTACTTTATCTTCACGAAGACTCACACCATTGCATAATCCATCGTGACATCAAGGCCAGTAACATCTTGCTTGATGACAAGTGGTCGCCTAAGATTGCAGACTTTGGCATGGCCCGTCTCTTCCCCGAAGATCAAAGCCATGTTAATACACGTGTGGCTGGAACCAAGTAAGTCCCACTACATCTTCCTTGCACACATATAGCATATCCACCACTGAAAAAAAAATAGTTCTACATTAAATTTAAATTAAATTATATAGCTGTTTTTTAGATTTTTAAAATTTTGTTTTACAAGTATGTTATTCTTAAATCTTTTGAATTTAAATAATTGAATGGTAATGTAATACTTTTTTTAATATAAAAATACTACACCAAAACGAAAGCTTATGCACTGGTTAGGATACATCGTTTCATGTACATGACTAGTCATGTCTGACCTTTCCCTTTGGGGATTTCTACAATATCACTAAGTGATATTTGTGTTCTTAAGTGATATGACAAAGTATGGTTAACTCAATTATATAAAATACTTATACCATTTACAACAATATACAATTAATCATTTTATATAATTTGATTTAATCATATTTTTTGTTACATTATTTAGAGACAGAGTTAACCTTGGAAGTACCATAGTGTGACGCCTCTATTATACATATATTCAATAAAGAGAATTGTTTGGTTTAAGTGTGTTTGTGTTTGATGGACTCATAAGTTTGATCAATACTAAAAATACTTGAGAATTTATATTATACAGTGGGTATATGGCTCCGGAGTATGTGATGCATGGAAATCTATCTGTAAAGGCAGACGTGTTTAGCTATGGGGTTTTGGTATTGGAGTTGATCACTGGCCAACGAAACTCGTCGTTTAACTTGGATGTGGATGCGCAGAATCTACTTGATTGGGTAAGAATATAATATAATATTTTAAGCTTTTGACTTTGCAGTGTTTAGGTATAGCGTACGCGTTTCTTCGTCACCCATTTTTTTTGTTTTTAACAAGGCATAGGCGTTTCTTGTCATTTTGCTTTGTTCAATTAATTAATTAATGGTGATGATGATTGATTGATAACCCCAACATATCTTTTCACAAAATTAAAACTAACCTCAGCCCCATAAATTAACCACAATAAACCTAACTGGATCATTACCTCATGCCTACATAATCAAATTGCACTTAGAATTAAGTGAAGCTACTTAGCTTTTAAAAAAATGTTATCATATTTTTTTTTTTAAGAGTGTATCACTGTTTATATTTTTTTAAGAGATATAATTAAATGAGAGAAAATAATAAAAATATATATATATAATAAATAATATTAGATAAAGTGTAAAATTAAATATATACACTATTTGATGTAAAATATAAAAGTTTTATTTTTTATTATAATACTTGGGCATAAAAAAAGTGTAAGAGGTAAGAGAGAATCGCCCGTTAGTAATTTGGTTTTCACTTTCAGCCCCAAATCTTGGTTGGAAAAATAGTACCATTTAGAGGCCGACTAATAGTCAGTTGATTTTAATTAATTAAAAAAAATTATAAAAATATATAAACATTGTGTTTTTCCCTTGTTTTTATTTGGATCGTCAGAATTTACCGGTTTAATATAGTGGTTACTGGTTTGAATGGGATTTGCTTGGTCCTAACAGGTTTGATGCCAAATAAACAATTAAAGCCTTCATGGTACAATGGCTGAGACATGGGTTTTTTGGCCAGCCAGTTAAATTGGTCTGATTCTAATAGCTATGCTCCAAATTAGAAGAATGAAAATAAAATAAAAAAATTTAAAAAGAAGCAAGCTCAACTGATATCATTGAAAATTTCGGTTGCAGTTGTCATGATATGCTAATTTCACACATTTATTCGCATCATAAAAGGAATATTGGGAGGGTTTATTTTTTATTTTTATTTTTTAACACAACTCAATTAATTATTCATGTGAAACATTCCTAAAGATGCTGTGTGTCTGTTTTTTTCTCTTTTTTGTTTTGGTTATAGGCATACAAGCTTTACAAGAAAGGGAAGAGCTTAGAGATTGTAGATTCCACATTAGCATCTTCGATGGTACCGGAACAAGTAGCCATGTGCATTCAGCTGGGTCTGCTATGCACTCAAGGCGATCCACATCTACGTCCAAACATGCGGCGAGTGGTGGTGACACTGTCTAGGAAGCCAGGCCATATGGAAGAACCAACTAGACCAGGAGTACCCGGTTCCAGATATAGAAGACCTCGCAGGCACTCTTCCTCCACAGCTGGAACTACCTCTGGTGTCTCTGATTCACACACTTCTGATTCAAGCAACAATTGTACCACTGTTACTACTACTGCAACTGGAACAAATTCAGCTACTATTGAAATAGACCCAAGAGGGAAACGTCCAATACAGGGTTAGGCTCATTCTTATATGTGATAGGGGTCTATTATCATTTTGTTATTCTTTTTTCTATGATAAGTGCGTGATGTGGCCTCATTTGAATGTATATATTTGAGAGGGTTAGGTTAGGAATGGCGAGGTTGAAGAGAATTCTTATTATTCTTTTTTATATATATGAGAAATGAGTTGAAATTCTATGATCTCATTTCCAATCGCCCTAACAAAATGGTGGTAATAACGATAAGTTACTTTAAGGTTTCATATTCTTTATCAGTGGCGAAGCTAGACATAAAAATTTCATGAGTTACACAATGTTGACTACGAAAGAGGGAATGCATACAGATTCATGAGTGATTAAAGAAAAAACGTGGTTTTGGAAGTAACTGCACATAATTCATGAATCAGTGGCCAAGCTAGACATAAAAATTTCATGGACAATGATGATGAAAGAAGTTACACAAGTTGACTACGGAAGAGGGAATTCATATAGATACCTGAGTGGTTTAAGAAAAAAGTGGTTTTTGGAAGTAACTGTATATAATTCATGAAACTATTCATGTAAGGACAAAACTTAGGTAAAAAATTTTAGGTGTTTGTGATGTTGTTCTCTAATAAAATTATGACATGTGTACATTTTTCTATAACTCATCAATGAAAACTTAAAAAATGATAATTAAGTGACTAAAATCTAAGACACATGTTATATTTTTATTAGAGAACAATACCACAAGCACCTAAAAAATTTTACCTAAGTTTTGTCCTTCATATAATGCGAGGAGTTTCGGATCCTATGCTTGGATAGGAGGTAACATGAAAGAAAGAAAAGGAAAAATTGATCTAGGCATTTTCATTTTCTCTCTCCATTTCTCTAAAAAAATTTTCCAACATAACATCAAAAAATAGTTGGCTAGTTGCTATATAGGCCTTCATTGCCTTGTGAAACATCAATGCAGCATTTGAGGGACAAGTCATTCTCAGAAATAAAATCAAAATTGAAATATTTCATTGGAGACGTTTACGGTGTTCCTAACAAAGTGGTGAGTACCAGTGCTCACTAGATTTAATATCGTTCAATAATAAATAAAATAATGTTGCATGAGCGTGATGTGCCATTGGCTCATCAACAATGAGGCAACAGTTGTGCCATTGTCGATGCAGAAAATGGAGGTCGCTGGTAAAATGCTGGCAATCGTCAATGTCGCACGAACATGACGTGTCATTGCCGTCAAGATTGGAACTTGGGAGGTGTAGTGTCATTGTCGTAAATGGAAGAAACTGACTAAAGCAAGTTGAAAATGTGGAATGCCGGTGCTCACAACCTTAATAGGGGTAGGTTGAATGCCTCCTATAAGCATTGAAGAAAGGTTTCACCTCAAAAGCAAGATTATGGAAGCTGAATGACAGTTTTATAAATTTGCTTGGACGGGATGAAGTAGTTGGGCGGATGATGTGATGTTTAAGTGTTATGAGAAGGAAGGTAGTTTGTTTGAAGGTTGAACCTTATAAGTAGAGGTATCTAGTAGGTTGGGTCAACTCATGAAATCGTGAATTTTGACTCAACTCAATTCAAAATGTAGGTTAGGTTGGGTTCGCGAGTTGAGTTGAGTTGAAAAATACTCTAATCCACAAGGTACAAGTCAAGTGACTAGTTTGAAAAGTGTTGATTCACGCAACCCTCTTAACTATTTTATTTTTTATTTTATAAAAGTCATTTAGCTATAGTAACAATTTTTGTTACTTTTTTCACGACTTTTCTGTATTATTAATTAAGTTTAAGTGTAGTCATTGTGATCACATTGAGAATGTGACAAAATAATAATAATTAGAAACTCATAAAGTATTTGATAGATCATTGCGATGAAAATTTAATAGATCGCTTAGATGACAAAGAGTACAACAACAACGACTAAACCTTTTCCCTCTAAGTGGGGTTGACTACATGGATTAAACGACGCTATTGTGTATTATCATAACCAAGTCTTCAGAAATGTCATTCAAATCTAATTTTTTTAATCGTTTCACTTATAGTCTTTTTTGATCTTCATCTATTTCTAGCTATTGAGCTATTCTCCACCTGATCTACTCTTTTTACAGGATTTTCTAAAGGTCTTCTCGTTACATGTCCAAACCATCTAAGGCGAGATTTTCTCATCTTTTTTACAATAGGTGCTATCTCTACTTTCTCTCTAATGCATTCATTCCTAATCCTATATTGTCTAGTATGACCACACATCCAACACAATATCCTCATCTCCGCGACACTGATTTATGTTCTTGTTAGCTTTTTACCGTCTAACATTCAGTATCATATAATATCGCGAGTCTTATAGTTGTGCGATAAAATTTACCATTAAGCTTGAGAGGCATTTAATGACAAAGAGTATCTTAAAAAAATTGAGAATAAAGTAAATTATTATGTCAATCCATATTCTATATGTGATGACATTGATTTCAATTAGCTAACATGGTTTGTTATTTATAACTTTTACGGCATATTAACTTATTTTAGTTTATTTTAGATTTATAGTAAAACTTATTAAATTTATTTGACTTGTTTAAACTTATTTTGTTTGTGTAAAATTGATTGTGTAACTTTTCAATTTATTTAGAAAATATGTTATTTTTAATTAAGATATATTATGCGTAACAAATTTTTGGTTTCATATATTAATATTTATTTTAACAATTTTTTTAAATATATGTCTTATCTATAAATTTGACCTAACTCAACTAATTCATAAACAAGTGAGGTTAAATTTTTTTTCCTTAACTAAACTTAACTTAATTCACTAATTTAATGAATAGATTGATTCTAAAAATGTACCAAAATTCAACGAAAAAACACCTTGACTTATAAGAGAGAGGTTGCCGTACAAGGTTTTTGGTTGGGAAAAATTCTACAATAATCCCAAGGGTAACTGTACCCCAGGTGATTGTTATATAATAATTACAATAATTATTATGCAAATGAGTCAATCATACTTTGTGTTTATCACCTAATGTTATAAGTACCACTTATGGGCACTGCAGTGTTACCCTTTTAGTTGAGCCAATTGTGATTTTTGTTTTCTTTGTACTTTTTTTATTCTTTTGGCACGAGTCAATTGAAATAAATTGTCACCATAAAAACTATCCCTCAACAACAATAATAAAGAGATGTAACTCATCAAACTACATAGATAAGTTATGTGGCCAAAACTAAAATCATAAGCCACCATTTAAAAATAAATTTGTATATAGTAAGTCTTCATATAATTTGTATAATTTATGATGGTTAGATAACTCATCATACTACATAGATAAGTTATGTGGCCAAAACTAAAATCATAAGGCACCATTTAAAAATAAATTTGTATATAGTAATTGTCCATATAATTTTGAGCTGAAAATTGTGGTTAGATAAAATCTTCTAAGATTATAGTCCTCTTTTATTGTGATCAATTACTTTTAAGTTTATAATAAGTAATTATTTATTTAAAAATAAATAATTTATGAAAAATGATTTTTTACTAATATTTGTACTTTTAATTTTTTTTTTTAAACTCAAGCTAATTTTTAAACGTTCTTGTGATCATATAATTTCAAAAGTAGCATTGGGCTCATTAGTTTGTTATGCTATTATAGATAATAACAATTTTTTTTTATGTAAGTCGATTCACATCTTATTTTTCTTAATTTAAATAATAAAAGATTTTAAAATAGTTACATAATTAATCATCCTAATAGTTATAAATTTCTATTTTTTCAAGAAATAGTTTGAATTATGAGAAGATAAAAAAATCAAAGCCAAATTTTTCCATTATTATATTAATAGAAAGGGCAGTGCTACACAGCCTGAGACCCTAAGTGTAGGGAGGTAGGTTTCTCCCGAGCGAGTAAAAAATGGAAACTTCTATTACTTTAATCAAACTTTTTATTTTATTTTAAAAAATAGTACGTCATATAAGGGTAGGGATAGAAACAGATCAAGTCAGGTCAGGTTTCACCCTAAACAGGCCAAGCCCGTATTACAAATATTTAGCCTGAGCCTGACCTGTTACTTGTCAAAGGCCTTTTTTTGAGTCTGACCTGATCTATTTAAGAAGTCTGGCCTGACTTGAAACCTGTTTAGAAACCTGATTTATATTAAGACCTTTAAATAGGCCAACAGGTCAAGACCTTCATATAGGCCTCAAATAGGCCTAAGCCTTTAAACAGGTCTTGAAAGGCCATTGAAAAAAAATATAATATAATTTTATAAATAAATATAAACAGGCCGGCCTAATAGGCCCAACAGGTTTTGCTGAGAGGTTAGGCTTAGTTTACTAAATGAAACAGACTTTTAAAAAGGCCTGAATCTGACTCATTTTCTAAACAATTCGTGCCATATCGCCTAAAACAGTCGAACCATATCGGCCTAAAACAGTCGTGCCATATCGAGCCTAAAACAGTCGCCACGGGCCTACTTGACTATTTCCATCCCTATACAAGGGTCATCCGGCCGTGCTCTACGACCCGGGATCTAAGGCATTTCCGTAATATAAATTACAATATTTAAAACGTGTTTTTTGTACCTGATAAATTAAAAAAAAATAAAAGTGCTGTAAACTTTAAAGTTGCATTCTTCACATTATCTTCAATAAGTTAAATTATATTGTATTTAAAAAATCTACATTCACAACCAAGACCACCACTACCACTACCAACAATAATAATAATTATAGTGATGCGATGCAAAAGCTTTGAGTTTATTTATTAAGATTTTATTTGATTTTATTTAATTTTAATTAGTTTTATTTGAATTTTAATATTTTTTTATCTTTTCTAACTATTTTATGATTTTATTTGAATTTTTAGGTGTAATATAAAAGATTTTGGATTAAATTGATAGTTGTCTTGAAGATAAAGTTTAAAAAACGATTATATTCAAATCCTAAATTTTAACCAAATCCAAAATTGATTGAGAAATTCAAATTAATCCTAATTAGATTGAAATCCTTATCAGAATGGTCAAAGGAGCTAGGGGTGCTCATGAGCTGGGTTGGGTCGGATTTAACTTCGCTTGATCCCGATCTGATCATGGCTCACTAATGACCTAGTCAGGATTGAACTGACTCGACATTTAAATAAATTTACAAATTTATATGTTATGCACAGTTAAGTCATAAAATTTTGAAAAAAAGTGCACAAAGATACCATAAACTTTAGACTAGTTGCAAATAGTCACCCACAATTTTTAAATTTGTCCCAAATGACCCATAAACTTTCATTAATGTTTCAATAAGTCATTCGAGATGTTAACTCCCTAATGACAAACTAATCCTAGTTCTCCATTTTTATTAAATCTCATCCCTTCATTAATTTATTTTATAAAAGCTCATTTTATTTAAGAATATAAATTTTTAAGTGAACCATTACCTAATTTCAGTAGAATGAAGGAAGTTCATGAAATGCATCATCCAATCTCTCAGTTGCAACAACAAACCAAATGCCAACATCGATAAAATATGTTTTTATCAATTAAATTAACAAAGTGATGAGATTCAATGAAGATGGACGGTAAAGATTAGTTTGTCGTTAAGGAATTAACACCTCTCTAATAGAATAACATATTGAAATATTATTGAATGTTTAAGGGTCTATTAAAATAAATTTAAATTTAAGAGTGACTATTTGCAACTGGCCTAAAGTTTAGGATGTACACTTTTCCCTAAAATTTTTAAAAAATGAATAAAAAACTATGATATGTTTTACAATATATATTTTAAAACAAATTATATCAATGCAAAAGATATTAATTTAAGTAAAGAAATCTTATAATTCATTATGAATTTTCATAAAATTTTAAATTTTAATATATAATGCATCATCGGTCAGGTTGGGCCAACCCAAAACGTGCCCGAACCCAACCTAAAAAATATAGTGGTCGTAATTCAAGAACCCAAATCTGGCCAAATTAGCTTCCGGCCGAGTCAGGTTATTGGGTCGGGCTATGAGCACTCCTAAAAGGAGTTAGAGACCTAATCTATAAATAAGGGAAGAAAAGTCATCGGTGGGAAAGCCGCCATAAAAAAGGAGCTTATGATTAGATGGTTCGAGAGCTCCTAAGGAGAAACCTTTGACAAAGATTAGGAGCAGCATCAATGAGAAAAAGCATATTGAAAAAATCTAGCAATGCACTTCATCTCATTTATTCTTTTATTTGCTAAGATTGATCATTGTTTTGCTTTGTATCTTTGAATTCCATATGCGCTTCAATGTCTGTGGAAAGATAGATCTATTTCTCTATGATTAAGATGTAGCTCTTTTACTCTTTTGTGATAATGCTTGATTTATTATTATTTATTAATGTTTATTTATTGTTTCTTGATTCAATTATAGTGTTCTTAATGCTTTGGGTATCTTGCCGACCATATTTTCACATATCTAAGGTATTTGGGTGAATGATCAAGAAATAAAATCCGAATATTAGAACCTCTAATAATTGAACTTAGAAATTAGGACTTAGAGATAGGCTTAATCCATAGAGGAGTTAATGGATATCATGGGACTTAATAGGTTTTGATTAACGTGGTAGCCATGAGAATGATATTATTTTACTCTTAACACATTATTTTGGACTTAAAAGAGGGAATTGAATTACAATAAGATAATTCATCTTCAAGAACGTAAAATAATGTTAATAAAGAATAATTGACTTTCATCATAATAGGTAGTTATAGTGAAATATTATTCCTAAAATCTTAGTCATTGGTTGATCCTCAATAGTTTTAATTACTTGCTTCTATTGTTAATTTACTTTTTTAATTTGATTTCTTATTTAATTATCACAATTATTTTTAATAACCCAAATAATTAAAATTGTAATAGTTTGGTAATCACACAATCCCCATAGGTTATGATATTTTACTTATCACTTTATTACTTGTAACATATTGTGCACTGATGCGTGAAATCCGCAAGTGTACGGTTTCGTCATCAAGTAATAAAAAGATCGAATCCACAGGGACTGTGTCTATGAATACCAATTAATTAATTAATTCAATTAAATTAAACAAAATGGAATATGATTGTTGATTAAGAAGAACGTAGTAACAAAGCAATTAAATAAAAATCAAAGTGCAGAATTTAGAACAAAAATAGCAAGTTATCAAGAAAGATATTCAGATTCAAGAAAGCTTCCAAGATTGGGATACCACAATGATACAAGATAAATCTTAATTGACAACCCTTTTATTAAATCTGAAATTCAATTGAAGGTGAATTACCCTAAATTAGTTAATGTCTTTCTCAAGATACAAGATCCGTGCCCAATTAAACAAATTCCTACTCTCGTGGTAATTGAATTTAAATTGAACTCATTACGCTTTGTGGTAATTCATTGAATCCTCGAAAGGCTAAAACTACTCTCGTGATTTAGACCTTAAGTTCAATTCTTATGGTTCCAACACTTAAGTTCACCTCTCAGTACGTCCCTAAATGCCTATGAGATGCAAATAAGTGCCCAGCAAATTCATATGAATAAAAGCAATAATGATTGAATCAAAGAACATTTAAGATTAATAAAAGGGGAAACAACGTCAATTAATCATTATCAATGTATCAAAGGGCATTGCCCAATCCTAGAAACAAAAGAAACTACTCAGACATAGAGAAGAAGAAATCAGAAAATATGTTCTTAAACATCCAAACCCGTAATCCAAGAGAGAAGAGGGAAGAAAGATGAAGATCAAGAGCCAAAGCCTCCAATGTGCCTCCAATGTGCCTCCTCCCAAAACCAAATTAGAATCCCCTAATTGTATTCAGAACATCTATTTATAACCTAGGGTTTTAATTGGCTAAAAAACCCCCAAAAGAAATAAAAATAAAAACTTAAAAACTGCTGCGCACTGCGATCCACGGCCGTGGATCATTCCACGGGCTAGCCGTGGATCTTGCTGTCAGAATTCCATGGCCATGGCCAGGCCGTGGATCATTCCACGGCCAGGCCGTGGAACTCCCGGGAATCTCTCTTTTCCTCCTTCAAGTTGCTGCTCGATCCATGACCGTGGTTTAATCCACGGGCAGGCCGTGGATCCCTCTGGAATGGTCTTTTTGCACCTTTTTGCTATCCATTAAGCTCCAACTTCAAACATGCAAGCATTCCATTCAATCCAAGGCCAATTCAACATTAATCCTACACAAGAACACCAAAAACACCGCAGTTATCCGAATTAAGAGAAAAATAAACTAAAAGGGAAACTAAAATGCCTAAAATGCTCAAGAATGCATGCAAAACAAGAACAAAACATGATGTTATTTCACACACATCAAATCCCCCCAAGCTTAAGACTTTGTTTGTCCTCAAGCAAAAATTAATGCCAAACCAAGTTGCGGGATCAAAAGACAATAAAGAATAAGGAACCCGAGAAAACAATATCCAAGCAATAGGTTAAGGCAAATAAAGAATCTGAGAGGTAATCAAAATCAAGTCCAATTAAAGGTTAAGTTCTCAGAAATCATGCATCCTCACTGATTGAATTAAGTTCACTCCACTAACCACACTCAAAGTGTTTAAGGGTGAAAACCATATGCTCAAAATCCTTCAAAGAAAATGCACTTCCATATGCTTGATAAGAAACCAAATTTCCACGAATAATCAGCATGCATACAAGAATCAAAAGGTCTTTCAAGGGTTATAATGGGGCCATGAGAATGATGTTAGGTAGGGTAGAGAAAGGAAGGTATACACAAAGGGCTCATCAAATTTTTTTTTCAATAAGCACAAGAAATCCAATAGAACATCAAATGAGCAAAGGCATTTTTCAAACAGGATCATAACTCCATATTACCAAGTATTTTCTTCCTTTCTTTTCCTTTTTTTTTTCAAGCTTCAATCTTATGATTTTCTTTTATTTGATCTTTTTTTTTTCATTTGAGAAATAGAAGGGTCAAAAACATATAATTCCTAACACATCTTTACACAACTTTCAAATCCAAATTGCTCCATTTAATATTCTAAATGATTACCAACAATGTTTCAGCATAGGTATCAAGAAAAACAATTATGTAATAGGCTCAAAATGGGCAACTAGAGGATGAAAGTGTAACAATTTCAGAAGGCTAGAAAAATACCTAAAATGCCTTAATCACATTCAAGCATGCAACCAAAAATTTCGCCTAAAAAAGGTTTCAAATCAAGTTCTAGAGCACATGATCAATGAGGAATATCACTCAACACAAAGAATGGGAACAAAAATCATATAATGCATAAGTCCCATATAAGCTCAAAACTCACATTTAGAGGTTTAAAAATTCAATGTGAAGCACAAATTCAGAGAACATTATGCTAATTATCAACTATCAAAAGATCACCTCTACTATCAATTAAAACAATTCCTGTAGCCTATCACAAGAATCAACAATTGGGTTCCAAATCAATACCATTTCAAAATCCTCAAAAGAGAGCGGCACAAGTTCAACCAAAAACCCAAGAAATATGATGGTGTGAAAATGCAACATGAAGATACAATGCAAAATAAGATATGAAAATGCACGAAACTAATGAAAATGAAAATATGAAAATACCCCCCAAGCTTAGAACTTACATTGTCCCCAATGTAAAAATCTAAAAGAAGAGAAAGGATAAAAGAAAAGAACTTACTGCGGTGGTGGAAAAACTTCTGGTGTTCAATCCATGGCCATAGAATTTTTCATGGGCTGAGTGTGGAACATTCTTACTTCACTATTCTTTTAAATTTAGCTTCAAAAAGGGTCAAACCTAGACAAAATCCATGAGATAAAGATCAAACCAACAATTCAACACACAAAATCAAAAAAGAGAGAAGAAATTAAAAGGAAAAACAAAAACAAAAACAAAGAAACTTGGGTTGCCTCCCAAGAAACGCTTGTTTAAAGTCATTAGCTCAACTCTGGTCTGGTTTTTGTGCTCAGGTGATGTCAATGGAGTAGTGCTCAGTCCCCACTCCTTCAAAGTGTTTCACTCTCTGGCTATTTATCATGAAAGGCTTATGACCTTCTTTCTGCACCTCAAGCACACCGTAGGCTAAAACTCGAACAATCTCATATGGTCCTGACCATTTCGACCATAACTTACTAGGACAGAAACGTAGAAGCGAGTTATTAATAAGAACTCTATCCCCGAGTTTAAATTCACGTTTCTCGACACACTTGTCACTCTGCTTCTTAGGTCCTTCCTTGCAGGGCATAGCATCAGTCACTGATTCCTGTATACCTGAAAGCACAACACTATCCACAACTTTAGTAGCATCAATGCGATTACATGAATTTAAGGAATTAGAATTATTTTCAGATTTAAAAACATCAAAAACTACTTCCTCATCATTCAATCGCAAAGTCAATTTTCCTTCATGGACATCAATGATCGCCCTTCCAGTGGCAAGGAATGGACGCCTTAAGTATGATCGGCATTGTAGCATCAGCTTCCATGTCAAGCACAACAAAATCCACCAGCATATAAAACTTACCAACCTTAATAGGAACATCCTCCAAGATGCCTATGGGGTACTTGACAGACCGATCCGCCAATTGAAGTGAGATAGTTGTGGGTTTCAGCTCTCCCACCTCTAACTTCTTACACACCAAAAGAGGCATAAGACTAACACTAGCTCCCAAATCACACAAAACTTTATCAAAACTAGTGTTACCAATCAAATAAGGAATAGAGAAGCTACCTGGATCTTTTAACTTAGGAGGTAATTTATTTTGAATTAAAGCACTACACTCCTTAGTTAAAGCTACTGTCTCATATTCCTCGAGCTTTCTCTTATTTGACAAAATGTCCTTAAGAAACTTAGCATAGGTAGGCATTTGTTTCAACGCCTCAGTGAAGGGTACATTAATGTATAATTTCTTTAGGACCTCTAGGAACTTCCCAAACTGCCTATCTAACTTGGCCTTAGCCAATCTTTGAGGAAAGGGCACTGGGGGTTGGTAAGGTTCAAGGGGTACATACTTAGTTACTTTCTCACTAGTTTCCTCATCCTCTAAGGGGTTGTGTCTTGGTATCTTTTTCTTCTTTCCCCTCATCTTTGTCACACTTCCCTTTACCCTTGGAATCCTCTAATTTCTCGCCACTTCTCAAACTCACAACCTTACAGTGTTCATTACCTAAATTTACTTCAGGTTGACCAGGAAACTTACCTTGTTGCCTAAAGGAAGTGCCTACTTGTTGGGCAATCTGGGTTTCTAATATCTTATTATGAATAGCCAAATTGTCAACCTTAGCTGACAACTCTCTAATGGCCTCAGTCACAACTTGCCCATGGTGCCTAAACTCCTCATTTTGCTTAGACTGACTCTCAACAAAATTCTCAAGAAGAGACTCAAGTCTAGATTTTTGTACCTGTGGGATTCCAGAAAAGGGTTTAGCATTACCTTGCCTAACTTGGTACTGATTATTTCGGTAAGAGAAGTTAGGATGTGACCTCCAACCAGGGTTGTAAGTTTGAGAATATGGATCATTCCTCCCCTTTTGGTTAAAGTCATGGAAATTATGGCATGATTCCACTTGCTCCACCGGTTCACCATGTGAGGATCCAATTCCAACTTGGCATTCGGCACCTATATGTCCCTGTGCTCCACAAATCTCACAAAAATTGTTAGAGACACCTATGACATTAACATGATCTTTCTCAAGCATGTCAAAACGTTTATTCAAAGAATCAAACTTTGACATAATTAAATCAATACCATCTACCTCAAACTTACCTCCCAAGAGCTTTCTCGGGTTATGTCCTCTTTCATTGGCCCATTGGTGATGATTTGAAGCTACACTCTCAATTATCTCATAAGCCTCTGTGAGCCTTCTATTCATCAGAGCTCCACCAGCTGCGGAGTCAAGAGACACCTTCGAAGAATATTCTAAACCATTGTAGAAGGTGTGGATGATCAACCACTTTTCTAACCCGTGGTGTGGGCAAGCTTCCAGCAAAGCCTTATATCTATCCCAAGCTTCTGACAATGACTCGCCATCTTTCTGAACAAAAATTGTGATTTGGGTCCTTAGGTGAGCAGTCTTGGAAGATGGAAAAAATTTATCCAAAAAAGCTTACTCCAATTGGTCCCAAGTAGTTATCGTCTCAGCAGGAACAGACTTCAGCCAAGCTCTAGCTCTATCTCTCAATGATAGAGGAAATAAGCGGAGACGAATTGCATCAACAGAGGTGCCTTCGATCTTGAAGGTCTCACAAAACTCCAAGAACATATCTACATGATCATTAGGATCCTCTGATGGCAATCCTCCAAACTGGTTCTGCCTTATCATAGAAAGTAGGGCAGGAGGTATGGTGAAGTGCCTAGCTTCAATGTATGGCCGAGCAATCCCAGATCGCAAACCCCGAGCATTAGGGGCTACATACTCTTTTAACGGTTTATTATCTTCAGCTGCTACCATGACAAGTGTTGGTTCAAATATTTCTCTTACTCTGTGCCTTTATTGTCTTCTCCTTCTACGTAAAGTCCTTTCAATTTCAGGATCTGCTTCAATGAGAATCCCAGAACGTCTAGTACTTTGTATAAACAAGAGAAATTACCTGTAGAGAGTCAAAGAGAAATCAAGAACGTAAGAACCAAATATAAAGAAAAAGGTTTAAAATAATTAAATTAAAAATTAAATTAATATTCAAGAAAAACACAAATTCTCTTAAGAACGCGCCAAAAAACTTGATGCGTGAAATCCGCAAGTGTACGGTTTTCGTCAAGTAATAAAAAGATCGAATCCATAGGACCGTGTCTATGAATACCAATTAATTAATTAATTTAATTAAATTAAACAAAAGGGAATATAATTATTGATTAAGAAGAACGTAGTAACAAAGCAATTAAATAAAAATCAAAGTGCAGAATTTAGAACAAAAATAGCAAGTTATCAAGAAAGGTATTCAGATTCAAGAAAGCTTCCAAGATTGGGATACCACAATGATACAAGATAAATCCTAATTGACATCCCTTTTATTAAATCTGAAATTCAATTGAAGGTGAATTATCCTAAATTAGTTAATGTTCTTTCTCAAGATACAAGATTCGTGCCCAATTAAACCAATTCCTACTCTCGTGGTAATTGAATTTAAATTGAACCCATTACGCTTTGTGGTAATTCATTGAATCCTCGAAATGCTAAAACTACTCTCGTGATTTAGACCTTAAGTTCAATTCTTATGGTTCCAACACTTAAGTTCACCTCTCAGTACGTCCCTAAATGCTTATGAGATGCAAATAAGTGGCCAACAAATTCACATGAATAAAAGCAATAAGGATTGAATCAAAGAACATTCAAGATTAATAAAAGGGGAAACAACGTCAATTAATCATTATCAATGTATCAAAGGGCATTGCCCAATCCTAGAAACAAAAGAAACTACTCAGACATAGAGAAGAAGAAATTAGAAAACATGTTCTTAAACATCCAAACCCGTAATCCAAGAGAGAAGAGGGAAGAAAGATGAAGATCAAGAGCCAAAGCCTCCAATGTGCCTCATCCCAAAACCAAATTAGAACCCCCTAATTGTATTCAGAACATCTATTTATAACTTAGGGTTTTAATTGGCTAAAAAGTCCCCAAAAGAAATAAAAATAAAAACCTAAAAACTGCTAAGACCTGCGATCCACTACCGTGGATCTTCTTTGTCAATTCCATGGCCATGGCCATCATTCATTCCACGGCCAGGCCGTGGAACTCCCGGAATCTCTCTTTTCCTCCTTCAAGTTCTTTGCTCGATCCATGATGGCCGTGGTTTAATCCACGGCAGCCGTGGATCCTCTCGAATGGTCTTTTTGCACCTTTTTGCTATCCATTAAGCTCCAACTTCAAACATGCAAGCATTCCATTCAATCAAAGGCCAATTCAACATTAATCCTACACAAGAACACCAAAAACACCGCAGTTATCCGAATTAAGAGAAAAATAAACTAAAAGGAAAACTAAAATGCCTAAAATGCTCAAGAATGCATGCAAAACAAGAACAAAACATGATGTTATTTCACACACATCAAATATTGAATTGGTTCAATCATCATAATAGGTAGTTATAGTGAAATATTATTCCTAAAATCTTAGTCATTGGTTGATCCTCATTAGTTTTAATTACTTGCTTCTATTGTTAATTTACTTTTTTAATTTGATTTCTTATTTAATTATCACAATTATTTTTATTAACCCAAATACTTAAAATTGTAATAGTTTGGTAATCACACAATCCCCATAGGTTATGATATTTTACTTATCACTTTATTACTTGTAACATATTGTGCACTTGCGGAACAAACAGTACAAGTTTTTGAGAATAGTTTACTAATCATACAATCAATTGTTCCATAAGTGCATAAGTCGTCACAAGTAATAACATGATAAGTACAGTATCATTCTCTTGAGAATTGTGTGATTACTAAACTACTACAATATTAATTATCTCGTTCAACGAAAATAATTGCAAAAATTAAATAAGGAATTAAATTAAAAAAAGTAAATTAAAAATAAAAGCAAGTAATTTAAACTAATGAGGATCAACCAATATTAATGATTGTAGGAGTAAGACTAGGATTTCATTACAATTACTTATTATGATGAAAGTTAGTTATTCTTTAAATATTCCTTTACGTTCTTGAAGGTGAATTATCTTATTATAATTCAATTTACTCATTTGAGTCCAAAAGAATATGTTAAGATTATTAAGATAATACCATTCTCATGGATATTACGTTAATCAAAACCCATTAACTTTCATGATATCCATTGACTCATTGAAGGACTAAGCATATCTCTAGGTTGTAATACCTAAGTTCGATTATTAGAGGTTCTAATATTTGGATCACATCTCTTGATCCTTCATCCAAATATTTTAGATCTATGAAAATATGGCTAACAATATACCCCTAGCATTAAGAACATTATAATTGAATCAAGAAACAATAAATTCACATTAATAAATAATAAATCAAGCATTATCATAAAAGAATAGAAGAGTTACACCCTATTCTTAGAAAAACAGATTTATCTTCCCATAGACATTGAATCACATATAGAATTCAAAGATACAAAGCATAACAAGAATTAATCCTAGCAAGTAAAGGAATAAATGAAATTCTTAGCATATCTTTTAGCATCTCTTATGTAATTAATTTAGATATTTCTTTTGATTCCTTGTAATTATTGTATCGTACAGCACTTGTACTATAATAGTACAATTCCAGACCTATAAATATATGTAAATCTATTATACAAAAATCAATTTAGAGAATATACATAAAATTTTTTAGACTCATGTGTCCCTATTTCTTATTTCTAACATGGTATCAATAACTTAGCATCTCTTTTGTTGTTTCTTCGTAGTAAAAAACTCCCCATTGTCAGTCATCTTTGGCTAATTGTCTTCCCGATATTAATTTTTGACACCACCGGCACCATTAAACTCGTCGTTCTCCGATCAGCCATTCGCTGAAGTTTCACGACAAATGAATCCCACACGTGTTCTCACACGCCACCTGAAGTCTCGACGTGTGGCCTCCACGCGCTTTACCTAGATTTGGTGTTGGCAAGCTCTATTAACTCGTTGACGCAGTTGCTAACCCGCATACCACTAACATGGACATCCGCTGATGCAATTGCTGACTAGATCCATTGTGCTAACGTGACAATGCTGATATGATACCAGACCCCTTCATAAGGTTTTTCAATGATATTTTTTCCGTTTATCAGGTCATTTTTCATTAATTCAACTCTAAAAGTTTAGTTCCTGAATCCTCCCTTACTATAATGGAGAAACTGGACATTACTCAGTCTTTTTCAATTGTGCTCACTACTCCCAGTTGTTGCAAATATTGTAACGAACTAGGATACTTAATTTAGAATTGCCCTAGACATCGTCTAAGGTCTGATCAAAATAGGTTTCAACCTCGTCATTGTCTTTCTAAGCCTGTGCTTGTGGCTATCACTGCCAATGGATCTTTAACTTCTTCACCTGCACCCCAGACTGCCTTATTTGCCAGTAATCTTGTGTCCCTCCTTAAGTTACTTTCCAAATTTGGTAACACCTATCCTACCTTGTCCACCACACCGAGTAATACTAGGTGATGTCTTGATTCTGCCTGTTCTAATCATATGACGTCTACATATTAGTTCTTTTCCTCTTTATTCATTAATGACATTGCACATTCCATACATACTACTGATGATTCTCTTATGAACATCATTTATAAGAGTTCTATCTCTATGACAAACCTTAGTTTAGCTGATACCTTTCTCATTCTCAAGTTAAACTTCAATCTTATTTCCATTAGACAACTGTGTGACCTTGGTTATGAAGTTATTTTATCTTCTCCTAATTGTCTAGTGCAGGATCCACAGATGGGACAAGTCATAGGGACTGAATATAAAGTTGGAATATTGTTTGAGCTCTCCAATCTTCATATCATCTTCCTCCTGCATCAAATCTTTGTGTAGCATCTACTACCTCCTCTATCCATCTATGGCACCAACGTCTTACTCATAGTTCTCTAAGAAAATTGTGTTCCCTTATATCTCAGGAAACTCTAGGTTCAGTTACTAATGAGTCTTTCCATTACACTTCTTGTCAAATTGCTAAACAATTTACATTATCCTTCAATAAAAATCCTTCTATTTCTGACTTTCCTTTTGATCTTGTGCATTTTAATATTTGGGGACCAATCCCCATACTAACTATAGGAGGCAATTGGTTTTTTTTTATATTTATTAATGATTATTCTCGTTTTACTTAGATATATTTGATGAAAAATCGTAATGAGTTACCTTAAATTTATATCAAATTTGCCATAATGGTCAAAACACAATTTTCTAAAGTCATTAAAGTTTTTCGTCGAGATCATGCCATAGAGTATCGTGACTCAAAACTTCTGACTTTTTTGGTTTAACAAGGTACTCTATCTGAACTCTCTTGTCTTAACACTTCTCAACAGAATGGTCATGTTGAGAGAAAGCACCGTTATATCCTTGACTATGTTTGAGTAATGCTCATCTCCTTCTCTTATTCGGAGTGTGCTTAGGAAAAAGTCATTTTCACTACTATCTATAACATGAATCGTCTCCCTTCCTCTATCATTGGTAATGCCTTTCCTTTTGAGTGTCTCCATAACACTCCTTTAGACTACAGTTCTCTTGAGATTTTTAGTTGTGTTTGTTTTGTTCTTCTTCAACCCTATGAATACACTAAACTCGTGCCTTGAGCTTGCCTCTATTACTTTCTTGACTATGGGATAGAACACGAAGGTTATCATTGTTGGGATCCCATCTTTTAACACATCTGTCTATCTCGCCATGTTGTTTTTGGGAACACATCATGTTCTCTTCATTATCTAAGTTCAAGTCCATCCCTTCCACCTCAATTCCTCTTTTCACCAACTCCTCTATTGATATCTCTCCTAATGATTCTGATACAAGTTCCTTTAGTGAGCTCCCAGACAATTCTAGTGTTCCAACCACTCCCAATGACGTCTGCACCTGTAATTGCACCCCCTGCTCCTTCTGAGCATCCAACTAGAGTAAGAACTCAACCTATCTATTTTCACGATTATCAATCATTATTTTTCTACTATGCTTCACTTGCTTGATCCTTAGTCCTATCAGGAAGCCTCCACATATCCTTATTGGCAGCAAGTTATGCAAGAAGAGTTGCAGACTTTGGAAAACACCAATACCCGGGACTTAGTTGATTCTCCTACTGATAAAGCACTTGTGGGATATAAATGAGTGTACAAAATCAAGCATCGCTCTGGTGGCTCTATTAATCTATATAAGGATTGTTTGGTTGCTAAGGAATTTACTCAAGAGTATAACATTGATTATGAGGAGATCTTTGCCCCTGTTGCTCATATCACCTCAGTTCGCACTCTCCTTGCTATTGTGGCTACTCAAAAGTGGACTCTTAATCATATGGATATCGAAAATGCATTTTCCAATGGTGACTTGAAAGAAGAAATCTATATACAACCATACCCAGGCTACACTTGTCCACCTCACATGGTTTGTCTTCTTTGCAAGGCTTTGTACGGTCTTAAACAGGTTCCTCGAGCCTGGCTTGCCAAATTCAGTTTTACCATCACTCATCTTAGGTTTTCATCTAATCCTCATGACTGAGCTCTCTTTATCCGTCAGAATGATCATGACATTATGTTATTGCTTCTTTATGTTAATGACATGATCATTACTGACAATGACACTTCTGACATTACTGATCTTAAAGCATTCTTGACCTGCAATTTTGAAATGAATGTATTTAGCCCTCTCAATTACTTTCTAGGTCTTAAAGTTCTTTCCTCCAGTGATGGTCTTTTTTTATCCCAAGCAAAGTATGTCTAAGATATGATCTCTCGAGCTGGTCTTACAAATAGTCATATTGAGTCCACTCTTCTCAAGCCTAATGTTCGCTTTGCACTTATGGATGATACTATGCTTGATAGCCCTACTCTATATTAGCAGTTGATAGGTAATTTGATTTATCGTACTGTTACTCACTCAGACATTTTATATGTTGTTCACTTAGTTAGTCAATTCATGTCAGCTCCGCGCTCCATTCACTATGTTGCAATTATCCATATTATTAGTTATATGAAATGTACTTTGTTTCATGGGCTTCATTTATTTACCAATTTTTCCTTGATCCTCTGAGCTTATTCTGATGTCAATTGGGGAGGTGATCCCACTGATCATCGCTCCACCATTAATTATTGTATCTTCCTTGATGACTCTCTTATTTCTTGGTGTAGTAAGAAGAAAACTCTGACTACTTGCTCTAGTAATGAAGCAGAGTATCATGCTCTAACTGATACCACTTTTGAGAATGACTACTTGAAGATTTGGGCATCTTTTAGCTTTCTCCTATTGCCCTTAACTTTGACAACTAGAGCGCTATTCAAATTGCTCATAATGATGTTTTTCATGAGCGCACCAAGCACATTGAGATAGATTGTTACTTCATCTACCAATACGTTCTTCGTGATGCTTTTCATCTCATCTCCATTAACAGTCTTGACCAGCCCCCTGATTTGTTTACTAAAGCTCATTATCCTGGCCATTTCCATACTCTGGTATCCAAACTTAGGTTGGTTCCCTTTGCACCTACTTGAGTTTGATGGAGGATGTTAGCATATATTTTAGCATATGTTATGTAATTAATTTAGAGATTTCTTTTGATTCATTGTAATTATTATATCATACCTCACTTATACTACTATAGTACAGTCCTACGCCTAAAAATAAATATAAACCCATTGTATAGAAATCAATTTATAAAATATACAGAACCTTCTCCAGACTTTTTTCGTGTCCTAATTTCTTGTTTCTAACATAAATAAAGTGTGTTGTCGAATTTCTCCATGATGCTTCTTCTCATTGATTTCGCTCCTAATCCTTTTCAAAGGTCTCTCAAGTCATCTTCTTCCTTTAATCACAAGCTCCCTTCTATGGTAGCTTTTCGTCGATGACTCTCCTTCTCTTTGGTTTTTTTTTCTTATTTATAGAATAAGTCTTTAACTTCTCTAGTTATTTTGATAAGGATTTCAATTAGTTTGATGATTATTTTTGTGATCTTTTTATAATTCTTTTGTAAAATGGAAGAGACTCATCTAAAGTGAATTTTTCCCCCTTAAAGTGAGTAAGTAAAGAAGGTGTACTTATCCTTAAATTTTAAGATAATCCTTATTTAAAGTGAACTTATCTATAAAGTGAATAAGTAAGTATGCATCACCCTTAAATCATTTATTGGGTTAAGATTAAGATACACTTGAGATTAAATTAAGGAATGATATATTTTATTAAATCATTTAGTAAATTAAAATTTTGATATATTTTAGATTAAATTTAGGGGATATATCACGAGCTCACTTAAAAAAAGTTTTAGCCATGTAAAGTACTCCATCGTTTTCTTACGCTGATTTTTTTAATCATTTTTTTAATAAATTGCTTGTACTCTTAATATTAGGTTTTATTTGTTTATGTGAAAAAATGTTAAATTATTATATATCTATGTGAATTACCTTATCCCAATGCAAATAATTTATTTTTTTATTAAACTAGAGAAGTTAATTAATTGAAATACGCATAAGATAATTCGAAGCAATTAAAAAAATGGTAAATTAGTAATCTTAAAAGCTTAATTGGAAGTGGTAACAAACACTAGCAGCAAGCGAATTGACAGAGAGTGAGTGGGATCAGCACTCTGAAGCCTCACCCAAACCAAAACCCTAGAGAGAAAGAGCGATGAAGCATGAGAGGAACTCTGTTGAGAAATGCCTCCCTCTACGCTCAAAATCTTTTCCTTCACTCTCATTCCACCACTTCGCTCACCCCACTCGCCGTTTCAACTCACTGCCCACTCATGCTTTTCTCCTCAGTCAACGATTCCTCCAATGAAAACCCTTCCAGCCTTGTTAGTGTTCCCGACACCACTAACTTGCCACAACCCGTGAAAAAGGATGTTGCCCTCGACTTCGAGGATGTCGACAACAAAGGTATCCCTTCCATAATTCTTCATTCTTCGTTGCCAAAATCGACAAAATGGTTTTTTTTAATGTGTTGTTGTTAATGTTACAGTAGATATTCTCTTCATTTGATTTGTAGTATTTGGTTTTTGGGTCTCAGTTAATTCTAGTTTCATGAAGAATTAATATATCAAATGAAAATGAAATGAATTTGTTTATGTTATGTAATGTATATGCAAGCCCATGTTTTTAAATTTTTGACTGCTTACATTTGAGACTTTTGTTGTGTGATTTAGTGCATATTTGGATTTGCTTAAATTTTAGGAAAAAATCACTTTTTTTAAAAAGAAAAAATCAAAAGCTCTCTCAGTAACATTTTGATTATAAGCAATTTTGAACGCTGAATAAGCTAATTCAAACACACACTTAATATTTGGGTTCTTCTTACAATTTGTTCATCATGGATGTTTTTCTTTCCAGAGCTTAAAGCACGGATTCATAATTACTTCAAGGGTGACGAGCAAGCGCTTCCCTTAATTCTCGAGGCGATTTTGCAGAGGAAGTTGATCGGGAAACATGAGGAGACCGATGATGAGTTGATGGATGAACTCCGCATGCAGCTGATTGATGATGTTAACGATAGGGAGTTTGAATCTGATTTCGAGGATTTACATGATACCGATGAGGAGATCGATGATTTATATGATGTTAGGGATGTGGTCATGAAGAGAATGGTCAAGGATGAGTACTTCAACATGGATGAGAAGAAGTGGGATGACATTGTATAGGATGGGATTAATCATGGTTTTCTTAAGGATACAAAGGAGTGTGAGGAGATTCTAGAGGATATGCTCAGTTGGGACAAACTCCTCCCAGGTACAACGTTCTTCATTGTACTATTATTTTCTGAAATTGGTTCTGGTAATTGTGAAAACTAAAGAACTTAGGGAAATCAAGTTGCCTTGGTTTGGCATCCACTGCTAGTGCTAGTTAACATGTTAAAATTTTGTGATGTTACCATTATTTGATTATTGATTATTGGTACCCTGTGGTGCAGTAAATATTAAAGGTTATAGGAAAGTATGAGGGAGTGTACTGTGTACCTTTAATGTAGGGTTGTCATAAATAGGCATTTTTCTAAGAAATTTCCCATCTATAAGTTGGTTGTTACTCTGTTTTTCAATAATCAGTCCAGTTTACAATGTGGAAGGCTGTCATTAAGGACCCGATTGGTACGAAGAATATGATAAGACTTAATAGTATAAGACCTAATATATAAGGGTTGAGGATGTCAAGGTGTTTAGAATTGTAATAGAAAATTTTTTATAAGAGCTTCTATATTAAAACTCAATCAGGCCTAATACCACCCCAAGGCTTGATTAAGTTACCCATCATTTTAATATATAAGAGGAGTTTGATGGATAAGCTTATACAATACAATGTTTATACTAAACAACTGATAAGGTCATAATGCATTGTATTAGCTTATCATATCAAGCCTAATACTGCATACCAAATGAGGCCCTAAGGGTTTGGTATCTGTTAAATATTAATCTGTTTGTAGACAATAAATCTTATTCTGGCATGTGCTTAACATTTATTGCATTTTCAAGTTGAAATTTCATGACCATGGGTTTTGTGTGTATTTGATATAATTGTTGGTGCATGTTTCAATTGAAATGTGGTCATCAATTTCAACTTTAGTGATTTAAGCAACATTGTGCTAATTCTGCTGATTTTCTTTAGTGTAATATCTTATCTAGATGATATAAAAAAGAAGGTGGACATAAAATTTAATGAGCTAGGAGACATGTGTGAAAAATGGGAGTTTGAACTTGAAGAAGCTTATGAATAGTTTAAGAAGTTTGAGGATGAGATGGTCATGGAATACATGAAGATAATGGAAACAGAGGAGGTCCCAAAGTTTGATGACACTACTGTGCCAAACAAGAAAAAGGATTTAGATGACCCACCTGGTGAAGGCCCAATTCTCCGATGGCAAACTCGGGTAGTCTTTACTCCTGGTGGTGATGCTTGGCATCCGAAAAATAGGAAAGTGAAACTATCTGTTACTGTGAAGGAGCTTGGACTTTCAAAATACCAGTTTCGCCAGCTCAGAGAATTGGTTGGAAAACATTATCATCCTGGGAGAGATGAGCTTACAATAACTAGTGAGAGGTAAAGTGCTAGATGTGTATAAATACTATTCAATTCTATAACACTTGGGTCTCTGAGCCTTTACTGAAAACCTAGAAGCATCCACTTTTGTGTTTAAAATCTTTTTCCATATTTTGAAGGTTTGAACATCGAGAAGAAAACATAAAGGACTGCTTGAGGACTCTTCTCTCTCTCATTGAAGAGGCAGGGAAAGCTAACAAACTGGTAGATGATGCCCGGACTTCATATGTGAAGGAGAGACTCCGAGCCAATCCAGCTTTCATGGAGAGGCTACATTCCAAGTCCACGAGATTGCGGGAATCTAATCAGGTGCTTGCTTGAGGTTTTCAGTTCTGATGTATGAATTTTGGAACATTCACCTACCTTAATATGTTATTGCTCCCAGATTCTATTTCTTTTATGATTATTATCTTCATTTCTTTATATTGGAGTTGTATCATGGGTTCTAGTTGCAGAAACAACCCATCCGCTTACAGGGCATACATATCTGACCCTCCCAAAACTCCACAATGGTGGGAGACTCGTGCATTTTTAGTCATATCTTTCATATTTAGTGCTAGGCATCACAGATAATTTTTTCTTTTCGCAAATGTTGTATGCTAGTTGACTTTTATACATGCTTCAAAGAGTTATTTAATTTTTCACCAATAATATCATTTAATGTATAGAACTGATGGTCACTGGGACACTAATTACTGAAGATTAATGGATTATTAATCCTAGAGCACTTACTTAGTTGATCAATTATTTCACTAATTTGAATTGCACAATGAATACCGATGCTATATATGTAGCAAGAAAGGAGGGAGAATTTGTCAGGAGTACTAATAGCAGCTTTGTTTTGTTAAAAATGACCTTTATTATGTATATATTTTGAAAGGTCGATTAACCTATTCAAATTTGGTTATCGCAACAAAAGAATGAACTCATATTGATTGTTTATAATTAATAATTTGTAATGTCTGTTCTAATAAAGGTTTCAACGGGTCTTTCTCTCAAGTTTTCTTTTGGAGGGAAAAACAAAGATTAATGTTCAATTATGACCCCCAAACATGTTCAGAATGCTTGAAAAATAGGAGAACTAATATAAGTTGTTAGGGAATTGCATGTTGTATTACTAATGTGAGTATTTCTTTCCTTGATTCCTTCTCGTTCTCCATTTCCTTTTCCTTTTAAGGGAGAAAAAGAGTGTGGGGGGAGGGGATTTCTGGGGTGGGGTGATTGTTATTCCCTGATGGTATATGTCAATGATTTACTTGGTCGTATACTTCTAGGTATCTAATGATAGAATAGAGTAATGGATATTTACACAATCGTCCTTCATCAAATTGTTGGTGTTACTGTAGTCACATAAAGTCTCGTGTTCTCTTGAAGTCTTGAACATAACACATGTATCTTACCCAAAGCATAGCCAACCACGATGACATGATATATTGAGTGGATAATGCTAGATCATCTCCATCGATCGTTTTGTATATGCTGCCACATCATGCTTATATCTCATGCCATAGAAGAGGGTTTAGGGCAATGTTTTAAAATCAGACTAAATTAGCCGATTGAACTGTGATCTACCTATGTTTTCGGTTTGAACATTATTTAGTTTAATTATAAATTTAACTTTTTTAAATTTTAATCAATCAAATTACAATCCGAAAGTACAACTAGTTCAAATTTTGGTTTAATTTTTGAAACATTGGAAACTGTGGAATTGGACAATGAAAACTGTGGCTATGCTATGCATAATTGAAGATGCCTTGCTTCGATTTGAGGTCACCCTCTTTCTGTATCACATTATTTAAAGAAACCTAACAAAATATAGAAGTTTCATAGTAGATAAAAAAGCAAACGAAATGTGAATTCTTACTTGTATTGACTTTTAACTAGAGTTTAAACTTTCTGATTCAATTTTGTGCAAATATAATTGTACCAAACTACACGGAAAGAACTCAACCACAGAAATTATGGTCCCAAAAACTGGCGCATGAAAGCATTGGATTCTATTAATATTGGATCGGTAACTTTGCCACACCAAATAACATAAGATATTTAAATACTGCTCAATAGTCAGAAAAAAAAAAAAAGGAGAGAGCGATAATGACCTTGCACTCTTGGAATTGAGCCACGCATTTTGAGGTTTGTGTCTGGTCTTGGGAATGGCTAACATGTCATTTTCGAATCTGGAACGTGAGAACATCCTTGGCTTGTTTTAACGAAGATTCGTTAATGATAAAAAAGCTAGAAACTGAAGAAAGAAGGAACAGAAGAAACATAAGATATACTCTTTCAAAAACCTGGAACTGAACTTTATCAAGGGAAGCCTCAAAAACCTTTCTTAGGAAGAATTCCATGCAAGCAAGCCTTGCTGCTGAATCAAAGGTTGTGCATGTGTGATGTGTCAACTTCCTTAACAGTGACTGCAAGTGCTTTAACATCTGAAAACAACAAACATTTGATGTTATCATCGTGGCTGATGCTGTAAAGTGTAAAATGGGGTGCAAACTGGCCCTTGAAGACAAAGGAAGAGGGGTTAAATTTCTCAATTGGAAGAAGCATGATGACTGCATGGATACAAGACCTGCCAAGCCTTGCTCATGTTCTAGTCTGATCTCTCCTCAGCAACCAGGTTCAAGATGCAAAGAAAAATTGGTTGAGTTTCTTTGTAGTTGTTGCTTGCGGTGTGTGTGTTGCCCCCTAGCAGCTTTATATTGTTGCATCAAACTACGTTGCAGAATCTGTCACAAAGTGCTGCGGGGTGCCTGGCAGTGGGCTTGTTATGGATCAAAGAATAGGATTTTTGCTGAGTATTCTTCGTTTTCTGACATTGATTCAGATTTTACCTCTGGTAAGGTTAAGCCTAGCGTTTCTAAAGACAGAAGAGATAGATTTCACCATTTAATGTGTAAGTAGGCTGCAGCTGCATCATCAAGCTGGCTTCTAACCCCAAAAGAAGAAACTGAGTCATTTGCTTTATATATCATTCTACTATAAGGTATGACTGTTGAATGGATTTTGCTTCTGGTTGTTAAGTTATAAGAAACATGAGTTATGGTGATAATCCATACCTGAGATCTATATATTATTATATTTTGTATCTGAAACCAAAACCCTTTCATTTACAAATCAAAATGGCCTTATAATTTTTTGATACTTTCACTTTTTATTTAAGGTATTTATTCATTACGGACTAAAGTTTTAGTTTTAGGATGTTGATGCCTTTTTTGGTTTGAAAGAGAAGGAAAGGATAAAAACTAAAATAACTTTTTGTCAAGAATGGGATTCGAACCCATGCCCTTTCGGACCAGTACCTGAAACTGGCGCCTTAGACCAACTCGGCCATCTTGACTTCGGTATCAAGATTTGTGATGAGATTCTTATAACCTTGGACAAATCATAACGACAAGGATAAAGCTGCATATGATATGAAAAGTTGAGATTGTTTCTTTTCTCCATTGTTAATTGTTATTATTTAAACTGGAAATTCAGGGTAACTGAGAAGTTTGGAGCATAAACATGGCCAATCTCTTATTGGTTCTCTACACAATATCATATTAGCAGCACAAAAAGATGAACTTATCTTTGCATTTGTATTAAGCTAGTGTGCATGTAAATTGATGACTATTTTGGAGTGTCAATCATGATTGAAAAGAAACAAACACAACACAAGGACAGCTTTATGGTCGAGGATTTTCATTAGGGCCAACTTTTGTTTTGCCAACCTTCATTAGTGCCAACTTACAATTGGATTCTGAAACCTGAGATTGAGCTGGGGCCCCACTTTAATTACCTAGCAGAGTTAGTTAACTTGGACCTATGTGTTCCAGCGTTTACAAGGGATGGATCATAATTTTCCATTGTCCATATAGACGTAGGCCTAGTTTGTGGTACAACAAACCACTCTCATAGTTTGATTTTTAGTGCTTTCACCGTTTCATGCCTTGCAGTTGCAGGGACAGCTTATTATGCCCTTTGTCATGGTAGGGTACTAGGGATCTACATGAATCCTATATTGTACAGTTAATTAGCATTTAATTTTAGGCATTTGAAGACGTTCTTACTCTAGAAGTTGTGACTATTGGACCTGCGGTGTTCCACTTTTTTTGTCATGAAATTAAATTGTGGGATCTAATTACCATGGCCTGCACTTTGTCAAATTTTGGTGGCAGCCGAACCTTGGATTCCCATAGACAAATCTTGTGAGTTCAGTGGTCACTTTCAACTATAAAATTGGCGTTCTTGTTTCAATTGTGAGAAATAAGCTAAGGACTTGGGGCGGCGGCAACTAGTTCAGTATTTTCATTATAATGCAATTATTATTTGCCTTACTGGGTACTGGCTGCTGCTTGTATAAGCTTTCTAGACAAAAAAGGGACTTAGTACCCAAAAAAATAAAAAGACAAAAAAGGACCTGAAGCTAAAAAATTGAACATTATTAGGGGGCTCCACAAATATTTAATTGTAATATTGAGGCCTACAAGGTTTGGTTGTTTGTTCTTGGAAATTGCAAAAGGGTTGTGATCCTAGAATCCTATGGTTCATAACTTAGTTAATTTGCTGTTGCATTTGGTCCACGTGTTCGTTGACTATTGTTCTGTTTCTAATTCAGCATCACCAAGCAGCACTAATAGGAATTTATCCTTTTACCCTAATGAAAAACTTGGTTCAAACTTACTTAATAATGCTATCATGTGATACATTTGTAGCCAAAGGAAATAACACATTGAAACTGAAGCCACGGAGATGTAAAATTCAAGTTAGGCCCTAAGTTCAATTCCCATATCAACCCAAAAGGCTGAAACTTCAAGGCTATGAAACGTGTTCACATTATACTCACTTAGTCACATTATTAGTGATATTGCTGAAATCAAAGGACATTCAGTTGCCACATTAAATGGGTTATAGACTGCTGCACCACCACTTCAGATGTATTCTGCACATTATAGGCCCTAAGCCCCTAACCCTCTTAACTGCTGCTCATGAATGGTTAGAGACTTAGGGTAACGTTTCTTTCACATACCGTTTATGGAAGAAAATTAACAAGTGGATTTAAGTGAAAGAAAATGACTTATCAACACATAATCCAAATGTTGAAGATATTAATGGGAGACAACGCAGAAAGTCACGATCAAAGAATAACTCGAGGCGTGCGAGAAGACACTGTCCTCAAGGATTTTATCGCACGGGTGTGCGAATCCCCCAGGATTCAACAGGCTCGTCCCGGCAGAGTCCGAGGTAGCAGCAATGAGCTTTAAATAAATCTAGTTAACCCAGGAAGAGAGTGTTATTATTTTCAGAAGAGGAAGAGAATTCGTATATTTTTCTATATAAAACCTCAGTCAGAAAAAGTATTTAAAGAAGACAAGAAAGAGCTGTTGCAAAACAGAAAGTAACGTTAGAAAATATGACTGTTGGAATAATAACGTTAGAAACAGATTTGGTTGTTGAAAACTAATTGGAACGTTAGGAAATAAATGTAACGTTAAAACAGATTTGTCTGTTGAAACAAAATAAAACGTTGTAACAAATCTGTCCGTTTACCAAGTCAGTTTTGACTTCTTCAAAAATATCATTTTTCCGGTAAGCTCAAAAAATTAATTAAATATTTCACAAAAGATTCGGACCTTTTGAAATCACGCACAGGGGGGGCAAATCGATGATTTGCACTAGCCATGAGCCTCCAGCCCATTTTATGTGCGCGCAAGCCCACCACCTCATTTGTTTCTTACAAAGCCCAAAACACATATTGATATATAAACTCTTTAAAACTTTGAAGGTTGAGCAATGTGGGACATAGACTTTTGAAATATCAAAGCTAAAACAACAACAATCCCCCACATATTTCAAAAGTTTAAAGAAAATTTAAGAAAATTTTAAAACAAGATTTTTCTGGGTTAACACCATGGGTGTAAATGTATCGAATCTAGTGTCTTTTGGACTATGAACCAGACCTAGACGGATGAGACATAACATACAATGAGTTGGTGAAGTAAACTTCTATGAACCAAAAACACTTTGTGTATATTAGAGGTCTACAGTCACCACACTACACCCCACAATTCTCGCCGTTGTTGTCCATTGTGTTGCGCTAATAGGCCATGCGCACGCCTGGTAATTCATGAGTGCTCTAGAGATATGCCATAATCTCATACAAGCGGCCCCACTTGACACTCATATAGGTGATTTCATCAAGTGTATGCTACAAATCATACACCACCCATAAGGGATATGAAAATCATTAAAAGCTTTTAAGCTTATCCTCTCAATAATGCAGTCTAGCACATCTCATACCATAGGAAGGGACAAAGTTATTAGTGCTAGCAGAACTAACAAGTGACTTGTTTTTACCCATATGAACCTTCTTCATGGGATCTCCAATCACAAAGGTTGGGTTACCATCACTGTTAATTTCAAATTGGCTTAAGTCTCATTCCCCTCGATGTTTCATATATTGGTTTCCTCCCAAGAGGCTTTGTCAGAGGATCGACCAAGTTCAATTCTGACTTCACATAATCAATTGATATTGTTCCATCTTTTAGCAGCTGCTTTACCACATTATGCCTCAATTGTATATGTCTGTTTTTACCATTGAAGGTCTTATTCTTTGCAATGGCTATTGCCGCTTGACAATCACAATGCATTGACACTGATGGTGTTGGTTTTATTCCTAAAGGAATATTTGCTAAGAAGTTTTTAACCACTCAGCCTCCTACTACCAACTCCAGAGCTACAAACTCGACTCCATAGTGGATCTTGCAATTATAGTTTGTTTGGTGATCTCCAAGTAACCGCTCCACCACCAAGTGTGAATACATAACCATTAGTAGATTTTGTCTCATCTGAATCTGAGATCCAGTTAGCATCACTATATCCTTCTAAAACAGCGGGAAATCCACTATACACTATACCATAGTTCATGGTACTTCTCAAATATCTCATGAGTCTAACAAGTGCAGCCTAGTGATCCTGATTTGGACTTTGAGTATATCGACTCAATCTCCCCACAACATATGCTATGTCTGGTCTCGAAAAATTCATTAAATGTAATAAACTTCCAATAATTTGGGCATACTCAGATTGAGCAACGAGAATCACCTCTATTCTTTTTAATTGAGAGTTAGAATCATAAGGGGTACTCACTTGGTTTCGAGTCATAATGACCAAACTTTCTAAGAAGTTTCTCTACATAATGTTCTTGGGATAGTGTTATACTATCACCCTTCCTTATGATCTTGACTCCTAGTATTACACTTGCTTCACCCGTGTCTTTCATATCAAACTTCGATGTAAGGAAAGATTTTGTTCTTATCACAATATCATTACAAGTACCAAAAATAAGCATGTCATCCACATATAAACATATGATTACACATTCACCATTCATCAATTTAGTGTAAACACATTTATCAACTTCAATAGAAGTAAAACCTTCATCAATCAAAATTTGATTAAATTTTTCATGCCATTGTTTTGGTGCTTGTTTCAAACCATATAAGGATTTGAGAAGTTTACAAACTTTATTTTCTTGACCACGAATTACATATCCTTCAGGTTGTGTCATATAAATTTCTTCTTCTAAATCACCATTTAAGAAAGCAGTTTAACATCCATTTGGTGAATAACAAGTTTGTAAATTGAAGCCAAGGCTATCAAAATCCAAATTGAAGAAATTAAGTCACGGGAGCAAAGGTATCAAAATAATCAATATTTTGTTTTTGAGTAAAACCTTTTGTTACTAATCTAGCTTTGTATTTTTCAATCGAACCATCGAGATTATATTTTCTTTTAAAAATCCATTTGCAACCAATAGGTTTTGTTCCAGGAGGTAAGTCAACTAAAGTCCAAGTGTTGCATTTTGAAATAGAATCAATTTCGGTTTAATAGCTTCTTTCCAAAAAAGAGCATCAGAAGATAAAATAGCTTCAGAAAACGACAAAGGATCATTTTCAACAAGATAAGTATAAAAATCATTTCCAAAAGATGATACTTTTCTTTGTCTTTTACTCCTTCTCAAATCCTCATATGAATTTTCACAAAAATTTCCTGAAGAAATATTTTCTAAAGAAATATTTTCTAAAGATTGTTTATTTCCAGATTTCAAAGGAAATATATGTTCTAAAAATTCAGCATTTTTAGTTTTCATTATTGTATTATGATCAAGCACATCGCTTCGCAAAACAAGGAACCTATAAGCAGCACTACGTTCAGTAGTAACCAATAAACATACAATCAGAAGTTTTGGTTCCTATTTTTCTTTTCTTAGGATCGGAAGCATAACCTTAGTTAGACACCCCACACTTTTAAATATTTTAAATTAGGCATATAACATTTCCATAATTCATAGGGTGTTTTACCGCCTATTTTGCAAAAACATGCGATTAATAAGGCTTCTCCCAAAGATTATCGGGTCTTGAGGAACTAACTAACATAGCATTCATCATTTCTTTTACTGTTCTATTTTTTCTTTCAGCTACACCATTAGATTCAGGTGAATAAGGGGGAGTTACTTCATGTATTATTCCTTCTTTTTCACAAAATTCATTAAATAAGATATATTCACTACCCCTATCGGATCTAACCCTTTTGATTTTTCTATTTGATTGATTTTCTACTTCTGCCTTATAGGAAACAAACATTTCAAAAGTTTCATCTTTATTTTTAATTAAATAAACCTTAGTGTATCTAGAAAAATCATCTATAAAGATCACATAATATTTTTTACCACCTCTAGTCATTGTATTTTTTAAATCTCCTAGATCGGTATGAATTAAACTAAGTAATTCAAATTCACGTTGATGTACAGAAAGACAAGATTTTTTAGTTAACTTAGATTCAATACAAATATCACATTTATTTAAGCATACATCACTATTCGCAGAAATTAAACCAAGACATCGCATTTTCTTAATATAAGAAATATTAACATGTCCTAATCTAGCATGCCACATATCAACGGAATCAATCAAGTAAGCAGAAGAAGATGCAATTTTATTAATAATTTCAGAAATACTGAGTACAAAAAGTCCTTGATCACTATATCCCTTTCCCACAAAGACATTATTTTTTGTCATTACTATCTTGTCAGATTCGAATGACACTTTAATCTCAGCTTTTTCCAACAGTGATACAGAAATCAAATTGGCCCTAATATTAGGCACATGGAGTACATCATTCAAAGCCAAGGTCTTCCCAGATGTGAGCTTTAGAAAAACTTTCCCTTTTCCTGAAACTGCAGTAGTTCGAGAATCTCCAAGATACACAAGTTCTTCATCATCCCCTACAAAAGTGTAGGAGGTAAAAGCATCTTTGTTCGCACAAATATACCTGGTAGCACCAGAGTCTACCACCCATTTGTTCACACTGGTCACAATGTTAACTTGAGAAACGACCGCAGCCACAATATCATCTCCTTCCACCAAATTATTTGTCTTTGGCTTGGGAGGATTATCGTTTCTCACTCTATGCCTGCATTGAGGAGCATGATGACCTGGCTTTCCACAAACATAACAAGCACCTTTTCTTTTGAAAGTGGGATTTGTAACTCTAGGAAAGTGATCAGAAGACCTTTTGTTATTGTCATACCTTTTTTTCGGTGATTTATTTTGAACCAGATTTGCTCGAGAAGCCAAAGCCTTCGCCCTTGCAGCCTGATACTCTCTTCGGTTAGTGTCTTCAATGATAATGTGCGTGATCAGATCTGAGGGTGACAGTTGTTTGTGCTTGTGCTTCAGCTGTTGCTTGTAGTCCTTCCATGATGGAGGCAGCTTCTCGATGAGAAGTCCAGCAACAAATTCGTCCGGGAGGGTGATGTTTTCGGCCTTGAGATCCTCCAATAGCTTATGGTATTCATTGATTTGAACTTTGATATCTTTGTCCTCGGTCATCTCCCAGCGGTAGTAGTTGCCAATGACAAATTTCTGCTTCCCGACATCTTCAAGGTATACTTTATGGTCATGGAGTCCCATATCTCCTTCGCATCCTTGTAAGAACAGTACACATTAAATAGATCGTTAGAAAGTGTGCTAATAACTATGTGACGGCATACCTTGTTTGCATGTGTCCAATCCTGAATCAACTTTGGATTGGCTGTTAATGGCGGTCTGGGTTCGGTAAGTGCGGAAGCGACTCCGTGCATGTCGAGGATGGTGTGAACACGTTCCTGCCACATTTTGAAGTTTTGACCATCGAAGAGCTCTATTTTCGAGATATCTGGAAATGGCTTTGCATAGGTGACTGGAGTTGGAGGCGGCGAAAGGACAGCGTGACAGTTGTTGGGAGCGGGAGCGGAAGCAGTAGCCTGATTATCAGCATTGTTGTCAGCCATAGTATAAAATCCTTGAGATTGTTGAAGATATTAATGGGAGACAACGCAGAAAGTCACGATCAAAGAATAGTCCGAGGCGTGGAAGAAGACACTGTCCTCAAGGATTTTATCGCACGGGTGTGCGAATCTCCTAAGATTCAACAGGCTGAGAAAATTAAATAAATCTAGTTAACTCAGGAAGAGAGTGTTATTATTTTCAGAAGAGGAAGAGAATTCGTATATTTTTCTATATAAAACCTCAGTCAGAAAAAGTATTTAAAGAAGACAAGAAAGAGTCATTGCAAAACAAAGTAACGTTAGAAAATATGACAATAATAACGTTAGAAACAGATTTGGTTGTTGAAAACTAATTGGAACGTTAGGAAGTAAATGTAACGTTAAAACAGATTTGTCTGTTGAAACAAATTAAAACGTTGTAACAAATCTGCCCATTTACCAAGTCAGTTTTGACTTCTTCAAAAACATCATTTTTCCGGTAAGCTCAAAAAATTAATTAAATATTTCACAAAAGATTCAGGCCTCTTGAAATCACGTGCAGGGGGGGCAAATCGATGATTTGCACTAGCCATGAGCCTCCAGCCCATTTTTGAGCGCGCGAGCCCACCACCTCATTTGTTTCTTATAAAGCCCAAAACACATATTGATATATAAACTCTTTAAAACTTTGAAGGTTGAGCAATGTGGAACATAGACTTTTGAAATATCAAAGCTAAAACAACAACACCAAATACATACCTTAGAATCACACTTGGACATTATTAAAAAAATTTATTACATTCTTAGGTGTTTGATTTCTTGAAAAGAAAAAATAGTCCATCACCATATGTGTCCCTATATTTTATGCAAATCATCACCATGTATATCTGTCATATCAATTATATATGTACAACACTATATGAACACTGACCAGTAAGACATCTACAAGGATCATGATATTTTTCTTTCAATTTACATGTGATACGTACTCTGGTCAGAGAAGTGATTCAATTTCAAAATAGTAGTTTATTTGTTCTTCTTTTCCTGCACTGGTCCTCGGGGAATCTTGTTGAGATATCTCTTGTCAAACCTTCTATATTTTTTCCTGAGGTCTAGTATGATATGTCCAACCAGATTGTTAAGTTCTTCCTCATATCGATCATACACAATTGGCAGTGTTTGAATGCAAAGAAAACCTTGTCATTGAACCATCAACAAGAAAGAAAGACAACTTAGTGGATTTATTCTCAGTATCAAATCATAGACAAAGAGAAACAAGGTGCAGGAGTTCTTACCAATATATAGCAGATTGACACAGCTGAAGTAGGTTCCAATCACTGACAATATATAGAGTGAAACGATGATCTGAAAATTTTTTTAGAAGTGAGATCTTAGGTTCACTTATTGGTTGAGAACTGAAGTTTAATGAAGGACAATCAATATTGGTGATACCAGAAGAAAGGGTGGTAGGTCTGTTCCACATGAAATGTAGAGGAGCATTCTTAATAACTGGTTAAATCTTCTGTGGAAGATGGAAGCAAGATCTTGGAAGAAAGAATCCTGTAAAATAGTTTCCGGGATCTGGGGGCCATTCCTGAAGACATATTTATTAGACAAAGGGAATGCAGCAATGGAGATATATAGCTCAGTATGTTATTTGATTTGTAAGGAGAATAAAGTAATATACTCCTACAACTTTAAGAATACTAATCTACATAGTTTATTGGTAATTTGGAGACATCATTTAAAGAAACGCTCCATAAGGATTTCCCTTTTAAAGTTAGTATTTTGGAACTCCATTGAGGTTTTCCGGAGCCTTAACCATTTTTAATGGATTGGCTTCAAGCTGCCAGTGTTTAATAACAACCAAAGAGGGTTTGAATTTTTTATGATTAATTGGTTAGGATGTATGTCAATAAAACATATAAGAAATCACCTTAACAATTTAAAATGTGCTTTACTAGTACAATCAATGGAGATCAATATATTGTTGATTAATAAAGCTAGTTAAGTATAAGACACAAACAACCATCAGGGTTTTCTAAAGCTCTTATGTTTAATGATTTGTTGAAAGAGACAAGACATGGTATGACAGAATGGTTCTTTGGCAGCAAAATCAAGTGAGTCACTCTGGAATCAGGATATTAGGTATTATCTGGCTGCATATATGCCACCAAGAGGAAAATTTCCTAGTAGACTTCATTCATAAATATAAGTTTGATGTCAAGCAAAATGGGTACCATTTTAAGATGTCTGCAACCGTGGACCATATGTAGAGTACAAGCATTGTGGTGATGGAAATGTGACAAAGAAGGGTCAAAAAACTGTACTCAGCAACCTCAAATAGAAACCATATTGCTGTCGTCCCAAGCAAAAGCGCAGCTGATACATTTCTGTCCCTCCATAATAACACATCTGCCACTGCAAATTTAGTAATCAAAATTATCATAATCAATTCATGGATTCTTAACACTTCAATAAAGCTACCTGACTAGTTTAATGTTAATAAAAAAGAGAGAAAATGATTAGTGACTTTTGCAAGACTAACCCTCTCATGTGTTGCTGGCGAAACACAGGTGAAAATGTAGTGTGCAATATTTACCAATGAATATGTTATTGCCAAATATGTAGCCTGTCCTTTCTTTTTGTTTCCTACTATTTTTGTTTGCGGGGCTATCCATTGTCCGACATGAATTCATAAAACAAAATGTCAGAGGAAGTGACAAAGATGAAACTAACGTACCTTTTCCTCCTCCAAGAACTTCATGTATTGGCTTTCCATGTGGAAAGATCTTTGCCTGTGTTAAGGTAAATTCATCATCAGAATCAGATAATGTATTGTGCGCCATAGTTCCTTCTTGACAGATAGTGTTATTGTGCTGCCATTTATTAAACCATTTTTATATTGTTCTTGCATAAGCATGGGGGATTCTATGCTCAATTCTGAAGTAAGGAATGCCTTGGGGTTTAACTTGAGGGTTGCTTTGCATCCCCGCTATCACTCTTAAGTAAGTAATCTATGGCTTGAATCTGGATAAGTCTGCCATGTTGGCATGCAATTCTACGGATTTTTCATGCAACCACGTCAAGTAGAGATTCTGCACTTGTAACACTAGTATCCACATAAGATTCTTCGTAATTAGTCATTGATATCATATTGGTACATAGGCCAATTAGCAGCATGTCATATAATTAAGGAAATCTTAACAAAAAACTATAGCCTTCAAACCTTATTGTATATTCAATATTAGTTAATTAGTTTAACCTTGATGGTTTGGGCAACGCATTGCATAAGAATGAATGATGTGTGAATTCAAGCACAATGTAAATAACTCATAGCAATAATAGAATTAAATCTGTACAATTTTTTATGGGAAAAAATAATAATTGTAAGATTAGGTTAAAATTATCAGTCAGAGTGTTAGTGTAAATTCATATTGTTTCATCGATACTGTCTTACATAAATTCACATTTTATTCAATAAATTAAATAAAACTTTTTATTCTCTAGATTTGTCTCGTCAATATTTATTCTCAATTTAATTAAGAGAAATTTTATGTACATCAATATGTGAAACGAGTATACATTTATACAAAAAAAATCATTCTTCTTTATTTAACAGTTCAACAAAGTTTGAATAAGAAGACATGAATTACAACCAATTGTTTATAGACTTTTCTTTTAACATGAAAATCCGAATAACACTATCAATCCGCTTTAATTAAAAAAAAGTGTTGTACTGTTGAGAAAATTTTTGGATAGACCATTCATTTATGAACTTTATTGATCTAAATACATTTGCTCAATTATTTTAGAATTTGTTTTGAGCATTCATTTATAATATGTATAGTCCAAAATATCAGAATTTTCACCTGTTTAAAATAAATTTAAAAAGATCTTAACTTTTAAAAATAATTTTTTATAATAAAAATTTAAAAAATATAAATAAATAATTATTAACTATTAAATTAATAATTACACCCCTCTTCAATTTCTCTTTAACCAGATAGGATCCTCGTCCAAAGAAATCAGACTCACGTGTCCAAATGAAATTTAAATCTTTTGATGCACCAGGTAGGTTGTGGACCTAATCCACGCAAGGTTGTATATTTGTTTTCAAGGACGAACAAAATGGTAAAGAGATTTGGTCAATAGTTTATTAGTGGACTATTAAAATGACCTGGATTTAGTCATTTACAAAATGTTCCATTAGTTTATTTACAATTAAATTCAATATGTATTCACCACGTGGTCCATTGAATACGGCGCCTGAGGGTCAGACCCATGTTCTGCTTCTGTCTGTTCACTCTGTACTTTTCGTTTTGCAAAGAGACACAATGTGAATGGAATTGAATTTTCTTAAAAAATTTTAAGTGATTAATTGTAAAAAAAAAATATAAAAAATTTATTAGTAGAATTTAATTATTAATGTGAATTTTTTTTTATAATTTTTATATTTTTCTCAATCACTTAATTAATAGAAACAATCCTAAACGAATATACTTTGAAGGGAAAGAATCTGAAGTTAATGTCATCAACGATAGCAGAGGCGTGGTGTTATTAATTAAACAAAGTATAATGATTGCCCATCAAGACTAAAAATTGTTATTATTTAATTATAAGTATATTTTAAGAATTTAATTAAAATATATTATCAATATAATTTTTTATTCTCTCATATAATTATATATTATCATATCATAAAAAATATTTAATTTTTACAATAATCATTTTAAAATTTATATATGTAATAATAATAATTAATTAAGGATATAAAATTTTTATACTAATAATATATTAGAATTAAACTCATATTTTAATAGTTAATAAATATAAATTTTAAATTTAACTTACTTTTATATTCATTCTAATTATTTGAGTTAGGTGAAAGTGATAATAAGTATTACTGAACCACATATATAATACCTAGAATTAGATCTAGCAATTAGCAAGTGTACAAAATTTAGGTGGGGGCAGGCTACATCGAAGAAACGAAAAAACCATAATATGAAAAATTCATAACATGAAAATCTGGTTGTATCCAAACCAGATTTACATTTTTAGTCCCTTTAGGGACATGCGATAAAAATGGAGATTTACATTTTTAAACAAAGTAATTAGTCTTTCTTCCATTTTTTTAGTAAGTAAAGTGGAGTAAAAAAATGGAACTTGTAGTTGTAACCTGCTTTTAGAAATTATTCTTTGCACCAATTATGTTGTTTTGGTTGGTATTATATATTTGGCGTTCTTAGTTAAAAGATAATACTTCTCATATTTAGTATGCTATTATGCGTAAACAAAGTTGAAAACAATTGAATTTGCTAAAATATTTACTTCACAATAAAAGATGGTTAAGTTGAGAACAAAACTATTGTAAACTTAAGGATGTACAAAGCATAGCGCTTAAAATTTTAACTATGTACTCATGAATGATCTAATACAAAATAACAAAATAGTCATATTAAAAAAAATTTAAAGCTAAGATTTAAAAAAAAAGACTTGTAAACTAACATATATCAGTTTGGCAGTATAAATTTTCTTGCTGGTATATCAAAACAATTTTATTTTGGTTATCTTCCATCACTAATATTTGCTCACACTTATATATTTACAAATCTCTCATAGATTTTGATGTAAGTCATTAAATAACACATTGATCTCACTATAAATTTTTTTAAATAATTTAAGTAAATCCACTTTAGAATATGTGAAATGTGTGGAAAATTTCTTATATAAACACAACTTACTATAAACATTCTATTCAACTTTAAACATGTGTAAAATTATGTAAATTATATTAAAAATATACTTTTAACTAAGCAATGTCTTTAGACATGTCAACAAATGAATAAAATACATATAGTAATTTCTCATCCTCACAAACACTAAGAAATTTTTGAATAAGCACTGCATTAATCAAATGGCATATATAATACCATTCTTTACATGTAAGTATATTTTCATTTTTATAGTAGGCAATGGCTACTAAGATATGGGAAATTTGACTTTTTTGAAATGTATGATGTACTCTTTACCATTAATAAAAATATCAATGATATAAAAATTTATAAGATATAGACACTTATATAATAAATATATATGTCTGATAATTCATTTTCTTAATTTTTTCATCATAATTAAGATCTCATCCTTTACTCTATAATAAAGTGCTTATAGAGGAGCAAAATCCCAAAAATGACAACATAATAATTTTTCTCGGATAAAATTTGTGAATGATACTCTCTATGAATGTATAATTATTCACCTTCCATCAATGATACACATAACGGACAAAAATAGGAAAGCAAAAACAAGAAAGTAGGTTTGAAGCACCTCTGTCAGAATTCAATAAAAGAATTCCCACCAAACTTATCATAGGCAGCTGAATTAACAACACTTTTGCCGTACATCAACTAAGAATTAACAATGGCAGCTGAACATAGACTTTCATCACAATCACATTCACTCTTAAATTTCCCATCCCATCTCTCAAACTCCAAGTCTAAGCTACACAACACTACACCAAAATGGAATCAACTGGGTTCCATGTGAAGTCACTATCTCACAGTTTCCTCCTATGTTCCCCTACCCTTTTCCCCTACAACACAAAAAACTCAAATTCCATCACATTTACCAGGTGCTTTCCCAAAAAGTCTGGTGCTTTTTCCAAAACCATGGCTTCTGCTACACCTACAGCAACCCCCATCACCTTTGGGTTCAACAACTTGATGGAAACCTTCACTGTTAATGTGCATAGAGCAGAGAATAGGCCATTGAACGTGCCCTTGATTGCCCCTTTTACCATTGCTTCCTCCAGGTTGGACAAGGTGGAGAACGTGGCCATTAGAGTTGAGTTGAGCAATGGTTCTGTGGGGTGGGGTGAGGCACCAATTTTGCCTTTTGTGACTGCAGAGGACCAACCAACAGCCATGGCCAAGGCTGCTGAGGCATGTGCCTTCTTGAGGGGATGCCCTGCACTAACATTGGGTTCCATCTTGGGGGAGATTGAGGGTGTTCTTCCAGGGCATGAATTTGCTTCAGTGAGTGAGATTAATCTTAATCTTATTTCATGTTTATCTTCTTTTCTTTTCTTTTTTTGGTAAAAAGTTCATGTTTATCTTTATCTAGTGCTTGTGTTGCTAGTTATTCTAATCACTGTTTCATTTCTTGTACTTCTGAAATTGACATGCTCCTCCCCCCCCCCCCCCCCTTTTTTCTCTTTTTTGGGGTATGACATGGCCCTTTACTATACAAATTCCTTGAATTGTGAATAACAGCTATAATCTTCTACTTGGTAACTAAGGAAATGAAAGGATAGTTACAAAATTTGAGAAAGTTTTAATCTTCAATTCTGCATTGTATCTTATAGTATTTACTTGCTTGGCTTTTCCCTTTATAACTTTTATTTTGGGCCTAAGATTTCTGCTTTGGTTCTTTTCTTTGCTTGCTTTTGAGAAAATCCTTCGTTATATCCTTGTTTGTTTGAATGTTTCTAGCTTTTTCTGTTCTGGAACCACTATTATTTCAAGAGAATGAAGAAAAAAAGAAAAAAAGAATCTTGTCTTGATTTTTTCTTTGTAATGATCATACTCTCTATCAGGGTTGGTCTGAGAGACCGAAACTGGATCTTGGATTATGACAGTGTTAAGAATAAAGTAATTATATGTCTACCTCCATGAAATACTGCATCAATTTTCTACTTGCTTCTTCTCCAGCTAGGAGGAGTAATGGCAACCTGAAGTAAATGAGGCCTTAAATGTGAGGCAGAGATTGTAGAATATTATGTGTGGAGTTGAAGTCTCAGACTGAGTGGAGATAGTGAGGGGATTATATACTGATACTTTATTTTAATGGCTTAAACATTGAGGGCTAGTGGCATACTGGCATTGAACACATGCATTAAGTTCTTGCACATCAGATCTGCCCAATACAGTCCTTTCATTGCTAACAGAATTTTCACATCAGAATATGGTGGCTTTGCAAGTCAAGAAGCACAAAGGCATTAATAAATGCCTTTTTTATAATTTACAAGGAACATATAGTAGGGGCAGGGGACAGTTGGCATAATATTTGAAGCAAATGGAGACTGATGGATAAGGACACCGAGATACTCTATTAACAACTGCTGACCTTGTTCATGTTTTTTCTTTTTCTTTATCTTCAGAGTCCCCATTACATTCCCTATAATTTTCTAGAAGAATCAAATTCATTCGCATCAGTAATTCTTTGGCATTTTACATACATTGCATTTAACCCCTTCTCCCCCATCTTTATTTTATTTTAAGAAACTCATTGTTAGCTTTTGATGGGGAAGCAGTCTTGAACTTGAGGTTTTGCAGCGGATATTGGCATCTGACCTTAAAAGGATTCATAAGAAATTCATTTTAGCTTTTGAAGTTTTACTTTATCGCTCTTGAAGGAAAAACTGGCTAATTTATGAATAAGGTTTTAAAAATATAACAGGATATTACATCTGTTACACATTAGTCATCCTACTATTTATCTTTTTGACTTTATAGGATTATCTTAATAACTGTAGCAGTAAAACATTTTTTATTCTCATGGGGTCTTTGTAATATTGAAGGTCAGGGCTGGGGTGGAGATGGCAATAATTGATGCTGTTGCAAATAGTATTCGTGTGCCATTGTGGAGGCTTTTTGGTGGGGCTTCAAATACGATAACCACCGATATAACAGTTAAGTTCTTATTTTATCTCAAAGAAGTGCTAATGATGAAAATGCTTTTACAAAAAGCGTTATCTGCTAGAAAGAAATCTAAGCCTACTTATATGTGCAGATCCCAATTGTTTCTTCAACTGAAGCAGCTGAATTGGCTTCTAAGTACTATAAAGAAGGATTTAAGACTTTAAAGCTCAAAGTGGGCAAGAATCTGAATGCAGATATAGAAGTGCTTCAAGCTATACGTGTTGCCCACCCTGAGTGTCAGTTTATTCTTGATGCTAATGAGGGTTATAACTCTAAGGAAGCAGTGGAAGTTCTTGAGAAATTACATGGTTAAAATCTACGTAGTTAAAGTTTTTCCACCATCCTGCATATGTGATCCAAATGATTGTCATTGTCATACAAGAAAATGCACACATGCACCAATATACTTGTGCAACTTTATTGCAGTATTTTAGGCAACTTAAGCTAGGAACTTAGATTTGTTTTCTATTACAGAAATGGGGGTGACTCCTGTTCTATTTGAGCAACCAGTTCATAGAGATGATTGGGATGGTCTTGGATATGTCAGTAATATAGCAAGAAACAGATATGGAGTATCTGTTGCAGCTGATGAGAGCTGCAGAACTTTAGCTGATGTTTACAAAATAGCTGAAAGGAATCTTGCGGATGTCATTAACGTTAAGCTTGCCAAAGTTGGGGTTGTGGGTGCCCTGAATATTATTGAAAAGACAAAAGCAGCAGGATTAGATTTGATGATTGGTGGTATGGTTGAGACAAGACTTGCTATGGGTTTTGCTGGCCACCTTGCTGCTGGGCTTGGGTGTTTTAAGTAAGTATCATTATATTTGAAAATTTTGACCCTTTTTTCATTTTTTATAACTTCATATTGTTTTCCTTCTGTACTGTTCACCTTTTATTTTATTAATGCATTTAAGTATTGCAAACTCTTTTGTAGGTTCATTGACCTAGATACACCACTTCTGCTGTCAGAAGATCCAGTTCTTGAAGGCTATGAAGGTATACTCTGCGCCGTAATTTCCATATGTTGCTCCTAAATTTTAGGTTTTCATGTAAAGAGTCGTTCGATTGGTGTCTTTTTGCTATCTGATGACACTAAGATATTTCTTTAAACAGTTTCAGGTGCCACTTACAAGTTCACAAATGCTAGGGGACATGGTGGATTCCTTCACTGGGACAATATTGCTTAGTAAGTTAAGATTTTCTCTTACAATTTAGCTAATCCAGCATAGCTGCTAACATATGCCTGGTGATTCGTAGAACAAGATTCATAGGATAAGAATGATTTACACCTGTAGAAGAATTTAAGCTGTTCAACCCTTGTGCTTGGTTGGAAAGCAAAATAATTGTTAGAGATATAATTCCATCCTTCACCTAATAGCTTAAGCTTTTAGGAGAATTAGTCATTAACATGGTACTAGAGTCTCTATGACCAAGTGGTCAAGGGTGCGATCCTTGCTGCCCCCAATCTTCATAATTAAATTGGATTTCAGCACAAGGTAGAGTAGGCCTGTGTTAGTCCACGCTTGAAACCCAGAGGGCTCTTGCATAAAGGGGTGTGTTAAAGATATAAAACCAATTTGATCCTTCAGCTAATACCTTAAAGCTTATAGGAGAGTTGGTCATTGACAATAATGAACCTGAGGCACAAGCTTCTAAAGCCAAAATTTCCTATTTCCACCCTTGATAGGCTTTTTAATCATAAGGAGTTAACTTTGGGGCTACTAATCACCTTTTATCTCAATAATGGAGAAAATGATGTTATAAAATTTTGGAGAATTAGTCATTAACATGGTACTAGAGTCTCTATGACCAAGTGGTCAAGGGTGCGATCCTTGCTGCCCCCAATCTTCATAATTAAATTGGATTTCAGCACAAGGTAGAGTAGGCCTGTGTTAGTCCACGCTTGAAACCCAGAGGGCTCTTGCATAAAGGGGTGTGTTAAAGATATAAAACCAATTTGAGCCTTCAGCTAATACCTTAAGCTTATAGGAGAGTTGGTCATTGACAATAATGAACCTGAGGCACAAGCTTCTAAAGCCAAAATTTCCTATTTCCACCCTTGATAGGCTTTTTAATCATAAGGAGTTAACTTTGGGGCTACTAATCACCTTTTATCTCAATAATGGAGAAAATGATGTTATAAAATTTTGGACATTTATGGTATCTGTTAAAAATGATCTTCATTCCAATGAATTGAAGGTAAACATTAGTTTGTCTTGTGTCCCTTTCATGAAATTATTTGTTCTTTTGAGCGTGCAGGGTGGAGTCATAATCTTACTTATGTGACATATCATGACTTATATGATGCTACCTTCATTAATGACATTGTTATTAAATTATCTGCAGACATTAAAAATGTTTTTTGCGAACTCATGAATCTGGAAAAGCATAAATGGACAAGTTGGTCAGACAGTCAGACCCCACGAAAAGCTGTCTAACAAATGAATAATAATCGCAAAAGGGTTTATGCATGAAAAATAAGGTGTGCAGTTATGACATCTGTTGGCAGTAATTGCAATGACAGCCATAAGTGAAGATTTTTTGCCCAGTATGAGTTAGCTACCAATCAACAATTGCTATGTGTTTCACTTGTTCCATTCCTCACCATTTTCGGGAAAAGAAACTGCCCAAGAGGTCTTGCCCCAAATAGTAACTAGTTGAAATAAGTTAGTAGTTGAACTGAATGGATTCAATTTACATTTTACATTTGCAATTTGAAAATTAGAATCATGGTTTATTCTATAATTACATATCACTGCTTTGCATCTTGTACACATTTATCTAATATCAGTGGTAACATATTATAACCATGACTGAAATTAATAATATAAAGGATTTATCTCCTCTATTTGAAGAGGTATGAGAGCACACCATATATGTGGCATTCCATAATCATCTTCCCTTATGCTATTGTGACAGAAGTCATAGAACTTTGAGTGGTTATGACAACTAATTTTTTTAATTACATTAACTAATCCATGATCCTTTATAATTTTTTTTTCTACAAAAAAAAAAAAACTGGACACTATTCCATTTCCAGCTATTCCAACCTGACACCGGATCTTGTAAGTGTTCATATAGCTCGTGATTGTACACAAGCATGGTCTTCACTCATACAATTAGAAAGCATATACAGTATACACTGCAAGAACTGCTTCCTGTAATCGTATGGGTGACTGCCAGAACTATAACATCATGAAGTAGTCCTTACTGCTTCCTATTGGGTAGTCAAAGGTCTATGTTTTGAGCAAGCGTGTTGGGGACTATTCTGCAAAGAACTTCCCTTTCTCTGTGTGACTAGTTTTAACTTCCCTCTCTCCTGACAGTAATTCTCAGCATCTTTGAATCTGATCCACCCTCCATTCTCCACTCATCCATATGCTGGACAAGTTGTATTCCATGAAGAATAATCTTATGTTCTTTAACTATATTGGACCCAGTTCCTAAATTCACTGTGAAGCCTATCAGGTTTCAGTTATTATTCCCTGTTGACTTTGGGATTGGTGTTATCTTACAAACCTTCTTGAAGAGTTACTTGCACTTCATTTGGTGGAACTAAGGTAATTGGCTGGCCCACCCTTGATATCATCCATTACCAATTAACAAATAGTAACAATTAGGGGGCAACAAAATCCCATAATATTACTGTACTAGACATTCTTGTAAACAGGAACTGAACCAGTTGGCTCTACTAGAAGAGCTAATACTTATTGGGAATGTCTATGCATAGATACCTAACAGTACATAGATTTGGAAGATAAAAATTCCCTCATTGACTTAAAATAGAGAAGCTTGGATGAGTCCTTAATTGATGAGCACACCATAACAATCAGAATACTTTGTTTGAGAGATAAAAATAAAATGCAGAATAATCATTCAGGACAGTGATGACTGATGAAGATACACAATGAAAAAAAAAAAAAAAACCCTGCAAAATGGATATTCACCAAACAAGCTTTGAATTGTTTTCCATTCAAAATGATATTGTACTCCTTAATGAACTAGTTGAAAATTTGAAGCCATGAATTGTGTTGACTCAAACCTTTCACTTGGATTTGGAGGAATAATAGAAATAAAGGAATTTTCTTGAGAAAGAATTATGTGATCACCTTTTATGCTTCTTCAGCACTACTTTCTATTAATTTTCCTGGTGATGGACTTGGCAAATACTATACTCTCTTGGGATACCTCTTTCTGAAAAGTTGCTGCATAAGCGTGCCAATTAATCCCACATTACACTGTAGTTTTAGACACTAGTTCTGTTGTCAGTTAAATTCAAATGTAACCACTTCAACCATGAGGTGTGGCTCAGTTAGCATATTGACTTTCATTTCATGTAAACGAACTTTACATGTAATGCAAGGTCCAAAACCCACCTAAAACAGCTTGTGGTCAAGGCCAAACTGCGTTGAGGAGGGATTAGTCTCACACCAAAGGATGTGACAACACCTTGTAGTCTTTAAAAAAAAATGGAACACTTCAATCTTGATTTATAATATAATAGACCAAAAGAATCCAGTAAAAACTAATGATTATATGCGTTAATTCATGCTGATTCGATCTCTTGCTTTTAGCAACTGAATTATGGTTGTTTGGCGTGCTTAAAGTATTGTAGACTCAGTTAAAATGTAAACTAAGATCTTTTGGCAGATACATACATATATATATATATATATATAACATGTTAATTTTGTAATGCGCATCTTTTTTTTCCTTTGGTATTTTACTCCTTTAATTAGAGAATTTGAATTTTGTGCAACAAAATGACAGCAGGAAATCTTGCACTGAATCAGCAATTCCACCTGATATATTACAACCGGTTTGACAATAAAGCTTCATCAATAGGTAAAATGTCATAGTTCTTGGGACTGACTTTTGGGGCACCAATAGTTCTAAAAAGCATCTAAAACAGTGCAAGTGTTCATTAACATCTGAAAACTGCAACTTTGACATATGAGGCCAAGCAATGCAAACCCAGGCACATCTTAATTATAAAATAGTAATATAATCTTACCATCCGACACCCAAAAAAAGAAAAAGAAATCTATCATTAAAACAAAAATAAAAAGAACTTCTGCAGATTACATCTAAAAACATTTACAGTTACTGAAATCATTAAGCAGTAGTTTGAGTGCTAAACATCTGGACTTGTAATTTCTCCCTTTTAATATGGTGCCAAACCTGCAGTTCATTCTCCCCTACTCACTCTTTCATCCCACGTTTTCATGTAATTTCTAAGTACCAATTCAATGATTAATGACATAAGAAAGAATTTCTTAAACTATAGCTTATTCCCTTCATATATGCTGTATTTTATTTTAGTTTGCTCACAGTATAAATAGGGAGGAAACTCAATCCAAAATACACCAGTACAGAAGTTCATCATCCCTCTCATTCTCACTCTCACCCTAACGCAGTCAAACACAAAATCCTCGCCATCAGTGACTGAAAATGAAAGCAGAACACATTTCTTTGTGCACTCTGCTGGTGATGCTTCTTGCTGAAGTTCAAGTGTCAATGGCAGTAAAATGCAGCTTACTACAGCTAAGCTCATGTGTGAGTCTAATCACATCTTCATCTCCTCCAACTAAATTATACTGCTCTGAGATCAAGGAACAGAAACCCTGCCTCTGTCAATACCTAAAGAATCCCAATCTCAAGAAGTATGCTAACTGTCCCAGAGCCAAGAAAGTTAAAAGTGCGAAGTGTTAAAAGTTAAAACTTGAAGAGGCTTTCATTGCTACATGCATTATACACCTAGATGCATAGTATTCTGGCCAGAGACAATAATAATAATAGTATCATATTTGTTATATCATCTATATGTTTTACTAGTAACAAAAGCACTAGTGGTAATGGATGTGATATTGTGGTCATGTGTCATTCCATTTCTGTGCTTTGGTGTGGTCTCATCTTACATTAGTTGTTGCAAAAGGTTGTATTTAATTCAAAGCAGTATCAAATCATGTTTACTTCTTAACATCCCCCCCCTCTCTCTCTCTCTCTCTTGAATTTTATAATTGCTCTAGCGAAGGTTACTTATGAGAAACACATTTCATATAATAATAATATAACAACCCATCAAGAACAAACAGAGAAATGTTTCATTTGCAAGATAGAAAAATATAATTATGCACCATTTAATTTGTGCTATGCTTCTGGAAATGCCGTATGACCAGAGATCATATCCTTGCTTCTGTTGAACACTTCTCCTATCAACATCAAGAGAAGGGAATAAGGCCCGAGTTCAAGGGTGTCTCACTGGATGTATTGAACTATATATATATATATATAAATTACTGTCAACTGCTTGCTAAAAATGGCCTGTAAGGGTAAAATTAGATAGAAAGACTTGAACCATTGAGAAGCGCTTGTGATAGCTTATAGGGATTCTAAAAAGGATTTTAATAGGTCATCAATATTGGCCGTAGTGATGCTGAGATTTGGTTAGATATTAATCTCTGGTCTACATTATATGCAAAGAATCGGACAGGGTGTGGCAGATATCAGCTTATCTCCAAAAGTGATCAAACACAGCAGGAGTACGCGGTCATGAAACTCTGCAATCGGATATATCTTTCAGCTATCTTAGCCAACAACTGTGATCACAAAAAAAGGAAGCTATAGATAGATTCAATTCATACATCAAAAAAATGGAGATGATTCAATAATTTTTTTTGTCTTTTGACCAGTTATCCCTACTATCGTTACTGTGAAACTAACTTTCGGCCACTATCGTCACTACGAGGTCCTCCTAACAATTATCAGTGCACCCAACCCTTGTTGGCACATCATCTCCATTTAGTTAGATAAACAAGGGTAGCGTAAAAGTTGTAGATTCACTTAGCAAAAATAAATAAATAAATAAATAAAGGTTTCACATTCAAGTTATGCAACAACAAAAAATTGAAAATAAAAAACGAGCCAGCAGTCTGTTAGCTGCATTCATTTTCAATGGTATCTTTCATATGCACCAACTTACAGAAGCAGCAATCTAGAATTCTGCATAAATACTTAAAACTAACTAGAAAGGAAAATCAGCTTTAGGATATCCAAGAATGTAGCCCAGATTTCCCAAGAATATAAGAAGTAAATCTGCATTAGATTCAAGTGGCTAAAAAGTAAGAAATAATTGTTTAATAATACTCTTATCACCGACATGACCACAGATTTCATATTTTATTAGAATTTGTGCATTATAAAAATTGATACTAATTCACCCGTTGATGATTACTAGATTTATATAAAGTAAAGCTGTTTGGACATATTCCATTCGAAATAGCATCTTTTATTAACTTCTTTTGGAACTTAAACCACATAAGTTAACATTAATGATGTAGCAATTTCCAGTCAAAAATATAACAATGGTGGATAATTGACTGGAGTTTGGTCTAAATTCCTAATTTGGTTGTAATTCAAGTATAGCTTTATTCTTTGGTGTATGGAGTTAACTTTCCTTATCAAACAATCCTTATGATTTCAATGATGTTACTTCTACTCCTCATTTTTTACATCCATGATTGACACCTTCCTTTTTATAAAAAAAAAGGAAGAGAGAGAAGAGAAAAAGTATATTTCTCTTTTTTATTTTTTCTAGTAAAAAGTTGGTGTAAAGTAGAAGTGTAGAAAACGAAGTGTAGGAATAATATTGTTATGGTTTACTATCAAGTAATTCATGTAGGCTAAATAAGTTAGATTGCAAAATCTCAAGGTAGAAGATAGATTCACAAGGTTAATGCTATGGACGTAGCAGATTTTTTTCCCCATATGCACTTTTGACCTCTTTTTGTATACTGGATTTCCTCTTCTTGTCGATGAATATAGTCAGCTTTTCCAAAACATTTTAAAATATATAATTTTTTTCAGAACATAATCAATTATTGGTTTTTGAGTGATAATTTATTGAGGTTTTTATCTCAACTAACCTCAAAGCTTTAGGTAAGTGATAAGTTTTAATAGTTTTCAATTTTGTGATTTCATGGCCAGATTACAATAGGAGCACTTCAATTAACACTAGTTTAGACCAAAAGAGAAATATATATATATGTAAAGAAAACATGAGGCCTTCAAGGGTCGTAGAATAGATATAAAATTGCTGTCATTAAACAAAAATGTGGCCAAAATCTGAACTGCTAGCAAGAATTATCTATGTACGTGTTTGTGTGCACGTGAGTATCACAAAAAGATACTTATTGGAGAAAACATTGGCCAAAACAATTTTAATGTCAAAATTAATTTCCATGTACATAAATTTAAAGGTACTTACAAACATAATTTATTACAAATTTAGAAAGTTTGTTATAGGATTCCAGCCCATTAACCACGGCCTCTTATCAGATGGAAGCACAAAATTCAGCTCAAACATCTCCTTTGATATGTTGCCTCCTTCACAAAAACCCACAAGCTTTGCAACTACTTCAGCACTTTCCTTTACATGCTTTGGATCATGGGGATCTGTCCAAAGCTTGCTCATGAATTGCATCCTCCTCTGCTTACCTACAAGTGGAACATCCCATTTGATATACAATGCATCCCTCTCCTCTGGAGTCAAGCGTGATGTCAATCGCTTAGCAAGGAATTCTCTTTCTCGTTTCAAGGCTCTGATACTACATATTATAAATTTTATTCAGTGTAGGGAAATAGATAAATAGATTGATATAAAATACAGAGAAAGAGAGTCAGAACCTTGATGACAACTTGATAGTTGGCTCCTCCCCAACATGAGCTGGGCTTGCATTCCCAAGTTCTGCCAACTGCTGTTGCAACCATGTCAAACGCCTTAGTTCAACTTCCATATATATTTGATCGGCTTGGTCTCCCTTGAATAATAAATAAAATTGGGTCCTATGAATTACGGAGACATAACAAACATCCCATAATTCAATCATCTGCTGCCGTTGCTCTCTAAATGTTATTTGCCATGAAACTTGGGGTTCCTCCAGTTCACACGCATATTCTTCATTTTCTATATTGCAGCCACTTGCTTCATTTGCTTCAAGCTCAAGAACCTACATACGCGAATGAAAGGACATAAGTGAACAAATAACGACAATGCATAAATGAAGAATTTGCAATGGCAATGCAGGAAGATTTTTTAAATACATAATATACCTGGCAAACAAGTAACTGCTTTTGGTATTGCAATTTGGCCACACGTTCTTTCAATTCTGTGACATATGCTCTTATACTTCTTACATTCTTCTCTGCTGCATTCTGAAACATTTTCTGCATTTTCTTCATGTTAACTGAACTAGAGTGTCGATAACATGAATTATTTTCCTTGGATGAAACATCTCCACCTTCTTCACTCTTTGATGGAGTCTCCTCCTCAGAGACTGGCAGATTCTCACTTGAAACAATATCTTCATTCTCAGGAGATCTATTTTCAATATCAGACTCCAAAACTTGCTGAGTAGTTGATAATGGTGAGCAAGGAGATCTTATAAAATTTTGCCGATTGGCAGAATTACTTGAAGACAAAGGAAGCAACTTTTTCCTTTTGGGTTCCTTTTTCTGCTTACACGATGCTTCATTGTTTAGCTGTTGATAATTGTTCGGGAGACACATCACCAGCTTGTCTATAGACCTTTGAACATTTTCAAGCTGTTGCTCAAGATTTGCAATGGTGCTTCCCTGTGAATGAAGTCGGGTAATCTCTTCCTTGAGATTAGCACTAATACTCTTGTTTACAGAAACCATGCTTCCAACTTCAACTTCCTTGGGTGCAGACCTAACAGCACGCATTTCCCTTATTTCAGCTTGCAGGTTTGCAATTGTCTCAGCTGCATCTTGGTTACCTAGTCTATGACATGCCACTTCCTTTTGTAATACTTCCAGAGCTCGAATAGCTTCTTCTCCCAGCTGCTCCTGGACGTGCTCAAGTTTGCGAATTTCATGCATAAGGGTAAAAGGAGCAGTAGATGATTGCCTCATCGACTGCCTTAATGTGGTGTTTCTTACTCTTTCTGGTTTTGGCAATGGTAGTGCCCCAGTGTATGACAGACACTTTTTGACTGATGATAAATGGGGTGATTCAACTGGGTTTGAGACCTGCTGGTCCTCCTGAAGCTTTTTGTGTAACTCGTCCACCTGAGATTGCGCAAGATCTCTTTGGCATTTCAGTTGTTCAATTTCCATCTCCATCTGGACACAATTAAGTAACAACATTCAGTACTATGGTAACATAATCCTGTATTATGGAATCATACATGTTCCTAATAATCAGCCTTTTCTTTTCCAATTTACCTGCTGAATTTTCAAATCCTTTTCCCTTGATTGATCAGGAGTGTGCAGCTCTGCCTCCAGCCTGGCTACTTCCTTCTGCAAATGTTTAACAAGCTGCTTGTCTGAAACAACCTTTGCAGAGCATTTGAAAAGAAAGATACAATTTTTTAGTAATTTGAGAAAGAAAAAAAAAGCAAACCATCAAAGATGACTATGGATCGCTAGTTACCATGTTAACTTGAGCATTATTTGTTACTTCCTTTGCCCGGGTAGCAAAGAAGAGAGTGTTTCGCGATTGCTCTACATGGCTTAGTGCTGGACTCAAAGTACATATGATGGCAGTGCATGCATTCCCACCAAGGGAGTGTTGCAATATACGTGTGAGCTTTGAATCTCTGTAAGGTATATGACCACTTCTTTTTCCAACACTGCATGAGTATATGAATACAAGCTGTCAGAAGAAAGCACATCATATTGCATTTGCCTCTGATAAATAATTAGGCTCTAATTCCAATAAAGTAATTAAAGTAAAAGTCAATTAACAAACAAAATGGATCCCAGACACAATTTAATCTGTGTTTAGCTTTAGTTAATGATAATATGCTTGCTGATATGGAATAGAATCAACAGCTGATTCTATGTTAAGACAATTTCCAAGACCTTCCAAAGATACCATATATATAATATATATAGTAGAAGTAATTTCTTCATTGTTTTCTAATTTCCAAGGTGATTTTGTCAATGGAAGGATAGATTTGCTGAGAATTGAAAAGAAAATGGAGACTACCAAAGGCCAGAAAACTGACTAAGGGCTTTTTCGAATAACCAAAACTGTCTCATAAAAAATGTAAACATCGACTCTGACCTGAGCTTCCTGATCACAGTTGTAAGAGTCATCAGGCTAAGATTAATATGGCAGCCTTCTCTGAGCCTAGTGCCATCTGCTTGTGTCTGTGCAGCCCTCTCACTCCCAGCCAGATCAACAAAGTTTTGCAGCCATTAACATGAGTTTGTTATTGTCAATGAAGAATTAATATATGCAATTAAAACTAAATGAGTATGAAACTTCAATTTACCATGGTTGCAACAAAAGATCTCACACAATCTGAATTTTCACGAAGTGTACTTTGAATTGTCTGCAATATATACCAAAGGGAAGAAAGTTTTTCCATATACCCCGTTATTAGTTATGAGGGTTGAAAGAAAGAAAAGAGGATTCAAAGTAGTAAAACTAACCAGCCTTATTATCTGGTGAGATCGCGAGCTGTTATCATTTAGAGCAGTTTCACCAACCTGCCTTTGAGCTACCAAACAAAATAAATTCATTAACTCATAAATAAGGAAACTATTCTCAACTCAAATGCAAGCCAAGGCAGTTTTTATACCTTCACAAATAGAGATCAGATGTCTCAAATGCTTGTCATCAATTGCTGTTTCTTCCAGTAATTTCTCGACCACAGTACCTTTCTACATGCAGGTGATTAAAATATCAACTTACATTTTCAGTGAAAGGAAGCTACCAAATTGCAAGCACAAAAGGAAACTAATAAAAAGAAAACTAATTACGTGAATTAGGAGAGCTACTCTAATCCCAAATCCATCTCTTTAAGTAAGATAGCTTTTCAAAGATTACCTCAGGATCATCTAGAAGCTTCAGATTGCGACCACATTCAGAATTTAACAAGTCCCTAACATTCTCGTTGTATATTTCGAGTCCAGATATTTTTATGGTGAAATCTCTCTCTGGGGTCTGCAACCATGCCGATTGAAAAGATTGGTTTTAATTGAATAACAATCATATCTAAACCTGCATTGCATGAGTTAGAATAGCTGTAACAGAAATCCAAATCTAAAGCCATTATTGACTACTAGCTATATGGCAGTTTTGACAAAACTTACATTCATTATATGCTTATATATATCATTGACAGCCTTCTCTGTTATGCCTCTCATTGTGTATGTCTTTCCACTGCTAGTTTGTCCATAAGCAAAAACAGTTGCTGCAATAAATATGCAATCATTGTGCAATGCAGAAACACAAGCCATAATGGAGGTCCGAATATATAGTTCCTGTTACAGATATAAAATCAATCTTGGGCCTACACCTAACAACATAAGCTTCTAGGAGATTTGGTTCTTAACAATGTACCAAAATCTTATAACCAAATGATCAGCTCAATTCTTGCCACCCTCGTTGTCTACACTTCAAGCCCATAGGGCTCTTGAATCAAGTGAGTGTTAGAGATATAAAATCATTATTAGGCCTCCAACAGACACCTTAAGCGTTTAGGAGAATTGGTTCAAACGGTACAAATATATACAGTACCATTAATGCCCGTCAATGCAGACAATGCAACATTCTTTACTCCTTCTTCATATACTGTCTCAGTTAAACAAGCATGACCAAAAACTTTATCTGCAGGGAGAAAAGTAACATCGACAATCTGATGATATTATCTCACATAAAGAATTGATGACATTAAAAAAAGAAAGATAAAGATAAGAGAAAAGGAACTTTGAACTGATTATGGGCAACAAAAATTTAGTCAGGATAACAGTGTCTTTTGATACCAAAAGTAAATGAGGCTGGTTGAGCTGTATGTTCATGAGCTGGCGGTTTAGACACGATCATATGATCATCAATGCAATCCCATGCCACCTGATCTTTAGCCAATTGCTCCCTTCTGTTTAAAGGTCTTAGCCTTACTGTAACCACAATCTTCTCCTCCCTAGCTCTTGGCCCTCCTGGGGTTGACACTGGTGTCCTATCTATCTTTGAAGCTGGTGTTCCTGGTGTTCTGAATATCATCTTCTACTGCAGAATTACCAGACATGACACAGTCCGAAAATTATTAAGAAAACTGACAAAATTTTTAAGAAATTGAAAAGGAGAATTTTTACTTTTACCTTTGAAAATGATGGAGATTTTACACAAAAGTGGGGCTAGGGGTGGGGGGTTTGAAGTTCTTCAAATACTTTCTATTATAATAATAACAATTAACAATTTATATGTTGCTCTTGACATTCTCTTATGTATATTCCCTTTAACAGTCCTCTACCTGAGTCCTGATTATTGCTCAACATTTCGATTGATGTGAGATTAACAGAAATTGATTTCCAATTTGTCACATGAATTGTATTCAAATAGTATAGTAAACAGAAAATTTAATCTTAATAAAAAAAAGACATTAATAAATTCAAAAGTCTCAATTGATTTGGATCCTAAGCCCCTCCCTCGTCAGTCAATATTAAAATGTTGAATAAATAATTAATCCAATCCCCTTTTTTAAAATTTATACGAGTTAAACATTCATACGATACCCCTCCGTAATATAACTGTTATTGTTCCTCAAAGACATACCAAAAATCAATAATAAACTATGTGATGATGAGTGATAGAACTAAATTCTCCTTCCTTCGAGTCAAGGAGAGAAAATTCCAATATGAACAATGTTCATCCAAAAGATACAACTCTAATGAATCATAGTCATCTAAGGCTTATTTATACAAGTGTGCTTACTATTTAACTAACAATGTAACTAACTAATCTAAAGTACACTAATTGCAATTACAATCGAATCAAAGAAGAACTAATTTACTGCAGAACAATCAAAAGTGAAAATTTCATTAAGAAAAACTCCAAATCCTAAATTGCATTTTTGGAGGGAAAAAGGGATTTTTTTTTTAAAAAAAAAAAGAGAGCAGAATTTCATTTTAAGACACTTGGGGCTGGCAATGAACCAAGTTAAGCCGAGTTTGGCCGGGCTCAAGCTCAACTCGATGACAATTTGTTCAGCTCGGACTCGAGCTCAATAAAAAAAGAGCTCATTTTGTTGACTCAAGTGCAGTTCCGTATGAGCTCACGAGCGATGAGCCAAGTCTGAATGTAAGTGGGGGACTTTATTTCACCCCATAACTATAAAATAATACTGATATTTACTTAACTAATTAAAAACTCTTTACATATTTAATTAGAAATTTAATAAATGTAAAATAAAATAAGGTATTTATATTGCTATTATATATATATATATATATATATATATATATATCACGAATTAATGAGTCGAACTTATAAAAGCTAAAGCTAGACTTATTTATTCAACAAATTAAGTGCATGTTTGGAAACACTTAACATTAGTTTTTTCAGCTTTTTTTTGAAAAAAAAGTTATTTTAACAGTGTTATAACATGTTTGGTAAAATTAATTTCAGCTTTTACATGAAATTCAATGTATTATAAAAGTTTTTTTAAGCTTTTTTTCATAATGCTTAAGTGTGTTTGGAAAACTGTGAAAACTTAATTATGCATAGTAATCGATTATTGTATAAATTTTTTTTGTTATAATCGATTATAATCGATTCATTTTTATGTATGGATACATTAGCTGAAAAATGATTTTAATCTAATCTGATTCGTTTGGGTGGTGTAAAAAAGAATCATTTTTATGTATTAAATTACTAAAATAGGTATAAAATGATTAAAAAAGTTATTTGATTAAGAACAAAATGGTATTTACATCTCAAAATGTAAAGAATAATCTATAAGCTAAAATCATAAGCTTCAATCTTTCGTATTATGAAAATTAGCTTTAAAAAGCTTTTATAATGCATTGAATTTAGTGTGTATTTGCGAAAGCTACAAAAATTTGATTATTCTTAGTAATCGATTATTATATAAAATTTTTTTGTTATAATCGATTCATTTTTATGTTTGGATGCATTAGCTGTAAAGCGATTTTAAGCTAATCTGATTTATTTGGATGATATAAAAAAAATCGCTTTTATGCATTAAATTACTAAAATAGGTATAAAATAATTTAAAAAATTATTTGATTGAGGATAAAATAGTATTTACATATCAAAGTGTAAGGAATAATCTATAAGTTAAAATCATAAGTTTCAATCTTCAACATTATGAAAATTAGCTTTAAAAAGCTTTTATTTTATATTGAATTTCATGCAAAAGCTTAAACTAATTTTGTCAAACATGATTAAATACTATTACAACAACTTTTTTTCCTTCAAAAAAAGCTAATCATAAGCTAAAACAAACATACCCATAAATTAAATACTATTACAACAGCTTTTTTTCCAAAAAAAAAACTAATCATAAGTTCTACCAAACATGCTCTTAGTGTGTGTTTGAGAAAGCTGCAAAAATTTTATTATGCTTAGTAATCGATTACTGTATAAAAGCTTTTTGTTATAATAGATTATAATTGATTCATTTTTATGTTTGAATGCATTAGCTGTAAAACGATTTTAAACTAATATGATTTGTTTGAATGATATAAAAAAGAATTACTTTTATGCATTAAATTACTAAAATAGGTATAGAATGATTAAAAAAATTATTTGATTGAGGACAAAATTGTATTTACATATCAAAGTGTAAGGAATAATTTATAAGCTAAAATCATAAGTTTCAATTTTCAGCATTATGAAAATTAGCTTTAAAAAGCTTTTATTTTATAGTAAATTTCGTGTAAAAACTGAAACTGATTTTGTTAAACATGATTAAACACTATTACAACAATTTTTTTTTCAGAAAAAGCTAATCATAATTTAAAACAAACACACCCTTAGTGCAAAAGCTGAAGCTGATTTTGCCAAGCATGTTATAACACTGTGCAAACAACTTTTTTTTCAAAAAAAAAATTATTTACACAGTGAAAAAAGCCCAACCAAACACACACTAAGATTGAAACTTATGATTTTAGCTTATAAATTATTTCTTACACTTTGATATGTAAATACCATTTTGTCTTCAATCAAATAATTTTTTTAATTATTTTATACTTATTTTGATAATTTAATACATAAAAATAATTTTTTTTTATATTATTCAAACGAAATAAATTAACTTAAAATCACTTTTTAGTTAACATATCCAAACATAAAATTGATTCAATTATAATTGATTATAAAAAAAAAAATTATACAATAATCAATTATTAAAATAATCAAATTTTTACAGTTATCTTAAACACAAACTAAAACTTTTCAACTCATTCACATTAGCCTTGCTTATTGAGTTGTTATCGAAGTAAGTCATAAGCAGCTTCCAAGCTGGCTTGCTCATTGCTAGCTCATACTGAATTTAAAAAAAAGTTTTTTTTATTTATAATAATGTTAATTCAATTTGCATCCTAATTCTAAGCATTAAAATAGAACAAACCATAAAAGGAAAGTCAATAAGTAAAACTTTACAGTAATCACAATTACCAAACGGAGGCTAAAATTGGAAAGCTCATTAACACAAATACCAAACGGAGTTGCTATGGCTGTGTTTGTTTAGGGCATCAATCTCGAGAGAGAAAACGGGAAGAAGGAGAGCGTTTTTAGGGTTTGAAGAGAAGAGATTTCTCTTTATGAAATCAATGAAAGAGCGGACCCATTGGGTGTGTGTGTCTGCATTGCAACTTGTTCCTTTGAATTTCGGGGAGGGAAGGGGACCCCTAACCTAACGGCTAGCTCTAATCTTTTTTCTTTTCGCTATTTTTTAAATTAAATTTAATTGTTTTATTTTATTCTTTTCTTTTTTTTCTTTTTTTTCAATTTTTTTCTCAATTTCTTGCGATTGAAACTTATGTTCTAAAAATTAGACCAAATTAGATTGAACCAGTCATATCATAAACTAACAATTTTTTTGATTTAAACATTACTTAGTTTAACCACAATTTAATAAAAAATTTAATCAATTAAACTAATTAAATTATGATTTAAAAGTCTTACTGGTTCAATCTCTAACTTAATTTTTAAAATATTAATCAAAATTAACAAGAGTTAAACATGGTAATAAGTGAGTCGTGCTCTTATGGAGACTAAAGTTCAAACTTTAGTATAAATATTTATTGGGATAGAGGTGACTTAATAAATAAAAAGGCTTAAATTCAAATATCAAAATGAGGCCTTTTTTATTATTAGACAATATAAAATTTTAAAATTTATTTCTTCTACCCTTTTTAGAAACAAAATTTATATGATAAGTTGTAAATTAAATATTAAAAAAATTAAAGGTTAGAACAATAGTACCTAGTTGTTGAATACTTATTCAAAAGAAATTGATAATTAACTAGTAACCTTATTTAATAGTGTAATTTTCATTTTTCTAGACTTAACGGTCACTTGTATAACTATATAAGAAGAATAACAAAAAGAGGCAGAATATATAAACTGAGAAGAAAAGAAAAAAAAATAGGGATTGATTTATAGTAAAAAACTTTGACAAGTTAAATCACTTTTTCGATTTCTCCCACATCTTATAATTTTGACTTCATTTTCCTATAAAACTCTCACTCATTTTCTTATAATGTTGTGTTAACGAAGGTCGCTTTCATAGTACTTGCCAAATAAATGCTTGAAAATAATAATTGGTTGAGCATTAATTGAAATGATAATAAGAGGGGAAAATATAGAGATTTATTAGGCCAACAATTAAATTAAAGAGAATATTTGAATATTTTATGATTGGTTATATTAAATGATATATATCTTTAAATGTTAATATAAATTATAATTATAATTATAATTAATATATAATAATATAATTATTACTAAATCATAAGACCTAAAATATTGAAGGCCTAAAGCAAGGGCTTTGGTGAGAGTGAGCTTCTCGAGAGCTGCCCCTGCATTAGGAGGGCCTAGTTAGTAACCAATGATCATTGTGTCTATGACATTAGTCTCCTAATGATACCACCATTAAGTTATAAAGATGGCCGTTGTTAATATACACTTCATTAAGTTGGGGTATATGATACATCATAATGACTTATAGTGATGAGTTTTTTTTTTAGCAATTTTTTTTAGAAATCACGTGCATGTTTTGTGCGTGAGAATGTATTATTCACGCTGAAAATACTATTTACACCAAAAAAATCACTGTTCACGCTAGAAAAATCTCTGTTCATGCCAAAAAAATCATTATTCATGTCGGGAAAAATATTGTTTATGCCGAAAAAAATACTATTCATACCGGGAAAATATCTCATGCCAGAAAAGACAAAAAGTTTGTTTCTGTAAAAAAGAATACTATTTATATATTTTAAAATTATAAAACTACTAAATAATACTTAGTTAAAATTATATCAATCAGGTTTTTATATTTTTTCATAAATAATCGTATACTAAATTTTTTTAAAATTATTACTTGTTGAAAAAATTTATAAATTTTAACTAATGATATTTATACTGATTATACAATTTAAAAAAATTAGAAGTGATCAATTTTCTAAAATCATAAGCGTATTTTTTAAAAAATCTTATAAATTTTAATCGATAATATTTATACGGTTATACAATTTAAAAAAATTACAGTGACAAGTGGTAGTTAGGAAACAGAATGCTTGATAATGATATAGTGATAGTATGTAAAAAAATATAATACTAAAAAATTGAAAAAAAAAACCTGCTAAGCGGTTTCCTGAAATTAATCCAAGCCATTGATTTATTTTATGAATAAATCAATGACTTATGTTATAAGGTGTATGATACACCCTCCTTTGGAGGGTGTATCTTAGAAACAGCCTATAAAGATATCTTTGTTGAAAAAAATAAATAAATAAATAAACTCTCCTTATCAAAGTGTTTAGGTGGAACATTTTCTTAGGTGGATCTTATTGTCAATAGGAATAAAAAAAGGGCTCAAGTTTTTTTTTTAAAGGAAAAATCAAATTTTAATGAATTTCTTTTGACAAATAGACAATTTTTTTTTATTAAAAAAAGGGGATGAATGCTGATATGCTATGCTAAGTTTGCTATGTCAATCCTTGTTTACCGCTTCTCCTTTTTTCTTAAGTAATTAAGAATAAGCATGCACATTCTCTATCAAATTTGGGAGAAATTATTTGAGAAATAAATAAAAAAGTTTGTTTATGAAACAATGTATTGAATCTCTGAAAAAGTGTAATGTTATACAAAATATATTAATTAGCTCAGTTGGTTACAAGAACTTGAGATCAAATCTCATCTTTACTTCTTTGGAATCATTTGAACTAAAATGTTCAAGTAGCCCCTCTACCTTTCCAGATGTAGTGCATGTCAATTAGTACACTTAAGCACAAATCTTCCAGCCAAATTAAGATGTATATATATTTTTATCTCCTAACTGTTATGAAACTAGCATTTTCCTTTGAGCAATTCAATTTGTAAGCACACAATGCATGGCAAAGAATCACAACTCACAAGGGTGTTAATGGACAATGTCTTTGGAAAGGTTAAAGGGTAGGAATGACCCCTATTTAATTAGGGATGTTTTGTGAATTGTGTTAGATTAAGTTTAATTTAGTTTACACACGACTCAATCTTTTGATTGGGATAATTTTTTTATTCGAACTTGACCCTAGACTTAGTTTATATATGACTAGATTGACCAAAAATTTAAATAAAATGTGCCAATTTTAACATTATACTAAAATAAATCATAAAATTTTATAGGTAGAAAACGTAGAAGGATATTGTTTTAAAATATTTAAGCAATAATACATTTATACTACATATATAGTTCATATAATACCAACTTTAACTACCATAGTCCTAATCAAATACAAGAAATTAATTATGTAAGAATGTCTTTTTTTTTTTTTTTTGTTACAGGAAGAATGTAATTTTGCTAGCTTGAATTATATTATTCAATCGATTTGACTCTTCTAAAGCAAGACTCGCTATTTTCACCATTCAAAAAATAAATAGTCAAGATAATGGCGGGTATCATTATAAATATTATTAAATATTGTAAATAAATAAGAAAAGTATAGAGAAGAAAATTATAGAGAGAACAAAATAATGAAAATATGGAGTCAAAGTCTAGTTAAGAACTAGTGATATTCATTCTTTTTTCTATTCACATTTCATCATGGATATCTTTTCTTTATATAGAACTCAACATAAGAAGAGGGTGGTTATACAAAAGGGTGGTTACATTTTGTAATGTACTATTATGTATAAAGGTTACAAATTAAATAGGCACATCAAAGGTTGTAACCATAAACCCTTATTAATGACACCCTTAATTCTGGATCAAGGTAATCATTCACTATATACAAAATATGCATATTTTATAATATTTCTTTTTGGATGACTTTACACTATGAATATGTCTCGTTAAAACCTTACTAAAAAAAATTCGGTGGGATAAAAATTTAGTGAAGGAAAAAGAATACAATATTCATAAGTAACTTATTTCTCTTCAAAAGTACAATCAATCATAAAATGTATTTAAGTCAGGGCATTGTAACTCTTGAACATCCTTCTTCAATATTATTCATAACATTTTACATGAAAACTGCCTCATTAAAAACCTAATCAAGAAAAACTATGTCAGTTAAAACCTTGAGTTTTACAAGTAGTATTTTCTTCATGTAAAATAGTTGAAATTTCCTTTTTATAAAATAACCCACAAGTTTCTTGAATATGATAAATCATAACTCTTACCCAGAAATATTCACGACTCCCTTCATGAATTACTATTATTTCTGCATGATATGAAAAAATGACAACTATAGATTGCTCTGCAGATCACCATGAAGTATCAATACCACCACATCTAAATAAAGAGCATGTTTGATGTATGACTTTATTTGAATCAGATAAATACCATGCATCTGTATAATCAATTAACTGGACATAGATTCATATAAATAAAATAATTTTATCAATTGTACCTTGAAGATATAGAAAAATACATTTAATTCCATTCCAATGTCTTCTAGTTGGAGATGAAATATACCTTGCTAATAAATTATGAAAAATATTATATCAACTTATCAAGCCATGTATTATTTAGTGATATGCATGTGTGCTTCTATAACACTAAGATATGGTACTTCAAGACCAAGATCTTTGTTATCTTCTTTACATCTAGCGATCTAATAACCATCAATATTGGCGTATTCAATAGTTGTGATTTATCAATACAAATCACTTAAGAACTTGTTCTCTATAACTTGTTAGACTAAATTTTAATTTGTTGAATGCTCGATCTGCAGGCCCGAGACAAAACTTTGTTCTTTAAAGATCTTTCATTTCAATTTTTTTCTTAAGATCATTTACTATTTTGGAAGTGTTTAAAGCAATTCTAATAATATTCAAATCAACAACATACAAAGCAATTATAGCAAAGCCAGTTACAAGTTTTTTTTTATATAGACACATAGGCAAATAGAGTATTTTGAAATAAAAATATAATACATATTAACAAGCACTGATGCTCAATAAAAAATCTAAATATGATGAGCAAAAGAACATAAATTATCAGCATATGTAAATTAAGTTCATTGGATATTATTAATATTTTAAATGATTTTCATGTAGACAACATATATTGAGAGATCTATAAGATGTAACAATAAGATGTAGTGACATCCATTAGAAGTGTTCAACTTCTTGTGTGTAAACAACCTTATCAGATATCAAAACGAAATTGTATCCATTTGTATCCACAGATTTTGCATATTTTAGGGTTTAGACTTCAGGTCCATTAAAATATCTTCTAGAGTTTGAACTACAAGTTCAATAACCTCATGTTTTACAAGTGAGTTCAATTATGCCCACAAGATATTCTTCTATTTTGGCCAATCATTTCTTTGTCGATATTTCTTCGACGATTCTAATTTCAAGATTTTCATTATTCTTCATAGTATTGCACGCTATGCATATATGTTTCGACAATTATTTTTGTTTGATTCCTTCATTTTTTTCGTAAAGGCATAATTTATTGAGATCTTGTTATTTTTACTATTTTCAGGTATTTTAACTTCTTTTAGAGTTAGAACTACTTCTGGAGTTCAGATTTTTTTAGGAGGCCTACTTATATCTCTAATCTCTTTTCGAGAGTATCTTCTTTAGGATTATTTGTCTCCTTAGCAATATTATTTGCTTATTCTCTTTTTCGGGCTTTGTCTTTGTAATCGACTGGTTTACCATATTCTTGACATGTTTTGTGATTCATTTAATATCAATTCTAAATGAAGCATTTATAGCTGATATTGAATTTATTTATCCTTTGTAAAGAAAATGCATTTGACAATTCATTTGCTCTCTTTTGCAAATGTATTTGTTCTAGACTGGGTTATGGGCCCACGAATATGGAGCAACTTGGCCCTCTAGAATGGAATCTAGACATTACTGTGCGCTTGAATCAGCTTATTTGACAGGCGTAACTCTATCGATAAATATGAATAATAATCATATCTTCCATAAATATGGGACTAATAACAGGGAATAACAATCTCCCTAATTTCAGCTAACAGTCTCCCTAATTTCAACCAACAGCATTCAATTCAGATTAAATGCTCTAATTCTCAATGCCCTAATATACTCATACTAATACCCTACAAGGTTTAGAAGGTACGCATCTAACATCCAATACTATACACTGCCTTCATTGCATACGGACTGACTTGAGCGTCGAAGTACATTTTGCAAGTACCCACCCCCATGCACCACCGTTGTCGCTCACGGAGGTTTCCACCTTCCACTACCTTCTTAGATAACCCTCAGAATCTCGTTCTGAACAGTATTATCATTTGAACTTCTAGTTCAAATTTCCTTGTTCGATGATATAATAATGACGCATTTTAATTAACTTCCTTTTCCAGCTACTTATTCTTTCCCCGTAATGTTGGAAACAATATTTTATATCTAACATATATTCTCAACTTTCTTTTAAAGCTCGTTTTAGTGCAATGTGGTAGAGTAAGAGTAATTATATCGCACACAGGAAAATTCTTATGTGAAAAATACTAGGTTTCAAGCCAAAATCCAATTGTATAGGTAAAATTTTATAATTATTTGTTGGTTTTATAACAAGTGCTACAACATATAAAAAGCATGCCCTAAGTATACACTTGGAATTTTGTTCTCACAATCAATTATTTAGTTATCAATTGGAGGCATTTGAACATAAGCAACATAATGTTCAATATTTCACCAATGTCCATATAATAATCACTAAAAAATTGAGAAGTAAACTCATTAGCATTATTAAGACAACTTGTCTTTTTCTAGAAATTTGCGTTCTTAATCAAATAACTTGTATAATCTCACAAACACCAGGCTGTGAGTTGATAATAAGTACATATGTGACTAATTGATTTCTGGCCATCAATTGATTTTCTGGCCATAAAATATCTAAATGGTGCAGATAATTTATGATATAATTCACAAATATCATCTTAAATATGTTCAAGAAATTCAGGAAATTCAACTTTATTTTTAATTAATTATGACCATATAATCAGTTTGCATTGAGAACATTTTGTACATAAAAACTCATTATATTGAAAAATCTTTTAGACCTTTAATGATATCCATATGGATTATCAATATTGACCCAATAACAAAATTATTTGGACAAGTAAATTTATGATTTACAACAATATAGTAAACTTATAGTTTCAATAGCATGTGTTTCAATTGCACACATATTTATTTGACTTGATAATGAATAAACATAATGTATAAAATTTGTTCATTCAAGTAACAAAATATAATAGCTATTTTGGAGGTTTGAATTACTTTTATACTATCATATATCAAAGTTTACCATTGATTTATATATATAAAGAATTGGGAGCATACATATTTTCTCCAATCAATAAAACTTTAAGAAATCATACCATACATATTTTATTTAAAATATTACAAACTAACAAAATAAGAAAAAATGTGTACATGATAATTTTAAATCACATTAAAATTAAAAATATACATATGAAATGACAAATATGAATTTTAAGGTAATAATTCAACTACTTAAATAATCAATCAAGCGACAAAATTTTTCTCCATAATATTTAATAAAAATAGACACATCTAAATGTATATTATTTGTAGGACCATGATCAAATAAATAATTTTCACGAACAAAATTTTGGCATACAACATGCGACCAATATCCTTTTTGTACATACTGCAACATTAAGGTAATTTTACTCTATTTAATATTTTTATTATTATCTCCATACTTCATATGATATGTATTCTTGGAAGAGGTAGAACCACCATGTAATGGTTATTTTTCTAATCTCTGGCAAATCAATGGTCATAACGATGACTTCTGCTAAACCCAAAATTATAATATGAAACATTCACTTCAAGGAATGAAGTTCAATCCATTGGGTGGCCTTTGTGATTTTTCATTAATAACTCATTTTTGTATTCAATCACAAGAATGCATAAACTTGATTCATAATATTTCTTAAAATAATTTTCTCATTTTTTGATATCGCAAGAACATATTTGAGAGACATAAAAAGGTAAATAATGGTCTCTCTCACATTTCTTTGTTTCAAATTATACTAAGATCAAATGAATCTTTTTAGGTCCAATCACAGTCTAAAGGTGTTATTCTTCATGAATTATACCATAAATATTCATATAAAAGACGATCATATGGAAAATCATTGATTTTGTGTAATCTTTTAGGAATGCTTGAATAATAATTTCTTTCTAAATTTATTAACAGTAACAAATTTAATATAAGACAAAATATGATAATTGTGTTAGTCAAATAAGATTGATAATAAAAATTTTATGGATGAAACACAAATATTATGTTCTAAGACTAACATGAATGAAGCCATAATAACAAAGCAATGAATTAGATTAATTCAAACAGAGTGATGAGAAGACAAATTATTTCAATGGAACCTTCAAGATGTTCAAACCATCACTCATATAGTGGAGTTTCGTGCCGATAACATATTGCAAATAAATAATAAATAAATATATATATATATATATATATATATATAGAAAGAAAAAAATAGAGAGATTAAAACAAAAGAAATATGGACTCAAAGTTTAATTCGTCAGGAACTAGTGATATTCATTCTTTCTTTTTATTCACGTTTCATCATAAATATATTGTCCTTATATAAGACTCTAAACATAAGAAGAGAGTGATTATACAAAAAGGTGATTACACTTTATAATATACTGTTATGTATAAGGGTTACAAATTAAATAGACACACCAAATGTTGTAACCATAAACCCTTACCAATAACACCCTTAATTCCTAATCAAAGTAATCATTTACCATACAAAATATGCATGTTTTACAACATTAAATTATTTAAAAAAAAAACCACATTGAGTCCTAGTGCTACTACAAATTACTCATGGCTGCGAGTGTGAGGTATGGATTGGTGCTACTCGGTCCACCCAGCACAAGTGCCATCAAACACAAGTGGCCTTATCGCTTTTGCTCCTTATAGTATGGTCGCGTCGCTCTTGCCATCCAGGTTCCGGCATGCCACCATCAACTTCGGTGGTTATGTGAGTAGTTCATGCATCGGTGGGAAATTCTAGTGCACTTCATTTGGCTAGGCAGGAAGGACTCCACCACTAAGCAATACAACAAATCTAATGGGAAATTCTAAAAAAGAATGGTGAATGATGTCTCTGCCCTCGCACTTATGAATGTTTTAAAATATATATAAAATTATAATAATATAAAAATATAATCATGTAATGTATAAAATATTATTTTAAGGTTAAGTCTTATAATTAATTTTTAAAATAATCATAGATTTTAAAGTATCATATATCCTCAAAGCAAGTTAAAATTTAAAAATACAATAAGTCTAATTTTCATAACCCGTATTCGGAACAAATAACTTAGATTGTGTTCTGAACTAGATTCAGAGGGTACCTGAGTTAGACACATATGTGGTGGACTCCTCCGTGACACAGTTGCTTTAGCGGTGATGCGAGGGGGTGAGTACCTACAAAAGACACACCGATGCTCAAGTTAGACTGTGCATATATTAGGCAGTCTATATATCAAAGGAGATGCATACATTTAAGACCTGACTTAGCATTCATAAGAGCGTTTTAGGGTTTGTGCAATGTAACTATTTAGGATTAGAATCTGTTAGGAATTGTGATATCTTTTAACTAATTTTCCTGTTTATGTGAGATGTAATTAGATTTCATATCCATCAAGGATACTTGAGAGATTTATGTCTAATAAATAGGCTGATGTACTCATCAAAATAGTGCGTAGCAATATCTGAGTATTATTCTGGTTGACTAGGTTGCTCTTGTACTGATAACTCGAAATCCAGTCCAGAACAGTTGTCCCTAGCTTGGCGCTTAAAAGGAGTTCACGGCATGCGGTGGACAAAGGGATCCAAGTCGAAGTTAAGGCCAGATCTCACGATGTTTTCCAAAGGGCTGAAGTCTGTGATATATCATAGTATGCCTCCGGAGATGATGTGTAAGGCCGGGATCCGAGTTAGATTGCTATGCTTACGTTGTCATTTCGTCTTCCGAGGTATGTCATATATGGCCCCCATGTGTAGTTCAGGGGGTCTTAATTGCACGCCATGAGTGCATTCTTACCGGGGTGTCGACGATGGACTTCGGCTGGTTCTGTGTCGTGGGACAGGATTCCAGATTATGGTCCAAAACAGTGTTGCCCCCAGCTTAGTGTCTAGACAGTATAATAAAGTAGCAAGTCTCAATGCTCCTGAGCGACAAAATTTTGTACTTTACTTGAAGTCGTAATCTGTGCTACTACGTTGGTTTATGAGCTCTAATTTGGAGGCGTTTGACACTCATGGACGCGCCGTAATTCAGACAAGGTCCATGTGTTAATTGGCCATAAGTGGCTGGGTTCCGTAGGATGAGTCAGAATTGTTGTTGTGTTTACTTCTTTTTCTATGGTCTATATCAGTTCCAACACCTGAATTTTTTGAGCAGTTGGAGGACTTCAGGAGAATTTTCCACATGTTAAGAACCATGGTCTGGGGTCTAACGCCCTTTATGGACTTGTGGTTCCCTTTGGAACTTAGGTATTAGATAAAAGAAACCTTGTCCAGGGTCCATTGTCAATCGCTTTGGCGTTTAGGATCCCTCTTGACCTTGGTATAGAAACTTTGTTTGGGGTCCATTACCATTCGCTTTGGTATTTAGGATCCCTTGTGACTTTGATTTAATTGAAGCCTTATCTGGGGTCTGTCACTAACTATTTGGGCATTTAGGATCCCTATTGACCTTGGCATAAGTGAAACCTTGTCCAGGGTCCGTCATCAACTATTTGGGCGTTTAGGATCCCTCTTGACCTTGGTATAGAAACTTTGTCCAGGATCCATTACTATTCGCTCTAGTATTTAGGATCCCTCGTGACTTTGATTTAATTGACTGGTCCTTGCCGAGGTCTTTCGTGCTTATGGTTTAGTATGAGAATTTTCCCAAGACTTAAGATTTTTCTATTACACAACCTATCTAGCACAAGACAACTCGCGGTTGGTACCATGATGGCTTAAACACATATTTCATTATCCGTGTTGCCAATAACCATTTAATGGTTATAGCCAAGTATTGAGGTTTTGCGACTCACAACCAATCCACTAAGAAGGGTTTGGTGGGTTGTCCTCTTAACCTGGAATGTAAGACACTCCTTGATCCCATTGGGAATGGGCTCCTAAGGTTGCTGAAGGCAGAGTCTGACTTGAGGGTGTTCCAATCTTCTAAATTTGGATCCCATAAGGAACAGGCTCAGTGGACATTCTTAAGGCGAAGTCTGACTTGAGGGTCCCTTGAGACTTTTTTACTTAACCTCTGTAAACCTGGTCGATTTATGAGTTAAGCTCTGGTTGTGAGCACGAGTTAAGATCCTTGAATGCACTGCTTGCCCCTATAGGGTGGTCAAGTGGATTCCCCTGTTTGACCATCTAAGGTGCGGCTCACATGGGCACAGGTTAAGACTCTTGAATGCGCTACTTGCCCCAAGAGGGTGGTAAAGTGGATTCCCCTGTTTGGTCATCAAAGGTGCGGCTCACATGGGCACGAGTTAAGATCATTGAATGCGCTATTAGCCCCCAGAGGGTGGTCAAGTGGATTCTCTTATTTGGCCGTCTTGTATAAATATCAGAATAATCGATCCTCTTCGGACCTTGTATTCTTCGGACCTTGCCAAAGTGTGGTAACCTTGTGAGTTGTGTCAAGCTAAAGTACTTGTGAACTCAAAGTCATGGCCGAGGTACTTGGCGCTTTTTAACGGGGGTGGAATCCTTGACCGCCAAATTTGAAAAGTACCAGCTCACTCCATTCGAGGCATGTCATGCTGTTATTTTTCAAGAAAACAACTTCAAAGATAATTGGCCATTGGTGCCGCCCATGGTTTTTGACGGCGTGGACCACAACATCTTAGGCATAGAACCTTTGTAAAGTCACATTCTTTGACACTACTGTGATGCATTCATCTGCGCTGAGTGCTTGATATGTGGACCTCGGCTGCATCAGGAACAGCTTCACGGGCAGCATGAAGGTGGTGCCATGACGAACATGAAAAATGACGTCGTGAAGAAATCAAAGAGTTGGATCTTGTAGTGTCCTAACTTTTCAATGAAGAAAACGGTGAACTAGTAACCTAGGAAGGTTCCAAGTAGGGTAATCATGAACATGGCACGTGAGGCCTGGAAGACTTCATCCAAGGCATTCATACTTGCCTCCTGGTGTGTAAGTCCCACTGTGACATTGTCAACAGCACAAACATAAAGCAACAACTTGCCACCATGGTGAAGTTGTTTTATGCAGGGACCTACTCACACTCGTAGGTGGGCTCGCCGTAGACGTAGAGAGGCTTGGAAGCAAGGTCAGCAAACAGAACAAAGCTCCAAGACATACACTAGAACTCCAAGTCATACACTATAGCGCCAAGCTTCATAGTGATCCAGAACTCCCAGTCACCGTTAATGGCAGAAGGGACCGTTGTTTGTAGGGATGGTGTTAGCAATGACATAGTAACAAAGCAAAGCTCTAGTTCACAAAATGCCAACACTAGCTTGCGTTTGTTGTCTTAGGAAGCGGTGTGGCCATGCGGGTGTGACTAGCGACGTGCGTTACCAATGGTTAGGGGTGGCTTGGTTCTGGGTTCTGGCTTGGTTTTGTTCGTGGATACTTGGCGTTGGGTTCTAGTGTATCTGTCTTGGTCTTGGCTAGTTGAGGTGGATGATTCAAGCTTCATGGGCATGGCAGCGCGGGTGAGCGTGAGTCAGGTCTGGTTCTTTGCAGTGACCCACTATCATACGATCCGGGTTAATGGCTCCACGCGTCGCTGACACCATCGAACCCGACCTCGTCATAAACCTATGGTATTCACCTAGGTCGCTGGTTTCAAGTCCTGATGATGACATCTGAGATCGAGCTGCGTGTGCATGCATACAATGTGCACTAGTGCTACTTTTTTGTGGCCTGGTTTGCACACTGGTGGTTGTCATCTACCATGGGCAACGATGCGTGACTAGGTATCCCCACAAGTGGCAGAGTGGACCCGTGGTTGGATGGTGGTGAGCGACGACCAATTAGGTAGCGTCTGGCGGCTCACTGTGGTTCCATCTCGTTAGCATCGGTGCTGCTCCTCGAAGGCCGCAGTGAGGGTGAAGTTTCCAGAATGCGCACCAAGGAACAAAAGAGTGACTGTTGTTTTGAACTCCTCGTACAACAAGTTCACTTGGCCAATTAGATTCGGTGAGGCAACTCGTCGTTTAGGGCATTGGAAGTCACCACATATTCACTGCTACTGGACAACTGTAATAGAATGGAGGAGATGGTGAACATGGCTGGCGTAGGGCGCGGAGCGTCTAGAGAAGGCGGCGAGCTTCACGGATCTCATCGAATGAAAGTACACCAACACTCTCTTTCCTCCCCTTCTTTCCAGAAACCACTATTTCCTTCGTAGATCTGTTTTCGTTAAAAGAGACAAACTATGCCACTTACGGCGAATGACGGTTGCCATATGGCGCGGAGCGAAGAAGGCAGTTGGTGGGTTTGCAGAGGGGGGTTGGTGGTGTGCCGCTGATGGGTCGAGAGGGATTCAACTTTGTGTGACAGGGCATTTCGACCTCAGGGAGCTCGATCTCAAGCCATCCGAAGCTTGCTCGGGGCGTATCCTTCATGTCGCCCTTGAAGACATCTGATCTCAAGACGTCCGTGGATTCGGTGAGGTGGCTCTTCACTTAGCATGATTCCCGTCGTAGTGAGTGACGATGTACTCCTTCGGATTATACTTTTGATTCTCTAGCTGAGACGGCGGATGACGGTGCTAGAAGACCAAGAGTCATGGGGGCTGTCGTCGTCGAAGCTGACTTCCACCACAGAGCCAACTTTGAAGTGGGTTGTGGCTGGAAAGAGATCTCGTGCGATGTTGCTACTTGATGACAGTTCGGATGAGGGCTGAAAGCGTGATTTGCTTAGGTGCTCGCTGGAGGTTATGGCATCAAAATGGTGAGTGACGCGCTTACCTTGTCGGACCCTAACCGTTGGCCTTATGAACTTAGGAATATTGTGAAGCATCTCGTCTGCTCCAAGACGAGCTGATGAAAGAACCACAGGAGCAAAGGTGTTGTCCACCATCACTGTAACTCCCTTCTCGTACCCCACCGTGTAAGGCACTGGAAACCACCGCATGTCCACCGCTGCTATACAACTCCAACAAAACAGATGATGGACATGTCGCAGGCAGTGCAATAGGTGGCTTTGGTGCAGGGGGCCAAGACAATTGAGTTGAAGTGAAGGTTGTGTAGGTGAAAAAGTTCCAATCAGGGCCCAGTTCTTTGGAGAACAAGCATCGTATGGTTTCAAGTTCCATGACAGCGAAGGTGACGGAGGTCTCGATGGACATATTATCGGCACCGTCGAAGAGTTCGTTTGTACCACTACGCTTCTTGCTGAATGGACCAAGCCATGAGCTATTATGTCAGCCATAGGAAACTGGCAATGTTGCCTGGATAGTGAATGATAATGATGGGAATCAAAGTTTATCATTCCCACAGACAGTGCCAATGTTCTGAACTAGATTCAGAGGGTACTTGAGTTAGATACATATGTGATAGACTCCTCCGTGGCACAGCTGCTCCAGCGATGGTGCGAGGGAGTAGGTATCTGCAAAAGACACTCTGACGCTCAAGTTAGACTGTGTACATAGTAGGCAATCTGTATATCAAAGGAGATGCATACCTTTGAGACCTGACTTAGCATTTATAAGAACATTTTAGGATTTGTGCAATACAGCTATTTAGGATTAGAATCCATTAGGAATTGCGATCTCTTTTAACTATTTTCCCAGTTTGTGTGGGATGTAATTAACTTTCATATTCATCAAAGATATTTGAGAGATTTATGCCTAATAAATAAGTTAATGTACTCATCAAGATAGTACATGGTAATATCTTGATATTATTCTAGTGGACCAAATTGTTCCAGTACTGATAATCTGAAATCCGGTCCAGAATAGATTGAATCCTAAGCACCTCTTGGAGGTGTCAAAACCCAACAACAGCACATAATCAATCAATATGTATTACTTATTTTCATACCGTCTCTCAACACACATGGTTAGATTCATCAATGTGAAATCTACAAGATTGATTTCATACGTTCTATTCCAAATAATATTCCACATTCATTGAAGTAATTATTAGAGTACAACAACAACAACAACAAATCCTTACCCCGCTAGGTATCCCAAACGATTAACATCTTATAAGTGTAACACTTATTTTAGTACAGTACCATCTCTCCTCTAATTCCTCTCACCAGAGCAGCAAGATGTTCATGAGATATAGCGCCAAAATTGGGCCTTGTTATACAGCAAAATCTTTAGTATTTCACCCATTTTCTTCTGAATCACAACATAACTATCTGTAAATATTTAAGTCTAAAACTTAAAAGGGATCTCAACCATTATTGAACTGAAAAGGGTTGTACAGTCTGTCTTAATCCCACATATCCTCCCAGTGAACCTGTTTGCCAGAGCCACTTTAGCTTTATATTTTCTCCCTTTTCATTAGGGCCTTCCACTTATCTGATAGTGTTTTTCCCCATATAAAACAACTTTTTTCTTATTTCATGTTCACTTTAGCAATCTCTATTTAATTCATCACTTGAGATCAGCTTCATCTTTTGTGCTGCTTAGGCATGTAACAGGAATCCACAATTAGGCAGTCCTCACTCCATCACAATCTCTATAGATTTGGATGGATTTTAATCAAGTTTGCACCAAGCAATGAACACAAAATTTTAAGGCTTAGTTTTAGCCAACAGAATGGAACATGTCATCTCATTCAGTCCATCGATGGTGCGTGCGTGCCGTGTGATTTAAAGAACTGATAATCAGGGTGATTCACCTGATGTAGCCTTAACCAGTTATCTGCAGCTTGCGAGAGGGAATTCACTAGTTGACTCTCACTAACTCCTTTTTTCATCCAACTAGATCCCTTCAACTTATAGGAAGTCATTGCAAACGTAGGTAAGGAAATCTTTGGTACACCATCCATCTCACTGGGATAAACCAATATTGGAGCCTGTGTACGACCACTTCCTGCAAAATGTAATCAAGAGATTTTTTTTTTAAAGTAAATTAGTGGATATTGCATTAAACAGAAATTAAACAGAAATTACACTTCAAGTTTTTGAAAGAAAGCATTATTTTTGCATAACAGCTGAGATAACATCAACCAGTAAGTTCAGTAATGTGTTATTAGAATCAGTTTCTGTTTTTCCATATCTGTCAATTTCAAATTACAACATGGTTTTCCTGGAGTGTCATGCTTCTATCAAATCATCCCTCATTAAAAGATTAAAAAAAATGCAGTTACAAATCACTTGCAGACTTGTAGTTATTCTGTTCACATCTGCACAGTTGACAGCAAGCTCCTACAGAAGTTCTGTAGAACTGTACTCAGATGCTGCCATCTGTGCAGGTGTGAGCAATGTGATTGTAAAGTATGTGTATCTAGATTTTCCTAAAAGACGATATCCGAAAAAAGGAACATATACTAAGGTACTCCTGATAATGACAATGTGGTGGCAGGGGAGGATGAGAGAAAGGATGAGTCAAACTAAAAATAAGTTAAAAATACAAGCTGTAAGCTAGCTTGAAGTAGCTAAATAAGGAACAATGACCAACACCAAGGCCAGATCACATTTTAGTTGAAACATCAGAAATACTTGAGTGCTAAGAAGAAAACCGAATCTGCATAGCATCAAAGCCTCCGGATAACCTAGATATTCTAAAATTGGTCTTGGCATAATTTGACCAAAAAGAAAAAAAAAATCTCCACCTCACTCTCTGACCGGACTGAATTATGATTAACACAAAATCTCTCTTTCTCTATTTCCTCAGCCCATACTTTGTTTGCCAAAGTAATCAATCACATGTTATCTGTCTTAAACAAAACTTATAGTGTTCATTTAAATGCAAAAACACACACATACACAACACATAAAGTGGAATATGATATTTGTATTTATAAGAGTGAGTGGAGGAAGCACATAATACTCTTAAGAGTTAAGACTTAAGACAGTCCAGTGAAATATAAAAAAAAAGTGCACTTCACTGAATGCAAGCAATTGGAGCATATGTCCATCGTTCATATTAGTTTACAAAAAGGGAATAATTTGTTTTTATGAATGTTCTGTTTCTAAGAGATATTAAAAGAGAAAAAGGAAATAATCTTAAAATGCATGAGTACATCTAATCTAACAATATTGAGACAAAATGAGTGCTGTATAAGCAAGGCTAAGACGCCACTGCAGGTCAAACATAGGCTTGAAGTTCCACAATTACCTGTCAAGGGTGTATGGAGTGTATGGTATGTAAGAAAGCAGGCATCTAAATCTTTTAATGTTGGACCTGTGGGTATTCGATATATAGGATACCTAGAAAATGACATTAAAATATGTTAATTGACACAAAAATTCAGTATTAAAGCATTAGATCAAGTTAATCTTGCCATATCTATCCCACAAAAAATGGAAAGTTAAGCATTAGATTACCATGCCACGGACATCCAACTGGCTGGCAATAAATCACAACTTCTAAATGACTTGAGACCAGGATAGTGACATGCAAGATCTAGTATCTGTCCAAATATGATAAAGTATAAGCCCGACCATTCAGATTAAGGGCAAATAAGGCACACATTAATTAAGATCAGTACATGCCTTGTCAGCCAATGGTTCACGGCTATAAGGAGGATCTTGTTCAAAATACTCAAAAAGCAGATCTTGAGGATTCCCAGTTTCACTGTCATCACTAGAAAAGCCTTCTTGCATTGTATTGTGTTTATCATGTACAGACAGCCTGCTCATTGGAAAAGAGACATCGCCTGTCAGATGTTGACTACTTCTCTGTGCTATAAAACGTTCAGTCCTTTTTCCATATTCATAATCACTGCTTCCATCACTACATGAATCTCTGCAGTAATCACCATCACTATCTTCACTGCTGTACCTAACGACATAGGAAAATCAGATCTTGTTACAAGCTAAAGCATAATAGCACATACTTCTGTAACGCTTGTATGTTACAATTGCATAGAAGTGGGGCACAAAAGTTAACATATTATGAAAATAGCAAAAGTAAATTGACAAATTCAATATCAAATTGACTGCATACAGGAATCAGTAGCCAGAGAGAGAGAGAGAGAGAATAAAATAAGGTAAAAAGATATCCAATATATTGAGATCTAAAATTAGTCACTATAGTCCATCAAAAGTCAAAACCAATTGATAGTATACAAGGACCAAACTAAACCAATAAACTTATATTTTTAAATATTAAAGTGTGCTTGGTTTGGAGACCATACCATACCACAAGTCACACGGTTTAGGTATCTTGAATCTATCATACAAAATGACGGAGAGATAGAGGGAGATGTAAATTATAGAATTCAAGCTGGATGGATGAAATGAAGGAGTGTTTCAGAAGTTATTTGTGATAGAAAAATGTCTCTCAAACTTAAGGGTAAATTTTATCGCACAGCTATAAGGTCCGCGATGTTATATGGTATTGAATGTTGGGCGGTAAAAAGCCAGCAAGAGCATAAGATCAGTGTCATGAAAATGAGGATGTTGCGCTGGATGTGTGGCCATACAAGACAAGATAGGATTAAGAATGAATGCATTAGAGAGAAAGTAGGAGTAGCACCTATTATGGAAAAAATGAGAGAATCTTGCCTTAGGTGGTTTGGACATGTAAGGAGAAGACCTTTAGAAGCCCATGTAAGAAGAGTAGATTAGATGAAGGATAGCCTAATAGCTAGAGGTAGAGGGAAACCAAGAAAGACTATAGGTGAAACGACTAAAAAAAGATTTAGATTTGAATGACATTTTTGAAGACTTGGTTTACGATAAGGCACAATAGCGTCGTTTGAGCCATGTAGCCGACTCCATCTAGTGGGAAAAGGCTTGGTTGTTGTTGTTGTTGAAAGTGTGCTTGGTAAGGGTGAAAAATGGATGGAATGAAGAGGAAGAAGTGAAAATTTATAAGATATCAGACAAGACACATACATCACTTATCTGCACTCTTCTCATTCTATTCTATTTCTCCTGTTTCCACTTCTACCAAGCACAGTACAAAAGAAATCCATGAATCACTACAAGCAATCAAATTACATATTGATCAGATAAGCTAAGCACCATATCAAATATAAGAAGAGGACTCTTAATAACCTCAAATGCTGTGTTTCCAATTACTTCACACCACACAAATATTTTATTCACTATTCCAGCTGACAGCCAATCTTTTTTGACCAATCATATCTAAATAGTTAAAATAAAAACCAAAACATGAGCTGCTGCACAATTGCTGCATACCAATTACACAACCAAACTTGAGTGACTCTCCAACAGCTTAACACATTAACTCATCAATTAATAATTAGTGCTACCGAATAATGAAACTGTCAAAATCTAATTCAAAAACAACTTGCTACATTGTAACCCAACAAAACCACTACATAAGAATATGACTCCATTACAACATAAACTTGTCTTTCATTAACAACTTAGTGTATATATATTTCCTTAGGTACCCTATATTTTTATGAGTGTATCAGTAACCTTATCAATTTTGTCCAAATTTTGATCCAAAATGGTCTGAAAGTAAAAGCATGAAATCACTTTGTGAAAGCGGGACTCTAACAGATTCAGTGCTTTAAAGCACAATTCCAAACACTTCCCCCAAAAGTGATTTTAAGTAGACATAGAAGTGTTTTCTATGAGTTAAATCCTAAAATCATATGATTTTATGCTTCAAATATCAATTCGATAACCATGATTCATATACTAAACCCTCAAGGCAAATCAAGAATAAAGATTAAAATGCTATTCATTCTTCCTTACTAGGAGGGCAAAGTGGAAGGACCCAAATTGGGGTTTAAATTTAGCCCAAAAATCAAAGGATGAGAAGAGAAGTGAAAAATGAAGGAAGAGTTACAAAACTGAACAAAACGAAAATAGTTACAAACTAATAAATTTGAATGTTTTACACATTTGTTCTACAAAACCCAAGTAACTACATGTATAAAGGGATACTGGTAATATGACATTTCTCTTAAGGGTGACCAAATGTCGATAGAAAACAAAAAATCAGAGTCAAACCCATCCCATTTTCTATTATAAACAGCTCTCAATCTCATTCTTCCTGGTTTTCACCATTTTGAACTATTGCAATTTCTATATTATGGCAAGCATACATTTATGAAAACTAAAACCACACGTGTATTTCTCTTTCATTTACTTCTCATTTTTTCCTTTGACCTTTCAAACAGCACCCACGAAGCATAAAATACCACATTTAACGTGTACAAATAGAATGACTCATCTAACAACAAGTCTACCATGTTTCCAGTGGTTAAATGCCAATTCTTATGCACACTCTATGTGAAATGCCAATACCTTGGCTTAGCATTTGACTTGTCAGCAGATTGTCCATATAGTTGAATAGCAGACAAATATGGAACATAATATTGAACAACAGATTCACTTTGATCAAGTAGCAAAGGGACTCCTGCTCCATATGCACTCCACTCCTTAAACGACTCCCAGAGATCATTCAGGGTGAAGTAAGACTGATACTCCACATCACAAGTCTTCCAACCTCTCATTGTTGTCTAAACCCACAACATAACAAAAAGCAGTCATAATTCATAAACCATAGGGTAATAACAATAATTCTGAATATCAAACTTTGTAGCCTTCCCAAATTCACATGATAACTAATTGAGTAGCTGAATGAAATAGGGTGAAAGTCGTGAAAACTATATGTCCTAAGCTTGTCAGCAGTTACAAATTGAAAATCATACCAAATGCAGTAAATGAAGCTTGTTGTACCCTCAAGTCCAACAAAGCAAAAATCAACACCCAAAAGATAAATCAACATTTTAAAAACAATCCATCAAGAAGTCAAGAAAGTACGGACACTTCACGAACACTTCAGATGCTCCTAGCTGCATTCTAGGATTTATTTCCTTTTACTTTTTGAATTTTTATACCAATACAGAAGTGAATACCACGATAATCAGATAAATGATAGCATTTTATTATGTCTACGATGAAGTAAAATTATGGCATAAAGAAAAAAAAATGAAAGATGAATTGAGATTATCAACCTTAGAGAAATACTGAGCCGGGACTAATGGCTTTGTGGACTCCAAGAACCTATCAATATTACTAACAGACTCTAAAGATGCACAAAGAGATGGTTTTGTTGACAAGAACAAAGACTCATTGGGATTATTGTTATTCTCAGAAGCATCAAGTTTGCTCTTTGGAGCTGAATCTGCTCTTTCAATTTCGCCATTCTTGGCCCTCTGAGCTTGTTTACGCTGATTCTGATTCTTCCTTGCCTTCACCGGAATGTAAAACTGATCCTCACCACGAACACCCCCAAACTGCAGTGCAGTTCCCAGCATTTTCCAAAATATATCTTCTCCTCCGTTTGGCCACCGAGAAAACGGAGGAAAAGTATTCAGATGATAACAAACAACACCCAAATTTCAAAATCTCTTTTTTCTTTTTTTCTTTTTTCCCTACACTTATGATTTTTCCCAAATAAACGTTTTCAATGGAAAACGAACCAAACTCAGAAAAATTATTATCACTGAGAAAACAGATGATCAATAAGGAGAAACGGGAAAGTGTGATTTTCTCGGAGTTTCTCAGCAACCAAACAGCGCGGAGAAAAGAGAAACACGGTCTAGCAAATCGGAATCAGCAATGGATAATGATGAAGGAAAGGAAACTGAAAGAATGAGATGAAAGGGAGGATTGGAATGCTTGAAGGTGAAGACAAGAACAGTGTGAAGGAAAGAACAGAGGAAGAAGAAGAAAGAAGAAAAGCTTCAACCACAACAACACTGTCCTTAAAGCAAAAACAGAGAGAGACGAATGCATAGCAAGTTTGAACTAATTATGTGAAATTTCGAGGTTGAGTTTTTTTTTTTTAAATAAAATAGAATTTTGGGGTTGGGTCATAAATTACGTGTACATATATAAGATACGAATATAATACGATAGATGTTGGTTAAGTAAAAATTTAAGAAATAATTAAAAAATATTTTAAAAAATATTTAATATGATATATATTAAATATTGATATGACAATTATTTTAAAATATTTATACTACGTAATAGGTTGAGATGGTGAATTAAATGGTAGATTTTGATGTTTATTTATGAACTGAAAATTGGATAAATAAATAATTTTTTAATTGTAATTTTTTAAATGTGAATAAACGAATAAAAATATAATTCATCAAAATTTCAGTTTTGAGTAGGGATGACAATTTTACTTGCACGCAGTACCTACAGTAATACCCGCGATGATGGGGATGGGTATCTACGTCAATTTCTCCGCGAATATAAATATTCGTTTAGTGTTATCCCGTTTAATAAATGGGACGGTAAATGGTTCTTCCAGACTGCGGATCAAAAAAAAATTATATAAATATTATATATAAAATTATTAAAAAACTTAATTATATAAATTAAAATATTATAAAGTTATATAAATCTCAAGTATTTTAAGTGTATGATATTATTTTTAGATTAAGTTATTTTGGACAAATTTTAAAAAATTATAGTATTATATTTTTTTATTTTTTATTTTTTTATTTTATTTTTTTGATTTTTTTAAATTTTTTTATAATTTATTGGAGATGCCATGATATTCGTTTACTGCAGGAAAAATAAACGGCATCAAGACGGGATATGAGGCGAAACGGTAGGGGCGGATGATATTATTCGTGTATGCGGGGAGACGGGAGGCTACTACTACTACTCTCTGCCCCGCCTATCATTGTCATCCCTAATTTTGAGTAACAAATATTTCACAAAAGATAATTTAAGAAATTATAATTAAAAAATATTTTAAACCAAGTGTGAGAAAATATTTTAAATTTTAATGAATTTTTTTTAGTATTAATGCATTTCTAAGTCGACAGTTAGCAAAGATTCGTTTCATTATCATAATAAAAACAAAGAAAAATTGGACCTCAAACATAGTAATTTGATTTTTTGTCTATATTTTTAGTAAATTATCATTTATTTATTAATTATTAACTTTTTAGTAAACGTTTATTTTATTTTTTAGGTAAACATTTATTTTATTCTTTCAAAGATTCCTTTACTTATAAGAAGTAACATAATAAAAATACCGGTAATAAAATTTTTATTTAAGAATTAAATTAATATTACTTTCTATAATTGAGAAATTAAATTAATATTAAATTTATTTAAAAAATCAAATTAATGTACTCAATTAATCTCAACTTTTTTAAAGAATTAAAATAATGTCACATGCATTTATAAAGATTAAGTGAATATTTATTCTATTTTTATTTATTATGAAATTTTCTTATATCTTTTTAAATAGAAAACTGATTCTTATTCATATTATTAAAATTATTGCTTCTTACAAATATTTTCTTAATGATCAAATTCTTGACATTGTAAAATATCTTCAATAGGTAAGTTAACGCTTACGATATACTTACACTTGAGTAATCTCCCATATAGATTATTAATCGGTAAAAAAAATGTGGATTATTAAACAATAAATACTTAATTTAACAAACATTGAATCTATATAATTAATAAATATTTAACAAATGATGAAAGTATTCAACTACAAACAAATGCAACGAGATAATTCCTAAAAACTTATTCCTCTATTGAGTGGGCCAGTGGGGGCTGGTTTGGTTTGCAACAAGGCAATGCAGTCGACACGTGCAAAGCAGAGTAGGTGTGACACGTGCAACATGCAAATTAAGTAGAGGCTGCTAGCCTCTTAACCTATTTTTTTTCCCTTAACCTGAATACGTGCCAATGAGATGAGAATGCAACTTGTTGCAAAGAAATCTCTTTATACTTTTAAATTATATTTATCTATATCTATATATAATAAATAGAATAATATAAGGATAAGGAAACTTTGTCATACTGTTGAAAATATGAATATAATTGGTTCTAACTTTGTCATACTGTTGAAAATATGAATATAATTGGTTCTACTTTGTCTTGGTTGCTTTCATTAAATCGATGACATAGTTGATGGAGTCTTATTGGCAAATGTAAGTCTAAATATCATAAAATTGTTTAACCATTAATGACAATAATATTCTCAGTACTTAAATGGAGAAATAATATAATTATACGTGTAGATTAACTGGTTTTTGGAAAAGCAAATTTGATGTATTTCGATATTTGTCTCAGTGTATAGAAAAATATAAATTTAATATTTATTGTTCGATACTTAATTTAATATATATATATATATATTTACTGTTACAAAAATCAATCCAAACAATCAAGACTCAACTTGTTATATCTTTCCACATTATCCTAATTTAATTGTATATTGTATATAATTAATTTTTAATCCCAATTAAGTTAAATTTAAATTCTCCAAACTATTTTGAATCTGGAGGACAATTTTAAACATCAAAATTATATTAAACATTAAATTAGTAGTTTTAATTACTTACAGACAATTTTTTTTCCAATTTGATTGCATTTTATCTATTATTACTAGACATTTTTTATGTAAATCATTTATTTGTAAAAGTACACCAATTACAAGTGAAAGTTTGTTTTGAACTGAAAGTTGAACAAGTTTTCCCATGTGTAGAAAAGTATATGAATACGATACTTACTGTCAAAAGTATATGAATATGATCCTTTGAACAAGTTTGTCAAAACCAACAACCACACTGCTTCTTTGTGATTGTCAACACCTTGAGATATTACAATGTAACATTTGCTGAATTTGTAGTCACAAACACATTATATAAAGTGAATATATATAATTGGTCTGTGTTGCTGCATCAGGTATGACGACCTTGCTGTTCCATCCCATCTATAATTTATGTACCTTGTTTGCTTGGCCGGCAGCATGGACAATTGAGTTTGATTTATGAGTTATTTAAAATGAGTCGTTATTTATCTCATTTAGTATGAAAAATAAGATAAAATTTGATAGTATTAAGTTTAATAGTATAAAATCTGATACGTAATAGTTAGAGATATCAAAATATTTAAAATTATAATAAATTATACATTAAAATTTAATAAGATCTAATCTTACCTAAGACTTGATTAAGTTATTTATTATTTTAATATATAATAAAAATTTAATAAATAAACTTATATAATATAATATTTACATCAAGTAATTAATAAAATTTTAATATATTATATTAATTTATCTTATTAGATATAATTCAATATGTGAAATAGGTTCCAATGAAATGGAAACCTACTTTTGATATTTTATCATTCTTAGTTGCTTGCTTCATTCCATTTATTTTATACTTTTTAAATTTTTCTTATTGCTTATTAAACTCCACTTTTCGTTAAAAAAATCCTACTTTTTCCTTTATCTTATATACTAATATGCTATGTCAAGTCAAACATATATTTATTTGGCCCGATCATACATCACATCTTAGGGGTAGGATTCCTCGTCTTCTATGCAAAATTCTAGTATGATAAGACATTCCTCCATCCTCATATATCATGTAGGAAAAAAAAAAGATAAATTGAAACTTAATTAACATGCTCATTTTTTTTTCCTACCGTTTCAAGTTTCAACCCTATTGAGTTGAAAAAGAAATAAGCAGATGAAAAAACTTATCTCTGCTTTTTCCTAAGGAGTGATGGAATGAGGGCATCCCCGCATTGAAAGGTGGAGGAATTATTGAATAATTGTGGAGCATTTAAGATAAATATATTAAGACAATTATAATATTAATTGATAGATAATTATTATGATTAATTAATAAATAATTTTAATTAACTTTATCCATTAATATTATGATTAGCTTAATACATATAACTTAAATGCCCTAAATTTATTTAAGAATTTCTCTTGAAAGGAGATGAACTGGAAACAACAGTGCAACAACATTTAACGCACAATGCAGCAACAATACACGAGAAAATTAGTTGATTAGTAATTCAATAATTTCCTTTTTCTCAATAAGTATCAATATGGGACACGAACAAAATAATATGTTGAAATTTAAATCATTCCATTGATATTTGAGAATTTTTTAGTATAAGTCTTTTATAAAGTGTGCACTTTTCTTTGTTAGTGGATATATTTGATTTTTTTACTAAATTGTTATTGGTGGTAAAATTATTTATTAAAATATTATTTTTTTAACTATTTATCAAAATATCACTCTTTTAAAATTATATACTAAATTGTTACCTTTTTATTCAACGTGATATTTTTTTAATATTTTTTATCCACGTAGGATACAACAAACAGAGTGACGCATCCACAAAGATTACGCCAATGCGCTAGGCATAATCCACGTGGATACATCACCCTTTTTGGTGCATCCTACGTGAATCTGCCATCTTTGACGGTGTTTTTACATAGAGTACGCCAATACGTTTGGCGCAACAAGGGTAAATACGCCATTTAGCTTGGCGCAATCCACAATGAAGACTCAATGAAATTGAAATATGTCACACGGTCGTGTCTCTACTTCACACGACCGTGTCTCTAAAAAAAATTAGACAGAAACGGTTTCCAAGTTAGACACGGTCGTGTCTCTTAAAAAAAATCAGATAGAAGCATTTTTTAAGTTAGACACTAAAATGATATTCTTTTGCTCTGAAAACGTGATGTTTCGCATGCGTTTCATTCCAAATATGATAAATCTCATTCAATTTACAAAAAATGAAGACAATGATAAGGATATATGTAAAATTTACTAATAAATATAAGTAAATCACTATAATTTATCCGATTTAAGACTATAAAATATAGGTTTATAATCTGTAATATAGGTTTATAAACCGTAATATAGGTTCATTATAACACCAAACTCATTTGTTTGTCACAACAAAAGTCTTGTAAGGTCAAAAAAGTTTTTTTGTTTTTCTTTTTGTGTGTCTGTTCCTGCATGTTTATTTGAGAAAAAAAATATCATTTTTTTACATTTATTTGGTGAGTACTTTCTCAATCATGACTCTCCCAATTTTAAGGAGTGACAATTTTTTTTATATTTTTGGTTAACACAGAAGGGCATTTCAGATTTCATATTTTCATAAACCTGTTTGACATAATTCAACCAAAGTTCAATCATTCGGATTTTATGAAAAATTTGACAGAGTTTCTCCTAAATATTGGACCTCCCCAAAAGCATATAAACTTGTTTTATTCAACCATAATACTAAGATCATTAATAGAAACTAAGCAGCAAACATGTTTAATCCAACAAGGGTACTAAAATCATAATAGAAAATCATCAATAGTAATTTAACCAAAATCACTAAATATAACATTCTCAGATACACTAATGACATATAATTGCACGTCAATGAGATGGGTTCGCATCAGAATGTGGTGGCCTGTGAGAGTGATTAGAATAAGGACCTAGTTGTGATGGGTATGGTGGGGAACCGTGATGAGTATGGTGGGTAACCTAGTTGCGGGTAATGATATAATGGGTAATCCTGTAGTGGGTAAGAATATGATGGGTAACCCGGTAGCAGGTAAGGATACGGTGGGTAAGGGTATGGTATAATACGATTATCCTCCCGCAATGAATGTAGGATTTGCGCAGCAGCTTCTTAAGCAATAGCGTCAGTAGTCGAACTGAACTAATGCTCTGCAATGTCCGCCTAAGAAACAAATATAAAATATGTCATTATAATCAATACAAAATACATATAGTCACTGGCGAATTGGTAAAGAACTTACCGTATTCCTAATAGATGCATAGTGAAAGAAATTCAACGTCTAGTAATTCTTTTATACTAACGCATGCACTCAAAACGCGAAGCGAAGGATGGTTGCAATGGGATTTTGCTAACAAGCTTCTCCCTTCGACTATCTCATGTGGCTATGTAAACAACATGTGTAGCTGGCCAATTCTCATCATGCCTACCTACCAGTGTAATTGAGTGCAAACTATCAAGCTGAAGTGGTCTTTGTGATATGGCTGGTCAAGACCAAACTGACGCGTTACTCGGTTTGCTTGGTGCCATTCAACAATGTGAAAACATATGAGAGGGACCACTGCTAGTACTATGTCCCTACTAGCCACACAAAAAGGTGGAAGTGATGCCACCTTTTCATCTGTGTATGTTGCCATATAATTTGCAAAATGAGATGTACACAGAATTAAGAAGTTATATACATAAGTAATTAATTCAAATGAATGTAAAATAATACATACCTCATCATTCTTCAGCTGATCAAAGAACTGACGATAATATTCAAGTATGCTAGTCATACTATCACTCAAAACTTTATGCTTGCATCACCTATTTGTAAATCAAAGTATTATGAATGTGAGTGAGAAATAGAGCAACGTAAGTAATAGAGCAAAGTAATGTAAAGAAATGATATGAAAAGAAACTTACTATCAATTTAATAGACGTAATTGACCATGATCAGCACCATAGAACACATTGGGTTCAATATGGTCTGCCAGTGTAGGGGCAAGCCGGGGGAATCTGTGTCATACCCAATATTGCAATAAGATGTAAGCTCCTTCGATCTCGCGTGTCTTGTAGTTCGTAACTTTGCAAAGCTCTATAAACAAGTATGCCAAGACTGCAAACCCCCAACTGTATGTCCCGACAACAACAAAGTCCTCCAACAACGGAAGAAACATTAAGTACACAGACTTACTAGAATGATCAGGACATAAGAAACCCCCAAGCAACCTAAGTATGTAATGTCATGCACGTTATTGCACGTACTCGTCATCATCATCGTCAATGACCTCTGTAACACTCACTTGCCATATATAGTCATATCAATGCATGCATCAGATATGAGCGACGAAGTTTCATTAATCCCTAATAACCGATCACATAGATTGAGCCAATCAGTCCAATGGGTAAGGCCAGTAACAGCAGCGTCGTCAATAGGAAGACCCGATATGATACCGATGTCCTCCAACGTTATGGTGAACTCTCCGGTAGGCACATGAAATGTATGTGTCTCTGGGCGCCATCTCTCAACCAGCGTAGTAATTAAAGAGTGATGATCAATGCTGCAATAGCCTCTTGTTGTGTGACATGTTCTCGAAGGTGGGCTAAGAACCAACTTCAAGCATCCTTTGTCTCCCCTTCCACAATGGCAAATGCAATTAGCAGATGTTTTCTATCTCCATCTTGGGTTGCTGCAATTAACAACTTAGGACAGTATTTGCCATACAAATGAGTAGCGTCAATTTGAGCAATGAGCTTGTAATATCGGAAGCCAACAACACATGGTATAAATATTCAGAATAATCGATAAAACACTCTTTTTGAACGATCAAGTCAGTTATGCACAAAATATTACTCGTCTTGCAACTCCACCACTGTGCCTTCCATATCTCTTCTTATGGCCGCTAGCTATTTGGGAAACACCTCATAAGATTTGTCTCAATCCCCAAAAACCTTCACAATGGCCAATTGTTTTGCCTTCTAGGCTTTTCGATATGAAACTTGGTAACCGAATTGGCTTCCAATCCTTTTAACAATTAAGCATACAGGTGCATCGAGTTTTGTTCTAACCATCTCCAAAATGCAAGAGCAGATCATAAGAGAGTCCTACTTGCGGTGATCTATTGACACAATTGGGTTGACGCAGCTGTGAGGTCCATTATATTTTGTAATCTTCCACACATTTGACCTCTTGCTTTATATGACCTTAACTCTTCAATTACAACCACCGTCAAAACTAAGGCACTTAGCAATTAGTCTTCGTGAATCAGAAATCTTGTACTCCTGATGTCTGCGAATTGAATAATGTTTGAGGGCCAACTTCACAGCATCTTTTGATGAAAATTGCAAGCCAACATATAATTCATCATTTATGCTCTAAGTCCCATGAATATCTAATTTAGGCAAGTTATCAGGATTATTCAATACATCTCAATTGATCTGAGAAAACTGAGCGCATGGTAGCACAAAAACAGATTCAGGGCCTGGATGCATAAATATGGATTTAGGGACAACCGGCAATGGAACTTGTAAATTTTTTTCAGCATCAAAGTTTTCTACCTCTATGTCAGTGTCTGAATCATCAGCCTTAACTACCTGTTCTTCATCTTCACTTCTGTCTCATACTACATCTCTGACAAGTGGGTTATCAACTTTAACTATTGCACCACCAATAACAATCATATTGCAAGGCTCAATTAGATTAGAATGACCAACTTGACATTATGTTTCACCAAGAGCTTCAACATGCTCTTCTTGCTCACTTGTTTCTACCTCAATATACAACTCCATCGAGGCCATGTTAGGAGTTTGACAGAAGGAATCTATCATGTATTTTACATCATTATCATCTTCTAATGAAAGACCTATCCATCTTAATGGGTTATAGCATTGTGGATATCGATAGACAACCTTTGACACATATACATTTGCTTGGAGTCTTAACTTTGAATGGATCTTATTTTTCAAGGCATCCAAAGTCATATTGACTGTGATCACAATAGGCCTAGGAGGAGGACCTTCATACATGAGATCCTCTTCACCATCATATATTGTCCCATTAAAGTAAATGTGTACATTAAGAAGTTTTGCCATGTCAATTTCACTTCTGAACAAAAATAATTCAACACATATACAATCAATTTACACGTGTCAATTACAACAAAATTGCACATCTAACAATGAATTTATATTATTATTTTACATACAAATAACTTCTTAAGCCCTACTAATTTGAATTAAACTACACTTAGTTAATTAAAACATGTCAAGTACTCAAGAAAAAAAATTCATACTAATATTTTACGTACAAATAATTCATACAATTCATACTACGTATCCTATTAATCACATTATTAATTAGTCAAGTAAGAAAAATCTGTAAACCTCTAAATATGTATAAAATAACATAAATGTGTAATTAACATTAATATAATAAAAAAACAGCCAACAAATCATAAATAAAAAAATTCAAACATTATAATAAATACTTACATATAAGGAATAATATCTGAATATGATCAAACCGAAGATCCAAACATTACTTCTAGTAGCAACTGTCAAATGAATTAGGTGATAGAGAGTTGAGAGAGTTTAGAGAGTTTAGAGAGAAGAAATTTGTAGAGATAATGTGAGAATTGAGAAAATGTAGTGAATGACACGAATGGAGAAGGGTGAACTTAATATATAGCCATGTTACGACAACCGTGATAACATATTTGCCTTTGTTACGCCAAACATGTTGGCTTATTGTATGTAAATACGACATCAAAGATGACATATCCACGTAAGATGCGTCAAACGTGGACAAAAAATATTAAAAGATGTCACGTTAGATAAAATAGTGACAGTTTAATATATAATTTCAAAAAAATGGTACTTTATTAAATAATTTTAAAAAATAACATTTTAATAAATAATTTTACTACTAATAATAATTTGGTAAAAAAATCGATATTTTTTTAACATCTATATAACAAGAGATAAGAAGGCAATTATAAACACATGTCATAGGTGAGCAGAGCTCATTCCGTGATCCTATTTATCTTTGGACTAGGAGTAAAATGATATAATCCTCCTTCTATAAAATTTATCTAATGATCGAACACACATTTTATCCTTAAGATACACAACGCATTTCTATTACGTCCGGTTTATTGAGTTATTAAAGATGCCTTTTTATTTTGGTCAAATCTTTAGAGTTTGATTCTCAACTAGGTTAATTAACTATCTCCTTCATCTAAGGGGTTTAGACTCTTAGTGAAGAGATTAATTTTTTTGTGAAAGAATATATTATTTAATATATTGTGAATATAAAATTTATATTATTTAATTTTGTTATTATATAATAACAAATATTGACTATGACAATAACACAAAAATCAAAATTAAATACTATTGCATTATTTCTGCAACATTATTTTTCTTTGGATTAGAAAATAAAAATCATCGGCTATGAATGCTTTGCAACAAACGATTTGTTTCCCGACAGCAACACAAGGGAAATGGTTGTGTTGAGTATTTATAAGGATAAAGGGGAAGCAACAAAATTGGAAATAATAATAGATGTACCAACAATTCTATGACCACAATAACCACCCAAAAACAATAGTCATTCTGGCAACCTCGATGGATTAAACTACGAAAATTTACCAAAGGTTCAGTATTCATGGTTCATGTTGGTTATATTGTTTCAGTCAACAAGCAATAAACAACTCCTGGTTGGCAAACCGTTATTTTTTGACAGCTGGCATCATAACTATTTATTAGTGATTGGTTAACGGTTAGTTTATTGGTAGTTGGTTTATATATAGTTGATGTTGTATGACTTTCTCCTCTCCTCCAGAAATTCTTTAAAAAAAAAAAATTCTTCTTGTATCAGTGTGAGAAAAATCTGAAACTGTGAGAGAAAAATTGTACTTCACAAAAAAGAGAATTTGATATATCAATATTAGTGGCTGCCGTGGATGTAGATTAGAGTATATTGCTCTAATTGAACCACGTTAAATCTTGGTGTTCTTTCTGGTTTTTTTCTTGCTTATCTGAAAATCCAATTTCTGTTCTTGTTACCTTTATCGCATAGAGTTGTTCTCTGTTCTGGTGTTATTTCTGGTTTTGTTCCAACAAATTGGTGCGGTGAGCGTGGAACGACTCAGTCATGGCTTCAGCCAAAATTCACTGGACAAAACGATTTTGGGTTATGGCGGATGAAGATGAGAGCACTTACGGTTCAAGCCATTAGAGGCACTTGAAGGAGAGGCAAAATCGGACATCTCCATGGTGAAAAAAGATAAGAATGCATTGTTGGAGAAAGCCCACAAAGGTAATCATCTTGAGTCTCGGTGACAAAGTGCTCGGACAAATCTCAAAAGAGAAAGACTGCAAACAGGGTTTGGACAAAACTTGAAGGGTTGTACATGACCAAATCTCTGGTAAACCGTCTCTACCTTAAACAAGCTTTGTATTCTTTTAAGATGCATGAAGATAAGTCTATACAAGAACAATTAGATATGTTCAACAAATTGATTCTTGATTTGGAAAATATTGATGTCACTATTGATGATGAAGATCAAGCTTTATTACTGTTATGCTCTTTACCAAAGACTTATGTTCATTTCAAAGAAACTCTATTGTTTGGAAGAGATTCTTTATCTCTTGATGAAGTGCAAGCTGCATTAAATTCAAAAGAGTTGAATGAAAGGAAGGAGCCGAAGTCCTCAATAACTGGTGAAGGTTTAACAGTAAGGGGAAGAACATCTAAGAAAGAAAGTAAGCATTACAAGAAAAGATCTAAGTCACAACAAAGGAATGGTGGAGGTAATTTTCCTAACATTAGATGTTATCATTGTAAAAAGGAAGGACATACTAGGAGAGTTTGCCCTGAAAGACAGAAAGGCAGTGCAAATGATGAGAGATTCAAGGACTCAGGAAATGCAGCTATTGTTCAAGATGGTTATGAATCATCAGAGGCTTTAGTGGTGTCAAGTAATAATCCAGAAACTGAGTGGATAATGGATTCAGGCTGCACTTTTCATATGACTCCTAACAGATTTTGGTTTGAGGAATTCTGTGACCAAGTAGGGGGATCAAGATTTCAAAAATTGCAGAATTGGATCTATAAGGTTCAGATTTCATGATGGGATTCAAAAGGCTTCTTACTGATGTAAGATACGTACCTGACCTTAAGAGAAATCTAATTTCTCTTGGTGAATTAGACAAGAAAGGGTATGTGTTCAAAGGTGAAAAAGGAGTGCTGAAAGTTGTAAAGGGTTCCATGGTTGTCATGAGAGGAATTAAGAAAAATGGCCTGTATTCAGTGGAATGTGACATAGTAATTGGTTCAGCAGCTGCTATAACAGAGAAAGTGTTGTCCAAAACTGATCTATGGCACATGAGGCTGGGCCATGTGAGTGAAAGGGGACTGGTTGAATTGGGAAAACAGGAATTACTATGTGGAGACAATGTGGAAAAACTGAGATTTTGTGAACACTGTGTTTATGGTAAAGCTTGTAGAGTCAAATTCAATGTTGGCCAGCAAAGAACAAAATGAACACTAGATTATGTTCATGTTGATCTTTGGGGACCATCCAGGATCCCTTCTCACTCTGGTGCAAGATACTTCATGACCATTGTGGATGATTACTCACGGAAATTGTGGATCTATATTCAGAAAACCAAAGATGAAGCTTTTGAAAATTTCAAGAATCGAAAAACTCTTGCTAAAAACCAAACAGAAAGGAAAGTTAAGAGATTTCGTATAGACAATGGCCTTGAATTCTGTTATGATTTTTTCAACGATTTTTGCAGCAAAAATGGCATAGCAAGACACAGAACTGTTGCTGGTACTCCTCAGCAAAATGGTTTGGCTGAAAGATTCAATAGAACCATTTTGGAAAGAGTGAGGTGTATGCTATTGAGTGCTGGTTTGCCCAAGAATTTTTGGGCATTTTCGATAAATAGATGTCCCTCAAAAACATGAAGACTCCTGAAGAATTGTGGTCGTTCCTCCAAATTTGGAGAGACTTAAAGTTTTAAATGCTCATATTAGGCAAGACAAATTGGAACCTAGAGCATTAAGTGCATGTTTCTAGGGTATCCAGGGGAATTAAAGCTTATAGACTCGTGTTTAGAACCTGTCATAAAAGCGTATCATTAGTCGTGATGTTGTTTTCAATGAAACTGAAATGGCTTATAAAACTAAGGCTAGTGTGACAAAATCTAGTCCTGATCAGAGTGAAGAGTTTGATCTTCAAAAAGTCAACTTTGAGGTGGAGTCTCAAGACAAGCCTAAAGAAATTCAAACTGGAAATTGGTTACTTAAGGAAGAAGAGCATGAGGAAAAGCAACAAGGAGAAGACAACTATATGTTAACATGTGATAGAACCGTGAAGGGAGATTAAACCTCCTATGGATATGCGTTTGATTGCATTTTCTCTTACCTGCAAGTGAAGTCTTGGAAGATGAACCTAAGAGCTTTAAAGGATTGTAGTTGTAGCTAGTAAAGAAAAGGAAAAATGGCTTAAAGCTATGAATGAAGAGATTAAGTCCTTTATGACAACAATACATGGGATTTGGTAAAGAGGCCTTTTCAAGAGTGGTCACCAAATGGATTTTTAAAAGAAAAGAAGGCATTCCAGGAGTTTTATCCAGGCTTGTTGCTAGAGGTTTTACACAAAAGAGGGAATTGACTTTAATGATGTGTTCTCACCGTAGTCAAACACGAGATCCATAAGAATTCTCTTGGCCATGGTAGCCGAATTTGACCTTGAATTGGAGCGGATGGATGTGAAAACAGATTCTTGTATGGAGAACTTGATGAACAATTATGATGAAACAACTTTGAAATCGAGGTAAAGAGGATTATGTTTGTAAGTCGAAAAAATCTCTTTACGGTTTGAAACAATCTCCTAGACAATGGAATAGAAGATTTGATGAATTCATGACTAAATTAAGTTCCAAAGAAGCATGTGATAATATTTCAAATTTCCTTCATGTTTGTATTTTTACTAGTATATGTTGATGACATTCGATAACAAGCAACTTAAAAGAGTTAAAGTGAGTTGAATAGAGATTCGAAATGAAAGATCTAGGTGCAAATGAAGAATTTTGGGAATAGAAATCTATAGAGACGAAAAGAAAAAGCTTATTTGTCTCAAGAGTTATATCTCAAGAAGGTTCTTGACAGTTTGGTATGTCAAATTCAAAACCCGTTGTAACACCTTTATCTCAAAGAATCAAGTTGAGTATAAATCAAGCACCCAAGACAGATGAAGATCGATCTATATAAAGGTATTCCATATGCTAATCTTTGTAGGGTCCCTAATGTATGCTATGGTGTGTACCGTCCCGATATATCATGCAAAGTGAGTTTTGTAAGCATTTATGGCTAATCCCGGGAAAGCACAGTTCATCCTAAAATACATTAAAGGGTCTCTTGGTAGAGTTCTGGTTTATGGTGGAGCTAGAAATGGAAGAAGAACAACCGCTATTGAAGGTTTTGTAGATTCTCGATTATGCATTTCTGATACAAGGAAGTCTCTCACAGTTATGTTTTCTTTTTTGGTATTATTAGCTAAAAGCTAGTTTACAAAAGGTTGTAGCTCTATCAACCACCGAAGCATTGCTTTAACTGAATGTAAAAAAGCTCTATGGCTTTATTGCTCGAGAATTGAAGTACGCAAGACCAAGTTATCACAAGACATTGTGATAACCAAAGTGCAATCCACCTATCAAAGAACAAGTATATCATGAGAGGACAAAGCATGTTGATATTAAATTGCATTTTGTTAGAGAAGTGATTGCTCAAGGATCAGTTATAATCAAGAAGATTTCAACTGATCATAATCCTTCTGACATGATAACTAAGGTGCTTCCAAGCGATAAGTTCTTTCACCGCTTGGATCCGATTCAAAATTGAGCCCCTGGGTCAGTATTTGCGAATCTGAAATTGTTAATGGAGAATTGTTGGTTATATTGTTTTAGTCAACAAGCAATAAACAACTCTGGTTGAAACCGTTATTTTTTAATAACCATCATAACCATTAAATTGGTTAACAGTTTATTGGTAGTTGGTTTATATATAGTTAATCATGACTTTCTCCTCTCCTCCGGCTTTAAAAAAAAAAAATTCTTCTTGTATCAATTGAAAAATGGAGAGAAAGATTGTACTTCAAAAAAGAGAATTTGATATATCAATATAGTGGTCAGTGGATGTAGATTAGTATATTGCTCAATTGAACCACGTTAAATCTTGGTGTTCTTTCTAGTTTTTTTCTTGCTTATCCGGAAATCCAATTTCACCTTTATCGCATAGAGTTGTTATCAATTTCCGGTTTTGTTCCAACAGTTCAAATGCTCTCTTTGACATATTAGATATGATTTTTCATAATAAAATTGCACTTTAGTCCATAAAATACACTCATTATCAATTTAATTTTTCATAAATTAATTTTATTAATTTAATCTCTCAAAATTTAAATTCTCAATACTTTAATTCTTGTATTTATTCCAGTTTAACACTATTAACGAAAAACTGATTTAATATCATAACATTCAAATATAAAAGACTGATATCTCATATCTGAATACTTTCATATATACAAATTTCAAATTTTTAAATATCACAATTTCATAATTCAAAATTTAATTGTCCCATGATATTTAAAAATTGCACTTACAAATACACAAGTCATGTCAATAATCAAATATAAGATTGTAATATTCAAATATTGAAGTTTACATTAAAATATGTATATATCAAATTCAATATTAATTCAAATATTATGATGGCATGTGAATAATTTTTTAATTATGATAGATAAAAATGGATAGAAGAACTAAATTATTAAGGACTTGAACTATGTGAGACTAAATTGATGAAATTAATCCAAAAAAAAAAATTAAATTAATAACAGATGTATCTTTTGAGGATGGAAAATATGTTTTACATTTTCTTAGAATCTAAAATGTATAACTTCTGCTTGATGTAAGTTCTTTGTTTTAAAAAAATTTCCAAGATTTTTTATATTAACAACATTTAGTTAATGTTTGATAAACTTATATAATGATTTGTAAGAATGGCAACTACTCTAAAACAGGAGAAAGCACTTCGTCACTAGCTAGTTTGGAATGGAAACTGACCAAGAAATATAAAAATTATTAGGATAGGAGGCTACAAGAATGATATATTACGTACATAACCATCTATAAACCTCCTTCTCTAGAGTATCAAAATTTTCAAATTTAGTTGAAACTTAATGCTATACCAGAGACCCTCACTTCCTAATATATACTTGAGTATATTTCATTAGGGAGAGTATTATAAGTTTTTTTTTCTCATTTGTAAAGGTGTCCTAAAACTAGATTGAAAAAATAATGTAAATTAATTTTTAAGAATTTATTAATAACTAAATTTGATATTAAGTACTTTTCAAAAACAATTGCGTATGTGTTATTGAGAACTTCTTTGGTATTCTTGAAGAATTTGTTTTTTTTTTTTTTGTGGAGTACGTCGACGGTTGGATGTATATGCGAATGGCACTCACACACATGCCACAGTCCATGAGGACAGAAAGGTTTTTCTTGTGTTATCGCTTATTTGACTACAACTCCACAAACATCTTGCATCATTCTTAGTAACCAATGTCTTAAGAATATTAATTTAGGAAACTTTAATATTTTATATTAAATATTTTTAATTATTAAAAAATGTTAAATGTTAATTTATAATTTTGACATAATGTATACTTCATTTAATACTTTTAAATTTTATTTATTTAAATAAATCGCTTAAAAGAATACCAACCCCATAGTCTCAATTTCAAAAGTGATGCTAGATAATGGGTGGCAGAGAACAATCCATATGGTGGCCCACTGGGGGTTGAATCGTGGTCCAATCTTTGGTCTTTGCATCCATCTACGTTTCCTCACAAAAGCTGAAGATGATAGGATAGGACAATGATGTGATGGGGATACATGGTGAAAAACTGGGATTGGAGATGGGAACATCAAATGACCTAAACTGAGATTATCAATAAATGGGCCCCTTAGGCTTTTTGGGCTGTTGGACTATAGTATAGTTTGTCCGTGTCATGCTGAAGCTATAATGACAATATTTACAAGCATATCTATGGGCTCCATGCAGCATATTCTGAAGGCATTTTAAAGAAAGAAAGGCAAGAACATCATTTTCGTGGTTAATGTTTTCATGAAATTTCGATTTAGTCTAAAAAGAAATTTTAGTTTCAATTTTGTCCTTAACATTTTTGAAAAGTTGTAATTTAAGACTTTTGATAGACGTCGTGAACTTTGCTAACGCTGATCTGGCTTCTACGTGTCATTTTTTATGACCGTTGGAAGCTCTTTAAAACAAAGCTTCAATCTTCTTCTCCTCCAAATCTTCTTCTCCCCTAAATTTGAGGAGCTAGGGTTTAGGGATTGCAAAATCAAAAGCACATACCACTGTGAACTGATTCAAACTGTGAAGCTTGGTGGACGATTCGTTGGCGTCAATGACTTCGCAAGGGTCTAGGACAAGCAATAGTAGAAGGACGAGGTTGCAATGCTATTGTAGGTTGAATGCAGAGATAGTGACTTCTCATACTTCTAAAAACCTAGGTCGAAGGTTTTAGGGTTGCAAAAACTACTAGGTTGTGATATAATCTTAACAAAATCCTCATTTCTTAGCTGAATCCAGGTTTTGAATTTTGTATTGGTTTAGGATTAATTCCCTTTTTCTTGGGCTTTCAAGATGGAGATGACAATCAATTTTTTGCTTAGGAAGATGCTCCATAACATTATGACATTACATATGTGTTGAGGCTAAGGAGGAGAATTAGAAATCTACAAGCGAATTTGAATGCTAATGAAAGGATGAATAAGAAGCTTATGGTTTTAGGGATGGTTTTGTGGATATTTACACTCCTTGCTGCATATATGTGGAAGAACAAAGGTTGCAATTGCAAGAAGAGTTTAGCATATTTGTGAAGTATTTGTTGTAATTATGGGAAGTAGTATGTTTAGTTAGGTTAGAAAGGATAAGGAAGTAGTATGTTGATTTAGGTTATTGCAATTGAGTCCCTATTTTGGGTGACTAGAAATATGTTTGGGAGTGGTTGCTATTGTATTGAAAAAATTATATGTGGAATAAAATTTATTGAAATTCCGTTTTGATTCCACCAAGAGTGACAGTTTTACAATTTTGATGATAGAATATAAGTCTGAATAAACTTGGAACATTATACTATTTGGATGTGCAGTAAACTACTTATAAAGTACCAAATTAGTGTGAACAACGTCAAGTGCAATTTAACCCCCACAATGTCATTTCCACAACTGTGATATAATGACATTGCCTTATACACCAAAAGCATAAGTTAGGTTCATATAGCTCAGTTATCATAATTACATATCAAAACAGAACCTAAGATCATTAATACATACCAAGACCAAACTATGATATAATGACATTTGCCTTACACACCAAAAGCATAAGCTAAGTTCATATATCTCAGTTAACACATACCAATACCAAAAAAAAGCAACCATGGGAAAAATCAAAATGGGACTCAATACATATCATCCACACACGATAAGTTGAGTTCATAGTTCTCAAAAACAACATTTACTGGTTAAAATGCCGGCTAAGTTGTTGGTTTAAGGTATGGATAATTTGGATGCTTGCTTGCAGGTAGCTTTGAGGTTGAGATGCTGGCCTGCTTCCAGGATTTAAATTAAAAAATCATGTTCTTGCCATTTGTTAAAAACTCATGTTTCACTTCAATTATCTTAAAATTTCATTTGATTACAAGATGATAGTCCCACTTAAAGTGTTCTATTTCTCCCACACAACTTGCATTGCTTGAGCTATTCATCATGTCAGGTAGAGTGAATACTTATAGGAAAAAGGCCTTGCAACATTCGACTATGATAATTTGTTTAATAGTTTGATCTATTAATGTATGTGTTACAAATTTTTCTTAAAATCTGATGCGAATTCTTTCATTTTTTTTGCAATTTGGAGGATATACTCTCATTTGGTACTCAACTGATCTGTTTCAAAGTTTTGGTTTGATACACGGTAAGTCCTCAGTGGAATTATCATATTTCAAGTGCTTTTCAAAATTATGGTTGCTTTAAATAGTAGTATCCTAATTTATTTCCATCTAAACAGAAGAAACAAATAGTTGTTTGCTTGATTTCTATTTGGATATATTTTTTAATTTTTTTTCTCCTGGTTCCAATTCTTCCTATCATTTCATGTCTTTTGGTCCTGAAATTTGGATCCATATGGAGATATTGAAATTTGTTATTCACATCATATCTGAAAAATACTAATAGAAAGTATTCCCACTTATTGGTATTTTCTCTTGATGCAAATACCTAAAATGATATATTATCGAACTGACATTTATTCTTATATGAAACTGTTCTAATCTTTATGCCAAATGAAACTAGATACACTAATACTTATCGAAAATGCTTCTCAGGTAGCAAAACTAAACTCTGAAACTGTGTCCAAGAATAAACCAGAGCTCAAAGCATCAAGGAAAAAGGTTCCAAATAGCCAGGGGCGGAGGCAGAATTTGAATTTTAGGGGAGTCGAGACTAAAGACTAAAAATATATTTTTAAATATTTAAATTAAAAAAAATTAACAATTATATAATATAAACTTAAAAATAAATTTAATTCAATTTAATCCACATATTTTGAATTAAAAACATTTATAATAAATACAATTGAATATAAGACAATCTTAAATATATACTTTCAATTTTTAAGTTGTGTTAACGAACTAATTTCATAAAAAAAAAAAATCATCTATTATTATATTTGTGGTGAATTTTTAACAATTTCTTTTCAATGTAATCAATCATATAATCTGTAAAAAAAAAATCATCTTCCATCTTATTTTGTAATCTTATTTTAATAATTTTCATAATTAAAAGACACTTTCAATAATTATTATTGATATAAAAAGAGTCAAAATAAATTGAAATAATCTATCAATCAAAGAATAAATATTCATTTTTTTACTAAAGAGATTAACAAAAAAAAAATATCATGTATATATAAAAAAAACTCCATTATTTAGAGCTGGGGGGGCCGTGGCTCATACACGTCCCCCCCTGTTTCCGCCCCTGCAAATAGCTTCCCTTCTAATGTCAGGAGCTTGATATCTATAGGTATGCTTGATGGCATTCCCTTCACAAAGAGGGTTTGATGTTGCTTATTGTTACCTAACTTCTTCATCCTTCATCCTATGTTTACATAAATCGCAGGGCTCATCTCATTTGTTGGCAATTCCAGCCAATGAAGTGAAGAGGGTGCAATGGGAATCCTGGTTGGCTTCTCAAACAGGTTTCCTTTTCTAATTCTCGCAAAGACTTCTTTATTATGGAACTTGGGTAGTTAGATTTTACTTGAATCATGAACATCTTCCATGTGGGGCATTTATGTTTACTTTGGATCCTTTTTCTTGCAAATAGGATATAATTTTATGTATATATAAGAAAAGTATTTAGTACTTAGTAGTTAGCAATATAAGATAGAATCTGATGGAATTCAAAGGATTTTCTTTAGCTGCATAATCTATGCGTTCACTTCAAATCATAAAATTTGTTTATTATTCAGAAATTTTAAATGCATACCATACAACATAAATGGTTATATTTGAACATTTTATTTTGTTGAAATTTCCTGGGCTTTGTATTATTAATTAATTATATATTATCATACCATTAAATATATTTAATTTTTATAATAATTACTTTAAAAATCACATTTGTGATATATGTAAAAATTCTTAACATGCTTAGATTGTGTGGTACATAAGCACCAAAATTTTTGAGTTCAGTGATTGGGCCATTGAACGCTGGGAGCAAGAACCAGTGCTTCACGAAGAGGCAATACTTCAGCTACCAAAGCCGATCCAGCCACTACAAAACCCTTTATGGTCTCTGCCAATTGCTGCGATAGCCCCTGCTCTTCTCTCGGCGTTAAAGGAAACATCTACGTTCCACTTCACACAGTCCATGAGAGGAGGCCCCTAACAGGTACGAATGGAATTGCTACCCCTTGAAGTATTATTGCTAGCTTGCTGGGTAGAAACTTTGTTTGCATCGACATAGTTAGCTCTAGATATTATTGCCCTTGTAATGGTGAACTATAGGATTAGGAATTTTTTCCAAATATCCCAAATTTGAAAGGCTAGCATTGATGCCCCCTGATAGTAGTTTCGCCAATTTCCTTTATCTTATGTTTGGAATGATTAAAATAGGAATTGATTTGATTTTATTATTTAATTATTTTACACTTTTATCCTTATGAAAGACTTTTCTTTCTTTTTTTCTTTTTTTTTTTAAATTTTTACGTGCTTTTGAGAGATAGTTAGCACTTAGTAAGAGTAAAATAGTCTTTTAATTTTAAATCAAATTCATAACAAATCTTATCATATGATAAGATTTCTAAATCAAAAGCAATTAAATCCATAAGATTTTAAAAATTAAATTATTTTTTATTTTTTAACATTCTAAGTACAAGATTTGATTTACAAATCAAATATTTTCCCATTTTTTATACATTCTAAACACGGATTGCCGTCTGTCCCATAACCAAGAATCTATCCTTGTAATGCTATCTGAGGTTGGACTGAGCTGAATTTGGGACGCCAATCACACTGGTTTGGTCCATGAGCATAAGAGGAGAGAATGCTCCACAGTGTAAGATTCTTCTTGGCAGATAGGGCACAGTGGATTAGGAACCAATTTCTTTTTGAACAAGTTGTATGGTACTGGAATGGCATTGTGGCAGCATTTCCATAAGATGATTTTTATTTTTATATTTTTTGGAACAGGAAGGTTCCATAGAGATTTCCAAATCTCCAAAGGTAGGCTATAGAGCTAGAGGTTGTGTTTTGTGGTTCCTGACTGCATTTAACCTTTGCAATTTGATAACCAGTCTTAAAAGATTAATCTCCTGTGGAGGTGTAGGGCCAGATTAAGAAGTCATCACCATCTGTAATTCTCAAAGGAATTTGTAAAGTCTTGAAAGCTAGGTAACGTGGAAGGTTGTTTCTCAGCTTAATGACATCCCATCGCCTTTGGTTTTCCTCAAACTGGTGGTGTAGTTTTTCATCTGTAGAATTGCCATGGGTAGGAATAGGACTTCCATTAAGCTGCCAATTATCTTTCCAAAGGGAAATGCTTCTTGTATCTCCAATCACCCATTTCCCTGAATCTTTCAAAATCTCCTTTCCTTGCAGAATGCTGTTCCAACCCCATGAAGCGTTTCTTTTTCCTTTTAGCTTGGAGAAAGTCAACCTCCGGAAAATACAGACACTTGAGGATTTTGACCCATAGAGCATCTAGGTTTTGAAGAATGCTCCAAGTTTATTTAGCTAGGAGTGCAGTGTTCATGATAAAAAAAATCTTTGAAAACCAATCCCCCCAAAAGCTTGGACTGAGCTATATGTGGCCATTTTTTTTTTCCTGATGAATTGCCCTATGAACATGGCTTGTCACAGAAATTCTTAATAATAGACATGGCATAGGAGGGGATAGCTTGTATCACTGCCTTGATTAGCACTTCCTTCCTAACTTGATTAAGGTGTTTCTCCTTCCAACCTTCAATTTTGCTCATAATTCTCTCTTTAATCTAGGGTAGAGTTTTACCTTTTGATCTTCCCCATTCGGCAGGTAAACCCAAATATTTCCCTGGGGAATCCCAGTTTTGCATATTGAGGATGTTAGAAATATGTCTCTTAAGGTTAGGAGGGGTATTCTTGCTAAAGATGATACCAGATTTATCCACATTAATCAGTGAGGCTTGTCCTTTAAGACACCTAATTTAGCCTAACAGTTCTGCTTTATGCCCTCCAGGGTCAATAGCACCTGTTTCATTGATAAACCCAACACTACGATCCATTAGCCCCACCAATGTGTTGTTGAACATTTTGGGCCTAATACTCTGTTCTATCCCTTCTTTTGTGTTCCAGGACGAGGGGAATGATGCTGCCCTTTCTATGACAAGTGCAGTTCAATTCATTCAAAATAGTGAAAAAAACAATATTACAAAAAAAGGGAAAAAACAACTGTTTTTACACATTCAGGTACATAAATTTTGGTAAGCAACAGTGAAATATTTACATACATAGCTTCCGGAGTCTGGTGGTATAAAAATTAACGGAAAATGTTTCTTGCACACCATTTCTTACATCTTTTTGTTTGGAAAAAAAAGATCGAGAGAGTGTGTATTGAAATGTATGTTTATGTTGTTTGATTACCCAAAAAGAAAGTAATATAAGAATGTTGTAATAAAAATGATATGCGTATAAAATTGTTGAAAATTAATACTATGTTATCTGGTTGAATCCCCAACTACCCTGCTTTATGCCCTCTAGGGTCTCTAACACCTGTTTCATTGATGGTCTGAGTTCCTTTGGACACTGCACCCACTGAAATGCTGACTCTGCCACTGCAGTTATAGTTTCCATTACTGTATTATCTGAATCAAACCCAAGACTTGGATCTACTAGCTCTTCCAATGCATTGTTTAATATTTTTCCCATAGCAAAGTTAGCAAGAGTAAAATATTGCGGGCCCTGCGTGAAAGAGGAAGGTTTGGATGATATAAGCTGAAACAAAACCACCCCAAAGCTGTAGACATCACTTTTGTCACTAACCCTGTTGGATTCATAGTACTCAGGATCTATATAGGCAGGAGTCCCTACTGGAACAGTAGAAACATGGGTAACAAAACCAGGATCCCCTTGTGAAGCATCTAATGGGAGAAATCGTGCTAGCCCAAAATCTGCAACTTTAACACTCAAGTTTTCATCCAACAGAATATTACTGGACTTTACATCCCGGTGGATAATACCAGAATGGTGAAGATAAGCCAATGCACATGCAGTCTCAATGGCAATATTTAATCTAGTAAGCCATGGTAGTTGGCTGCCAGAATGTAGATCAAGATTGGTAGCAAGAGAACCATTGGAAACATACTCGTACACTAGCAGGAGTGCATCACTGTTCTCTGAACTGCATCCATAAAGTGAGACAAGATTTTGATGGCGCAAGCGACTTAAAATCTCAATTTCTTTCATGAATTGCTCAATTGTCTTGTCCTTCTTTTCATGAAAACGTTTGATTGCAACCTCACGCCCATCTGGAAGGTTGCCTAAAAAGAAAGGTACTCTATCAGAAGAAATATACATGTATTTTTCTAAGTAATGCAGTGGGGATGCAAAAGGATGCTCTTGGCCTCTTACCATAATAAACAGAACCAAACCCTCCTTTTCCTAGATAGCTGCTACTGTCAAAATGATTAGTTGCTTCTGCAAGTGCATTATGGGAGAAGATTTGGAATTGAGGTTTGATACAATTATCATCCTCAGGATCATGCTCTAAACCTGATTATAACAAAACAGAAAGCATGCTTTTATTCCCATCTTGTTAACACCAAAACAAGAAACATGAAGAAAGCCATTTTAGAATATATAAATTAATTAACCTTGGTTTTGTTGTTCTAGGTCTTCACCATTAATCAAACTTGATTCCCTTCTCCCCTCTCTTATGCCCTTCAGTCCCTCAAACACCTGTTTCATAGATGGTCTTAGTTCTTCCTCATTATTCAAGCACTGAGTTGCTAATTCTGCCACTTTAGTTATCATTTGCATCATGCCAGGGTCTGATTCAAACCCAAGGTTTGGATCCAATGGCTTGTCCAATGCATGGTTACGGAATTTTCTGATTATAGATGTAGCAGGTGTTATAGGTTTATTAATCTCCCAATCCATTGCAGGCTGGGATGATAAAAGCTGGCACAACACCACCCCAAAGCTATATACGTCACTTTTGACACTAAGCCTGCCATTTTCTAAATAGTCTGGATCCATATAACTATATTTCCCTCTAATTTTATGCGTTGTGACATGGGTCACACCACCAAAAACACCTGTTGGAAGTTGCCACGACAAAAGAATGCCCTTAACTTTAGCACAAAAGTTCTCATCTAGGAGAATATTATGGGGTGTTACATTACTGTGGATAATGCCATTAGAGTGAAGATATGCCAATGCATTTGCAGTATCAATGGCAATATCCAATCGGGTAAGCCAAGGCAACATGATGCTCTCTGCTCCTTCACCATGAAGATGATAAGCGAGAGTGCCATTTGGAATGTATTCATGTACTAGCAGGTATTCTTTCCTATTAGAGGCACACCCATAAACTGACACTAAATTTTTGTGGGGCAAGAGACTTAAGATGACAGTTTGATAGATATACTCTTGAAATCTCTTGAACTCATATTCACAAAAGCGCTGGACGGCAATTTCACGCCCATCTCGAAGTACACCTAAAACAAATGTACATAATCAGGATAAATAATACTTGTAATTTCTATATGAAATTATGAGCTTGTGCAATAGCATGCCCTTGTCCTCTTAGGCTCTTACCATGATATACCATGGCAAACCGTCCCCTTCCAAGAAACTTGAATGGATGAAAATTATTAGTAGCTTTTGCAAGTTCTCTATAAGCCAAGTTTGGCAACTTTAACTGAATAACAACCTCAGGAAATGCATCAGAAGTGCCTGCAATGCAGCATTGCCTCAACCCCATAAGGTCAGTACTGCAAGTTTACTGGTATCATTAAGAAAAGCTTGGTTAGAAGTGCAAATATATAGTACGTGAAAATATTTAATAAATTTCTCAATATATTTTCAAGCAAGCATTTGTAGGCTTTTATGGCATACCAGCTACGCAGACTAATTTAAACATAGTAATTACTTGTTTTATAGGCGTATGGTTTCTTGGCTAAGATTAGCCAGAGTTGAAACAGAAAACAATATGCAGGGAGACTGTAGGAAACTTTTTTCTACGTGCTTATGATCTTTTCAATGTCATCTAATTAAACAAAGATGATTGGAAGAGAAAAAAAATTTATTGTAAGGAAAATAAACAAAGAAGTTAGATTAATAAGATCCTAAACTGAATTAATTAGAAAACTATTCTGATAGTTCTCAAGAAACCACTATGCTTGCTAGTGTAAATGTTGATAGCAAATTTACACTATATTCTTCTTGGCTAAGTTATTGGCAGTCATAATTCAGCAGTCTCTACGTATTTTTACCATAGCAACAAGCACAAAAATGTAAAGCATATTTTTGTGCTTATCAGCTGAGGCAGTTCTAGAAAATCTGAAGTTCATGTTCAATGAAGAACACCCTAAAAAGAATCATGTTGGATTCCATGAAAAAATGTCATGGCCACTGTGAAAAGAAATCTAAGCCCAAGAAACTGCTGTGAAAAGAAAATGGCAACCTACCAATTGTGGGAACTCTGAAACCCAGTACTTGTTGGATTGCCCTGTCCAGTTGATCTTGTGAAGTGTGAGCATACAAGTTTGATTATTAAGATATTATCATTATTTTGAGTGATTACCCAGAACACACGCATAGCAGGGACAGGCAGAGGGAGAGGTGGATGCCTGGATGGTTTTTCCTGCTATGTTCTAGTCAACTGTTGAAACTTATTGATGGTTGACTTTTTTTTACATGAGTGATTTACAGTTGACTTGAGCTGAAGATGGTGTAACTTATTTCTTTTGCCTACGCTTGGCAGTTTCACCACTCACCCTACCCCACTCCTCATGAGGTGGGTTAAAAATCTACCCCTGCGTCGGGGCAAGATTTTTGGTGTGGGTTTGAAGTCAATATATCCTGTCTAATATATTTCCCTCATTTAAATATATATTATCCTTAACGTTCTTACTAATAAAATTAATTATATATATTAATTTACAAACCCAAATTGAGGCCAGGCCATTGCATCCAAATATCGGCAAGCCATGTAAGAATGTCTTAGTTAATGGCAAACCAAAATTCCTTACAAACCCAAATTGGAAAAAAAAAATTGCACATACTTTATTTTTATAAATTCGTAACTTCAAGGATCTAGAGGAATGGATGCTACTTACTAAAAAGGAGGAGGAGGGGGGGGGGGGGGCGCTGGGGAAGCGAGAGGGATACTAAAGGGTGGCACTTGTTGCGCAGAAACGCGTAAAGTAGTAAACAAGACAAACAAACAGGAGATAGGAAAATGAAATATCAGTATTTAACTGAAGGAAAGGATGGAAGAAGTAGTAGGAGAAGAAAATAGAAGGAAGAAGCATTAGGCAAATAAAAGATTTAAAAGTAAATCATAAAAAAACATTAAGTTATTGGTTTACTATATTTTGCCACAAATAAAAGATTTAAAAGTAAATCATTAAAAAAAACATTAAGTTATTGGTTTTACTATATTTTACCACTTGGCACGGGCGAATTACTTTAACTAAGTTGACTGATGTTTGAATCCTGTCACTGAGCCTATCTGTCCTCCTCACATGGGGAGGAGGGGACATCCACCCCTGAGCAAGGCCGGATAGAGGGCAAGCTAATAAAACTCTTGCCTTAGAACCCAACTTGCTTTAGGATGCATAAATTATATTATATGTTTTAGAAAATAAAATTATATTTTTTAATGATAAAGTCTAATTTAAGGTAACATTATATCACTTAATTTACGGTAATTTAAGCATAATATTTAAATAAAAATATTTTAATATAGCAAAAATAATACTTTTTTCTCTTATACTTTTCTAATTTTTTTTTCAGAAGCAGCAGCTAATCTTATCTTCTTAGAAAAAGTAGAAAGATTGATTGTTTTTAAATTTTATTTATTTTAAGAATCTTATCTAAACAACTAAAAGTATTTGAAAAGTACTTTTTTTCATTAAAAAAATATTTTCTTACTAAAAAAGCACAAACAAACGCATATACAGGCTATTATTATCTTCATCATACATTTGAATTTGTCAAACTAACATATATTGTATCAAGGTGAAAATTGTTTGGTTTGATCCAAAGTCCTAATAATTATTGTTAGCTTTTAATTTATTTGAAATCACAAAATTTGTATTATAAGAAATATTAAGATATGTAAAATAGGATCAGGATCCTCTCCTTTTAAGAGATAAAAGGAAAGGTACTGTTCAAATCTAAACCACACATTCCACCTCCAAATACAAATCCACCATTTCACCCTTAAACCATCACCTAAAATTACCTATTGTCACTGCTTGAACAGGACCTCTCCTTTTAACTCTTAAAAGGAGAGGATCCTCATTGGATAGAAATAAAGATAGAGAAGTGGTGATTGATTGCTATATAAATTGTTTGTAGAATATAAATACTTGTATAAGAAAATTAGTAGAATTATGAAAAGAGATGTACACAATTGAGAAGCATGGTAGAAATGTAGGAATAGTTGTGAGGTAGTTGTGGATTAAATGAGATTAATAATATCCACAAACATTATCAAATAATATTGTCTTTATTGTAGATTTGAATTTTCTTATTCTTAGATATGTGATATGTTAGCCATTAAACTTTATACGTGATTTATGTAATATTTTTTCTTAATTATTAATATTTATACAAATATGTAAAAAAGGGAATGTGAATTCTCCTTAGAATTGTCAAACTCAAATTCTTACAGACCCAAATTGGTAAAAAAATAATAATGATAAAGATAGTTGCATAAACTTTATTTTAATAAATTCGATAACTTTAAGGATCAAGAGGGATGGAAGCTACTTATCAAAAGGGTGGCAGTTATCTAGTATCTATTTACCAAAAAAAAAGGGCGGCACTTAGCTTCTACTTTTCAGAAATTTAGAAGAACTCTTACACAGCCAAACACGCTTTGCGCAGAAACGTGTAAAGTAGTAAACAACACAAACAAATAGGAGATAGGAAAATGAAATAACAGTATTTAATTGGAGGAATAGACGGAAGAAGAAACAAATGGTAGATAGGAAAATGAAATAACAGTATTTAATTGGAGGAAAGGACGGAAGAAGTAGCAGGAGAAGAAAATAGAAAGAAGAACCAGGCCAGGCCGGTGGGTTAGAAAAAAATAGTCAAAATAAAAGATTTAGAAGTAATCATAAAATAAAATTTAAAAGAGTTACTACATTTTAGCCAGTTCATTATTATTGGTTTCACCATATCAATAACGGTTGGTATAACTGAAAATAACAAATCACGTTAACTAAATTAGTTAATATTATTTGTATGTTATCTATAAATAACTTGTAGGCCCTTTTTGAGTTTGGCCTGCACCCCCTAAATTTTTAGTCACATAATCCTTTGTTTTGGCCTAGTTTTATTCGAGTCACTAAATTTAACCTAAAATTATTCAAACTTTTTAATAAGATCAACCTAGTAGCCGCACCAATTTCATAAATGGTCTGGGTTCCTATTCCTTTGGATACTGCAGGCAATGAAATGCTAATGCTGCCACTTCTGTTACCTTTTCGATGATCCTTTTGTCTGAATCAAACCCAAGACTTGGGTCCATCAGCCCCACCAACGCGTTGTTGAACATTTTTCTCATTGCAAACTTAGCAAGAGTAACACATTGCTCATTGTAGCTGATCACTCAGGCAACAAGAAAATCAATTCAAATGCTTTATAATTCATAGGATCAGTTCGATCCGCCTTGTCTCAATCTGTACTTGACCTGAATGGGTTCAGTAATTCAACAATTGATCAGGTTTTGAGGCGAATTCGAGTAAAACTTGAATATACTACTTTCGGGTATAGGGTGGGGTCAGGTACAGGGTGACTCTCCCCCGAACTTTATATAGGGTAGCATCAAATTGCATGAGAGGTTTGTCTTTAGTCATACTATGCGTGAGAGCAATAAGAGACCTGATACTTTAGTCAATTTGAGTTTATCTCATGACTATGACCTTTGTTTATGGAATTCTCCATCCTTTTTTTGTTTTTGAAGCTTTTTGTTAATGCTATAACGATTCTTAATTATGCCCCGTAGATTATTCTAATTGTTTGGTTCTTTTTCTTTTTAGGTTTAGGCTCACCTTTATAACAAAATATAAAAATTGTCAGTATATAAAGTATGATTTGAGGCAGGGCGGGGCAAGGGCGGAGCAGATAAATCCCTACGGGTTCGGGTATGAGACAAAAATAAACTCCGTCGAGTAATAGGACAAAAAACAGGGCAACATATTAGGGAATGGAGCAAGGACGAATAATGAAAAACTTGCCTTGATCCACCCCATTGCCATCCCTAATAGTTCACAACTGATGAACGTAAGAAAACTATAGGCACATGCCTGTGAAAACAATACAAATGTTGGTCTCATTGTGATCACTTATCACTAATCTGATTCTAAGAAATAAGTATTCAATATTGTGCTTTCCATTCAGTTAGATTTGAAACATATAATAATGTTAAGTTCCTTTTACATGAAGTGTGTGTTTGGTTCAGGTTGTAAAATTTTTGATTATTTTAATAATCGATTATTGTATAATCAATTATAATAGAATCAATTTTATATTTGGATATATTAGTTGAAAAATAATTTTAAAATAATTTGTTTCATTTAGATGGTATAAAAAATATATTTTTATACATTAAATTACTAAAAAGGATATACAATGATTAAAAAAGTAATTATTTGATTGAGAATAAAATAATATTTACATATTAAAACTTTTGTAATAATTTATAATTTAAAATCATAAGTTTCAAATTTTAAGCTTATAAAAATAATGTTATAATGTATTAAATTTTGTGTAAAAAGTGAAATAAAAATTATCAAACATGTAATGAATAGTTAAAAAAAATTCTAAAAAAAATGCTATTAACACCATGATAAAATCTGTGTCAAACATGTTCTAAAACAAAAGTTTTGTTTAGATTCCACCTTTGAAGAAAAGAAAAGTACTTTTGCTATTAAAAAACCTGCCAAAACTAAAAATATTTAAAATCTTCAGACAAATTTTAGTTAGAAAAAGCTTGAAAGTAGAATTAAATTAATTAGTGCTATCGGGGATAAATTCCTGCAAAAAATAGTTAGTTTTCTTGTCAAAATTATTACAGGTACAATGAAAAACAATAACAAATAAATTTTGACACGTACAGTTTAAATTGTAATATATTCAAAGAAAATCTCCACTGTTTTTACACATTTTCCGATCTCTAAATTTTAGTAAATGACCAAGATAGTGATAAATAGCTTTTTAGTTCTTACATACCACATATTCAAATAACTATTGAATCATTCACGTCTACTGATGAGCTGCACACTAGGAAGTCTAATATAACAAAAGAAAAGGCAACAATGAAAAGTTTTCATAGATAGCATCCAGAGTCTGTTGGACTCAGAAATTAACACTATATTATTTAGTTAAATCCCTAAGTACCCAGTTTATGCCCTCTAGGGTTTCTAACACCTGTTTCATTGATGGTCTGAGTTCTTTAGGACATTGCACGCACTAAAATTGCTAACTCTGCCACTGCAGTTATAGTTTCCCTTACCCTATTATCTTAATCATATCCAAGGCTTGGATCCACTAGCTGTTCCAATGCATTGTTTTAAGATTTTTCCCATTGCAAAGCTAGTAAGGGTAAAATATTGAGGGCCCTCTGCTTCATCATTCAAGCACTGATACGTTAACACTGCCACTGCAGTTAACATTTGCTTTGTGCCAGGGTCTGATTCAAACCCAAGGCTTGGATCCATTAGCTCCTCTAATGCTTGGTTTTGAATTTTTCTGATTGCAAATGTAGCAATATTCATGGGTTTATTGTTCTCCCAAACCATTGTAGGCTTGGATGATAAAAGTTGATACAACACCACCCGAAGCTATATACGTCGCTGTGGATGATGGCAAAATGGTGAAGATATTCCAATGCATTTGCAATATCAATGGCAAGAAAGTACTGTTGAAATCTGTTGAACTCATCTTCACAAAAACGTTGGATTGCAATTTCATGCCCATTTTCAAGTTTACCTAAAAACAAATGTACATAAATATAGTTGTATTTTACTTTTTTTTTCCTCTATACTCAATTAATTAAGAGAAGGGGGTTACAATAAATGCGATTGGCCTCTTATCGTGATATACTTCGACAAAGATGAAGATCACTTGTCTCTTTTTTCTTACTTAAATTTTGCCAAGTAGATAAAATTAGAGTAATTACAGTTTTTACTACACTACTTTATTAAAATTGTAATACATGATACTTATATCGTATTTATTATTGAATCATAAAATAAAATATCATTATATTAGATATAAACACACAAACTTGCCTAGAGTATATATTTTAAAAATATTTTAGCATTTGCATTAGGATAGTGCTTCATTAGTCAACTAACTTATATAAGACGAACTACGAATTATTAATTGTAAAAATTAGTGTAGTTTAAAGATTAAATTTAAAAATTTAAAAATTTAACATGACTATTTATGACTGAGTGAAAATTTAAGATGTCTGAATGTTATTTTTCCTATTAAATAATCAGGATAGAGCGAGCCCATTTGGTCAGGTCTGCATATGCGACGAGCTTAGCTGCTATCTTAGCAACTTACTTAACAACTGGGCTTTTTGGCTGCTGGTATGTATGCCGGCCCACATAAAGCGGACCAACGATCCGTTTTAGTCAGTCTCAATGCAAGGATCATATCACGAAACAAAAGGGATAGCATGTGTCATATCACGAAAAAACTCGGATAAGTTAAGGTAATTTACTCTTCACTTTATCAGCTATTTACATATTATTTACTTGCTTGCAGCTGATCAATCAGTCAACAACAAAATCAATTCAAATGTAGGTATCTTGATACCTGTCCACGAAGCAATACAAATGTTGGTCTCATTGTGAATCTGTGATCACTACTCTGATTCCAAGAACGAAGTATTTCGTAGATTTATGTTCTCTGTTCAGTTAAATTTGAATCATATATGTTAGGTTCCTTTTTATCCCAAAAAACCCAAGTTTCTAGATTCCAATTCTTTAAAGAAAAGGAAAGTTCTATTATAAAACATTTTCTAATTGCAATTAAAAACAATACAATTGCCAAAACTAAAATACTAAATATCTTCTGATGATTTTTGGGTAGAGCAAGGTTCACAGAAGAATTAATGCCATAGAGGATGAATTCCTGCAGATATTAGTTACTTTTCCCACGAAAATTGTTACAGGCAAAATAGAAAAGCATAACAGCTTATCCTTGATGCTTACATTCAAACATACTTTTAATTTCTTGTGCCTTGTGTTGCTGTTCCTGAGGCGGGTTGCCCTGCTTTGGTGCATCTGCCTTTATGACAAGTACAGTAGTAATTCATTCAGAGAAAAAATAAACTATTCTTACACATTTTGAGGTACATAAACTTTGGTAAATGACCAAGATAGTGATGAAGAGCATTTTAGATTTTATACCTCATATATTCAAATAATTATTCAATCATTCACATTTCCTGAGTTGCACACCGGAAGTCGAATATGATAATAGAAAAAGCAACAACGAAAAGTTTTCATAGATAGCATCCAGAGTTTGTTGGACTTGGACTCAGAAATTAACGCTATGTTATTGATATGAGATTATGAACCTTACTTATCTCTAGGCTAGGAATAATAATTGATTTGTTCGTTACATTCTTGAATTCTAAATCCTAATGCTTGTTTTTTTTTTTTGGAATCGTCTAAGGAATTAGGAATTTTATTTGAGAATAAAGGATCAATTACTTAAGGAATTAGAATTTAATTATTTTAGAGAATTCGGTAACAAAATAAGAATATTAACTTGTGTTAATCCCAATTGATATGCAGTATCAATTAATGAAAAATGCGAGATAACAAGAATTCAATGAATGAAAGAGTTGGGAAGGTAGTAGAAGGGAGCAATACCGGTGTCAGAGAAGAAGAGGTGATCGTGGAGCAAGACAAACAAGACAAGAAGGTTGAAGAAGAAGTAAATCAAAATGATAGTAGAGCTATGGAAAAAGGGAAGAATCAAGTCAAAAAATATGATCTGACTACTAATCCATATTTCAAGATTCCATTTTCTCAGAGACTGAAAAAGGAAATTCAGGAGAAGCAAGATAGACAGTTTTTGAAGTTCTTATACGTCTTCAAGAAATTGCACATAAACATTCTTTTTGCTGAAACTCTTGAACAAATGCCATCATATGCTAAATTCATGAAAGAGCTCCTATCTAGAAAGAGGAAGTTTGAAGACGACATCACTGTAACACTTACTGAAGAGTGCAGTGCTATTTTAAAGAAGAAGTTGCTACCAAAACTCAAGGATCTCGATAATTTCACCATTCCTTGTGAGATTGGCTCACAATTTATCGGAAAAGCGCTGTGTGATTTGGGAGCTAGTGTCAATTTGATGCCATTGTTTATCTATGAGAAATTAGGTTTGGGAGATCCAAAACCCACTTCACTATGTTGCAACTTGCTGATAGATCTCATTTATATCCTTGGGGTGTGGTTGAAGATGTACTTGTAAAGGTGGATAAATTTATTTTTTTCATGGACTTCTTCATTGTAGATATGGACGAGGATACTAATATTCCTCTTATTTTTGGAAGACCATTCCTAGCAACTTCAGGAGCATTAATTGATATGCCTAGAGGAGAGCTTATTTTGAGGGTGGATGGAGATCAAGTGATTATCAATATTTTTTATAAGTTTTCACCAACATCAGATCTTTATGCTCCCATTAATTGCATTCAAGATAAGTCTCAAAAGGAGTTGACTGAACACCCAGGTTCAAGTCAATTTCCAAACGCCTTTGGAGGGGATTGCAAGGTCAATGACCAAGAATGGTGGCAAAGGTCTAAGAAAAGAAAAGTGTCATCCTACTTCTTCTGTTTTAAGCCACCGCAATGAGTTGAAGAGGCAACGTCGAGCTAAGGACATTAAACAATCGCTTCATGGGAGGCAACCCATGCAAGGGAGTTTTCTTAACTTTACATTTTGCATTTGTTTATGTTTTTCTAAACTTTCTTTTGTATTGTTAGCTTTGTTTGCATCCTTAGTGTCTTGATTAATTCTAGAATTTTGTATGTAGGTGCTTTCATTTAAGTTTAGAGTGTGTGAACTCATTCCTCTTTTTACATTAACATCAATTACAGTTTGCATCTAACTAAAAAAATGAAAATCATGCAAAAAAAAAGGGATTTTTGCTGCATAATTTTGCAGCAACACTACCGCTGGGCGGCATACAGGCCACTGGGTGGCACACAGGCTGCTGAGCGGCCGCGCAAAATTCCCAAGGCTCTCTGACTTTGTACTACTGGGCGGTGGGAGTGTCGCTGGGTGGCCCATTGCGGCTCTCTCTAAAAAAAAATTGTGATCTACTTGTGATGAAATCAATCAACTTGCATGCCTATTTGTGAAACCTGAGAGCTGGTTAGAAATGGTTTCATACCATACATACATGAATCTTGTTGCTTGGTTGTTAATGAATTGGCACCATTTTTGTGATTAGTCTGCATTCCTTGTCTTGAGTAGGAGTATTGAGCCTCCAACATGATTTTATTGTTGAGGGGACACTTTTGAGGCTTTACTCTCCTAAATTTGCCAGATTCTCTGATGCTATCTTGATTTGCACAATATTTGAACATGATAAAGGCATTTTGTTTGTTAAGCCAGTAGCCAAAAGCTAACCCGATGATCACATCTTTTGTTTTGCCCCTTGAGCCTAATGATTCCCTTTCTTTGTTAAACCTTTCTAATTGAGCCTAGCCACATAAGTAACATCTGACCCACCTGAAGGATCTAGGTGAGCATTGGAATTAATATATTGAGGAGTTAACAAGAAACTAAGTTTCGAGTGGAATGATTTTATGTTGGGTTGATTGTTCAATTTGAAATCTATGAAGGCATGAAAAAAAGTTGTCTTGTTGAATGGGTACCTCTTTAAGACTGATGGGTTACAGGGGAAATACTTGACACAATGATTAGGTACCCCTTTGAGACCATGTAGGTTACTGGGGAAATAATAATTAAAAAAAGACACAAAAGAGAAGGGGAAGAGAGAATTTGAAATGTACGAATTTTGTGAGTTAAAGATTTGTTAGAAGTACCAATGCTCACTTACTCTCTAAGGTAGCAGTTTACATGTTCATTTTATCTACCTTGTACCTTGGCACCAATGCAGCCTTGAATTAAATCCTTCTGATTGTTACATTGTGTGAATCATGAGCTTGTATGTTTGAGATGAAAATCAAATTCATGGGGGGTGGGCTCAAATTGTGTTGACTGAGAGAAACACAAGCCTAAATACAAGGGAATATGAGTGAGCATCTACCTAAATGAAAGGTTAATAAAGCAAATCACTTTGCATGCATTAGTTGCCAAATCCATTGACTTCCAAGTTGTGATTGATCAGTGTATTGTTGGTATGGCTCCAACTTTTCATTTCCTTTGAACCTCAAGTTGCACAGTTGATGGTTAAACTCTTAGGATTGTTTGGATGGTTGCTTTGCCTATTGCATTGATATTTATGGCTTGTGGGACGCATTTATTTCCCTTCCATCAGTTAGCATAGAGTTGGTGTATGTTTTCTTTTCTCTGATTCTATTTTTGCTTGAGGACGAGCAAAGTCTTAAGTTTGGAGTGGTGATAATCCTGCGAATTATTTATTTTTACTTATGTTTTTTAATTGGATTTAGCCATTTGCATCCAGCTTTTAACATTGTTTTGCCTCATTTAAATTTGATTTTGACTATGATGGCATAAGATGATTACTTTGATGGATTTCATGGAGTTTGGTTGTATTTTGGAATGTTTCGCATCTCATTTATGTTATTTTATTTGCAGTGAAGGTTAAAGAATGATAAAGCTCGAAGCCAAATGGAAGAGCTCATTGAACTGTCAGACATGTATTTTTGACCCCCAAGAGCTTAGAAAAGTAAGGGAAAAGGAAGCTGCAACAGAATGTGTGGCGGGTGTGCACCGTGGAAGGTAGCCTAGGTTGCCGGGCGGCCAATTGGCCGCTGGGCAATGAGTGTCACGCAGGCCCATTTACATTTTTGGCCCAATTCACGTCAGCAGGGCATTTTTAGCTAAATGAAGAGGTTTTTCAACGGCGCCAGAGACAAAAGGGATACGAAAAGAGACCTAATTTAGAGAACTTTGGGGTGGACTTGAAGAGAAGAAGAGTGAGAGCTCAGATTTTCTTCAATCTTCCATGGAGTTTTACATCTTCTTCCCTATTGTCTTAGTTTCTACATTTATTTCTATGTCTAGCTAAACTCTCCTTTGTTGGGATTAGGTGGATTTTGATGGATCTTGATTGCTTTTGACATTGGATTCAATTAATATAAGTTGTTATTTCTATTTTGAGTTTATGATCTCTTTTCTTATTGCTTTCTAAAGATTGATCGACTTTGAAATGATTTTTAGGGTTATATGTTGAATGGGAATTTAATGTATAATTATGCTATGAGATTATGAACCATGCTTATCTCTAGGCTAGGAATAGTCATTGATTTGCTCGTTACCTTCATTCTAAATCCTAATGCTTGTTTCTTTTTGGAATCGCCTAAGGAATTAGAGGTTTTATTTAGGAATAAAGGATCAATTGTCTAAGAAATTAGGATTTGATTATTTTAGAGAATTCGGTAACAAAATAGGAATATTAACTTGTGTTAATCCCAATTGATATGCAGTATCAATGAATGAAAGATGTGAGATAACAAGAATTCAATGAATGAAAAAGTTGGGATCAAGCTTCAGGATTATCAGTTATCAATTGGGATTAACACAAGTTAATATTCCTATTTTGTTACCGAATTCTCTAAAATAATCAAATTCTAATTCCTTAGGCAATTGATCCTTTATTCCCAAATAAAACCCTTAATTCCTTAGGCGATTTCAAAAAGAAACAAGCATTAGGATTTACAATTCAAGAAGGTAACGAGCAAATCAATGAGTATTCCATCAATGAGTATTCCTAGCCTAGAGATAAGCAAGGTTCATAATCTCATAGCATAGTTATACATCAAATTCTCATTCAACATATAACCCTAAAAATCATTCCAAAGTTGATCAATCTTTAGAAAGTAATAAAAAAAGAGATCATAAACACAAAATAGAAATAACAACTTATATTAATTGAATCCAATGTCAAAAGCAATCAAGATCCATCAAAATCCACCTAATCCCAACAAAGGAGAATTAGCTAGACATAGAAATAAATGTAGAAACTAAGACAATAGGGAAGAAGATATAAAACTACATGGAAGATTGAAGAAAATATGAGCTCCCACTCTCTTCTCTTCAAGTCCACCCAAAGTTCTCCAAATTAGGTCTTTTTTCGTATCCTATTTTGTCTCTAGTGCCGTTGAAAACCTCTTCATTTAGCTAAAAATGCTCTGCTGACGTGAATTGGGCCAAAATATAAATGGGTCAGTGTGACACTCATTATACAGCAGCCAATTGGTTGCCCGACGACCTAGGTATGCTGCTGCTTTCTTTTCCATTCTGACTTTCCATCGCCCAGCAGCCAATTGGTCACCCGACGACCTAGGCTACCTTCCATCGCCTAGCGGCCAGTTAGCCGTCCGGCTGCCTGGCTTCTGCTGCAGTTTCATTTTTCCTTGCTTTTCTGAATTCCTGGGGGTCCAAAATACATGTCTGGCAGTTCAATGAGCTCTTCCATTTGGCTTCGAGCTTTATCCTTCTTTAACCTTCACTGCAAATAAAACAACATAAATAAGATGCAAAACATTCCAAAATACAACTAAACTCCATGAAATCCATCAAAGTAATCATCTTATGCCATCATGGTCAAAATCAAATTTAAATGAGGCAAAACAATGTTAAAAGGTGGATGCAAATGACTAAATCCAATCAAAAAACATAAGTAAAATAGATAATTCGTAGGATTATCAGTTATTTGGTTGAATCCCCAAGCACCTTGCTTTATGCCCTCCAGGGTCTCTAACAGCTAACACCTGTTTCATTAATGGTCTAAGTTCTTTTAGACACTGCAATTATAGTTTCCATTACCCTATTATCTGAATCAAGCCCAATACTTGGATCCACTGGCTCTTCCAATACGTTGTTTAAGATTTTGCCCATAGCAAAGTTAGCAAGAGTAAAAATATTGAGGGCCCTGCGTGAAAGAGGAAGGTTTGGATAATGTGAGACTATTTTGGTGGCGTAAGAGACTTGAGATCTCAATTTCTTTCATGAATTGCTTAATTGTCTTATCTTTCTTTTCATGGAAATGTTTGATTGCAACCTCACGCCCATCTGGAAGTTTGCCTAAAAAGGAAGGTACTCCATCAAAGAAATATACATGTATTTTTCAAAGTAATGCTGATGGAATACAAAAATGATGGTATTAGCCTCTTACCATAATAAATGGTTGCTTTGGAGAAAATTTTGAACTGAGAGTTGATGTAGTCCAGGAGATAGGCTGGTTTCAGAGTATTATGTTTAAATCTGATTATAACAAAATAGAAAGCAAACTTTTACTCCCATCTTGTTGATACTTGACATGAGACATGAACAAAGCATGTAAGAAGATCTTAATTAATTAACCATGGTTTTGTTGCACTATGTCTTCACCTGCAATCAAATTTAGGTCCTGTCTCCTCTCTCTTATGCCCTTAAGTCTCTCAAACACCTTGTTCCATAGACGGCCTTAGGTCAGCGTCATTATTCAAGCACTCGTATGCTAACACTGCTATTGCAGTAACATTTGCTTTATGCTAGTGTCTAATTCAAAGCCAATGCTTGGATCCAATAGCTTGTCCAATGGAAAGGAAAAAAGTTGAAACCTTAAACCAAAACCAAATTCCCAATCCCTTGCAGGCTTGGATGATAAAAGCTCACACAACACCACCCCAAAGCTATATACGTCACTTTTGAGGCTAGGCCTGTCACTTCTGAAAAATTCTTCATCCTGATATCTTTCCTTATCCATTTTGCCAGGATTAACACAACTAGAAACGCCTCTTAGAAGTTGCCATGATAGAAGAGTGACCGAAAAATTAGCACGAAGCCTAACATAACCAACCAACTTTAATAGGCATGACATACCAATTATATGAAAAATTTAACAGAATTTACCCTAAAAATGGAACATCCCCAAAATACACAATATTTTGCAATTCATCGTATTCATATTCCTAACAAACAAAGCATCTGCACGATGTATAGAAGAAGCATGTCTATATATGAATTAAACAAACATAATGAAAGCTAGATTCTGCCAGTAGATAATGGTGCACATTTAAAAATTTATACATTAATTCAAATCTCTCAAAATAACAAAAGACAGGCAGCAAAAGAAGTTGTTTACACTCCACACGAGCAAATGTTGTATTCACCAAAATAGACAACAGCTCCTATCAAGTAGAGGAGTTAGGACCCTTTTCAGCATTGGAATTTAAAAAACATAGAAATAATAGAGTGATTTGCAAGTCTCAGTGTGAGATAGCATAAACCATAACGAAATTGAGACAAGCATAAGCACGAGTTTTTTAAGTCTAACATGCCCTTATTTTTAAAACATATACAATAAATAACATGTGACATAAATTTTATCAATTCAAAATAATCATAAAACATAATACATAGTGCAAATCAAATGTGAGGTCTTAATTCAAAATAGTCATATAGCAAACTCAAATTAGAAGGTCCCTAATCTAAAATCAAATATACAAATATCTCACCAACGAGCATACCACTCAAAGGATCGAAGAATGCCCATCTACTCTGGGGCTAAAACTAAGTTGGACGTGCAGGCCAATCATGCTAGGCTAGCAACTCCCCTGCTATTTGGGGTTCGAATCAAGGTGCACCAAGGCTAATCCTGTCAAAGTTTCCTCTAAAGAAAGCAAACTTTAGGTCCAAATATAATCATAACCATAACATATTCCAAATTCCAAACATCATTATAACTTCTCAAACATTACCATCATGTTCAAACTTCATCATTTTTATCATTAAAGTGCTGTAAACATAATCTTTTAGCAGGCCAAAAATTTCAAAGGGCATGTCTCAAATTGTAAGTTCTCTAAAAATTTTGAGACAAAGTATGTTCGTAAAATAACTCAATGGTCAATTATATGATAAAACAAATACATGAGAAATATGTAAAGTTCATGAAAATATTTTATAACTTATGTTATCAACTCACTTAAGAATATGGGTGATCACGGGTCGGGTCGGGTCGGGTTTGGGGGAGAAAAAAATTCAAACCAATCATGTGAGTTCGGGTCGGTTAGAGGAAAAAAAATTTGAGAAACCCGAACCGAACCAACCCAATTAGAATCGGGTTGGTTAATCGGGTTGTTCGGGTTGGTCGGGTTGGTCAGGTCACCGGATCGGGTTGTAAGAAAAAATAAAAAAAAACTTGAATATAAGCAAAACGACGTCGTTTTATTGGGTCATCGGGTCGGGTCATCGGGTTGAGTCACTCAACCCGTTACCCGAACCGATATTCAACGGGTTTGTCAAATTTTACCCAAATCGACCTGATTACCCGAACCAACCCGGATATATGTGGTTGGGTCGGGTCAGGTTGACGGGTTGGTGGGTCGGGTTGTGCACCCCTACTTAAGAATAGAAGTGGAAATAAGTTAGGCTGCCCGTCAGGGGCTTATGGTCTGACCTGTCTAAGGCCTGACCTATTTATTAAACAAGATAGGCCAAAGCTTTTTTAAAGCTTATTTAACTAAAAATGTTAAGTTTCAAGTCATCTAATAGACCTTTTAAGTTTGGCAGGCCAGCCTGACATGTTTAACTATATATAATATAATATATATTATTATAATAATTATAAATTATAATTATAATTATTAATTTATTATAATATATTAATATTTTTAATTATTTTAATAAAAATCAAGAACTAAAACCTAAGTTAATAAGTTAGAATAGAAATAACATATTTATTAATATATTTAATATAATATATTTATTAGAATGAAAATAACAAGTTAACACTCATCTCTTACTTTTATAGATGTTCACTACTTTCTTACTCTGATCTTTAGTCGATGTAAGACTTGAAGATATATGCCTCTAATAATTTTACAATTTGGTATATCTTCAAGTCTTACATTGACCAAGGGCTAGAGTAAGAAATTGGTGAACATCTATAAAATTAGAAGGTGAGTGTTAAGTTATAACAAAGGACTATTGACTTTAAGTAGGCCCATTAGCCTATTTTAAGGCTTAGGTCTATTTGCCTATATAAAGACATGCTAACCTATTTAAAAGTAGATTTGTTAGCCTATATAAAGACATATTAACCTATTTAAAAGTAGGCTTGTTAGCCTATTTAAAGGTCTCATTGCAAAGTAGGCTTTTAAATAAATTTTTAGGCTAGGCTGGACTTTTAAAAAGGTCGGGCTAAGCCTTAAAAATTGGCTTATTATAGGCTCACAGGTTAGGTCTAGGCCTTATAATTGGGATACATGCTTGACCTGTTTCAACCCCGACTTAAGAAGCCAAACAACTTGGGTCCTAAGGCTACAATGCTATGGAACCAATGGAACGATCCTCTGGCAAATTTAAGATCACAAACATCATAATCAAAAGTGTAATAATTAACATTTAGAATAAAAAATTAACCAAAAACAACTTCTATTCAAAAACCTCCAATTGAAACCTAGGCCAAATTCCCCAAATTCTACTCATGAACCAAATAGCGCAATACTCATTATAATCTAACTTCTAAAAGGGTGATTAAACTTAAAGATTACTTATATGAGTCACAAAAGTAAAAGAAAGGAGTGGGTAGCTTGGTCTGTATCCAAAACTGTAGAACCTAGCCTCCACAAACAAAGAACACAAGCTCCCAGCCACTAGGAATGTTAAAAGGCACAAACAACAATTGAGATGGTGGGGAAAATAGTAAGGAGTTAGTGGTTTGGGTGAGAAATATGGTTAGGAAGGAAAGGGTGATGAAGGGGATGACAAGGGGGCCGAAATGAAGGTGCTGGATAAACACAGGGGGTGGGGGTTGTCGACACATATGGGGTGTTTGCACACTATTCATACTTATTTACATTTCTTTATTTTAAGTTAATGTCCATCAACTTTAAAACATAAATGTAAATAAGGAATACTCCTCATTTGAATTCAATAAAAATATCAAAAAAATGAACATCCTTAAGAATCAAAAGTTAAAACTTGAGTTTTAGTTCAAAATTTCTAATGCTAGGACTTTTAAAACTTCTCCTTTTCAAAATGAGTAAGTTAAAGGGTCTCAAAAACTTATTAAAAAAAATCATTTTGTAACTCTTTAACATCCAAAGATCAATTACCACTAATTTTGGTTCCAAGTAAATATATATTTTACATAACCCTCCATTGAGGTGTTAGGTTAAAGACTAGTAGAAAAATTTTAGGACTTGCAATGACATATAGTCACTAAAATTGATCAAATGGCGTCAAATATATTTTAACAAGGTAAGACTAGCTCAAAGAAGTTTATAACCAAGATAGAATGGTTCACAAGGTCCATTCTAAAAGTTCAAGGTAACACAAAGGAATCTACAAGTAGCTTGAAAAATTCTATAGGATATTACAATTTTGATGGCAAAGTAACTTAAAATCCCAATTTCTTTCTTGAATTGCTCAATTGTCTTGTTCTTCTTTTCATGGAAACGTTTTATTGCAATCTCAACACCCATCTAGAAGGTTGCCTAATGTTGAGTAAAGAGTGGGTATTTTGTGTAAAATAACTAAGCTTTACATTACTAATATACTTGTACAAGACAACTCTCTAAAAAATTCTTTCACACATACACTTGAGGGCACTTCTCATTCACTCCCTCAGTCTTACTTTATCTCTCACTTTCTTTTTTTTCTTTCTTGTTCTTGCTTCTTCACTCCACATGCTTGTTTCTTCACTATATGCTCAAGATGATAGTAGCTAAAGCCTATTTATAGGCTAGGTAACAAGGCTTGGATTAGAACTTATAGCAATCAATGAGGTAATATTTCCTAAGCTTCATCCACCAATTGTTATCCGCCATCCACCAATGCATGCATCCACCATAATTTTCACATGTCCATTAAGTGCTAGCATCATTATCACATGTTTCTTGTGATTACCGTACAAGGAATTAGTGTTGAATCTTCTCCTAAAAAGAAAGGTACGCTATCAGAAGAAATATACATGTATTCTTCAAAGTACTGCAGAGGGGATGCAAAAGGAATAAAGGATGTTCTTAGCCTCTTACCATAATAAACTGAGCCAAACCCTCCTTTTCCAAGATAACTACTACTGTCAAAATGGTTAGTTGCTTCCTCAAGTACATTATGGGAGAAGATTTGGAATTGAGGTTTGATACAATCATCCTCCTCGGGAACAGGCTTTAAACCTGATTGGAAGTTATAACAAAACAGAAAGCATAATTTTATTCCCATCTTTCTAACTGCAAAACAAGAAACATGAAGAAAGCCATGTAATAATATCTAAATTAATTAACCTTGGTTTTGTTGTTCAAGTTCTTCACCAGCAATCAAATTTGATTCCCTTCTCCCTTCTCTTATGCCTTTCAGTTCCTCGAACACCTGTTTCATATATGGCCTTAGTTCTTCCTCATTATTCAAGCACTGAGTTGCTAACTCTGCCACTTCAGTTATCATTTGCATTATGCCAGAGTCTGATTCAAACCCAAGGTTTGGATCCAATGGCTTGTCCAAAGCATGGTTATGGTATTTTCTGATTACAGAGGTAGCAGGTGTTATAGGTTTATTAATCTCCCAATCCATTGCAGGCTTGGATGTTAAAAGCTGACACAACACCACCCCAAAGCTATATACGTCGCTTTTGACACTAAGCCTGCCATTTTCTAAATAGTCTGGATCCATATAACTATATTTCCCTCTAATTTTGTGGGTTATGACATGGGTCACACCACCAAAAACACCTGTTGGAAGTTGCCATGACAAAAGAATGCCCTTAACTTTAGCACACAAGTTCTCATCTAGGAGAATATTATGGGGTGTTACATTACTGTGGATAATGCCATTAGAATGAAGATATGCCAATGCATTTGCAGTATCAATAGCAATATCCAATCTGGTAAGCCAAGGCAACATGATGCTTTCTGCTCCTTCACCATGAAGATGATAAGCAAGAGTGTCATTTGGAATGTATTCATGTACTAGCAGGTATTCTTTCCTATTAGAGGCACACCCATAAACTGACACTAAGTTTTTGTGGGGCAAGAGACTTAAGATGACAGTTTGATTGACATACTGATGAAATCTCTTGAACTCATCTTCACAAAAGTGCTGGACCGCAATTTCACGCCCATCTTGAAGTACACCTAAAACAAATGTACATAATCAGGATAAAATAACTCTACTTGTAATTTCTATATGAAATTAATAGCATGTGCAATAGCATGCCCTCGTCCTCTTAGGCTCTTACCATGATATACCATGGCAAACTGTCCCCTTCCAAGAAACTTGAATGGATGAAAATTATTAGTAGCTTTTGCAAGTTCTCCATAAGCCAAGTTTGGCAACTTTAACTGAATAACAACCTCAGGAAATTCATCATAAGTGCGTGAGATGCAGCACTTCCTCAAGCTCATAAGGTCAGTACTGCACGTCTAATGGTAATATCATTTAGTTAAGAAAAGGTTGATTAGAAGTGCAAATACGTATTACATTGAACTATATAATAAATTTGTCAATATATTTTCAAGCAATTAAGCATTTCTTGATGCCAAGGTTGCAGAAGCATTTCTTGCTCTTGTGAGGCGCAGCAATCTAGGGTGGGGGCTTTGGATTCACCACCAACATAAGGAAGAGAGGTAGCCAGCCCAACTAGTTTGTCATCACATTCTACTTTTTCTTGGTTTAAATTAATCTGAGCTTGCAAAACCAAACAAAAGGAGCAGCAAGCTAGAAGAGAGTGCTAGATTCGTTGCCCTTTTGGAATCCATTGGAGATGGAGATGGATAAGCCAGTAAAGGAGTCAAAAGAGTTGATTGTTTTGTTGGGATATATGATAGAACAGTAGCATCGTTCCTCTCTCTTTTTAGAATCCAGATTCTCTCCGGCAGTTTGATCCGTAACTTTCATTTTTTATCCATGATCAATATATTTTTATTTAATTTTTAATATTAAAATATTTTTTAATATTACATTAATATTTTTTAATATTAACCATTAAATAAAAAATAAAAAATCTAGATCATACTCGAAGAGTGCTGTTAGAGTGTAGCTGCTATAGAGAAGCCAGATCCCTTTTTTTATGCTTTGCTTTTGAGTTGTGACTTAATTTATTGATTGTATTTGCACTTACACACTCCCTCCGAAATATATACTAATTATTAAAAATATATAATTTAAGGGAAAAAAGATTATCTCATTTTAATTAAGTCATAAATTTTAATATAATAATAAAGATTGCTGATAGCAAGAATCGAATCTATATTTTTCAATTGATGTATTTCAATCTTTTAATTGTATGTACAAGCTAATTATTTATGTCAGAAAGTAAATGTTATAAATAATAATAATAATAATAATAATATAAGAGAAAAAATGTAAAAAAAAACTATTACTGAAAGAAATAGAGAATGAAAGATTAAAAGAAAATGTCACTTGAAAATAGAGAATGAAAGAATAGTTCAAAAAGTTTTGTAATAAACTCGGACGAGTCTGCATGCATGCTCCATGACAAGTATTATATATATATATATATATATATATATACACACACATACACACACTTTTGAATTAAAGTCTTGGCTCTTACACTCTTAACTCATTTTTAATTTAGTTTTTATAATTTCTTTTCAATTGAATCCTCATATTTTCAAACGTTACCCAATTTAACTCAGCAATTACTGAAATTATAAAAATCATGAACAATAAACTGCCCTTAATCATTTATATAATCAATATTAAAAAAATCAGCTATTCTTTTTTGTAATACTTTTTAGAAATTTTGGAAGAGACCTGACACAATCAAACACATCCTTGTTGTGTAGAAACGCGTAAAATAGTAAACAAAACAAATAAAAAGGAGATACGAAAATGAAATAACAGTATTATAATTGAAGGAAAGGATTGAAGAAGTAGCATGAGAAGAAAATAGAAGGAAGAAGCAAGCCAGGCCGGCTGGTTCAAAAAAATTAGTCAAATAAAAGATTTAGAAGTAAACATAAAAATTGATTTTTAAAAGAGTTACTACATTTTTACCCAGTTCATTCCTATTGGTTTGGCCGAATTTTTCGTGAGTTACTAAGTTAACCAAAAATTATTCAATTTTTTTTAACAAGATCAACCAAGTAGCCGCAACCAGTTTCATAAATGGTCTGAGTTCCTATTCCTTTGGACACTGCAGGAGGCACCGAAATGCTAATGCTGCCACTTCTGTTACCTTTTCCATTATCCTTTTGTCTGAATCAAACCCAAGACTTGGGTTCATCAGCCCCATCAACGCGTTGTTGAACATTTTTCTCATTGCAAAATTAGCAAGAGTAACACATTGCTCATTGTAGCTTATCACAAGTAAATCAATTCAAAAGCTTTATAGTTTACAACAGACGAACATAAGAAAACTCTAGGCACCTGCCTGTGAAACCATACAAATGTTGGTCTCGTTGTGATTACTAATCTGATTCCAAGAAATAAGTATTTCATATTGTGCTTCTCTTTCAGTTAAATTTGAAGTATATAAAATTGTTAGCTTCCTTCTACTCCAAAACAGAAGCTTTTTAGATTCCACCACTTTAAAGAAGAGAAAAGTACTAATGTAAAAGTTTTGCTATTAAAAACCTCCCAAAATTGCATAAACCTGGAGCACTAAAAGTTGTGTGCATTATGCTAATCATAGTATTAACACAATGAGGATTCATATATGGTATGAAAGAGATTATATAGTATATACTATGCTATGAATGTGTACTTCACCTGTGTACTTGTTTGTAATCATGCCAATTTGGTTATTAGTTACGTGGTTATGGAAGAACTAAATTCAAAATAATTTATCTTCGTCTATGGTTTTTAGATGATAGTTTTGTTGATGGTTTTAATCATGTTTTGTGATGATAATTACCAAGTTATATTAGTAGCTACAAAATTGTTCAACTCGATAGTCGTTTTCAAAATGATTTCGAAAATAATTAAAATTCAATCAATATTGCCAATGGGAGAATGTTAGAAGTTTTTGAATTTGGACTTCTATTGATTGGTGCATTTTATTTTATTAAAAATGGGTTAATGCAAAATCTAGTATTTTTCCTAGAAGCCTATATTAATTATGTGATCTATTATGAATTTGGAAGTCATCATGTTTATTGTCAATGGGCTTGAACCTAATGATGAGTGTACTGGATTGTGATGTAAGTCAAGTAACCTGTCTGTAATGGATAAATTAGGTTACTGATATATTATATAAAAGGCATGATCCCTACTTCACTCTTAACATGTTTTAACTGTGCATGACTTCATTGAAGTGACAGTTAAAAAGACAAAGGTTTTGAGTAGTAGATTATTCTGACGTATACAAGTGTGTACGTGCTTTAACTAAAACAAATCAATGAGATTACTTTTTATCAGTATGTCATCAAGAAGTACGCAATCTATTAATATTAACATAATTTGTTATAATTATGGTATTCTAAATTTTTAGTATAGATCTTGTCAAATCTAACATGATCTCCACCATTAATTTTAAATAAATTTATATAAATTTTAAGTTATTAATTTAAAATTAATGATATAAATTTACCTTAAAACATGTATTTATTATGTTCCAAAAGCGTGCAATACTTTCTCGTGTTTAGCATAGGATTCGGAGGCCATTGTGGACGGAGAATGCAAGTGAAGCAAAGAGGCTCTTGATAGCATAGAGATGTTTAAATGAACGTGTATTTCATTCATTAACAGTAGTGAGTACATTCAACATCTATACAGCAATCTCAAAGTAAACAAGGAAAATGAATATCACATACCATTTTCTTTACACTATATGTTACAAGTTTCTTGTTTAGGAAAAAAAAAAGAGTGTATATTGAGAAATATGTTTTTCTTATTTTATTACTAAAAATAATAATGTAAAAATGGTGTATAAATATCATTGTTGAAGTACAAACTGGTTGTTACAACTAAATAAACTTAGATGATAGAATCATGCAATACTCCAACAACTACAATCAACGGTTATTAGGGGTTGTTGCATGAATGCTAAATAAGGAGATCGACTGTCTTCAATGGGTTGATTCTCATCGATGCAATTGTACAATATTTAATACAATATTTAGGGTTGACTAATCCCTACAAAGAAAGGGCAAGAAAAGAAAAGGGAGAAAATAATTACAGATCCTAAAATCATGCTACGATCAATAATAAATACTCTACAAAAGGTATTGTTACTTCACAAGAAGACTTTGCAACTACTACATATTTTGGGCTGAAAAAGATAGATCTTGTCTCCACCAACCAACAAACTATGGTGTTTAGATGGAGAATTGATATCAGAAGTCATGTACAGAAGATTTGTTTTGGTGCTGAAACCTTCCAAGTTGTTATCTTTACTCTAAGGATGTGGATTGCCTGTAGTTTCAAAAATAACTGCAGGGTGTGCAATTTTACATCTCACCGTCCAAAATTTGTTGAGTGTAATTTTTATCAATATTTTATCAAACTCTACAATAACTTCAAGGGTAGAGATCCGAGCAGTTCAAAACGGAACTCCAGAGGATCCCAATCCTTATTCTAATGTACCCCTGATTTGTACTTTGGCAGTATGAATTTGATTAGTCCTCAGTTAACTGTTTCAACTTCCTACTTCCTGCAACCAGCCATTTCTTCAGGAATTTAAAATGGCTAACACATTTGAATTTGTCAAACAAATCTATTGGTCAGACTGTTCTTTTCAGCCTGTATATTTTAATTTTAAACGGATTGATATAATAATAAGCAATCAAACTTCAGAAAATAATAATTGAAACTTAGGTAAACTTCATATGCCAGGTTGCATTTTCCTTAATTGGAAGTCAAACACCTTACACATTTATTTAGATAAACATAATTACAAACACATGTAATTCTAATACTCATCATGAAAGAACTTACGGTGAAGAAGGTTCAGATACAACTTTGAAATACTTGCGTATTTGGTAGAATACATACACACACAAATATAAAATTTTTTTATTATGAAAAGATGAGAGAAATAAATTTTATCTATATATAAATAATTAAAATTAAAAATTATTTAAAAATTATATAATTATAAAAAAAATTATATATATTTATATTTTAATTTTAATTTTTTATATAAAATTTAATAATTAAAAATTACTTCTCCTACCTCTTATAATAAATATTTTTTTATCACATACGCCTCTTTTATATGTATAATCATCCTTCTAAGCTTTTCAACAGGCCAGGCACAAAACGCAGACCAGGAACAAGAAACACAGCATTTCAAAATCAGTCGAATTTGAAAAATCATATGTCAAATGACAAAAAGAATATAGATTATAGAAAAGAAAAGTCTATTATAAATATAACTACGTCATGTCAATCAATCACTCAGATTTTATTAGGGAAAAGAGAGGATCAACCGTAAACCAAGAAAGAAAAAAAGAAAATATCAACCTTTCCTTCTTTCATTTTCATTTTCTTCTTCTCCTTCTGTGGCTTTGCGCATGGATGATCATGTTCATATCCCCCTATTCCTCACATCAATACTATCTATCTCCTTCTTCTTCTTCTTGACCACTTTGCCAACATCCACTTCCCAAGAAGATGACAAACACGCAAACTGTGGCAGACCATACAGCTGTGGAGAACTATCCGACATCTACTACCCTTTCTGGGGACAGAACAGACCAAGTTATTGTGGCAGCAACCAGCAATTCCAGCTCAAGTGCGAGGGTCAACACAACACCTCCATTCAAGTTGGCACACAAACTTTCCAAGTGTTGAGTATTGATATATTGCGTTACACCCTGACAATGGTTCGAACAGGCCTTGCCTATGATCATTGTTCTTCTTCAAGTTTAACCAACACTTCTTTGAACACAACTCTCTTTCGTTACATGCCAAACGTTAGGAACATTACCATCTTCTACGACTGCCCCAACAGCAATCTTTCAAATGGAACAAACTCTTTTCCGTGCCAGGAAGATAGGAACAAGCGTGCTTTCTATGTGAATCATTCTAGAACGGTGGAAGACAAGAACTGTCATGGAGTTCGTATTGAAGTGCAAGTGACACAGGAACTGGGGCCTGATGGTGGAATTGAAGGGCTGAACAAAGCCTTGGGTTTTGGGTTTGATGTGAATTATACTTCAGATTATCCAAGATGCATAAGGTGCCTTGTAACTAATGGAACCTGTGGTTCCAATGATAAGTCTCAGTTTGCCTGCTATTGCCCGAATGGAACTGAAGCTTTAGATTGTTCTCATAATCACAGTACGCCTTCTTTCCCTTCTCTTCTCTTCATGTACACACACTGTTATTAATTACTCATAGACCCATCTATCTTTTATGGCATACAGATATACATGGTTCTTTTTTTTTAATTTTTTGGTTATATTGCAATTGCACACAATTTCGGAAAAGGGTTATGGTTTGGTAACATTGTAGGTGAGGTTTGCCACAAGTCATGCTTTTAAATTGCGGTCTACAACTATAATTGTGGCTACAATATTGTGAATTTTGTAATTTCCGCAACCTCAATTACAGCTGCATCAATCACATTTTTCTGCAATTTTCCACAATTTTAGTAAACGTAACGTATGTACAACTACAATTTAAAACCACGCTTGCAGTCATAGTCCACAAAAACCAACCAATGCTGGGTAGATATAGATGGGTTTAAATTAAAGAATAGATTTTTAAGCAATTTGGTTGCTGGAATTGAAGATGAAGCATTTTGATTGATGATTTCAATGGCCATTATAGAAAAGTCAATAGAACTCGGAACCCTTGTTCAACTCAACAAAACAGAGGAGTTAGATGAGAAAATTACTGTTGGGGACAGCTGTGATTACAGGAACCCTCTAGTATTAGGTGGGTGCTGAAATCTTCATAGTTTTTGACTTTACAAAAGGTGGCCTAAAATTTATTACTCTTACTCCTCAGTTTCACACTTGGAGTTCTTTACCTGGTTCTGGTTAAGGCTTCCTCCCCCATTTCTTCAGAATTTAGTGTCACCACACCAGTGAAAAGCAAAGCATAGTATGCTCTGGTTGTTTAGATTTTTGGAAATTAATTGTAGGTCTGCCTCTGTTCAAAAAAAAATGTAGGTCTCCCTCATAGTTACATTTTATTTCATTTTGGTAAATTAGTTACATCTTTATTTTATTGCATAGAAAACCTTGTTGCCAATTCTTTGTGGAGAAAAGCCAGTGTGATTGACAGTTAATTTTGGTCCTTACAACTTGCCTAGAACCTTCACGGCTTCAACTGAGTAGACCCCATATCTTCCTTGGAACAATTGAACTTGTCAATTGTCTAATCAGAATTTGCTGTGTGTGACTTTTCTCCCCTCTTGGTCTATATTTTATGTAAAACTGTGAACATTTGGTGAATTTTTTTTTTTTTTTTTTACTTTGACCATTTTTGCATTGTTTGTAATTTTTTTAATTTTTTTTCTTTTATGAAGTTTGTGTTTCACTAATTCCTAATTGCTAAACTGTAGTTCTTTGATGCAACCATCAACTCTAGATACATAACAAAATCAACTGTAGTTTTTTGATGCAACCATAAACAACCTCATAAAAAGACTCAGTGACCTATAATAACGTTTGGCCTTGTCTCTAGTCATCATGTCTTCATCAATTATCGGGCAATACATGCTTATGCAGAAAATTGGCTGAAATAATTTTGTATGTTCAAATAATTAGGAAACAACCCAAATGCTCTCCAGTCACAAACTAGCCGCATCATTAATTTGAAATGGGAAATGAATATAGGTATGGTTAATTTTCAAATTGTCTGATGTTAGTGTAGTATACAGTTATTTGTATTTCCCATTTCACCTTTACCTGCGTCCAAGGCCTCATGCAACTTTTGGTGCATTTAGCCATTAGTGCTTACTTTCTTCACGAAGCCTTTGGTGAAAGTACATTTATATAAATGTTTATGCTTGTTAGCTTCGAGTAGAATATCCTCCTTGAATTAGCATAAACTTTCAGCAAGATTTCCTTAACAATGCTCTAACTCAACCTAGCCTTCTATGTTAACTGTTTCAGGCAATCAATGGAATCGGAGAAGGAAGGTTGGTATAGGTAATAGATAACATTTTCCTTGATAATTTCCTTTCACTATGTTGCATTTATTTCATTAATATATTATATTAATTGAAAACACCAATGATTCTTCTTAGGTGTTGGTGCTGCTGTGGCCAGTGTAGTTGCAGTGAGCATTGCCATTTATATCTATTATTGCCGAAAGAAGAAGAATCTTCAGGCAGTATCATCTTCATCTATACCATCTCAGAGCATCTCTTCTGGGCCTTCTTTAGAAGACTCTGAGAAGGGATGTAACTACTGTGGACTCCAATTATTCACCTATAGTGAACTTGAAGAGGCCACAAACAACTTTGATAAAGCCAGAGAACTAGGAGATGGAGGCTTTGGGACAGTGTATTTTGGTAAAAGCCAGCATCCTTTGTTATAACTACAGTTATGCTACTCACACACATAATACATTCTATTCACCAGTTATTTGCACACTGATCATCGGTGTAAAAGTGGTGTACACAATTTGGTGTACTAATATCTTTTTCATTGTAACTATTGGTATTTGTGTGCTTTCAGTGATCACTGACCAAGGTTCCTCCTGTCTTCTGATGTTTCTTGGCTTAGGCAAACTTCACGATGGGCGTTTTGTTGCAGTGAAACGGATGTATGAGAACAATTACAGGAGAGTTGAGCAATTCATGAATGAAGTTGAGATCTTAACTGGCCTACACCACCAAAATCTTGTGTCACTATATGGATGTACTTCTCGCCACAGCCGCGAACTTCTGCTTGTGTATGAATATATTCCTAATGGAACTGTTGCTGATCATCTTCATGGTAAAAAAGCAAAACCTGGCACAATCCCATGGCATATCAGAATGAACATTGCCATAGAGACTACTAGTGCATTGGTATATCTTCATGCATCTGACATCATCCATAGAGATGTGAAAACCAGCAACATTCTCCTTGATGATCACTTTCGTGTCAAAGTAGCAGATTTTGGACTTTCGCGCCTTTTCCCAAACCATGTCACTCACATTTCAACTGCTCCACAAGGGACTCCTGGCTATGTTGATCCAGAATACCATGAGTACTACCAGCTCACTGACAAGAGTGATGTTTATAGCTTTGGAGTTGTGCTGATTGAGCTAATATCATCCATGCCTGCCGTCGATATCTTAAGGCATAGGCATGAAATCAATTTGTCTACCATGGCCATTAAAAAGATTCAAAATGGGGCATTACATGAGCTTGTGGACCCAACACTTGGGTTTGAATCAGATTTCAAGGTAAGGAAAATGATCAATGCTGTGGCAGAGTTAGCATTTCAGTGCTTACAGAGTTCTAAAGATGCAAGACCATCCATGGTGGAAGTGCTGGATAAGCTGAAGGACATACAAAGTGATGGGAAATATAAAAGCAAACCCGAGGTGATGGATATCTCAGAAGATGATGCTGCTTTGCTGAAGAATGAACCACCACCACTATCACCAGATTCAAATTTGGTGAGCACATCTACACCACCAAATAGTAACGGATAATTGATACTCCTTTCTCGTTTCAACTAGTTAACCTTATCCAAAATTTTATAGTAGAGATGGCATCAAGAAGGTAGCATCCACCTAGTCAAGAACATGAGTTCTGTCACCTACTAATTGTTGTGAAATGTACACAACACTAATACTGATAAGATTGAGGTGTGAATAGAATGATAAAGTTGCCTTAGTATGAAAGTTCGTCTTTTTAGTAAAATTTTTTATTACTAATTCTTTTCTACCAAATGCAAGTCCATAATAACATTAGTAACACATTATAGAATTAAAATGTAGCACAAAATCTAAATAATTGTGGTTAAGAAAGTCATTTGCTGAGTAATTAAGACACATTTTGACATCATAAGGGATCACAAAAGAATAGTCTACTTTCTTTTTTCTTTTTGGTAATAAAAATTTTAGGGGAGTCCCATTTCAAGGTTAGGTCATGTCACAAACTTACAATTGTACTAAGATACTAATAAAAGATCACAAATGAATGGTTTACTTTCTTTTTTCTTTTTGGTAATAGAAATTTTAGGAAAGAATCTCGTTTCAAAGTCAGATCATGTCACAAGCATACAATGATACTAATAAAAGATCACCATAAAAAATCAAACCCTAGACCTTTGAGTTAATGCTGTGCTATTCGATTTCTAACAGTTGAGTCAACCCTTATTGACATGAATGATCTATTTTATATTAATAATTGAAAATTTAGTTTTGTTCCATATACACCGAGGAAGGCATGCAGCATATATGTAAACAATTCACCACCATATTCTTATAAACTCAGAGACATGCTCACTGATAATAGCCTAAATTATACATATTTTTCTATTGAAAGTAGGCATAAACAATTACTAATAGTCGTCATAAAGAATCCAAATAACAATATTTTTTTTCCGTTTTATTGAACGAAGCGAAAAAGAAAAAAGAAATTTAAGATAAGGCGCTATTGTTCTTCGAGAAATCATATCTTAATGCGGTGAAAGATTCTGTTACACATCTGAGAGAAGACATCAAAGGCTTAATTTGGTGGCATCTGCGAGGATTAATGATGCTTCCTTCCAATCTGTATCCACCACAGACCCGCTACAACCATTTGCTTTGCAATTTCATTTTCTTCTTCGTTCAGTACACCCTTAAATCCTAGATTGTTTCCCATCTCAAAATTCACGTGAACCCAATGTGGTTAATAGTAATACATCTCTTGTTTCTTCCCTCCAATCATTTCTAGCAGCTATAAATATCATACTTATGTGAAACCCCTCCCAAATGCTCTCCTGCCTAGAATCTAAAATCTTTAGGTAAAATTTTTTATATCCAAAAGGATGTTACGTGGCCTAATGTAAAAATTTAAGTTTAATGTAAAACTTTATCATTCAATTATGATTTGTCATGTGATTAAAAAAGTTTGAATTTCACAATCATTGCTTATAAAGTCTAACTCTTTTAATAAGGTGCCTATATATCTTTAAATAATATTGTAAAAAAAATTACATTAACTGAATTAAATTTAAACGCAAAATTTAAAATCCCAAGTGTTGATTCTCCCATGCAAGCCCTCGAGCTATTCCGAGTCCCGACCGCAAGTGCAAGCTTGATTCATTGGACATAAACTCATACGTTTATAGTCTATTCTATTTAGTTAACTGAGTTGTGTTTAGGTTAACTTATTTCTGCAATTGTGTGATTGCTTGTAAGCTCTTTATAATTGCATTATAAATTTAAGCTTTATCCAATATCGTGAAAAGTATTATGGACATAAAGTTTTTGTTTTGTTTTGAAAAGGAGGCATGTTTTAAACCAAATAATTCACCCTCCTTTTGTGTGTATGTTGCATTAATTAATAGGAACTATTAACTTGCTTAAAACCTTAATTTTGTGCGCATTTGGATTTGTTTTTCTTGATTAAAAAATATTTTTAAATTAAATTTTGATGTGTTTGGATGAAAATTTATTTAGAAAATAAGTTTTTTAAACATCTTTCATAGGAGTAGCTATCTGTTGTCTTTGCTATAGTGATGTGAAGAACAAGAAATTAACGCCTCAATTAGTGATGGTAATCACAGAAGATATAATAAATCTTTCCCATTGGTGAGAACCGATTAGGAAGTTAACAAGTAAATCATACTACATCATCAAATACAAAGCAAATAAGGTCACAAACCAATAACATCAAATTTAATACGGAAAACCTCCGTCAATATGAGTTAGTAAAAGCTACGATACTGTGAAAGACTCCACTATGACCAAATAAAAGGTTTAAAGAAGTTTTATTTCTAGTCACAACTAGTAGATAGTAGATACATATATCAACTCATTCACAACATCACCCACAAGAGTCCAAAATCATCAACAACATGAAAACAACAAAACAAGAGTTGAAAAACATTACCAGAAAATCAGCGACTGTTCATGAATTATTTTATGGACTAGCTGCGAGCTTGAAATGCAAATCCCACCATCCAAATTGAAGAAGTATGAGTGAGGAATCTAATTAAAATTTTAGCTCAATCCAAGAAGAAATCACCATCTGATCACCCAATTTATGTAAATTGGTCAAAGTAATCTCTAGTTAAAATTTAAACTCAATTCGAGAAGACATCACCATTAGATCATCCCATTGATGAAAACTACTCAGCGCAGTCCACTTTTGTTTCCAAAATCTTAGTGACTCTTCTCATATTTAGCAACAGCAAAAATCAAAATAACTACTTAGAAATGGATGTCAAGAGAGAACGCAAAAAGTATGGGCTTGGACCTCTACATTAAGGGTAGAAATAGGTCAGACTGCCCGTCAGAGGCCTATGACCTAGCTTGTCTAAGGCCTACCTAAAGTCTGACCTGTTTAATAAATAAGTTAGGCTAATTTTTTTTTAAAAGTCTATTTAACTAAAAAGGTCAGGTCTTAGGTCTTCTAATAAGTCTTTTAAACTTGACAAACCAATCTGACCTATTTAACTATATATAATATAATATATATTATTATAATAATTATAAATTATAATTATAATTATTAATTTATTATAATATATTAATATATATTTTAATAAAACTCAAGAACTAAAACTTAAGTTTGTAAGTTAGAACAAAAATAACATAATTATTAAAATATTTAATGTAATATATTTATTATAATGCTCACTATTTTCTTACTTTGATCTTTGGTCAATACTTGTTCTGGTCTTTGGTTGATGTGGGATTTAGAAATATATCAAGTTACAAAATTATTAGAGGCATATAGTTTGCAACTTGGTATATCTCCAAGTCTCACATCGACCAAAGACTAGAGTAAGAAAGTGATGAACATTTATAAAATTAGAAGGTGAGTGTTAAGTTATAACAAAAGCCTATTGGCCTTAAGTAGGCCCGTTGGCATATTTCAAGACTTAAGTCTGTTAGCCTATGTAAATGCATGTTGACTTATTTAAAGGTAGGTCTGTTAGCTTATGTAAAGGCTTGTTGGACTATTTAAATGTAGGTTTGTTAGCCTATTTAAAGGTCTCATTGCAAAGTAGGCCTTTAAATAGGCTTTCAGCCTAGGCCAAACTTTTAAAAAGGTCAGACCAGGCCTTAAAAATCGGCTTATTACAAGCTCACAGGTCAGGTTTAGGCTTTATAATTGGGTTACAAGTCAGGTCTGTTTAAGGCAAAGTTTGACTTGACCTGACCTGTTTCTACCCCTACTCTACATAGGAGAGAACTCATATCAACAATTCTCCCCTTTTGTGAGAATGTGGCAGACCTCCCTATCCTAGCAATTAAGCAACATGTTTCAAGCTTCTCCTTGGCAATGTTGTTGTCATCGTATCAACATCTTCATTATCTGTTCTGAACTAGGTTCAGGTGAATAACTGAATGAGATTGATAACAGTTGTTTCTTCCGATGTACGATGACTACGACGAGAAGGTGGGTACCTACAAAAGGTATTTCGACGCTCAAGTTAGACCGTGCACAATGTGGGTATAGTGTTTGGAATTAGATACATACTTTTGCTACTTTTAATAATATTTAATTAGGGAAAACTCCAAAAAAAAAAATCCTTATACTATACGTATTGTGCACTTTGGTCATGTTATCTAAAAAATGTGCAAAATGGACTTGTTACTTTATGTTTTGTGTATAGAACTACAAAATGGTAACAGACATTAGTTTTTGGATGGAAATGCGCACGTGCAACACACGTGCACGTCTGAATTTTTGACCTCCAAATGCTGTCTTCTTCTTTCTCTCACCCAAAACTTAGAACTCCAGAACATACACCCTTGCACCACCATAGCAATGAATCTCGTCGCTCAGCCACCCAAGCCAGGGAAACCAAACCACCATGCACCATCTTCTAGCCACCAGCCGTCAAGCCACAGCAGTCAGCCCCATCACCCAGAAACTTGAAACCCCATAGTAAAGACCCATCAACCACTCCCTTCCATTGTCGAAGCCCCACGAACCCATGACCTCCACCATTGCACACCACCGAACGACACCACCTGAAACTGTTGTCCGTCCAATATCGAATGATTCCCCATCAACCAACGATGCAAGCACAAAAGCGAAGAGACTGGGTCGTGTTTGAGTTGATTTCGTCCTACTCATTGGAATCGAAGAGCGGCGATTGTAGGGGAGTGGTGGTTGTGGGGGAGTAGCAGTTTAGTGTTGTTGTCGTCGTGCTGGTGGTTGTCATCGAAGACTAGATTGGCGACAATGGAGGCGTCTTATAGAGTTCTAGGGTTTGGGTGAAAGGAAGAAGAAGATCACGTTTGGAGGTCAAAAATTCAGACACTACAAGAAATAAGGAAATTAGCGAGGGAAATTTCTCTCGCTAATCCCTCACTAATCCATTGCAAAAATATTTTGTGAGGGATTAGCGAGGGAAACGTCTGTCAGTTTTTTTTTGTCGCTAATTAGCGACCGAAGGTACTCCCTCGCTAACCACATAAATTTTCATCGCTAATTCATCACTAATCTCTCGCAAAATTTAAAACAACTGGCTACTGTATTCCCTCGTAAATCAGCGAGGGAAATTCCCTCGCTATTCTGTCGCTATATAAAGAAAATACGTACCAATTTTGGATCCATTACAACCAATATCCCTCGTTATTCCATTGATGATCCCTCGCTAGTATCCCTCGCTATCCCTTCGTTGATCCCTCGCTAATATCCCTCGCTATTCTCTCGCTGATCCCTCGCTAATATCTTTCGCTGATCCCTTGATATTCCCTTACTGATCCCTCGCTAATTACATTACATGATTTCCTCCCTATTCCCTCACTAATCTCTCGCAAATCCGTATTTTTTTAACCAATTTAAATATATAAAGACTTAATTTTTAATATCCAATATACCTGTATAAACCTTTTAATCAAGATAGAAATCCAGCAAATAATGAAAAACAACAAAATTGTTATACAAATAATCCAAAATAAATCTACTAATGATTCAACGTTATAAGTTATAAATAGTTCAAAGTTATTATATACAAATAGTTCATAAAATGTCATACAAAACAAGAATTTAAAGAACATGCAATCAGTCTAAGTTTGCTACGTCTTCGTAATCATCATCCTCTTGACCCTCCCCAGCTGCTTCACCTTGCGATGGTGCTTGTGGATCAACATTTGCTGATCGGATCGTAGATAAGAAGGGCGCAAACGTAGGGACTACTTGAGTCTGGACAAAGGAAACCATCGTTGTTGCCACTGTTGCACTTATGGCTGTATTTACGGCTTCAGTTATGTCCTGTGTCAAAGGTGTAGAGCGGGAAGGACCCGCAACCTCCAAGGATGAAGCATACATGGTGTTATTAATGCCAATGTACAAGTTATTACCTATGCCATACACCCGTCCCTTTTTGTTGGGACCCGCGGCATCCAACCATACCTGTGGGTCAACCATAGGATGAGTGGAATAGTTTTCTTCATATTTTTCTAATATCATAGTGTCATATGACTCCTAAAATAACAAAACAAGAAAAATATTAGCAAAAAAATCAATAACTTAATAAATATAAATACTTAAATTATAAAGACACCTACAATGAAGTTCCTTGAGCACTCGGAGACATAACTTCCATCTTTCTTCTTATGAACTTTAGCATAGAGATCTCTGTAAGAAATTGAATGCTTTAACTCTGCCTCCTGTAATCACATATAGAAGAATATATAATAAACGTATATCAAAAGTAATTAGATAATCCCTCTAAAATACCAATACCTTTATGTCATACTCAGGATAAGCAAATAACTCAAGTAATTACCAAAAATAAGAGATTATCCTCCATGAATATCATCACTCAAATAACTCAAGTACTACTAGCATGGATTATGTATATCATCACTCTCTAACAGGTTGTAAGGCTAGTACGTTTTACTGTCTCCAAAATCTCATAAAGGTGATGTGCATTTGAGTTAAGGAAAAAGGAGATTTTCATGAACTATAGAGTGCTCAATAACATCAACACATAATTTCTAAACCACTACTTACTTCAGTCTAGAACATGAAACCATTTCAATTACACAATCCATTCAATATATACATATAGGTATACACATAATCAATACATTAGTAAAGAGTTTCCACGATGACTATATTCATTTTACCCACGCTATTCTATTTTATGTCAGGATGATCTCCCTTATTCGTCCATGGCATCCTTTCATATCGTGCATGCTTTGTCATGAGACATAATCAAACAAATAAGGGGTAGCACTATGAATCGGCCTCAATTTCATAATTTACCTATCACAAGCATCCTCCAATAGGGGTTTTATACGTATAATGTGGTCTCTGACTTAGAGTTAGTTGTATCTCCTTTAGGGAGTTTAAGAAGAAATATGAGACATCAAAAACCCACAAATAGCTTCAAAACACACACAGCAATCCCTTATTTCTTAGATAATAGATAAATGAAAATTCTTTTTTTATATTCTAACAAGTTTAAATTCACAACTCAAAACTTTAAATTTTTATATTACCATCTTGTGCTTATGTTGACCAAAGGAAATCGACCCTCCTGTATGCTTCAAGGCATCAAGCATAGCTGCCCTGTTCCTTCGAGCAGCTTCAAACTTACGCATCTATTTTTTTGTTAGCCAAATGTCCACCAGTCCATCCCACACTTCTGTCCTAAGTCCTCTGGGTCCATGGCCCTTAACATCAACCAAGTTATTTGAATTTACCTTCTCAAAGGCCTTATCCTGCACCCTGTTCAAATGGTCTAAATAACGGTCCATGCAAGTCTGTTCCCAGACAGCTCTAGCCATGACACAGTCAGAATCAGATGCGAACCAATGCTTATCCTACACAAATGTTATATAAGTATATTTATTTTTCAACGAACGTATAATATATAATTTTAGAAACACAATTACTTACCATAAAATCCTTAAATAGTATTTCCTTCATGTCAGCAGGATAATCTCTCCATGTACTAGTCGGAGCAGGCATCCTTGTCATGACATTGTACATAATGTCTCACGTCACTCTTGATGAGATAAACCTCCTCCTGTAAGTACAACTAGATAATATTGGTAATCTAAAAGTAAATAAATGTAATAAAAGATGATAATCACTATTACTTATGATTCAGGGACAGGTACCAAATATATAAGTTCTCTACTATCAGTTTTTATATGAGATTCTCCACTTGAAGGCACCACATTCGGGCTGCTAGTTGGTGGGTCAACAGGGGGTGGCATAGAAAGAGGTGGGACAGAAGCTGATGTGCCTCCAGTGGTTAATGGGATAGATGATGGTAGGCCTGCATTGGTCAATGGGCCAGTAGCTGAAGTTGCACCTAACATAATTATAGATAAATAAAAAAATACATATATATTACATTTATATAAACCAAGAGTTAACAATAATTAAAAACATTATCCCACAAGTATACTTGGGGAGTGCTGAGAAGGCTGCAGTGATGGAGAAATATAGTAAGATGGAAAAGACTGGGGTGGAATATTATGGCCTCTCCCACAACTGCGTCCATTACCTTTACCTCGAGTTACCATAATGAATATCTGCATAACGAAACATAATGAAATATGACGAGTTAAGAAACTAAATGTTAATAAAACCTCAAAATATAACAATCCTATTTAAGTGTAAATACCATTAACGAAATTTATTGAACAAGATTCAATTGTAACTACTTGAGTCTGAAGTAAAAGATTCCTCATCTTCATCTGAGAATTCATTAATTTCATTATCTTCATTGTCATCAATGAACTCATCATCAACCAGAATGTCCATTGGATTATGTACATCATGTATGTTCACTTCTTCCATCTGGGCATATGCATCAAACAAGGAAATTACTTCATCATCTATGACAATATTGTGTGTTCCAAGGGATCCATCATCTTGGTAATAATCAATAGCAGCTAGCTCATTCAATTCATCACCTTCATCGTTCAATGTCTCAGCCACGAAGAGTTTTTCTCTGACCTTGCAAGTTGCCCACCATTCACCATTAGCTCTATTCCCGCTTTGTGAGTATCTTGTATAGTACGCTTGTTATGCTTGTTCAGCGAAGACGAATGACTCATTTGAGTGAAGTCTTGATTTATGCTTGATGTCAACCAACCCATATCTCTCATCAACATTGACTCCATTTATCGGGTCAAACCAATGACATTGTAAAAGAAATACTCTGTTCTGATTTCTTACATATGACAATTCCAATATCTCTTCAATGATGCCATAATAGTCGAAGTCATTCTCACCATATATACTACCTCTAACACATATGTCACTATTCATAGTAGCTTTAGTTTGTTTGTACTCCTTAGTATGAAATCTATACTCATTAACTATTAAGCTACAGTAAGAAGTCACAGACTTGATTAGACCATAACTTATCTCTCGTATCATTTCATCCTCAACTTGACCTATATTAACCTGTATCATTACATAGACAGTAGATAGCTGTAACATTTATCATAATGAACATTGAATTTAATATGATAGATATGATTATGGATAAAAGGACTCACTAGATGTTTTAGCCACCTATTGAAGTCCTTATCTCGAGCTTCCAATATTTGATCATCAGTGATATTGGGATATGATTCCCTTAACAAATCCTCGAATTGTCTAATCAATACAATAATTAATATTTAGAATAACATAGTTAAAAATTAACAAATTCATTAGTCAGGGAGTAAACTTACTGGAGATAAGGTTCTACTTCTCCACAAATTACAAACACATATGTCTCAGCAATCTAAAGTTTCACATCCGTCAAGAATTTATTCCGACCTCTCCCGATAGGGCGACATGGATGTTTAAAAATAGACAACCATTCATGAACTGTATTTTCCCTACCGTCGTCATTCTGAGGAACTTGAGTGCGCTTGGTCTGTAAGTTGGGATCAAAATACATGGAAGCAAAATTAGAAATTTCTTCTAAAATATATGCTGCACAGATAGATCCTTCAACTCTCGCCTTATTTCAAACATTCCTTTTTAAGTACAACATACACCTCTCAAAGGGGTACATCCACTTGTAATGCACTAGTCCTCCAACCTTAGCTTCATAGGGGAGATGCACAACTAGATGTTCCATCACGTCAAAGAATCCTGGAGGAAAAAATCTTCTCTAACTTGCAAACTATTTCAATAATGGAAAGTTCTGCATTCTCCATGATGCAAGCACGAATTTCAGTTGCATAAACTTCTTTAAAATCAAGCCGAGTTTTGTTAATGGTCCCCATATATGTTTAGGCAAGATATCACGAAATGCCAGAGGAATTAACCTTTGTATAAAAACATGATAATCGTGACTTTTCATTTTATATATCTTCCCGCCGTCGACATTGATGCAACATGCGATATTCGATGTATACTCATCAGGAAATTTTAACTGTTTTATCCACTCACACACCATCCTCCTTTGATTAGCATCTAAGACATATGTCACATTTGGTTTTTTACACTTGTCATTCTCAACTATCAGCTCCAAGGTGGGATGTTTGCAAATTATCTTCAAATCTTCTCTTGCATTTGCATTGTCTTTTGTCTTGCCCTTTATGTCCATGACAGTGTTGAAGATATTGTCAAACACGTTCTTCTCAACATGCATAACATCTAAATTATGTCCTATTAGATTAATGGACCAATAAGGCAATTCCCATAATATGTTCTTCTTCACCCGGTTATGGTGTACACCAAAGTCATCTTATTTTTGTTTACCTGCATTCAAGCTGAAAATGACTTCCTTAAGTTAATTCACTTTATTCAAGACATTTGTCCCACTCAGCCATTGCGGTGGATTAGATTTTTCTATTGTTGACCTCTTAAAAGAGTTTCGATCACGGCAAAATGGATTATCAAAAGGTAGAAATTTGCGATGGCAATCAAACCAGCAATATTTCCTACCGTGTTTCAATACAAATGACTTACTGTGATTCATACAAAGTGGACAAGAAAGTTTTCCATAAGTGCTCTACCTATACAGCATTCCATATGCTGGAAAGTTATTTATTATCCATAACAAAACCGCTTTCATATTGAAATTTTGCTTCTTCCAAGCATCATAAGTGTGCACCCCATCATCCCACAATTTCTTTAGATTGTCAATTAGGGGTCTAAGATAGACATCTAAACTTCTGGTGACTTTGGTCCAGGAATCACAAGAGTGAGGAATATGTATTCCCTTCTCATGCACATACTTGGGGGTAGATTGTACGGTGTGACAAAAATAGGCCAACATGAATATGGTGTGACTGAATCGTTGAATGGATTAAAACCATCTATACAAAGGTCAAGCCTAACATTTCAAGCTTCTAGTGCAAATGTTGAATGAGTAGTGTCAAATCGTTTCCAAGCCTCAGCATCAGCTGGATGCGTTATCACTGATTCATCTTGACGCACTCTATCTACATGTCAACTCATATATTGTGCAATGTTTTTAGACATAAACAGACGTTGGAGTCTAGGAATAATGGAAAAATATCGCAACACTGAGTGCGACACATCCTTCTCATTCGATGAACGTCCCGCCTTCGCTTTGAATCGTAGGTGTCCACATACTAAGCAAACTGAGTACAAACTCTTGTCACTGTATTCTTTGTAATACAACATGCACTGATTAAGACATGCATCTATCTTCTCATATCCTAATCCCAACTCACGAACCATTCTCTTAGATTTGTAAAAGTTTTCAGGTAACCTTTCAGGCTTTGGAAGCATGCTTTTAATTATGACAACTATTCTATCATAACAACTCTCACTCATGTTAAACTCTGACTTCAAGTTCAAAAGTTGAGTTACAGCTGACAATTTCATGTGCTTATGGCAACCATCCCATAAAGGTTCGTCAGCCTCTCTTAGCAAGTCATAAAACTTTGAAGTTGACGGATTTGGATCCTCTTCTAAATCTTGAGCTTCTGGATTTAATTTATCACCGCGGAATCCATAATCATATCCACGTATGAATTCCTAGGTTCCACTTCATCATCATAGACAATGGATGTTGAGCCGTTATCCCCCCATCTGTCCTCACCATGAATGGTCCAATCTACATAACTATCCACAAATTCGTACTTATACAGATGTTCTTCTACCCCAAAAAACTCCCTCTAAACACGATTCTTACATCTAGCACATGGACAAAGGATGCGATTTAATGCATCAGTAATTGTCGGGTCTCCTTGAGCAACCTTAATGAAATCATCAATTCCATCCTTGAATTCTTCACTTGTATAGCCAGTAGGATCATTTTTTCGTGACATCCAACTTCGATCGGGTCTCATGATTGCTGAAATTTACCTTAGCACATTAATACAATCCTTTTCAAAATTTTCACTTCTCTTTTAACATGGTATGACCCTATCCCATTCGAAAAGACACTTTTTCAACAATTGGTTGATAGAATTCACAAAAATCACACATCTTATACTTGACAAAATTTCGGCAGCATTTCCCTTTAGTCTCCAAGTGCACGAATCAAAAATGGTGACATCTACCATGATCAAGTATGTACCCAGAGAACAAAAGAAAATGTAACAAAATAAAATTTCATTAAGTATAAAATATGAGATTTGAGGAATAACCATTAACCAAGTGAAGAAAAATTTTCTTCCTAAATTGTCCCACGTGGATAATTCAAGATTCAATACAATGACCAGTACCTTTGAAATGTACATGTGCTCACTAATATTGAATCCCAAACGGAAAACTAAGGTTTCGCTCAAATTGTAAAAAAACAAAAACAAAACATTAATTTCAACCACGCAACATACAGATATATAAGTACTTGAGGTGAGACATCTAATAAGACTATAGTAGAAAATACACTATATACTACTACAATTTTATGCAATCGTAGATAGAAGAGGACAAAAAGGATTCCATTACCATAAATAGAATATAAAATATTTGAGTATAGAAGGGTTCTTTTAGTGTTTTATTCTGTTAAAGCATGGTTATAAATGATTACAGTATTTTCTACTTCAAAGTGAATAGCAACTAGGAGTTGTATGGAATTTATATCCTGGTAAGTAAATTGATGAATAAATTGTGTGTTTCATTAATCCAAGTACATATTTGCTTCAAAATGACCCATGCCCAATGTCCAAAGAAAGGCTAGTAATCGGTCCTATTTTATAGAAATTGATAGTCTCAGAACGTGTGTATTGGGAGAGTATTTCAGATTAAATTCTGTTCTTGTGAATATTCAAGATATCTTTATACATTTGTCAGTTGAGCTGTTTGAGGCACATTTTCATATTTTGACAAAATATGAGCAATTGTAGATTGTAGATTTTACTATCAGCAGTTGTCTTAGAAGAATTTTACTTTTGCTTTTGATTTTGCACATTTTGCAAGTTGTGTTTTACAATTTCTAGTGTATTGGGTTAGGTTATGTTCTTCTTTCTTTTTCTATCATGGCATCATGGTCTCGCAATTATCATTTATAATTTCATATATTGTAATGCGTTCTATTTGTATTTATAGATATTGTTAGTAAGAGATGATAGCTTCAAACTTTCCTATTTCTATATTTGAATTCTTCACAAGCCTTCTACTTTGAATAGGTCATTATTAATTTCTACGAAGATTTGCTTATGTAATTAACACTAATTTCTTCTGTGCTATTTCAGACTATGGCCAAATCTTTTGAGGTTATTGAGTTACTAGGTACATTAACCATTTTTGGTCCATTTGTTTGTATATCTACTTCTTGATGCATTTGCTTGAAGGCATACTTTTCTTTGTATATTTCTTACTTAGAAGACCACTATGGGGCTCTTATACAACATGATTTTGTAGTTAGGTCAACCAAGTTTATTGCACACAAATAGTGGGTTGTTGCTGGAGCAGATGATATGTTTATTCGTGTATATAATTACAACAAAATGGATAAAATTAAAGTATTTGAGGCACATACAGATTACATTAGATGTGTGGCAGTTCATCCTACCCTTCCTTATGTGCTGTCATTATCTAATGATATGCTCATAAAGCTTTGGGATTGGGAAAAAGGCTGGGTTAGTACCCAGATATTTACGGGACATTGTCATTATATCATGCAAGTGACATTTAATCATAAAGACACAAACACCTTCACCAGTGCATCTTTTGATCGCACCATAAAGGTATACTTGTGTTTTTATAATTAACTTATGAAGCAATACAATGAATGAGGATGAAACTAACCTTGACTCAAGAAGACTCCAGATGAATCAAGACTCAAGGACAAAGGTTGCACTTGCACATCTATACCTTTACCAAGCTTAGATAGTATAAAGAACAAGAAAAGCAACAAGAACCTGCGCCCAGAGCATACAATCAAATAACATTTTACATATCCACCTTTTTCAAAACAAGTTCAAAGTTATGATCTAAATAAGAGCATTCCAGCAAGGAACTTAAATGTAAACAAAAATAAAAGAACAAAAATCATAGCACCACAGCAAGTACCACATTTATAAGTTCACAATGCATTGAGGACCATATAAAAGTTGATCCAATCATAAACAATGCATAAAAAAAAAGAACTTTGCACATAAACAATGCTAATATTTAGCCTAGTACCAAACATTAAACAAAAGAACCTGTGAGTCATACCAGAAGAATCTTAATCTGATACTAAGTACGGAACTAAAAGCAAATTGTATTAACTAACTTTGCACCTTAATAATTAATTAATAATCACCAAGTTGTTTTATAGATGAACTCAAAATATGTCAATTATTATTAGTTCTTAGAAAGGCAAAAGAATGCTATTTCCAAATGTACATACACCTACACCCAGATATTAGTCAATAATCAATACCTAAATCACACATTATTTCAATTTGTTTTATTTAATTTCTTCTCATTTATAATTTTCTGGTTGACCAAACACCAGGGAGGCTGGGAATTAGATGAATCAAAAAAGGAGGCATGTACAAAGTACAAAGTACAACTATATATAATAACTAAAAATGAATACTAATAAAAACAAATGGAAGGCTAGCTACTATTAGCTGTTATTTAGCATTTTGCATTGACACTTGTGTTCTTCAAGGATTGGCCATTGGCTATCCAAATCATGTAATCAATTGGAAAGGTATGTTTGAAAGTAGGATTTTTATGGTTATACGTTTAGTTATGGGTCTGTGTTTCTATTTAATTATAGGAGTATTTTCATTTTCCAGCATATAATAATCAAATTGAACAGGTTCAACTTATAATCTTTTTAAAGTTTTGGTACTGGTGCTATAACTCTTTCCCATGGAACTGAAGTCTCCATTTTCTCTTTAGTAGAACTTTGGCTCAAGTCAACCATCAAACAGTGAGAAACCTCACGATGGTCTTTGTAACACCCCAAATTTCTTATATCTTAAACAGTAATTTTGACAGTTAACAGAATTTTACTGTTTAGTAATTTCTAAATCTTTAAAAAAATTTTGTTTATTCCAAAGTCAACAGTATTTGATCGTTTTGAGTGATTTATCATGTCGGGAAAATAAAAAATTTTGGTAGGAAAAAAACTTTACGTAATTTAATTTTTACCGTTAGGTAATTATTTTACGTAATCTGATTTGATATTTATGTGTTTTCTATTTTTTGTGATTTTATGGATGATTATGAAATTTTTGACTGTATGTGGGCCCGAGTGGTCTTAGGTGGGCCCAAGTGACCTTACGTGGGCCCAGGGGTCCCGGTCACAAAAAAAAAAATTTTTACGCATAGAAATATTTTATTATGTACTTGTTTAGACGAGACAAGGGGATCTTACTAAACCTGAATCCGAAAATAGTTTTAGAAAATTTTCTTTACCGTATTTTTACTGTATTTATTTACTATGACGATAAAAATACAGTAAATGTATATTTTGTGGGGTTACAGTGAATCAAAATAATATTCTATATTATTAAGTTAATATTGGTGGATTGGATATCCACCATTAATTTAATTAACATTGAGATTTAATCTTGATTTAATCAACGGTGGAATTTAATCTTGAAAATAAATAGGATTAATTATAACCGTTGGATGGAAAATTAAATCAAGGGTGGAGATTTAGTCTTGTAAAATAACTTTGATCATTATGAACCCTTGGATGAAGATTAAATCAATGGTTGAGATGGACCATTAATAACCATTGGATTTGAATTAATGGTGTAGATTTAGTCAACAAAAAATTTACTACAACCATTTTGGACCCTTGGATGTAAAGTTTGAAGGTGTAATCTTGACCCTCATTTTGAAGACTCATCTAAGGGCTAGGAATTAAAGGAGAAAGATCCAATTATTTCAAAAGTCTTGTCTTTCCATCTACAACCTAAACCTAATTTATTTTAATCTAAACCATCCTTTTAATCAAGGGTTAGGATGGCTTAGGAAAGATGTTACAAAAATTAATCACATGTTGCATGCAAGGAGAAGGGGGACGGTTTTGCATGCATTTTGGAGAGAAGACAAAAACTAAATAGAAGCTTTTTGCAAATGGAAAAAGATGAAGTCAATAATAGCCATTTGAATTTGATTAGTAACTATTTAAGCCTAATTTGATTAATCTAATGGCCTAATTAATAAATTAAGTAAACTAAATTAAATGTTAAATTATTATAATCTAATTCTTAATTAAATATCCTAATTTTATTTAGAGGTTATAATATATGTAATTATATATCTAATTAATTAGTTATTTAATTAGATAATTAATTAAGATTAGTTAGGAAACTAAACCTAATTAATTAGCTACTTAATTAGCAAGTAATTGGACTTGAATTAAAAACAAATTAAGTCCCTAATTCATGAGAGGCCACACGGCCATGCAGCCCAAGGAGGCTTCTCAAGTCTTCTTGAATGGACTTTTATGATTATTGGAGGACATATAGGGACATAGGCCATGTGCTACTCCATATGCATCCAATTGGTGATATTGTGAGTCAAGCATATCACTTAATCTCTAAGACTCCCACGGCAGCTGCTCACTTTCATTCACCCTCCTAATTTCATTTTCTCTCCCATCAAAAAGCTTACAACACTTTCTCTCAAAAACTCCAAGAACCCAAGCACACATTTCTTTCCATTTTCTCTCTCAAATTCGGTCAAGCACCTTAGAACCATCATCCAAATTTCTATAATTTCATCCAACTTTATTTTCTAAACCTAAACACCATTCTAAGAACATCTCTAGTTATGAGTTTTTCCAAAATCATTCATCTTGAGCTTCAAATCCAAGCTTCAAGTTTCTATCAAAAATCAAAAATTCCATCTTTGTGCTTCAAGAGAAACCATTCGGTCAAGACACTCAAAACCACCATCCAATCTCTTTTAATTTCATCCAACCATAGATCTTGAATCTACATGATATTCTAAGCAACTTTCATGTTGGAGATTTTCTCTAAATCATTCATCTTCATGGACTTTCTTCAAGAGCCAAGTTATTGAGTTTTTAAGGTGAAGTGTAAGAAGACTTCAATTCTTATCTCTTTTTCATAATCTAAACTATGTTTGATCAATGGTTCCTCTTAATCAAGCTTAGTATACTAATTTCTATATATTTTGTTTTGTATTTGAGAAGCCCTTGGTGGTGAAGGACTTGGAAAAAGAAGCAAAACAAGGAGTTTTTGAGGATCTTCAAGAGGTAAGAAGGAGATCCATCTCACCAACCAAGCATGGTGGTGAGAGATGGTCTTATATTTGATGGATGGTGAATCCATGTGAGGATTCATATCCATGGTCATGTAATAATTTATATGTGTTTATGAGCTTTGATTAATTGTCTATGCTTAATATATACTTTGCATGAGTTTATGATTTTGATGGTATGCTTATACTATGCATGATGATAATATAGCATGCTTTTGATATATATATATGATGTGTATGTATGTGTATGCCATGATTTGGTGATGGAAAGAAAATTAATTTTGGTCCCAATGGCCAAGGAAAGACTACGGTTTTGATGCCCTTGATTAGGGTTTATATTAAAATCTTTCAAGAATAAGGGAATTAATTTTTGGTCCCTAGAAACATGGTGAATATCGGTTAAGACACCTCAAGATAGGTGTTCATAAATGAATATTTTCATGAATGATGAAAATGGATGTTTAGAAAAACAAGGAAAATAAACAAAGAGTTTATTTTTCAAAGAGTACAAGAACATGGTTTTTGAGGAATTTTTATTGATTTATTTTATTTAAAAAGTTTCTAAGTGTTTTACAAAACATGAGATTTAAATGAAAATAGCAATGATGATTTTAAGGATTTGCAAAGAAAGTGAAAAAAAAAGATTTGCAAAGAAAATAAAAATGAATTTAAACAAATGGGTTTGGTTTTATAACCATAAGTCTTGCGGTTTTGAAAACAAAATTTTTAATGGTTTTATTTGTGTAAAACCATATCAATTTAGAAGGAAAAATATTTGATGGTTTCAATAGTCATGTTCACGTTTTTGAAGGCTTGTAATGCATTGATTTTGATGAAACAAAGTGATTCTCCAAGTGAAAATATAATTAATTTAATACAAGAAAATTGAAAAGGGAATCAGAGTATTTTAGCACTTGAGAAATGAATTTTTATGTAAATGGAAAAGAGAGGTTGCAAGTGAGCCTCAATTTGTTTTAAAAAGAATTTATTAAAATCCCGTTGGATTTTGGAAAGCATTAGTAATTTTTAAAGTTAGAAACATTGATTTAATTCAATGGAATTGTGAATTTGTGAAATATACTATGAAAAATGATTTTCTGAATAAGAAGATATATTAAATGAAGTAGAAAGTTATATTATTTTGAGGAAGGTTGATTTGGAAATGATTTGAAAAAATGGAGAATATAATGGTATTTTAAAAATTTACTAACGTATAACTTATTTTTGAGTTTTGAAGTATGTTAGAAAATTCTATGCTAAATTTTGAAACGTTGATTTATATCAATTGAAAAGTGATTTTGTAAATTATATTTTGGAAAAGGATTTCTTGAATTAAGATTGATTTATTTAAGTCCAAAATAATGTTTGGAATATTGAGGAATATTTTACGTAATTATAAAATGTTAAAAAATATTTTACTGAATCTTAAAAATGATTTGAAATACGATGTTCTTCTACCCAAATATTTCTACAATTTAAAAAATGTTAAAATATTTCTACGCGATTTGGAAAGCGTTTAAATATTTTACACTATTAAAAATATTATTGAAAAATCACTACGTGATTAAATAATGATAGAATATTTTTACGTAATTGTGAAAATGACAGAAAATCTTATGTGATTTGGAAAGTGTTTTAAATATTTTGAGAATGATGGAAAATGATTTACGCAACTTAAAAGAATGATTTTTAAGTTATGCGATTTTGAAAATGGTGAAAAATCGTTACGCAATTTGAGAACGTATATTTTTATGTGATTGAGAAAAACATTGGAAAATTAAATACGTGATTTAAAAGTGTAATGAGTGTTGTTGCATAGATTTTGAAAATATAACGCTCAAATGTAAATGTTACAAAATTTTAAAAACGTAAAAGAAGTATTATGGTATTGTGAAAATATAACAGAAACATTTTGGAATTGTGAAAACGTAACAGAAATATTTTGAAATTGTGAAAATGAAATGGAAATATTGCGCAATTTTGTGAAAATACGACGAAAGAGTTTTATAACTATGAAAATGTGATAATATGATTTTTCTGTTGAAAATACAGTATGAATACTGTAGAACCAATATATGGATGCTGTGTGAGAAATTGACATGTTTTACCTATGATTGGCATTTGGTGCATTATATATGCATTGGAAAGATATGTCTGTGATTGGATTTGGTGCATTATACGCGCATTGAAAAAATATGCGTTGAAGCATATGATTACATTGAACAAATGAAATTGAAAAGATTTGGCCCTTTGGGGTTGGACTTGCATCGATATATTATAGATATTGTATAAAATATAGCTAATAGCTATTATGGCCCTTGTGGTTGAAGAGGGGTGAGAATTGATAGTGAGGTCTATGATGGATCTTGGGGCGTCGAGTAGGCGGTCGACCAGTGGACGGTTATTTGCGAGTACCATTTGTGCCACTTGGCGATGCGAAATCAGTTACAACGCATTGATGATACCCGAAAGAACACGATTCTTTTCAACGACCGAGAGATTGTCTTTGGGCTAAAGGCCGACAATTAACCGAGCATTCTTCTCGAAATTGTGAAAACCTCCATGGAGTTGTTTTTGATAAAATGAGTCTTTGTGCATATCCATATTTACTCTGACATTTAAATCGAGTATTTATATCTCATGTGATATATTAATTGAGGAATATTGGTTATTGGTTATGATAATTGAATTGATAAATGATTGGATGATGATTGAACGATAAATGATTAGATGATGATAGTTGATTAATGCGCCATAGCATGATTATGGCATGATATCCACGTTTCAAAACAAGTTCTAAGTATGATATTGTTGGTCGTGTGTTATCTTCTAAAAGAACTTTGCCATGTTGGTATTGGTGTAGGTGATCTCACCTCTTTGTTATATTGTTTTGCTTTATCGTATTTAGCCTATTGTTAAAATCAAATAATAGAAGGATCGAGTTGTCTTAGACATAACAAAAGCGATGGATACTCTTTGAGATTGGTGACAACAATAAGGAGTGGACATTCAACTTGAAGGTGTGCGTCAATGTTGATAAAGGAACATATGTCCGATGCATCAAGATGGACGAGAAAAAAGAATAAGTATGTTAAAGTTTCTCGTTAGTGTTGTCTGTTGTGCTTATTAAGTAGGACCCGTCATGGTTTGTACTACTGTTAAAAAAATAAGTCTGTTAATTTTATATTTCTCTTTAAATTGTGATATTAATTGGTGTCAATATTGCATAATGAATAGTTGAAATATGATTTTCAATATTACCTAATATTTTTAGTAAATTTACGTTTCAGTAAAGAAGAAATTTTGAAACTCATATTTTATAACTCAAACTTTGTGCAAACTTCTTTTCAGATTATGAGTCGGGAGTCGGAAATGTGATGCCCTAAGGAGGGTGTTACAGTCTTCATGAATCACATCTATTAGTTTCAAATATCATCACATTGAACTGTTAATATAATAAATTCTACAAGCTAGTTCAAACAGCTACATGATACTTGCTATATGGCTTAGGGATTACCAATTTTAGCACTTACTTTCATATGAATCTGTGAAATTATTAGATAATTTTAGAATATTTGCTCCAAACACTGAGATCATTCCTATCTTTTTATGTATACAAATATCAATTTTTATACTTTGGTAGACAATGAGAGCTTCTAGTTGAATACAAAATCTCAATTAAAAAATTAATTTTATTTTTTTTATAACATTTAAAAGGTATAGTAGATGTGTAATTATGAACTTGGCCAATTAAATTAGCAGATGCATACCTTCTTAGTTATCTTGTTCACTTCATCAATGTAAACAATCCCTTGTTGAGCTGCTTGAACGTTGAAAGTTGCTGGCTATATGGAAAAAATAAAAAGCATAACACTGAGATGGCAAGTAGAACTAGAAACAACATAAGATATCTTGTGAAATGCCTAAAAACAAATAAGAAAAAAATTATATTTAAGTACAGTTTAATAAGAAAAGTACTCCAACCATCATAGAGATTGAAAAGAAAGCAGATGTAGTATGAATGGAGTAGTGTTATATCCCCCCTTGCCCCCAACTCCCAAAAAGAAAAAAAACTAAACCCATTTGAAAGAGACCGTGGACTATCCTTTGCCTCAGTATCACTAGCCTCCTTGACATGTGCATGCACTCATGCATGTGTGACGGAGCCTGTTTTATTTGTTTAAATCTTTTTTGATTGTTTTCTACAATTCTATTCTGTATATACATGAGATTTGGATATTTCTAACAAAAGTTATAACTCCTCAAAAGTAGCGCATGTCAAGAGGATTTTTTTTGTTTATCTAAATACTTTTTATTTTTAATTTTATTAATGCAGCATGATTATGGACTATTTAATGGCATAATCTGAACCTTAAACCTAACACCAAAACCACCTTAATATGTCCTCTTGCCTCCTGACCGAAGGCAAATAGATTTCAAATGTAAAGAGTTAGTATAGTATTTCAAATGTAAAGAGTTAGTATAGTAACTCTTTACATTTAAAACTCAATCTGCAAACCAGTCCCAAACTAACAAATAAAACAAAACCAAAAAAAGTAAATAGAGAAACTACTAAAAAAATGAAAAAGACAATAAAAATAGAATTTAAAGACAATAGAAAACAGAGAGACACAAACATAAAAGATGGAAGATGATCGTGCAAACTCTAAGTGGTCAATTGCCTGACAGCTGTGGAAGTCAATTTGGCTATCTTCAATGATAAAGCAAATCTACTAAAAGTAAAATGGGCAGCATAAAAATTCAAGAACTCTTAAGAAAAATTAAGAGAAAGGAAAAGAATGAAAAACAAATAAGGTCCTGAAATACATTAAATAATCAAGTAATTTATGAGGCACAAGTGCCAAAACTCAACCATCATTAAAAATGACAACTGTCTTAACCATTCTTAAGAAATCTTGTACACATAGATGAGGGATTTAAATGGAAACTCAAAAATAAAAAGTTGTAAGCCTGTAAGGAACCAAGGCCTACCTTAGGTGACTTAGAGGGAGTCTCAAGCACCTACTAACTCAACTACTTGTAATGCAAGAGAGAACCGTGTTATCCAAGCTAAATTACTACTTACTCAGCATAAGTCCACATAATGAATAGTATTTGCCCAAAAATTTAGCTATCTTAGTGCACGACTAGCAAAACTTGCATCTTGCAAAAAAGACCTAAAAAAATAAAAATAGCATTAACTATATCATATACAAATAGTTCATAGTTGCTATAAGAGATACAGAAATAGAGAAAACTTACTATATGAGATAATATTTAGAAATTACACAGACAAGCATTGTATATTTTTTTTCTGAACACAGTGATCCTTAGTTGTCCATAGAATAATTCAAGAGAGTTCTTTGATTCCTGTCTTTCCAATTACTAAATTAGACAAGAAGTAAAAGATAATAATTCACCATTAGATCCTAAGCATATCCAAAGTAAACAAAAGGAAGCACTAGTCATGGGGCTAAGATCACAGTAAAGAAAAATAGAAGTAAATCATAACAATGGCACCAAGCTTCTATTGTGACGGTGCTCTTTGAGCAACTACAAGTAAAATTTTATTTTACATTCAAACTCTTATAACCAGCTGTTGGAAAAAATATTTAAAAAAGAGAGAAAAGGAATATAAAGGCCTAAGATCTCATAGCTTAATACAAAATCATGTACAACTTATGACACTGATTTCATTCACAACCTTCTTGCACCTTTTCAAACTAATCCAAACACACACACACACACACAGAGAGAGATCAGGTTATGAACATGTCAAAAAGTGTTTTGATGTTTCTAAATGATTTACCTAGGAGTAGTTGCTAATTTCAAGAAGCCTCTTGTAATTGTTTATATAATGGCACAATTTAGAAATTTTATATAAACATATTAATAACATTAACATATTAATAACATGTGTAAGTTAATTTATTAACAAGTTGAGCATAAGTATAAGCAAGAGAGTTTTACTTTCCTATCATCATGTGTAATTAACTCTTCATGTTTCATGATGTAACCTTTAGTAATTGCTGTTAGAGACATGGATATATGTTGATTTCAACACCTATCATTTTTTACAGTAGCTTAGCTAGCTTATTTTAGAGATTAATATACTTAGTTAGGGCAAAAAAAAAGTGGGTTAATATCTAAGAGAAGAACTTTAAGACAGTTAGAACATGTCCAAAGTTATTGTTTCTTTTTCAAAATTACTTTCAAACGCTAACTTTTATATTGGCAGACTGTTTGAGGAGCTCCACTAATGCCTCAAAGGATTCATGGGTCTTAGATTTTTCTACAGCTTATGTACTTGCTGCCTAGAGAAATAGTTCTATCCATATAGTTCTATCCATGTGTAACAAAATTAGCCAATGATTATCACTATATCATCCTTTAAGCATACTTTATATTATTTCTCTTTCTTTGTTTGTTTAGATTTGTTTGCATTCTCTTATACGAGTTCAAAACTCAAAATAATAATAATCATAAATCAAAAAATAGCAAAAGGCACAAAAAAAACCTTGTCAAATGTGAAGGTTCTATCGATATGCTTGTTGGCTATATTCTGCACAACTGAAACTTCCTTTCTTCCCTCGTTACACGAAATCACAATGGGCGTATGCAACCTGATTTCATCTTCACTCAATGGCCTACAAAAGCACACACGAAACCAATCACCAAATTTTCCAAGTCGTAAAACAAAATCAACTTAGCTCAACACCGAGTTAGACCGAGTTCGACTCACATGATTTCTTTGGGGCTTACCCGTGGACTTGGAGCAGAGGCAGAGGCTGAGCAGATCTGGACCTATGAGCTCGTGTTGGCATGACGGTGGCGCGAGTTTCACAGCTTTGGGCAGAGGCAGAGGCTAAGCAGAGAACAGAGGTTGCAACTTTGAGTGAGAGAGAATGAAAGTGAGAGTGAGAGGGAGAGGAGAGAGAGGGTGAGAGTGAGAGGGAGAGGGAGAGGGAGAGACGAGAGAGAGGTGAGAGAGGGAGAGGGAGAGCGCGGCTGTGAAGGATTTAGAATTCTTTAAAATATTTTAATTAAAATGTTTATCAGGTTTTGCGACGGATATTTCCCTCGCTAAAATTTTATCAGTTAGTGAGGGAAACTTTCCTTTACAATTCCCTCACTAATTTTAGCGAGGGAAATTATCTCTCGCAATTCTCTCGCTAATTTGACTAAGTTTTAACTATGCTTTTAGTGAAGGAAATTATTCCTCGTAATTTTCTCGCTAATTTTAGCTAGGGAAATTATCCCTCGCAATTTCATCGCTAATTTTAGCGAGGGATATTTTCCCTCTCAATTCCCTCGCTATTAACTCGCTATTTTCCCTCAAATTTATTTTTGAAATTTAGCGAAGGCTCAGATTTTCCTTACTAATCCCTCGCAATTCCCTTGCTAATTAGCGATGGAAAATTTCATTGCTAAATCACAGATTTCTTGTAATGAGACTTGCACGTGCGCTGCACATGCTCGTTTCCATCCAAAAACTAATTTCCGTTACCATTTTGTAATTCTCTGCATTAAACGCAAAGTAATAGGTCCATTTTATACATTTTTTAAATAACATAACCAAAGTGTGTAACGCGTATAATACAAGGATTTTTTTTTAAAGTTTTCCCATTTAATTATAGGAGCGTCTTGGATATCATAATTCAATCAAAATTAAATGTTGTTAATTAGGATAAAAATCATGAGATTGTTATCTTTTATAATTGAATCTCCAATTTATGTGGGATGTAATTGATATTCTTATAAATGAGGGGTTTTGTAAGAGATTTTCTACTCATAAATAGGTATATTTATTTATCTAATAGCGCTCATAAATATTTGGTACTCAAGTCTAGCGGGTTGAGTTGTTCCTAAACTACTAACCCAGAACCCAATCCAGAATATTGTCTATATGAATTTTCTCTAGTTTCAACCTGGAACTTAGCACATCTTGTAACCAATAATACCAAACATCAGTATGCTTTGATAGTTTAACCTTTGCATGAAAGGTAGAAATTCTTATTAAAGTAGGCAGCACTCTAGTCATCACAAAACAACACATTATGTGTTCTTGCATAAAACCAAACTTTTGAAGAAAAATTTTCATCCACAATAACTACTAAGGATTTTCCTGCATTTTTAATCACCTCTAAGCCATTTTCTTAAAATAGTCAGCCCCTCTCTTTATATTCTGCAATCACATAAAGCGCAATAAATACTTAGTAAAGGGATAAGATTCTTCTAAAGTTAATTTACCTTTAAAATGAGTAAATAAATGTGTATTTATCTTTGATTTAATAAAGTGCATAGAGATCTCAATCAATTAAATGATTTAAAAGTGAATACAATCTTACTTGCTCCCTTTAGATACAAACTCATTTTAGAGGAGTCTCTTCTTTAATATAGAACTAGTCTGTGTAACCGTGCAACGCACGGGTTTAATTTTATAAAGAATATTTATTTAATTATATAAAATAATAACCAATCAAAGAGAAAAAAAATACTCTTAAATAATAATAAACAAATAAATATTTTGAAAACCAATTAAATTAAAAATTACATTGATATAATTATTAATATGACACGTCAATTCATTAATAATTAGAATCATCAATAAATATTATTATAAAACAAAATGTTATAAAAATTTAAAAGACAATAAAATTAAATCAATCCATTACTTGTCTTTGCAGGAATTTTTTTTCTTGCATCCATTCTGTGCTCTTCCTTATTGGAGGTGTGCAACCGTCTCATAGTTGATAGATACAACCAAACCAGAAAAATGGAGTGAGAATACATTTTTAGAGAGAAAATCAAATCGAGAATACATACGTAAATGATCACATGTGTTTACATTAATCAATATTTAAAGGAAATTTCCTTTCTCTTTATCAACAAAAATACGGTAGTTATAATAATATTGAATAGAATTGCAAAGCATTTAATGGATGAATTAACGATTAATTGGCAAAATAAATCAATACTTGGTTATATTGTATTTAATTTGTTAATGTTTGATTAGCAACTGGGTAACGAATGCATGTAATAATGTTAAATTAAATTATAATGTATTTAATGGGTGTTTATCGAAAATTTTGTCAATTGTTTGACAATTTGATTCTAGATCTCAATTCAGGAAAGAGAATCACTTACTCTATGAATTCTTCAATAATTAAGTAACTCGGATCACAAATATAAACGATGAAGAGTAATTAAAGCAAGTACAAATAAAGAAATTAAAGTAAAATGAAAATGAAAGTTATAAATGAAAGCATTGTAATCAAAATTGATAAATAAATGAATGAAAGCATGTAAAAAACTGAGAATTAAACTTCTAAAAAGATAATCTTGATTGAAAAGTAATGAAAACAAGTAAAGGAAAATATGTAATGAATGTAATAAAGATCTTGAAATGAAATAAAAGAGAATAAACTTGACTGAATTGAAAAGAATGCAAGAAAGTAAAGGAAAACAAACTTGACTGAATTAAAAATATTAGTTGAAAACTTACAGTGCACCCGTCGAATCCTCTTATGTGTGTGAGATGTATAGGGATTTTATAAGTTCCAACATTTATTACATTGTACAATCTGATATTTATAGGTAAAGATCTTAACTACTTGTAATAACCAATAATAACTATTTGTAACCACTAATAACTACTCATAATAACTTCTTTTATCTTTAAATCTTTATTGGTCAAATTACTAATAACTACTAAATAACTGTCCACTTGTCAAAATATATATTTTTTTATACTAACAATGGGTGTTGAACATTTGATTGGAAAAGAAATATAAGATTGTATTTGAGCCAATCTCACGTTTGATCAAATTAATTTATGTATTGACTTTGATGGCGAATATAATGTATTGATGTCATTATCTCACGTTTTCCCTTTGATGCTAGTGATCAAATTATAATGTATTTATTGTAATATTGCATGTTTGATCAAATTCAGCTAGTCTTATAGCACTAATAGCCGAATTGTATTGAGCCACTCTGACAGCAATTACAACCAGTCTTGCAGCACTAATACTATTTCTTCACTTTCAAATCTCTATCCAAAATATCAGATATAACAATTATGAATAATGCATCGCAATTGTATTCCGTTCAAAATTCAATTAAATCAATGCACTCCAATTTAATTCAATCATAATTAAAATAGATAATCGACTAATTATATTTTAATTCAAAATCTTAATATAATTAACTAATGATAAAATTTGAGATTTGAATAGAATTCCATTAAAACTGAAATCCTAATTATAACTTAAATACTAAAATAAATAAAATCCCTAAAAATATGAAAATATAAAATTCCTAAATAACATAAGTATTTATAAAATCCTAAATTATTAAAATAATAAATACCCTAATTGAATTGTAAGAAGGTTATAAATACCCTTCCATCAAATTTTAAAAGACAATTGATTATTATTGATTATTGAATTCAATGGATTATATTCCTACGTTGAGATTGAGTCTCTTAGTACCAAGTGCCTTTAAACCCTAAAGGTTCTATGTTCCTTTTTTCTATTGGTTCTACATCAATTTTGCATATGAGCATTGTTGATTCCCATGCTTTGAGTTGTTTGAAAGCAAATATTTTTCACAATTAAAGTTATTCATCTAGCTGCTTATGCCCACTAGATTTATGTCAAAAAGTTGCCGAAATATGTGTTTCATTTGCCAGTAAACACACAATCGTATGGACGTCATCAGAGTGCCGTCATCTAAGCGTCGTTTTGAGACATCACCACCACCATCAAAATCGGAAGCATCAAATCTATAAAGACTACAAAATTTCTGAGGTTGAGTACCAATTTCTACCTTTCATATTTACTTAAATTTTCGAGGATGATCTTTGTCTTCTAGATCCTCCTCTTTTGGAGGAATATTAGCTTTCTAACTCTACGAAGGAGAGTCCTCTCAAATGGGGAGAATAATGTATAATAAATTATGATTATTTATAATTTTAATAATTTAGGATTTTACAAATAATTATGTTATTTAGGGATTTTGTCTTTCCATATTTTTAGGGATTTTGTTTTTTCATATTTTTAAGGATTTTATCTATTTTAATATTTAAGTTATAATTAGGATTTCAGTTTTAATGAGATTCTATTCAAATCTCAAATCTTATCATTAGTTAGTTATATTAAGATTTTGAATTAAAATAGGATTAGTATATTATCTATTGCTTTCTTTTGTAAGAGGACTATCAATACTCTTCCATTAAATTTTAGAAGACAATTGATTATTATTGATTATTGAATTCAATGGCTTATATTTTTACTTTGAGACTGAGTCTCTTGGCACCAAGTTCCTGGCATCGAGTGCCTTTGAAACTCCAAGGATTCTTTGTTTCTTTTAGTACTTTGATTCTACATCAATTTGTCAAGAAATTCGATCTTAAAGTAAGAATATAATCTATTGAATTCAATAATTAATAATAATCAACAATATTCTAAATTTTGATAGAGAGTATTTATATTTCTCTTACAAAAAAACTAATCATATATAACTGAAATAGATAATAGACTAATTATATTTTAATTTAAAATCCTAATATAAGTAACTAATTATAAGATTTAATATTTAAATAATATCTCATTAAAATTGAAATCCTAATTATAACTAAAATACTAAAATAAATAAAATTATTAAAAATATAAAAAGATAAATTTCTTAAATAATATAATTATTTATAAAATTCTAAATTATAAATAATCATAATCTATTTTGTATCAGTACATTCCAACCAACAAGTGGTGGGTCATCGATTATGGCAATTTAGCATTTGCACAGGGACTGAGTCAATGACTAGACTACGACAATAGTGGCTGCCTTAGTGGTTATGCAATGGAGACAATAGTGGCTGCCTTAGTGGTTATGCAATGGAGACAATAGTGGCTGCCTTAGTGGTTATGCAATGGAGACAGACATAGCAATTAATGACGATGTGGTAACAACAATGGTCACAGTGTTGTACCATCAAACTTATATAGTCAAACTTATTTGGATTAGAGATAGGGGTGACAATTGCATCTATTAATCCATGATCCATGCAGTTCACTCATATCTAAAGTTAATCTATTCCATAGTGCTTACGCAATGGAGACAGATATAGCAATGACAGATGTGGTAACAACAATGGTCAGTGTTAAACCATCGAACTTATATAGTCAAACTTACAGGAATTAGAGATAAGGGTGACAATGGATCTATTAATCTATGATTCATATAGTCCACTTATATCTAACTTCAATCTATTTCATCAAATTATAAATAACAAATTCAATGAATGGTAGAGATTGGGCTAATACAAAGTGCATCTTTTTAGTTCGTCTTGGAATTAAAAATTTTAAATTTTTGTACTTTGAGTTTAGAATTGAGAATGACTTTGCTTAATTTTTTTAACACGTTGGAAATTATTTTTTTTTCACCATTGGAATTGTTATTGAAAACTATAATTCCAAATCTAAAAGGTATGCCACAGTGTCACACATATAATTTTGAATTAAAAAAAAAAACATAATTCCTAGCCCAATTCAAAGGTCCAAAGGAAACAAGGTGGCAGATTGGCTAGCCACTTATGCTCACTCTTTGGACTTGGGGTTGCATCTGTTGGAGAACCCACGTCTGGATGTGGTCGTCTTCTTATAATAAAGGATTTAGCAGGAGTGTCTTGCGTAATATTGTTGCTTAGTTGGGGATTTGCCCTTCCTTCTTAAACAAAAACAAAAAAAAAAATTAAAACAAAACAAAACAAAAAAAAAATCTAAAAGGGACCTTTCTTTTAGGTTTTTAACTTAAAGTCGCCATTTAGCAAGGCAAATTTTATGGTGCAATTGCAACATTTTCCTTGCAACAGCGCAAAAGACACAAGACACTTTGTGTATTAAAAAGTTTAGTCTCAATCTAATACAAATTTTTTTTGCCATATTCAGATATAAAGCTTTAATTCAATTCAAATTTAGATCTCAGAGCACTTCCAGTTAATGTTTTCAATGTTAAATTGAATTTAAAATTTAGATTTAGTTGCACATAAAAATAACTCACATAATCATCACTATTAATTTATTTCCTTCACTCTTTTTTCTTTCTCATTCATCAATACCAATTATGATAATACCCCAATGTGAGAGAGTATGCAAGAATCATTTTCATAAAATTTACAATTCAGAATGCAAAAATAGAACTTCCAAATTAGAAAATTGGGTAATATTATTTGCACATTTATATTTCCTTGCACAATAATTTGACATCTCTCAACCATCACCATTGGTGCTGAGGATAAAAAGGGAGAGAGAGAGAGAGGGGGGGGGGGGGAACCCTAAGGTGGTGATGGTATGGGAGAGATGTGAGATCCGTGAGGAAATGGGAATGTAAAAATAACATTACCCTTAGCAATTTTGTCAGCAATTAACAATTAACACTTCTCAATAACTTTACTTTTCTCCACATTGTGAAGGGTCATTTTAATGTCATGCTTACAAAGGAATTTTACATAACCGTTAAAGAGAAATGAGTGACTGAAAAGCTATGAATGAAAATTTGTAACCACTCATTTTTCTTTTTTTGTGTTATGTCGCTATCATTTTTTCAATATACAGTAGCTCCTGTTACGCTTTAGCATAAAAGCCCTTTATCTAATGAGAGAAATTCTAGTATGTCCTTGTAGCAAAATTAATATGTGCTTCAAGAAGGATCTCTATTATTAATTTTAAATAAATTAACATAAATTTTAAGCTATTAACTTAAAATCAATGGTAGAGATTTTTTTTAGAGTATGCAATAATTTATCAATGATAAGAAGTTGTAAATAATTTATCTTTTCCGACGTTAACTTTCTTTGTGTTTGATAGAATACTTGCATTGATCATCTTTTCACAAAGCTGATTGATCTCTTTTATTTGTTTTGTTCTCTTTATTCTTGCTCTGGCATCTTATTCTACCCACTTAAAAAAATCTTCAAAGAAATTCTTAGATACTTCAAAAATAATACAGCTAATGAGTTATATTTGTAAAATATTATTAATTAATCTGATATGTTACATATTATATTTTGATTGCATTGATGTGTTATTCCCATGATGTGATCATAATTCATATTATATCTAATCAATGGATCCAGCTAGAAATTAAGCAGTGGAGGTACGTAGAGTTGAAAATTTAGGGAGATGACTTAATAAATACTCAAGTAGGACTAAAGTTGGGGATTTTTTTTGGATCTAGTTTGCATCTATCCTTCAAATGAAAAAGTCTGTGCTATCAAAATTACTTAATAAAGATGATGAGAGGCGCAAAATAATGAACAACTTTAAGGGCAAAACTAGTAAACTAGTAATATAGTAATAGAAACAACTTAGAAGCCATTGATCAGAGTGGAGGTTTTGCAGGTTCTGTATTCGATTTAAGGTGATGTCCAATGCAACTAAATTTTTTGGGTGCATGGATGCATAATAAATAAAATCTATCAATTTAATAATTTTTAAAATGAACGGTAGAGGTGGAAGATTGAAAACCTGTTAAATTGGTAATCTTTTGAAGTTTTAAAAATTGCAAACTTAGGCTCTTTAAAAAATCACAAAAATTGCCTCCAAAAAAAAAATTTGTTTTCTTCCTCTTCTTCTTCCTCACTTATCACAACCCCAGGCGACACCACCACCCCAATGTTTCAACATTCATTCATGCCCACACTTTCTGGCTCATCAGAATCAAACCACTGCAGGACAACACCAGGGTGAGTGTTTTACTGAGCAAACCCGAGAACTACGAGTAACCGAAACATCTCTTGAAAGGATCGAGAGACTCTGAGCTGCGTTTACTGAGTTTGTTGACACCAAAATCGCATCAAATCATGCCCTATAATGAGAGAATTTTGCATTCAAATTCTGTGTTGAACTTAGGGTTTCAAGAAACCCCAATTTGTGAATCCGTTTTTCTTGACTTGTTTTGATTCTTGAATCAATACTATGATGTTTTTTAATGTATGTTAAGTGTTTTACACAATTAAATACCACTCCTTTCGATCTAAAACTCATCACACCTGCGACTCAGTTTTGCGGTTTCGTTCTTGATGAAGAACGGATGGATCGATGTGTTTTATCATAGGTTTGGGTCGATCTCATATGAACATTGTTTCTGGGTAAAAGTGGCTTTGAAGAAAACACGTCAAAATGCAAGAAACAGAGCTCAGTTTGAGCTCTAATGGCTGAAAGCCTGAAACCCACTTCCCACAAGTCGACCCGTGCAAATAAGGAAGACCCGAACGAGGTCTTACATTTAAAAAAAAAAAATAGAGTCAAAGATTTGTTTACTTGCTATAATGAGTAATTTCATTGGAGCACTGATGCTCAAACTAGTTCAAGTTATCCTTTATGAATTTCACTCATACGTTCATCGTTGAGTCATTTTCTTGTGTGAAGGCATTCAAATTAGTGAGTGTCCAAAGTTTATGACATGTCTCGTGTGTGCAGTCATCCACTTGATGCAACAGTCTTAAGCATTAACAAAACATGTCTTTATCAAGTTTTATTTTTCTTTGTGATGTTATTCCATATTTCCTATAATATGTATCCTCTTCCTCTGTTCTTCCCACTGATATAAATTACTTGCTCCTCACCAAACAAAATTTTCTAGTATATGTGACTCAATGCTGAATTCTCTTCAATAGGATATATAAATAGAACATAATATCAGTATATCACCACTAACCTGCATGGGATATTACATTCAAAGCAAGCTGTGTCTCTCAAAGAAAAGACCTATATTCGATTCTTGGATAAATTTTGTGAGAGGAGAGCCATATTGTTTTGCTCTTGGCCCGAAAGGAATTGGAATCTCATAAAAAGTCGTGCTTACCTATAATATGAGTCTATGACCGCCCCAACACTTCTTCAAAATCAATTAAAAAAAAAGAATATAATATCACCACTATTTAAATTCATTTTTTATTGTTGAATAAAAGAACAATCTATTGAGAGGAAGGACTGAGTTATGAGGACAGACACCCACTCAACTACTGTACACAAGAAATTAATCTGTTGAAATCATTGCATTATGATAATTACTATTATCACAGTCATCATGAATCAAACCACCAAGTGGATGATATAATGGTGGAGAATGAAAGCTGAAAGCAATCTTGAGCATTTTCCATCCACTATCTCCCCATCAGAAGCAGCCAAGAGGAACACCAATCATATTAAAATATAGCTAAAATCTCAGATAAGAAAATTGATGAAAGTGCAAGTAGATATAAAGAGACAAGTAACGTGATTGCTTTCAGGATCTTCAAGAGATTGAATATGGTAACATACTAATTGGCATGTTTATCCTACCTCGTATAACCTGCCAAAAAAAGGTGTCATTTCTTTATCTAAACCCAAAAGAGATTGTAGCACCATATACAGTATTTGGGGCTGTTGCATGTTTTATAGTGATGGCAGGATATGAAATGCGAACATGAATTTGTCGGCTCTTACAGGGACGACCAAACGCAGTGACACTCCAACATGGACATATGGGAATTTCACCACCTGGTTTCATGTGGAGGTGGTAATCTATCATTTATATTTTTCTTTAATAAAGAATATAATTAATTAATTTAAACAAAATTTAAGAACTTCAATACTAAATTAGTGGCTAAGGAAGGGTAACATCTACATTGATTACTCATGTTTAAACCTTAAGCTATCATGTTGGGAATTTAAGTGTGAATGAGAAGTGGGTGAAGAAGTCTCATATTAGAAAGGAGTGAACAAGTTGAAAGTTATATAATTGGAAAAAAAAAAATTATATACCTAATGTCTTAAAGTTTTGGATTTAAATATAGTATCAAGTGCAAGGGGTTGTGTCAAAAGTCTTTCATGGCTTATGTGTTTTCCTTGGTCACTCCCTCACTTTATGGAAAGCAAACAAGTAAACTACTATTTCCAAGTCTTCCTCCAAGGTAGAGTATGGGGCCTAGCCTCTCTCACATGTGAATTACAATGGATCAAATTCCTCCTTGATGATTCACTATAAGAAAATCACATTTTACCCTAGGGGAAAAATCCACCATAAATTCAAAAAATGAAAAAAAAAATTATTATTTCCAATGGACTTATCAATCAAAAAAGTATACAAAATTTAAAACAAAAAATAGCTGACGAAAAAATTTTGGGAAAGTTTCCAGTGGAATATCCATCAGAAACTAAAAGCATTAGGAAAATTTAAAAATTGTAAATGATTTCTCGTAGATATATCTGTCGAAAATTTTGCACAACTATTTAAATGCAATGCAACATTTAACACTCTGTCGTGAAAAATGAAGAAAGGAGAATGAAAAAATATCTCCATGGTCTATAGAGACCACCGAAAGTACCATCAACTCCCCTTCGAGTCTAGACACTTCGGTGAGTCTCCCTCCAACAAACACCAGAGCTCAAACGGGTTGTCCCTGTTACTGCTCAAACTCCATCGCCATCGTCGCTTACTCCATTGTTGCTTACACTCTTTCCAACACTCGCCTTCATCCTCACCCAATCTCAAATGTTGTGGTATTTAGTTCGGATCATCCATGAATCTTCCTGTTTAATTGCTTGCTTTTGCATCAACTTGTACTTGACACTAAGTTTCTATATTTATCAAATAAATCCAAACAATTTAATCTTTGTGTCTCTTTTTTTTTTCATGACTTTTGCTTGTCAAGTAATATCCCATAAGAATATGCTTATAGCCATTCATTGTGGAAGATCAATGTGAGCTCCAATGCGTTATATAGTTCTATCCCAAAGTTTATAGGTGATTTGCCTAACATTCGGTTTCTAGATTTATCAAAGAATGACTTCACTGGGGAGATACTGTAACACCTTTCGAAGGGAATTACATTTAAGACCAACCTCTTTTTTTAACTTTATTTTTTTAAAACTTTACCCAATACATAATTAAGATTTAATATTATAAAATACGGGCTTTAAAATTTCTTTTCTCGGATAACATAAACTTAACAAAACATAAATAAATTCAAGATATAGAGAACTGGACAATACACTTTACATATAAATACACAGCTTACTGAAGACAAAAGTACATAATACTTACATACCAAAAAGACATAATTACAACATATCATAACAAACTTAAACTGGCCCAAGTTCATTATACCTAAGGGAAGGGTCTTCCACTGGATCCTCCTCCGAATCCTCCTCAGGATCCCCACTAGACAAATTCCCTAGACAGGGAATGTCTCAACGAAAGGGAGTCCGAGCAGAATATATCTCGAAATCCTCCCTAGGAGAATAGTGAAGATCACCCCACAAATCCCTTACAAACATATGAAACTCTAGATAAACAGTAGCAGAGAAAGAAAAAGTAGTGACCCCATGGTGGGTCCTACTCAAGGATAGAGTAATATATCCATAGTACTCTATCCCCTCCGTATCCAAATGGATACGCCAGGCATCAGTGCCTCCAAGAAACTGTACTCTAACGTAACCCAGCAGATCTCTCCTCGTCGCCATCACAGTCTTTATAGAGCATAACATAAAACAGAACAGGCATAACAAAACTATAAAGAGGTGAGATCATCTACATCACATATCAGTATAGCAGCAAAAAATAATAATAACAATAAAGCCACATAGTACAGAGTTAACAATTACAGACATAATATTTATCAGGAGATAATTCAACAATGTATATATATCACAACAACATGTCCAATGACTATGCAAATGCACAATGAACCGACCCCTACTCCATGGAGTTAAAACTAAACATCGGAGAGAATAATCAAGGAGTCATGTCTGTATATCGTCAGCCTCAAATCAAGTGCTTCCAAATATATCAGTGTACGTATCGTGGCTTATACAAGACATTCTACACCGGATCGGGAATAGGAATAGTATCTTGTCGAAATCGTCGGTGCGTTGCACAGTCACCACAGCACAGTAGAGCTACTAATTGGCCACTTGTGGAATACCTGCGCCCCGAAGCCTCCAAGGTCATTCATAGACCTTCACTACGCAATTTGCACCCGCACAAAGGTGTAATTCATCTCCTAGGCATACAGTCTTAACAACAAAGTCACCAAAACTTTCACAATGCATGATTTCATGGTTTAATAAAATCAACAATTAATATCTACATAAATTTCGTGAAAAACAAACCACCACTAGTTTAAGCCATCAACGGATATCTTCGGGTCCAATACGTCGGCCCGACAGTAAAACTACTATTTTTCTCAAAACATGAAGCATTTTCATTGTTTTATCACAACTCGTAACACTTCTTGTTACGTCACAAAACCATGTAACATCTTTACATAGTTTTCAATCGCGTAAACATTTTAAAACATTTTCCTTTATTGTTACTAAAAGCTCCCTTAAATAAAACATTTTAAATTTCAAATCATCCTTCAAAGCTTATTTCTATTACTAAGGCCAAAAATTAATTCTTTTTGAATAACAAAACTTTGTTCATTTTCTTTTTAACTTGTGAATCCTTAAATCCTATTCTAGTCCGCTAATCATCTAAGTTTTCAATTAATAAAATATTTTTGCCTTGAATACCCCTCATTGGGCTAAGTGGTCGTGAGCCAAAAGTGGTCCTTGGGACTAAAAGCTTGTCTTTCATACATGAATCAAAGCATACAAAGCATTTCAATAATCAATTCATGTAATAACAATTTCATGCATACCATAAAAATCATATAATCACATATAGTCAAATAAACATAAATCACAAAATACACACAACCAAGTGAATAAATCTTCACATGGATTTTTCACCAACAAATCACAAATTCATTCCTCACCACCAAGATGTTGATGAGACTAATCTCCCTCTTACCTTAGATGATGATCAAAGCTCCTTGTTGTTTTCTTGAAAAAGTTTTTCCTTCCAAAAAGATCATTAAAACAAATCAAACATACAAACATCAACATCTAAGGCTTGAAACAAGATGACCATGAATCAAGATTATGGTCTAGAGCTTAAGAATAAAACTTAGAAATGAAGATAAGAAACTTCACATAAAACCTTCAAACTTCAAGCTTTGAGAAAGAGATTGAAGATAGATGATTTTGAAGAAACTCACAACAAGAAAGTGTCTCAAAAAGGTATTTGGATTCAAGAAATGAGGTTGTTTAGAATTGATCAAGATTGAAAGGTGTTTGGAAGGTGTTGGTCGTGACTTGCAAATGAAAGTAAAAGAGAGAGTTTTGGTATATTGTTTCTCAAAAACAAAACAAGAAAGGTTGAAGAGAGATAAGAAACTATTTTGGTTACAAAGCTTCTCCTAGAAGCTCCTTATGGTCGTGGGCCATCATGGTCTTGGGTGGACAAGCTTTTCCTCCAAGATTGCTTTCTAAGCTTGTTTAGGAAACTTTCCTCCCATTGGTGCAACACAAAAAGTCAAAGTTACTAAACTTGACTCCAACAAGCTTCTCTTGGAAGCTTTCTTCTCATTGACTCAAAAACAAGTGAGTTATGAAAAGAAAAGATAAAAGATTATGACTAGGTTCATGACTAGTCATCTAACTAGATATTTACTAGTAGCTATTATCTAATGGACAGAGGCTACTACTAGCAAAACCAGTATTTATTGTCCAATGGATAATAGAACGTACCTAGATTTTATCAATCAGATAAAATCTCAAAAAAAGAAAATTTTTGAAATCTGTTTCCAGTTTCGGGTTTAGTAAGCTCCTTCGGCCCTGCGTGAATAGTTAAAATTTTTTCAACCTCGAAATTTTTTTATTTTTCCTGCACCGTCTCAAACACACAGAAGGCCAAAAATAATAAAATAATCAAAATAAAACAAACAATTCACAAAAATCACGAAAATCATATAAAAACACAAATAATAGGAAAAAGGGATTTCGAGGTGTTACAGATACCTTTAACTTTGTTTAGGTACTACTACAAAACCAAGTTTGTTTTTTTTTTCACATAACAATCATGCTAGTCTAATTGCTGAGTCATTGGTGACTTGCTTCAACCTTGAAGGATTTGCTTTTTTGTTCAACAATCTCAATGGGGTTGCCCCTTCGTGACTTTGTTATATATATCATTGAGAAGCAATGCCTTATCATGGAATGTATAAGAGCACATTTCAGCATGACAAAGCTTGAAACTTTTAGACATAATTTTTCAACAGATTCGTCTGCCAGAAATCGTCCAGCAAATAATCTGCCAAAAAATATTTTTGGCACATTTGGATTTCCTACGAGCAATTTTCTAGCGACCACAAATCCTTTGAAAATTTCAATTTCTAGCAGATTTTTAACTAGTTTCTGGCAAATGTGGCTGCTGGCAAAACGTGAATCTTTAGTATTGATTTGCACATTCCTTTCACTAAACCAACCTCTATTTACGATTATAGTTGTTAGGATCAAGCGCTTACCACTAGGTCAAAAGCTATAACTTTTAGTTAGGGCACAACTTTATTTCCTTATAGTGGCAGCGCATAGCCCCGCGTCTATAACGTGTTGCGAGCGGGCATGAGGGGCTTCACAGTGCACACATGGCGCACTGACAAGCTGGGCTATCAAGCTCCGTTGATGTACGCCCATACGTACATGCGAGTCCTAGGGTGATTGTTGGACTCTCATAAATCCAACAATCTCCCCCCTAACGACACTCAGGGGACTCGAACCTGCGACCTCGTTCTGATACCACTTGTTAGGATTAAGCGCTTACCACTAAGCCAAAAACTATAGCTTTTAGTCAGGGCGTAACTTTATTTCCTTATAGTGGCAGCGCATAGCCCCGCGTCGATAACGTGCTCCGAGCTGGCATGAGGGGCTTCGCAGCTCCCTTGATGTACGCCCATACGTACATGCGAGTCCTAGGGTGATTGCTGGACTCCCATAAATCCAACAATAGTCAATTGGCCATTTGGCTTGCTCACTGTTAAGAGTTCGACATCGTTTGTCTCAATATTTTGGGTATAGTTTATATATCTATTGGGTCACTCCACTTAATGTTAATTAGTTTTAGGTTGGAATCTCACATGGTATCATAGCCAAGATCTCATTTTCGTTGCCTACTTCTCTAAGCTCGCTTGTTCCGTCTAGGCATATGTGGAGTAGGTATTAAGAGTCTTATATCGTCTGCCTCAATCTTTCGGGTGCAGTTTATATATTTGTTGAGCCACTTCACTTAATGTTAATTAGTTTTAAGTTGGAATCTCATACTCACAACCCCATTTTTCATGAGCGTTCTAAACAAATAGACATCAGTTCTGATATTATTACCATTAATAGTGCATACACTTCTTTTCATATTCCTCTCAATACCATTTAGCATACTTACTTTTTTCTACTATTTTCTCTCACTAAATCTGACACCCTTAAAAAGAATGTCAACAGTGCATACACCCTTAAAAAGAGTGTATGATGATCTTTTTCCTATATACATTGATTGCCATATTATTTTGTGACAAAATTTAGGCTGGCCTTCTGCATTTACTTCTTATTCCTTCCTTTGCCCAGCTCACTGATGTCCTCACCAAACCCCTGCATCCCACTTATTTCCATTCCTTCATTTCCAAGCTACGACTCCTAGACATATACAGCTTCAGGGGGAATGGGGTATCAGAGGAAGCACCTCACGGAATGAACCTTCATGCCATACACCACCAGATGCATTAAGTTACAAGTCATCTTAGTTATTTAGTTGGTTTGATATCAATATGTTATACGGTTGTTTCTGGTTTGTTATATGTTAGTTGTATCTAGTGTGATGTACACACTGTATCTCGTGTAGTCCTCTGATGTATATAAGTGTTATGTATCAATATCTATACACACTTTTCACTTCAATGAGAATTTTATGATGTTTGAGTGTGAGAACTAATTTGAAGATATTCTTACTATACAATAAAAAACACTAAATTAGTAAAATTCAAACAAGGTAGACATATATTTACATTCGTAAACAATTTTTTTTTTTATCTTACGAGATTTTTCTCACACTCTTTGGGTGTGAGAATAACATAAATTATTCAATGTATCTATGTGTATCTCTTAGATTCTAAATACAAATTTAAAATACACATAAAAAAAGAGAACAAAAATTTAAAATAGGAATTAATCTAAATCAAATTTTAAGTAAGTCTTAGTCATCTTCTTAACATAATGTAGGTAGTAAACACAAACTAAGGTGTGCAATTTTTAATGATTTTAAAAATTAAAAAAAAAGTGATAAGAGTGAGCACATAACCACATACTAATTATAATATGTGTGTAGATTTTAAGGATATTTAATTAACTCATTTTTTAGTTGTAAAGTATGGATATTATTGGACTCCTACGTCGACCTAGTGCTTTTAGAGCAATTAGTTAATTAATTCGCCTAACAAGACATAGAGCACACACTATAATCACTAGGCTAATTCTCAGGGTAGAATTTTTGTTAACTCTTGAATTAAGTGTTTATCATTATAAAAAAAACTTAAAATGTTAGAGGAGATGCAATTTATTTCTTTTCAGTTTTTTGAATGGCATTAAGCATTAAGAAGCTGCACCTATTATACACGTCTTATTAAAATAGCAATTTCTTAGCTCCATTGTTATGTAACTGTAAAGCACTCGAACCTATAACCTCACTTAGACCTAAATTAATAGATACTAATAAAGGAGAAAATTTCAATTTACTCTGTATAACTTAAGATCATATACACTTTGGTTCTTAAACTTTAAAAATGCGTAATACGGTCCTTAAACTTTTTCCTATGTGTGTTTTCATCTGCCATTTGATTTTTCTTCAAATCTAATGAAAATTGTGCCAAATTTCTTGATAGTCACATGACATCAACGTGACAGAACAATTTCCATTAGATTTGTTGGAAAATCAAATGAAAGGACAAAAATACATAATTAGAAAGTTTAGGGATCGCATTGCAAACTAATGTTAGACTCATTAAATGATGTGATAATACATAATTATCATTCTTTCTAAATTTTTTAGCACACACACTAAAAAATACAAATAAAAACCCAAAATAATATGACGAACAACAAAGCGTTTGATAGCCAAATCTTTTCAATCATTCATGCAACATCCCAATCTTCTCTTCTTCTTCTTTTTTAATGCTTATTGATTTTGTTCCTTCTATAGTGTATGAATTAATGTTCCATAGTTTGCTCTATATAAGAGTTGTACCGTGATGCCTTCCAACAAGGTGAGCAAGACAAGACTGGTGCGTCTTGATAAACACATTAAGGTGCCTTGAGCTTTACCTACAATTCCAACAATATAGTGCCTTCATGACTTATATATTGAGGCAAATAAAGCTTTTGGTTACGGTGACTCAATGAGAGTTTGGACAACACCAACCTCAATTGGAAGGGAAAAGCTATACATAGCTAGTATTAGACACCTTCATATTTCAAAATGAAAAATTCTAGCACGCTCTTGAAGCAACAATTAATGCATGTTCTATAAAAAAATTTCACCATTAATTTTAGGTTTGTACCTTAAAATGAGAGTGCTTAACATTAATGGTGGAGATATTCCTAGAGAATGCATTAATTACTAATCTAGAAATATATAATAAATTGAACTTCAAATGCAATTCATCAATTAACTAATTTATAGGCATTTTTAAAAAATAAATTAATCATCTCTTCCCCATTCATTCGTTCTGAGTTTGCATGAACAAGTTGCAGGTTTTACTAGGGTTTAGCTAAACTGCCATTTTTTTGGGCAACATGACCACTGGGAAAAAGTTCAAGCGAAGGAGGTGGTAGACTACCCAGATATGATGTTTCGGCGAACTGGTTAGAAGTAGTTATTCTAAAGGACGAAGGTGAAGGTGAAGGTAAATCATGAGTCTATGGTGAAGCGGAGTGGTAATCCGAGATGAACTTTAAGTATATGTTAAAGGTTCAATCGCTTGCTTTTTATATGATTTAGAGGCAAAATATTAACTTTGAGGAGATGAAAATCCACGGATGTCATCGTACCCAAAAGCTTAATCATTTTCAAGGATGACGATCCATCAACCAAAAACGACGAAGGAAACAAGAATCTTGATATCGTTGTACACAGAAGCTTAATCATTTTCAAGGATGAAGACCCATCAACTGAAAACGGCTAATAAGGAAACCGGGATTTGGATGGTAGTCATCGTACTATAATATTTTAAGGAGATGGACTTTTGTGGAGATGAACTTCAAATTCAATGTCAGAAGTTCAATGCAGAAGGGCATCAGTGGGTCTTCAAATTTCCTTTCAATGAATCTTTTTCATTTCGTAGCTATTTCATGTTTCTATTTTTTTCTGAGCTCTTTTTTCAAAATTTTAATAATTTATAATGTTAATAAATAAATTCTAATTTTTATTTATTTTTTAATCTTTTAAAAAAAATCTAATGTGACATGATTTTTCTAATGTGACGATACATTTGCACTTTTTATTTAAATTGTAGCATGATATGTCATATGACAGTTATTGAGAGCACGTATTTGTCACATGACAGCATTTTATACATATATTATTATATCAGAGTAACACATGTCATGATTTGAAAGCATATACTTTCTTTTTATATATTATATAATTATTGACATTTTTAATTACTTTAAATTTTATAAAAAAAACAAAGATCTCATGCTATCAAAATTGAACCAGTGTTTTTATTTGACAGTGATCAGGTATTTTTCAAATTAAAATGTTGGGTAGTATTCAGAATAGGATTATAACATTTTAATTTTTAAAATGTCTGACTACTACTAAATAAAACAACCATAATTTTTTTACATCAATTTTCTCTTACATCACTTTTTACACTATTTTTTATACTATTACTCATATAAATTTTTTCTTATCATTTTCTCTCACATAATCACAATCATTGAAAATGATGTGTAAAATGATATTTGTTAAAAAATGATGTATGAATATCATTTTTCTAAATAAAAACACAAGCCCAATTCTGATAGTATGAGATCTTTGTTTTCCTATAAAATTAAAAGTAATTAAAAATGTCATTAATTTCAATAAAATAAGAAAAAAAATATTAGCCAAGATGCCCTCACGTGTTGTGTACATGACGGGCCTTAGGATCATTTTAAGCAACACATGCCGCTCACGTGTTATTCTGTCGAAATTTGGATGGCTGTTACAATTTTGAAGCAAAATGCATACGTCTCTAAGTTGAAAGATCTGCATGTATATTTTTAAAGTATTAGAATCAAAGTGCACTTCAGGCAAAATTATAAGAGATTATTTTGAACTTTAATTTTCATTTTTTCTTTGATCATAGTATTTTCATAAATATTATTACTATGAAAATAACATCTTGCACACTATCGTGATTAAAAGTTCTTCCTAATAATAGTATTCATGATTTTAAAAGGAAAGTTATGAATTTGAGAATATCATTAGTTCATTACTCTTGCACGTAGTCAGGCCCTGCTATTCATTCATCTTGATAAAATTGATTTCTGAAAAACCGGAAACACAGCCAACGTCACTTGTGGTCCAGGGATCGTTGTGCATATATATAGAAAACAGTGCGAACAAGTAGAGGTTGATCAAATTCAAATATTGACATTGGCACTCACACTGCACTGGCTAGATCATACATTGAAGATACCTCAGTTTTCAAAAAACCACTTCCAGTTTTTCTATTCATAAGTCAATAGTTTACTATATCTTTTGTGGACATTAATTTTGAAAAAATTAAGTGGCACTTGCACTGAATGAGTGTGCCAACAATCATTAATTTGAACAGGAAAAACGGAAAAGAAACTGAAGTATACATGCCAATAACCATATGCAGCAATAACTTTTTTTATGAGATATGTGGACATGATCATTGATCAGGTAGTTTGGATGACTTCCGAAAGTGTGTTCTTCCTTTATTTATTTACTAGTGCACATGGTTGTTGATCCGTATTTTTTATTTTATTTATTTGATTATATTATTTATTTTATTATTACTTAAATAAAGAAGTTAATGTAAGTTATTCAATTTTTATGAGTTAATAAAAAAGTTATAGCACTTACAATTGTTAAGTATAGAAAGTGGATAAGAGAATATTACAGTGTTATCCTTTTTTAATTAGAGTTTAAATAAATATTGATGACAATTTTGGAAAGTCAAAATGAACACCAAAATTTCCAATCCACATTATAATAGTTATAGATGAAAAAAAAAATATATTATAATCCATCCTCCCATGATAATCCAAATATTCAAGGATTTAGAAAATTATGCCTAAAAAATGTATTGACAATTAGGATTTTTATTTTTTATTTGTTGTTCTTTTTTCTGCTTATTTTGACTGACATTATTGTCATTTTGCCTGGTGATACATAGATTTTTAACCCGATTATATTTCATTGTGGAAAGTCGTTTTTTAAAAAAAAAATTACATATATGCTTTTTCTTTACCTTAAATTTTCCATTTAAAATATTTTTATAAATATGTCTTATTAGGCCCAAGTTTAATAGTCTACACATGACTCACACTACTTAATATACCTAGAGTTTCATTGTATATATAAACACACACTTAAGGATATCTCAGATATATTCACTTTCTTTGCCTTTATTCTTACTTTCATTTTGGCATTTACCTTGTATTTGGATGTTTTTTCATTAATGGAACAGAACGAAATATGTAGAGATAGACCGGAAAGGAAAGAGAATGAATGAAATATAATTATCATTTTTTTGTTTGAAAGTTTCATTAACGGAACGGAACGGAATTTCATTATCTATGTGTTCCCCCTATTCTACCTCAATTTTAGAGGAAACAAAAGTTGGATATTTGAGAGAAAGAGAGGAGAAATAATTTTCTATTTGTTCCGTTTCATTCTCATGTATTTTAAAACTTCCAAATAAAGAAAGTTATTTTCCCTCCCTTCATTTTTTTTTCGTTCTCCTTATCACTTATCATTCAAACATAATATAAATTGACTTGAGCATATAAGTGTCTTTACATGTATCTCACCTTACCTCTAACTTGTGGACCATTATTACTGACCTGTGTGAAACCCAAAAAATAATTCAAAAATACCATTTCAAAGTTTAAAAAAAAAATCCAGACGACCAACTCTAACAGAAAAATAAGTTAAGAAACAAGCAACACTAAAGTAATAAAATAATTAGCAACTATGATGAGTGGAGGAATATTGGCGCCTACAGATGAGGAATTTTGATTATCAAAGTCAAAAGGAAAAGCATTTGCTGGTATAAAAGTTGTGCTCTAGTTCTACCAACAAAAGCATTTGATGCTTTAGGAAGATAAATCATATTTAATTAGATAAGAATTTGATTTAAATGTACTACAATTATATAAAAATTTATATTTATATTCAATAATGTATTGTCATATTATTTAATAAATTTAATATATCAAATAATTATTAATATAATCAAATTCATTAAATAATGTATTAGTTATACAAGATTCAAGGATGGTAAAAAAAGTTTTATACTTACAATCTATCAAAATTAAACTTCAATCGGATCTATATTTATATATCGCCAAAATAAATACTTGGATTTATAAGTAAATATTTATTATTGTTGAGGAATTTTGGTTATCAAAGTCATAAGGAAAATCACTTAATCAACGTATGTTGGTCTGAGTATAAAGGGTGTAAGTTTCTTAAGTATATAGTCTTAAATTTTATCTCAAAATTCATGTATATGAAAATAAAATTATTAAAAGGGATCTCCGCTTAGACGCCTGACTATATCTTAAAAATTAATTTCTTACTTATCAGATAGAGAAAACTCTAAGAAAAAAAAAAGGAAAAACACTTATTGGTATATAAAATTAAGGTATGCTTCTGCCATCAAAAGCATTTGATGCTTTAGAAAGATAAATCATACTTAATTAGACAATGCATAGATTTATAAAATCACCAAAATAAATACTTAGATTTATAAGTAAGTATTTATTAAAGGTATTGTCTAAAATAAATAGATTTACAAGTGATATATAATTCCTAGGTTGGCAATGAAATGCACTTATATGTTACTTTAACCCATTTTAAAACTACAATTATTTAAGTTTCTGTAGAAGATAAATTTCCAAACTTAATACTACAAAAAAAAAATTAAATTGAAATTTAATATTAAAAAAAACTATTTTTAATCACAACTGAAAAATCATTGTACTTCATAATACTCAAACAAACTCCAAGTTCTCGTGCTATTTTTTTCTGAAAGCAATTTTTAAAATAAGGCGTGTGTGTGTATATATATATATACATTCTCCTCAACAGAAATCTTACACCAATTATTCAAATATACAGTTATTATATCATTTCAAATTATTCTAACGGTCTGTTATAAATTTCAATACTACGGAGCTAAATCTACCTCTCAAATAGTGGATTCTGGCTTATATGAGGTGAAAGTGGGTCCTGGGTAGAATAATCTTGAAGCTAATTATATTTTTACTTCTGCTTATTTTTATTTACATAGAGTTTTTTTTTTAGATGAAAACAAAATTCATTAAGAAAAAAGCATGTTAATACATCATATCAAAAAATTGTAGAGGAACTTCTTCAATCTAGAAAACTTACAAACCAAAAAAAAGGATACAGCTGAAAGAGTAAGGATAATTATGTTTATATTTTCTGAACGAGTCCTTATCATTGAATTTTCCTAAAATAGTTCATTTGTATGTTTGAGAGTTACCATTATTAGGAAACTCTGTTGGCTCATCCCCAATATGTTATATGTGCCTTAGTTCAATGCACAATTGTAGTTTTATAAACTAAAATAAAAGGTTGCCAATTTAACAATGAACTCGTATTATAACGCCAAAGCAAAAAAGGGTTAAAGAAAAAGAAAGACAAAGAACAAGTGGGAAAAGATGGGGAAGTTATGGGAGTCCATATGAGTATGACAAAGGAAGCTGGGTCAATAAATAGTAAAGAAAAATATCCTCCCTCTCACAGTTCATTCTCTTAATAATAGAAAAATTATATCACCGAAAGAAATAAAGTTTAAATATTGAATAGAATGGGACCACTTCTTTTTGTGGTGTAAGCGAAATGACGATTGAGGAAATATTTTGTGGAGAAGCACAATTCAAAGTAGTAAAATGCTTATTACATGTAATAAAAAAATGCTTATTACATATTTCATATAGTGAGTGATATAGCTTGAATTGATTAGAATATAATTGTGAAAAAATAAGATAAAATTGATTATAATTAAACAATAAAAATTATAAATAATATATATAAGTGTATATTTAATATTACTTTTCTATTATATTAAAAAAATGTAATATTTATTTTATATTTACATAAATTTTATCCTTTGATTATATAATTGACTCCTCTTATTTTTTATTTATTCATACTCTACTTTTTTTTTTCTTGATAAACATTCATACAATGATTTTGTCACATCAGAAAGATGTAAAAATGATCTGATTAGTGATAATATGTGCCAAGCATTACTCTATAATTAAAGCCATATTTTATTTTTAATTTTGATATCAATTTGTGTTGTTTATTGTAGTAGCATGCGTCTTGTTGTGTAACTTGTGGGTCTTCATCGGACACATAAAGTAGACATTTGCTTTTCTTGTCTCTCCTGTTTGCTCTTTTTTAACTTGACGCACAGACAGACACATTCACATTAATAATAGCCCTTAGCAGCTAAGCTAAGAAGCAGTGGCAAATAGAAACCTTAAATTCGATGAAAGAAGTGGTTCAACTCTTCTTATTATCTGACTTCTCTGACTTTCCTCCATCATCCCCGTTTCTCTCTCTCTCTTACATTTGCTTTCCATAACTCTCCATCTCTCTCTCTCTCTCTCTCTCTCTCTCTCTGTGTAATCTTATCTCCTTTTGTTTTTCACTCACCCCTTTATAGTGGTGAATGCTAAAAAAGGCTTACTAGTACCCTCTCTTGTTGGTTGTTGCTTATACTCTTCCAGAGTCCTAAGTAGATGAGCATATCACTGAAGCCAAGGAGCCTGCAGTTTTATGGTACGGTACTATGTAAGTACCTCTTTTCACCCATCTCATCACCTAAAGATTTGTTTTTGATTTTGCACTTTCTTCCAATTCTTTCATGCATTTTAAGGCCTTCTGCTGCTTCCACACACTTTACTTTACTCTTTTTGTTTTTTTGGTTTTTTTTCTTTTTTTTTCACTTTTTTTTATTAGTACTATAATATTGCCCTTCCTTCTGTTATGTTTTGTACTTTCATGAAGCTCCACTCTAGCTTGCTAGTAAAAGCTTTTGTTGTTAATGTTGAGGATTTTGTGTCTTTTTTTGTTTTATTTAAATTTTGAAACGGTTCTTGTGATGGATAATTATGATGTCATCAATTTCCTAACTAAACAGAAGGATTATGCCTAGTAGTTGAGCATCAAAATTTAGATCTACGTTGTAAGTAACAACAGGAAGCGTCTAATTTGATGTTAATAGCATCTCTTTTTATTTTTATAACGTTTAGTGATTTTAATAACTCTTAATTATCACTGTTCTTCAACTTATTTCTCCTATGTGAACAGTCTAAACAATAATTATATTCTTTCCTTTGAGTGTTTGGAATCTTCTAATTATGTGTTAGATTTACATGTTTTGGAGTAGTTTTTGGGTGGTTAGTTAGTCCACTGCAAGAAATGCGTTTTAGTAAGAGTATATCATATCAATTGATGAGTGATGTTGGAATCATTTGGTTAACCACTGCAGATAATTTACTTCTATGCAAGCATGGAAAAGTTATGTTTCTCAAATTTATGGAGTTAACTCCCTCTGATTGTTCAGTTAAACCTCTCTGATTTAAATAATCATAAATTTTTGCAATCTTTTCCTTAATCTTATCTTGGAGTAACTCCTGAAAATTTCCTGCCATGAGCCATTTCATCTCAGTATTGTTAAAATTATCATTTGCCTTTGCCAGTAAATAAAGGCTGTAAAACTGTAACAACTAGCATAATACTCTATCTTAAGACTCATGATTTGTGAAGGACAATTCCCTAATTTATTATGATGAAGGACAGAATAGTAGCTATTCACAACAACAGAAAATACATAATGCTAGTTTTCTCCTCTGCATAATTTAGTGCATCAATGGGGCACGTATCTGCTTAGCAACAAGGAAAAAAAGAAGTGTGAATTGTATGGTGTTTGAAGCAATGGAATGTAATATGTTGTAACTAACTAAATAGCCCGTAAGGTTGTTCTATTCACATGCTCAAAAAAATGTACCTAACACTAAAGATGGGCCAGGTTCTACTTATCAGAAGAAACAATATGAAATGACATTGATCAGTTTGAAATTATAACATAATGCTCATTTAAGTCTTATCTTGTGATAACTACCATAAGGTACCTTTTATTTTTGTCTTGTCTTGTATACAACATAATGCTCCTTTCTTGTTGGATAAAATGAAAAGAAGATAGGAAAAGGTTATGTTCTCTATTCTTCTTCTAGGAGGTTTATTCTTGCATTAGAACATTTTCATCTGAAAACTTTTTTGCTATATTGTGGTTATGAATTGAAAGGTTTCAAAAATAAGAAAGATGAAATTCATATTATAAGTATTCATACTTTGAATCTGATTACATATACGCCTTTGAGGTCCCCCCCCCCCCCCGGTCAGTTTACTTACTCTCTGTTAGTGGCCTTGTTATGGATCATTTAAGGACCAAATTTTGTTTGTTACAACTTAAGTTTCCAATTTCATGGCAAGATAGATTATTGCTAATTTGATAGTTTGAAGGCCATTTTCTCTTTGGGGTAAACAATATGGAATTATAGGCCTTCGCTATGAAGTTTAATTGAGTATTTGTATTCACGCCAATTACAGATCAAGGTTACTTTGTTATAGATAAGTTTTCAGTGGAAGGTGTTGTCCACATTGATTTTCCGTGGAAACTCAACCAGCATCCATGATAATTGACATGTAAGCAATCACCAGTTATTGTTTTGTCAGCCTACAACAATGGCCTATAAACATAAGTGGACAGGAGAATAATTGACTAGCAAGAGTGGCTGGTAATTGGGGTTCCTTGAGTTGGTGGGTATTCAACCAAGTAGCAGTGATTGGTAGCTAGAATAGGGTAAGTGGGTAAGATGACAATTCATGGTATAATTCATGAAACCTTTCTGTAAAATAGGGTCTGCAACAAGAAATAATCTTATTTCTTTGCAAAGCCTTTTCTTTATTTACTGGATAGTTTCCTGTAGCCAAAAGTTTCCTTGGACAGCTACTTTTTGTGAAATAAATGTAGCCTTACATTCTCTGCTCTCATTTTGATTAGTGTTGGGACTAGAAGTTTTTCTGTGTAAGGCGAGGTATTACAACAGTAGAAGGGATAAATTAGAGGGGATCAAAAAAGAAGATAGATTCAGTTTAGTAGAAAATCTTCAGATGGAACTAATCACCATTTGGTGTGTCTATATGAAATAAAAGGACACGTGACTTAATGCAGTTTGACATTATATTGGCTAGTCTGTATCTTTCATTATTATCAACACAAATTCTATTGGGGGAAAAAAACTAATTATATGTACTCAGAGGTACAAATATCCATTAATATTTCTTCCTAACCACTATAATTTCTTTCTGGAAAAAACCCAAAGAAAGTCAGCAGAAATTTCTGTTTTCTATGTACATTCTACAGTTTTGCTGTGACCCAAGTTGGTCATTAAATCTTCCATAGCCTACTTCTTCTTTGTGGCGAAAACTTCATGGCAAGATCTTTACATAGTAAAAGGATAATAATGATATGAAAATATGATAGACATGCGTGACACAGAGGAGCACAATTATAATACCAAAAAAAAGAGGAGCACAATTATGTTGGAAGCATATGTAATATGTTTTCCTTCTCTAGACCTTCTTTAACAGAGGTAATGGCCCTACTTTAATTTATGGAGAACTGGTTAGTTAACAAGAAACAGACCTTTATCCGTGATGGTTTGTGTCAGCTACAAGAAATAGAAGTTTGTGTATGCTTGTGATCCTTACTCCTTTACTCTTTATACACTGATGTTCATTTCTATTACTTCCATGTATGTTATTACATGTCTTCTCCTTATTTTTATATTTTATGATTTTTCTGTATTTTCTTCCCATTCCCCTTTATTACATTGTTATATCCTACATGCTCAAACTAGCACAATTCTTTTCTGCTATAACTTTGGTGTTTACCTTAACTACCATTCAAATAGTAAATTATATTAGACAATTGGTTCATAATGAAGAAACAGGCTTAGGCTTGTCTACTGGGAATTATTGTAGAATAAAGAAGTATCCTACATTAACCAAATGGTACGGAGGCTGAGAGATTATGTGAAAAACTCTATAACTGACATTTAGAAAAATACATGTAGTTGAAATGTTTTATGGCATGAATTGCTATTCTGGTGCTTTATTCCCTTTCTATCATCCATGATTTTTCAGTCTCTTTGAAGAAAATAAAAGGATAAATGTTAGATAACAAGAAAATTGGGCAACTTTATGTTTTGGTGATATTTTGTTTGAAGTGGCAGTATGGTAAGTGAAGCAGTTATATGTGACTTTTGATTTTTCTTTTTGAAATAGATTATTACTTGGAGAAGTCCATACTTCATACAATGAACCAGCATCTTGATGAGATTTATATGCCAATTGTTACTTTTGCTTAAGATTTGAGCTATGACAACTCTTTCTGTGAGAAGCACTTGAGTAACATTGTTCACATTATGTTGAGTTTGTAAATATCTTAAAAATTTTCTGGTTTCCATTGTCTTATAGAGGGTATTTTTCACATAATTATCATCACCAATACGGTGACCATAACCCTCATGCAAACCCTCATACCCCCTAAATTCGCTCCCCACATGACCATTTAGGTCCCCTCTTAGAAAAATCTTCTCTCCTAATGGTATTCCCTGAACTAAACTTTCTAAATCCTCTCAAAATTTTATCTTGTAGTACTCGTCTAACCCTACTTGGGGTGCATACGCACTGATAACATTAAAAGTCTCCTGTTGCACAACAAACTTCAATGCTATGATCCTATCTCCGAGTCTTCTCACATCCACAACATTATTCTTCCAATTCTTATCTATTATTATACCTACCTCATTTCTAAATTTTACTTTGCCGGTGTACCAAAGCTTAAAACCCGAAATGTCAAGTTCCTTTGCCTTTTCTCCAACCCACTTAGATTCTTGTAGGCACATAAAATTAATCCTCCTCCTAATCATGATGTCAACTATTTCCATTGATTTACCTGTAAGTGTGCCTATATTCCAAGTTCCAAAACGCATCCTACTCATGTGAACTAGCTTCTTTATCCACATCCGTTCACGAGAATGTGTATTTTATGCTCACATGGTGGATAATCGCAATGGGGCCCATGCAGTTGCTTATGTATAAAAAATTGGATTGAACATGGTTTGCTTGACTTTGATTGCATATTACTGCCAACTTGTTAATACCAGAATTTTGTATGTACCATTTTTTATATGCATAAACAAAATTCCCTACTTTACATAGCAAATAATGTATTTCATCATAATGTAGGTGATGGTATTATGGTAAGCTGACCAAAGTGAGGAATTTGTTTCATCCATTTGCCTTCTGGGAAAGAAGTTAACTATTAGCAGATCCATATAAACATGATGACTCCAAACTTGAACTTGGAACCTGAAAATCATTCAGAAGACAGCAACCAAGTAGCTTCCAATATATCCTTGGAAGAAACATCCCGTGATCTTACCAAGGAATGCACCACCACTTCTTCCTGTCTTACAAAGGCTGAAGCTGATCCAGGTTCTATTACCCTTGACTTGACACTCAACTTCAATTCCATTGATGGTGAGTTGAAGGGTACAAGTGATGCTAGCAGTGAAGTGGGAGCTGAAGCTCAAGCTTCAGCATCAGCAACTCCCAGGGTTTTCTCTTGTAATTATTGCAGGCGGAAGTTCTTTAGCTCACAGGCATTAGGGGGCCATCAGAATGCTCACAAAAGGGAGAGGACAATGGCGAAGCGCGCAATGAGAATGGGGATGTTCACTGAGAGGTATACAAGTTTGGCATCTCTACCTCTTCATGGTTCACCTTTTCGGTCTCTTGGTATTGAAGCTCATGCTGCAATGCACCAAAGACATATGCCAATGCCATCACTGAGGGCTCCTGATATGAGTGCTGGTGCAAAATTTGAGAAAAACCATTTTGGATCACCAATTTTCATGGAAGATGATGATGTGAGTTTCTTTTGGCCTGGTAGTTTCAGACAGGTGGATCAGGGAGCTGTTGTTAATCTGGGACATGCTCAAACTTCGAATACTAGTTTTGTTCCAATGGCACCTCCTCCACCACAAACATCTACATCTCCAGATCTCACTTTGAAACTTTAAGATTTGAGAAATGATTCATACACAGGCAAAACCCTCACAAAACAGTAAATAAGTGGCTAAGAAGTGACTCATCCATTGCTTTACTCCCAGCCAAAATTTCTCAGCCATTCATTTGTTGTTTTGTTAGGGGTTTATGAGGGTCTTGTCTGTGTATGTATCATTTGTCTTAAGATTTTTCATCTTTGATTTCATTCTCTTCAGACATGAAATTATTAATTAGTAGTGCTTGCATTGTACAGTGAGATGTGTATTTCCAAGTGCGATTTTAGCTTATTTGAATTTCTCATTATTAATTGTTTCCTCTCGTTTGTATTTGGCTTCGTTATCGTTGATGTTGTAGCTACTTCGTTTTGGGCCGTTTAGTTTAGGAGTTGTTTCTACATTTATGGGAATTTTATGGTGAGAATATTTTGTTCTCATATTTAGTAAGAGATATAAAAAAATATTTTTATCCATGTCTCTTTCTCATAAATATTTATTGATCACTATTCTCACCAAATCATTCTCAAGGGAGGGAGGTGGATTGTGATAATTGTCATATGGTGGAAATAATTAGTTACAAAATGACGTTATTATCCACCTTTACCATCAAATTCTTAAGAATAGTTAAAGTTAATTGACATAAGTTTGATAGATTTTTAAGAATATTATTTTTTGGAATGTCATTTCCAAGAATCTAATTCTTGAGAATGAAAAATCAAATTTTAAACCAAAAGTCTCCTATTAAGTTTAGGAAGATGATTTATGTCTAAAATGTGATTGTGATAGACTGTGTTTGATAGAATCATGAGATGTGGCTCAACGGACAATTTAAGCCGCCATGTGAGTGGATTTTACATGCAGTACAGGAGTCCAAATCCTAGAAGCACATGTGGTCAGGTTACACCACTAGACACACAAGTAGAGATTAATTTCACACTTGAAGGGTGACTAAAACCTTGTGGGAGATCAAAAGACTTGGTTTCATAGTGATTGTTGTTAAAGAACGTTCTTTTTTGTTTCACATAATCCTATATAGACATCATATTTAAAGGGAAGAAAGATGAGTAAAATTTTGAAAGTGTTGTTGTTAAAGAACATTCTTTAGTGTTTCATATAATCCTATATAGACATCATATTTAAGGGGAAGAAAGATGAGTAAAATTTTGAAAGTGATTTCTAAGTAATAGTTTTTTTTATCCTTTTTTTCTCCTTAAGGAATCAAAGTTCAAAAGTGCTACTTTTAGAAACTAACTTCAAAGAATTAAGTTTTGGAGTTGTCCAAGCATTAGCAATCATAATTTAATCCTCAATGAAATCCTTGGTTTATGATAAAGATACGTGGACTCTATAAATTAGGATTATATTTTCTGCCGTCCAACTTGACTTTATGTATTTTGGGTTATGGGTTATTATTGTATGTGTTTCTTCAGCTTAAATTGTCATGAAGCCCATGCCAATCAAAAGTGGACATCTTAAACATCATTTTGGAATAAAAATCATAAGAATCTAACTTACTAAGTCTTTCGGGTGACTTCCATAAGTTAACGCTTAGCGAGATCTTTGCTCAGAAAATGCTAAATTTGCCTCCATGTTCAAGTGGACTCTTCAAGGTTTAAATGGACATAAGTGTCTTAAGGACAAGAGAAGATGCAGAGAAATGGTGGAACAGGCACATGTAGTATTGAATCCGAGTAGACAAGCATTAAAGGAGACAAAAAATGACAGAGGGCACATAAGGAGGAGGACAAAAGCAGGGTTATAGATCGTGTGTTTTGCCCTTTTTATTTTTTGGACAGCGTGTTTTTGCTTCTGAATAATAATCATGATGTACCATTGTATTGGGCTAGTGGGCCTTGCTGGTGTCATGGCAGAGAAGGAGAGATGGGCTCAAAGCCTAGTGGATTGGCTATAATGAAAACCAGTTGTAACTTGTATAAGTTGGGACTTTGACCATTTTTATTTTTTTTTTCTCTTCTTCTTTCTACCCTTTTTTTTTTACTCATTTTCATTTTTATTTTAAAATCATAAACCAAATAAAAAATAGTTCTTCTACTTCATATCATAGCTGAATCTCCACAGCTGGACATTGGACGCGCTAAAGAAGAGACCGAGAGAGAGAGAGAGAAGGGACAGCAAAGTGGACGCCTACAGCCTACAACTACTAGTATGAAATTTTGAATTATTTTATTTTATATTTAAAATAATTTATAATCAAGAGTTTTTTTACAAAAAAAGTAATTATTCTCTCAAATATAATCAAAACTAAACATGTTACAAATAAGTAAATTATATTAGAGATATAATAAAGTTATTCGTGCATTTATCTGACAGTTTAAGTCTTTTGAAGAATTAATTCATGTGAAAGTTTTTATGACCAAGTTAAATTTTGATATATGCTAAAAATGAGTTTATATATTATACACGCTGTAAGCCGAAATGACTTTAGCATAAAAAAAAGTGTCAGAAATATAATAAAATAATTTATGTATATTTATCTACGAACTTAAGCTTTTTTAAAAAAAAACTGGTTATTGGCAAATTATATAGAAATATCTAAAATAGAAGGGAATAGAATGCCATGCGTAAATCCTTTATTCATAGGCAGGGAGTTGGTGCCTTAGTTGTGAAGTGTTGACTTAATCCTGATGAGGAATGGACCTGGTTCTGTGTCACGGGTGACAGGGTGAGGCCATTGGACACAGTATGTGTCCATAATGCTCTGTCTTTTTTATGGCTTGGTCAAATATGGCCAATACATTAATGTAATAATCTAGCTCTTATGCTGCTGTTTTCAGTTATTGCAATTATTATTTCCACGTCAAAAAAGCCAAATTTATAATAATTAATTAATTTATTTATGATAAAATAAATTGAGCATTCAGTTTGTTTTAAAGGAGGTGAAAATATTTGCAATAGTCATTAATAGGCGTCTCTTTAACCATTATAATTTTCATTTCTATTTCAGTTAAAAAAAATTATTTCTATTTTTTAATTAAAAGAAAGATGAACTTTTATTTTTGGATTTTAAAAAAAAAACAGAAGGATGAACTTATGGAAAAGGTTGAGTTATTACATTTTATTGATAGAATTGACTTTTTAATTAATTTGATTTGATTTAATTATCATTGTTATAAAAATTCAAAATATAAATCTCAATATATACAATATGTCTAATGGTTAAGAAATTTTCAAAAAAAAATGTTGTTACCTTCTTACAAATTTGACCTATACATATTTTTTTTTTTTAAATTGAATATATTGTCAATGTAAAAAATTTATATTATTATAAAATTATGTATTATTATATTATAATAAAGTATTTTATTTTTATAATAATTATTTTAAAAATTATAAATATAATAATATTTAATTAATTAATAATATAAAAAATTATATTAATAATATATTAAAATTAAAATCTTTACAAAAATCCAACTGAAAAATGAAATAAAGGGGAATTTTCAGAACATTGACTTTTTGTTTCTGGTACTTTAAATGTTTCGTCACGTCATCATGTATTTATGACAAATTTGTTGTCTTATTTTCCCGTTCGGATCCACTTATGTTTGCATACCTTTTTTATATCCTCTTAAAAAAATTAATAATTTTTTAATATTAAATAAAAAATATTTAATAAAAAAATAAATATATTTAATATTTTAAAAATATAAAAAATATTTAATATTTTTTAATTTAATAATTAATAAATTAATAAAAAATTGTATAAGAAGATTTAAAATTATTCGTATCAAAACGTTACAAAACGTTGGCCAGCATGTTGACTTTGAAGTTGAAGTTTGAAGTTAAGTTTGAAGCAAGGAAGCAACTTGCCATTTTCGGTTCACTTGTGCCTGCCGACTTGGCCACGCGCTGATATAATAATCTTCATACATTAATTGTACACAAAAAAAAGAGATGTAAATAAATAAAAAAATGCATACTACAAATAAAATTAAGCACATGTTTAGAAAATATTATTTATAAAAAAATAATAGTTTATTTTTAAAAAAATTTAATAATTTTTTTTATTTTAAATATAAAATAAACTAATTTAAATACACATTAACTCAAAATATTGAGCTAAAAAAATAAAAATTGTGAATTGAATTTTAAATTTAAATTTAATTTTAGTTTTAGTTTTAATTTAGTGTAAATTGCACAATTATTTACTCCTGTGTTTTCACATAATTAAAAAAAATTAGATCAAAATTAATTTTGGAGTTAAATTGAAATTAAACTAATATTTTTATTAAGATGAAAAATCATACAGATAATTGAATGGTTCAGGATTGATTTATACTGTAACAATCCCATTTATAAGTTATTTATGAAATCTTTTTTATATGCTATTTATAAATAACACTGTAAATCATGCCAAAACTTATGTAGTTGGTAAAATGAGAAATTCTCTCATACCCTAAACTTTTTACTTTGGTCAAAAAGAAAAAGAATTATGTATATCTGCCTGAAAAATATATATAAACTGTGTATAGTTTTGATATTAATTGTTGTATAATAAAATGCATTGCTCTAGGAGGATATTTTTATCACAATAGAGGATTTTGAAAGTCAATTTTTTATATAGGTGTAAGTTAAAATTTAATTTTTAAAATGGTATAAAAAGAGTATTATTGTATAATAAGTCGTAGTTGACAATCACAACTTATTTACGTCTCTTTTTTTATTATATTTTTAATAAATCGTGTTTCTCATATATGACTTATCTTTTTACACGACTTACCTTTTTTTTTTAAATGTCATATGAAGTCGTGGTTAACAATCGCAACTTGTATTAAGCTTTTCAATTTAATAATAAGTCGCGGCTTGCAAAGATTTGTGCTTATAAATTCCACTCTCTTTTTTTGGTACTACTTTATATTTCAGTATTTTTTAAATTCTTTCCATCACTGCTACTTTGTATTAAAATTGGTTTATTCTCGTTTAATTCTCTCTACTAAAAATATTGATTAAGAATGTTAATTATACTTTTTATTATTACAACTTTTTTACATTTATTGATATGAAGTTTTCCTCTTTCTTTCTTTTTTTACTTATATTGACAAATATCATCATATGACCCTCTTCATAGTTCATTTGTTGCTAATGTTAGTAGTATTTATGAATATAATAATTCTTGTATACCTCTAAATCCTATGATCGCTAACTTTACTATTAGGATAAATATTTATTCAGCAACATTATATGATTGAGATAATGTATAACACCAATTATAAGAGATAATGTAAGTGATTTTAGTGAAGAAGTAGAGTATGAGGAAGCTGATGAGGGCAACAAAGTAGGCGAAATAGGTGTAAGTGAACGGTTCTACCATTATAATTTATACTATCTTATCTTCTTTTTTATTTAATATTAATTTACAGGTAATGCATGTTCTTAAATTTTCTGATGATTATAGAATTAGGAGAGGAAGTCGTGTGAATCGCCGCATAGAAATGAACTAAGTGATAAATAATAAATTTATTTATTTTCCTTATAAAATATGTTGTATAATTTTTTTTAACTTTATTTTTCCTATAAATTTTTTATTTTCCTTTTAAGTTAATCAATTAGTTTAAAAAAATTTAAGTAAAGTTTATTTTTCCTATAAATTATTATTAAATTACAAACTTTAATACAAGTCATAAATTTATTTATTTTTAAAAAAAAAAAAAAGATAAGTCATGATTTCTATCCACAATTTATTTAAAATTTAATTAAAAAATTATAAAATAAATCATAGATAAAAAATATAGTTTATTTAAATATAATAATAAAATTATTATTAAATAAATCGTGCCTCTAAATTACAACTTATTATTTTAAAAATTATTTAAATATAAATTATGCTTAACAGGTATAATTTGTTAAATTTTATTATTTATTTTATATCATTTTAAAAATTAACTTTTAACTTACACCGCCATAAAATATTAATTTTCAAACATCACTGTTTAAGTAAAAAGGTACTCCAGTGAGTGAAACTTATCACCAACTTTGACCGTCTTTAGCTCAAGAACTCTCTCAATGACTTCTCCAAAAGGAATTTGAACGTTAATTAGGCCTAAATAAATGTGTATATCTGTTTGCCTCCTTTTTACCAAAGACTCAAAAGGAAAGAATGAAAACCAAAAAAAAAGAAAAAGAAAACAAAAACTCATGTTAAGGGCAAAGAAAGAAGCAGAAGAAGATGAGGGATGTGGAAAGAAGTCCTGCTTGTTGGTGCTGTGACTTGTGAGCTGTTTGTTGCAGAAGGAAAAAAAAAGTTGCAGTAAAAAAAGAGGTCCACTTGAGAGTAATTCTATCCATTTCCAAAGGTTAAGACTGTAATCTCATACATGCAGAAAAGCATCGCTGTTTTTTTTTAAAAAAAAAATTATATTCAATGTGAACGCTTGAAAAATGAAAATCCAGCCGTTGCTTGCAGAGAGAACATAAACATAGCTACGTCTTGTTGATGATGAACCAAAACCAAAACCAAAGCTGAGAACACAAAAAGCCTTAGATTCTCTGCCTTTATTTTCTGAATTGCCCCTGTTAACCTTTGTCTTAAGTCTTTTGTTGTCTTTGTTTCTCTTTGTTAAGCTTCTTTCTCTCTCTTTCTCTTGTTCCTTTGGCCATGATTGGAGGTAAAGATCTTTCTAATGGTGTTGACCCTGAGGGTGAGAACTCCAGGAGCAAGTTGTCAAGGCACAATTTTGAGCCTGGAAAGGAGTACCCAGATGAGAAACTGGGCTACCCAGAGAAAAAAGGTGTTGGTTTTCTCAAAGATTCTGAGGTAGGTGGTGGTGTTGATGGCATGATTCTTCAGTCAAAACCCAACAAGGTTGTTGTTGGAAGCTCAGGGTTGCAAGAGCTGACCCTCAGCTACCTTTGTGACAACCCAAAATTGAGTCTTGCTGAGAAAGAGAAAGAGATTCCTGGTAAAAGCTTGCTGAATTCCTTGGAAAAAGTGAGCCACAAAGGTAAAGAGATTGTTGTTGGTTTTTCTGAAAATTCAAATCAGGATGGAAAATGGGTGGAAAGAGATTTCTTGAGCTTGAGTGAAACCAGAGAGAATTCTTCAAAGAGATCAGTTGAAGAAGAAGAGGTTGAAAGGGAGAGTAATAGGGACAAGAAGCCAAAGCTGGAGACACTTAATCTCTCTCTTGCTTTGCCTGATGTGTCACTTTCTCTCACAGCTTCAAACGCCTTGCAAAATGGTGGTGATCAACAGCCAGTTAGGCCTAAGCCTAGCAGGCCATCAACCACTCACACTTCATATTCCAATGATTATACAACAGCTTCTTTGTCTTACTCTTATTCTCACCCTTTCTCACACAACGCAAGTTGCTCACTCACCCGCAATTCAACTGATAATTTTGAGTACTCAGTGAGCAAAGATGACCAAATTTGGAACTGTGGGGAAGGGACTAATGGGTCTGTTCATAGTAGGTTCAAGCCAATAGGTGATGGTGGGGTTGCTTTGTCCAATCATGTTGGTGGTCTTAGTTCCTTTATGCAAGGTAATAGTCAGTATAAAACTACTAGTTCAGATAACCATTCATTTTTCCCTTCAGAATTGCCTGCCAGGCCAAGGTTTGAAGCTCAGTCAGGGGACTCAAGGGGAAGGAATTCTGAGAATCTGAGAGTCTTGGAAGGCTTAGATGGTGGGAAGATAAGGAAGCTTTCTAGGCCAGAGAGAATAATCAGAGAAATTGTTTCTGAGTCTATCCCTGCCGTGGCATTGACAATTCAGGAGCTTACTGATGAAGTCATAGCATCAACTAAGGAATACTTGAAGAACCTCATTGAGAAACCTGACAAGAAAGAGGAATTGGTCAACCTCCAAAACAGGCTTGAGAGAAGATCTGACCTTACCGAGGAAACTCTTTCAAAGTGCCATAAAGTGCAATTAGAGATTCTAGTTGCTGTCAAGATGGGGCTTTCAAGCTTCTTATCTGGTAAAGTTCACTTATCTGAGATGGTAGAGATTTTCTTGTATAGGAGATGTAGAAATGTGAACTGCAAGAGTGTGCTTCCTGTTGATGACTGTGACTGCAAGATTTGCTCAGGAAACAAGGGGTTTTGCAGTTCTTGCATGTGTCCTGTATGTTTGAACTTTGATTGTGCAAATAACACTTGTAGTTGGATTGGTTGTGATGTTTGTTCCCACTGGTGCCACGCTGCCTGTGGCATTCAGAGGAATCTCATCAAACCTGGGCCTAGCGTGAAGGGACCTTCAGGAACCTCAGAGATGCAGTTTCATTGTATTGGCTGTGGACATGCTTCCGAAATGTTCGGGTTTGTTAAAGAAGTGTTCAGTTGTTGTGCAAAGGATTGGGGCCTAGAAACCTTGATGAAAGAGCTTGACTGTGTAAGGAGAATTTTTAGGGGAAGTGAAGATCGCAAAGAGAAGGAATTGCATGTTAGAACTGATGCCATGCTGTTAAAGCTTCAAACTAAAATGGTATCTCCTTCAGATGCCTGCAACTGCATCATACAATTTTTCAGCTGTAAGTATCTGGACTGTGGTCTTTGCTTTTCCTATTTAAATTCATATGTTTATTTTTAAAAAAAGTTGTGCTTCATACAGCATTTAAATGGTAATGATGCACTATGAATATATCATGATTTGCCTAGTCTCACCACGGAGTAAAGGACCAATCAATTTTATTCAGTGGATATGATGCTTGTGTAAAAATCACTTGATATGCTAACCTTTCAGCTCTTCAACCTATATATTGTTGAACTAGTTGCATGAAAACATATCCACATGATAATGAAGGGTTTGGTGTACCATTATTTATTAGAAGTGAGTAAAAAACTAGTGGCCTATTTTTATTTTTTATTTTTTAATTATGTGATATGGTAGGATTGTGAGTAAGGGAGGACTAAAAGTTTGATGTGGTGGAGGGAAAGCATTACTGTTGATAAATATATTGGGTTTCAGAAAGATAAGAGATACCGTAGGGCACAGATTAATAAAATGAGAAACCTGATACATTATGCTCTTTATGCAAATTACTTACAGAACTTTGAACCCCATTTCCGCCACTGAAATCAAAATAATAATAATAATAATAATAATAACAGACAATTTAAAAGGAAAAGGAGACAAGATGAAAGGTGAAATAAGTTAGTGTTTGGCTGTTAAAGGCCAAAAACTAAAATAACAAAGAGAATAGACAACCACAGTTTTCCAGCAACAATTTTTCTTTTTTGTTTAAGGCAGGCAATTCAGGGGCAGGTTGAGGATTGATTTGGTCACTAAGAATAAGAATTGACAGCCATAAAGTTTGTTGATGTTATTTGTTTTTAAAGTGGAATATAATCATGTTCGGTACTTTGGTTTTCATTATTTTACACCAAAAAAAAAAAAAATTTCAGCCAAATTCTCTCTCTTGAACATTTTGATTATAAGCTTTTCAAAAACGAAATGAGCTAATCCAAATACACACTATATGGAGGATTTGAATGTTATTTATGAAGCGATTTGAGACTCAGCTAGATGTATTTTTAGCCTCAAATCATTGTGTGTCAATCAATCAGACTTGTTTTCTTGCACATCCAAATTCACTTTCAGTAATCAGTTTGGATATTTACTCCCATCCCAGGCCTTTTATATATGAGGTGTGCTTTTGGTGAGCGCATATTACTGGCATTTGATGCCCTAACAGATCCAGGATTTATATGTCAATGAAATGATCTTGTAGTCCATAAATCAGTCCTGCTCAATATTACTTTTGATATTTAGCTCAATACGTTGTTTATCATAGACTGGAGAAATAAAGGAAGAGGAATGTTCTTTTAACACTGAAGTGCCTTACAACAATTGGTCATGGTCTTCTGATGCTTGATTTGCATGAATAATGAATTAATATGTTACATTGAGCATCCATGCCTAATATGGTATGGGTGTTATAGACTTGCTATGATACTATTTGCATCTTTTTCCCTCCCTGGTTAAATTATTTACATCTTAGCATTGGTATTTGAAATTGAAGTGCTTCATTGAGATAGGAAGCATTGGAATGTTATTACTCCCTGAGAATTGCAGTTATCATTATTATTATTTTCATCAGTTGCTTGTAAGGTACAGTTGCTATTATCACTTTTGTTCTGTTGAATGTGTTTGATGAAATAATTCAAACTACATGTGACCCTGTGCTTTTTTCAATCAAATCTCCTCTTGTGTAGAAGTTCTTTTTCTGCTTAAGCTTAGTTCATGCTAAGCTTTTTGTGATGCTTTTTTTATTTGAGATACTGATAATGATATCTTATATCTAACTGTTGAGAGATAATTTTTCTGATAAACAGATGCGGATAGCATGTCAGACTTTCCTGCTTCTGGTATATCCTCAAAGGATGTGTCAGCATCTCAAGCTAACCTTACAAAGGATACACCATCTCTTTCAAAATCTAACTTTCTAATGCCAAAATATACTTATGACTTGAGCTATTCTAGGTCACATTCTGATGCCCATGCTATGTCAAATGATCTTCATCAGAAAGACCTCAAAGCTTCCCTCTTAAGTGAACTAAAAAATGAGGCTGATTTCCAATTGGGGGCTTTATTAAGGAAAGGTGGACTTGAAAGCTTGGAGAGCATTGTGAGGATAAAGGAGGCAGAAGCCAGAATGTTCCAAACCAAGGCAGATGAAGCAAGGAGAGAAGCAGAAGGGTTCCAGAGGATGATCAGGACCAAGACTGCACAGATGGAAGAAGAGTATACTGAAAAGTTTGGCAAACTATGTTTGCATGAGACCGAAGAAACACGGAGGAAGAAATTGGAGGAACTGAAAGTCTTGGAAAATTCCCATGATGATTACTATAAAATGAAAATGAGAATGCAAGATGAGATTGATGGTTTGTTGGAGAGATTGGAAGCAACAAAGCAGCAGTGGGTTTAAACTTTTTTTCTTCTTGTTTTTTCCTATATTTCCTTACTCAGAATACTGTTGAAATGTGTGTAATTTGTTGATCTGCTGCTATGGCATTCTGGTTGTTCTCAGAATGGATGATTTTCAATTGATAAATTCAAGTTTTGGGTGTCTCATCATTCATTTTTTTCCCTTCATAAATTGACAGGGAAAAAATGTGAAACTGAACATGTGTTAAGAGCTTTGCACTTCCTGTTTATATTGTGAGACAATAAAACTTGTGAAAATTTCTTGTAAATCCCGTATCTTTGTTGCATATAGATTTGCTTCTTCCTCTATAAATTTGTATTCTGATTTATCAGCAACAGCCCGGAATTGGCACGTTCCTAACATAGTATACATCACAAAGTTTGGAAACCCATATTTGCTAGAAGGCTAATATGCTTTGGAATAATGCTACTTGCACAATACTACTTGCCTCACATTTTTCACCTTTGTTTAGGTAGCCAAATAAGAGTATAGGTGTTTTAGGCTGGATTTCGAATCGGCGGTTTATGAGTAACTTCATCTGTTACAATGAGATCTTAGATATTTTTGTGTATTATTAAATAAGTAAATTTATTTATTTATAATAAATAAATCTCATATAAATCTTTCATAGTTAATAAGAAAATTAATTATATTCTTCATAAATAGATGAATTAGTTATAAGAAATAATAATTTTATTGAATTATCTTAATTAATAATATTTAATATAGATTTAACTATGATGTTCTTATAAATATCATACAATGTAATAAAGGTATGTATTTTAATTTTAAATACTATTCACCTTGTGTACGATCTAAGTTGGACATTGTAGTATCTTTTATAAATATTTCTCTCTTCGCACCATTGTCGCAATTGTAGTGTATTGCACGAAATTATTTATGTCAACTTTATTCAAGTATTCATCTGAACCTTATTTAAAATAATAGGTATATAAAAAATAAGATGAGATTAAATATAATTAAATGATAAAAATTATGTATATATAAAATAATGTATATATAAGTGTATGTAATTTGTCGTATGCTTTTTATACAACATTTTCCTTTTAAGAAACTGAGTTGTCCTAATCTACTTTTGTACACCAAAACTAAGATACTCTACTGGAGCCGCAGAAAGAAACTGTTTGACATGATTAGTTTTATTACTCTCGGTGGATGGAGCATAAAGGAGGATAATGCTCAACACTTTGCCAGGATATTATATTTCTGGGATTTGTTTATTTGGTCACCGTTGATTGCGGTTTCTTGTACCATTGTTAAGCTCAAGCAGTGTTTTGCCACTTCCAGCATTGGAACTAGTTTACCAAGGTGATGATGAAAGGGAATCTAAATACTTTAAGTTTCATTCATATCAGTGTGTGACATTTAACCAATCAGCCCAAATTGGATTCCATACGTTTTATTCTTATATATTATTTTATTTCTCGATCACTAAGCTGGTTTTGTAACGGTGACTTTCTGCAAACTTATTACACTTATTTATGTGGCCATGGCACTTTCAATTTCCTATTACATTAAAGTAATAATAGACAAAACAAGCAGTGGGAATAACCATAAACAATCTTTGAATCTTAGTACCGAATCGAATTTTCATCATGCTTGAGAAATGTAATCATTATACTCTTTTAATGCTATTATTTTTTTACTGTGAAGAATTTAATATAATAACTTACCATAGCTAATAGCTCAACTATGCATGTACATCTCAAACTGGAAATTCGAATATATTGAATTTATTTCATTGTATGATGTGCGACTGTTGTGGTGCTAGTAACTGTCATATGTATTTAATTTAATTAAGCAATAGAACTTTTTTCTTTTTGGTATACTATGAGTTATACTTATTATGACTTTAAGTTGTAATTTTTTATTCAAATTTCACTCATTCCAAGGACTTAAAAGCTTTTAACTAATAAATAAAATGTAAATACTTAGCTCTTAACTAATAAATAAAATGTAAATACTTTCTTAAAATAAAACAGGACAACAGCTTTTTTATATAAAATAATCAAACAAAATGAATTTATTGACATTATGATAGGGTAATTTATTGACATTAGAATTAAGAGCTTAATTTGTATGTATTATGAGTATAAAAATATTTTATATTATCAATTAATAATATACTATTATAATTATAAATTTTAAAATAATTATTGAGAAATTTAAATATTTTTAAAAATGTAACAATATATAATTAAATGATAATATAAATTTTTTATTGATAATATATTTAAATTAAATTTTAAAACTAGTTGATCAAATTTATTTTTAAATGCTTGATGTATAATTTCTGAAGTTAATAGAATCATAGTATATATATAAAAAAATAATGTAAAATCAAATAATTAAATAATAAAAATTATAAAATTATAAAGTGACGTGCATATATAGAGTTTAGCATTCGTGAGAAAATGACAGGGAGGCTAACACTGACAGAAAAGAAAGTAGAGATATTTTTGTATGCGTATAGATTTATGATATTATATTTATATATAAGAGAAAAAGTTAATGAGAGAAAATGAACAAATCTCATTAAATTTATTTATTATAAAAAATTATTATATTTTTAATTTTTTATATATAAATATGATGTGATAAATTTGTATACACATATATTATCTCATGAGAGTAAGAGACCAATGAAGTTCACTTTTAGTGCCTCGTGGTGCGGAGCACTGAATGGAACATTCTGTCACGCCATCGTTCAAATCCTTATTTTATCATTTTGTTTTTTCAGACACCCTTATTCACATATTTAAATACTTTGGTATATCCTCCTTGTTAAATGAAATTTTGGTCTGCTAACGGAGTTGTAGAGAGAAATAATGTTACTGTGGCTGCTAGCATTGTTATGCTGATTGCAACAATCCCGGCCCAAAAAGAAATGAGGAATAAGTGTGTTGAGAAATCAGGAAGCAGACAATGTCGTTGGTCCTATCCGAAGGCAGCAAATCTTTGGACTGCGGAGTAGGTAGTCAGAGAATATGGAAAAGTTAATAGGTTTGAACTCCAGTCAAAGGAGAATTCTATCATGCACTCTTTATATTATGGTATTTTTTTTTTACTAACTTCAGAAGACCAATGTGCTGCTTTGGTGAAGTAACTTGACCATCAACTCACCCCAACCCAATATGTGCTATTCCGACAATCTTTCATATCAGACCTAACTATCACCACCAACTCAAAATACCTAATTTAAGATAGATCACCACAAACCTAGAACCTAGACTCGCAAAACCACCAAGCTCCATTGTGTCCCTTATGGTCGAATTGCAACCATTGCCACTGAGCCTACATCATGCCTCCTCTCGCTACCCCTAGAGCCATCGCTCGCGACGTTCGACTTATCTGCGACCACCTCATCGACTGCCAATCAAGCAAATTCCTCGAACTAGTTTTGCTCCCCGAACTGCTAGCCAAACCTTCACCCATGACCAAAATATGACGCTGTCACCAGCCGTCGTTTGTCCCGCTCCACGCAACCATCGTGTCGCCACTCGCAGCATCCACTAGACCTCAACGAGCCATGCTCCACCAAAGCCCTTGTTTTTGTCATTCACTCCACCCCTATTTCAACCCAGACCCTAGAACAAAAATTGACCCAAACCACCAGATCCAAGCGAAATAGTTGTTCGTTGGAGCCACGACATCAACGGATTCATGGTGGTTCCGGTGGTGGGGAAGGCGGTGAAGGAAGAAACCATTTGAAAATTGGGATGGTTGGCGTTGGCTCCTGGTTTAGGCTCACCATGGCCATGGGTCGCAAATTTAGGCGTGGTCACGGATAGCAATTTTGAGCAGTGTAGCCATGGAGGCGAAGGCGATGGTCACAAGTTGAGACTCATTTTCAAGCGAAAACAGGGTTGATGATAGTCCATGATAATGGTGGAGGACAATGGCTCAAGGCGGTGGATGCTTCAAAACCCTCGACTCAACCCGAATCCTACAGAGATAGAGAGACAACAATGGGGTGGATGACGATGGTGGGGGCAAGGCATGGTTGATGGCAAATAAACTTGTTAATCAAGTATCTAGTCACTCAGTCTACATTAATGTTAGGTGCATCATGTACCCTACCTTATAGGGTACATGACAAAAGAAGCCCTCCACGCAAAGTGAGTTTTGATGTAAAATGTAAAAAGAAGAAAAATGATATTAAAACAATGAAGGGGACCACTTTTAGTTAAAGATTAAATTTGAGAAGAGAGTATTTTATTATGACTTAACATCATAAAGAGAACTCAACTTAAAAAAATAATTCATTAAGTAAAAGAGTCTCATGTTTTAAATAACACATTGAGTTTCTTTATTTACTTAATATGAGACTTATAACATGTATTGCCATAGAAAAAATGAGAAAGAAAAACCCACATGGTTTAATTTATTTAAAATGTTACTTAGTAATGTTAAAAAAAAAAATGTTACTTAGACGGTAGAAGCTAATGAGCCTTTTGCTCACATGGCACCTACGATGTTTTGTATGCCCCGTGGGGAGAGATTGACCCCTTTCTGAAGCATTGTCCCCATTTCTGTCACTTCCTTTTAATTAATCAACAATCACCTTTTAATTTAATTAAATTTGAGTAAACATTTTTGCTACTTTTTTTTTTTGGCTGTTGTGTAACACGAATAAAAACGTCATTGCTTATTACAAAAGTGTACCTTGATTTTTTTTTTTTAAACAATTCAATAAGGCTTTCGTTTGTAACATTATAAAATAATATTCTTTACAATCAAAATATATATTTTGTAGAATACAAAAATAAAATAAATAATAATAAACAATTATAAAAGCAAGAGACATTTTAAAACTTTTAATATTATTTATTATTTCACAAAATATCATATAATCATATACTCTTTCTATTCATATATTTGTAAGAAAAAGTTCACACTTCACTTACTTAGGCTCTCAAAGTAAAATCGAAAAAAAAAAAGAGAGAAAGAAACGGGTACATCTTTGAACTTAAAATCCTATATAAATGTAGCTTAATATAATGAATCGCTTAAGTGGCATTTTTTTATTAGATTGATCATTGATCATGATTCATCTTAGAGCATATAAATTAAGATATGTGGACTCATTAGGTGGCCAATCCAAAGTGTCGAAGAGACAAATGGAGACCTAGAATTGCTCTGACATGAAAGTAGGGAAAATAACTCACTAAACAACATTTATTTATAAAAACTTTAGGATGTGGGGTTGCGTCAATTGCTCAAGTTTATAAGTTTATTGCTAACTATTCATGAATAGTATTGGAACCATAGTAAAGTCACGTTGAATCAACTTAATTTTTAGTATGCAAGCAAACCAACTCAATTAATCAACATATATCTCATAAGAGTCCAAAAGAAATTAAGAAAAAATCATACAAGCCATTTCTGGTAACAGAACAACAGAATTACAAAATCCATAAAAATTTAAGGAAAAAAAAAGATGGAAGAAATGCTGGATCAATCCAATTTGTAATGATGAATCAAGTATTTGGAGTGGAGAAATGCAATTCATGACCCAAAATGGGCCAAACCAACTGATATATCCACAAAAACTCCAAACAAGAGAATTGCTAGACCCGTGAAGTTGATTAAACGAGATTCTCTCTGGTGTGGCTGTAGTTTTAGCATAGTATACTTCTCCATCAAACCTGTTAGTGCAGCACAAATTGCCATGTACAACAGTGCTCTACCACCAGATATGTGCCATGGAGCCACTCTAGTCCTTTGTTGTGTGGTCCCAAGCATGAACAAGAGTCCAAAAAGCCACTGCAAGCAACAAGAAGCACATCCCATTATGAAAGCTTTGACTTATAATTATACCAAGGATTTGATCTTCTTTATAATAATATGATCATAGACATATTATTGGGATAAATTTTACCTGCACGCCAAACAAGCAGAAGGTGCTAATGCCAATCCATGAATGGAGGCTGTAAACATCCTCCCAGTTCATCATATCATGGAACTTGAAAACGGCACATATACCAACAATCCCAAGAATTATAGCAATCAAATGAAGTGTCAAGTGAACGACCTTCTGTGTTTGCCAGTCGGCTGGAAACGTATGGTATGCCATTATTGCTGCACAAGTTTAACACCAACCTATTCAGTTAAGAAACTGATACGGTATTTGTGTATGCCACACAAAATTATAAAGTTGTTCAACACATCTTGTATTGGGAAATTAGTTAGCCAGGGGAAACAAATATGCTAAATTGGAGTAATAATTTTAATAGATGCTGATAAAAATAGTAAGGTTATACTAAACCATTAGCCTTATAGTTTCACTTTATTTGGATTTTGGTTTCTGTAGTCTTTTTTTTTATATTGGTCCCCTACATTTTAAGTTTTTTGAATTTTGATCCATGCTGATATGGTATTAGTCTTTATATTTTATACTCATTTGAATTTTAATTCTTATAATTTCTACTTATTAAATTATCGATCCTTATTTTTTACTAAGATTAATATCTTTACAGTTCCAAAATATTAGAATATTAGTCCCCGAATGAACAAAATTCAAATTAGTAAAACTATAAGACCAAGAAAAAAAAAACTAGAACCAAAACTTAAATTAGGTGAGACTATAAAGACTAATTGTTTATTTTAACCAAATAGTAGTTAGTAAGATATAGCTATACACCATAAGGGACATGAGATGAGAGTAAGATACCTTGACCAGCAAGGAAAATGAACCCCAAGAACATCAGTAAAGGGTGAACCTGCATAGCAGAGTTTTAGTGGAGAAAGACTCAGATGAAGTAGAATGTGATTGCTATGTATAAACAAAGAAGAAAATTAAACACAAGAAAAACAGTGTTACATTGAAGACGCGAAATGGGTTGTCAGAATCATATTCAATCCCTTCACGGTAATGTAGCAACCAAACAAGCAAGAGGATGATGGCAAGGAGGCCAAACAAGTGTGCTAAAACTGCGGTAGTGTAAGAACGCATCCTGTTGCTTTCAGCAAGAGGTGGTAGATGAGATGAGTGCCAAGTTGGTAGGGGAGAGAGAGAGACAGTGAATTTGTTAAATATAAGACAAATTTGGCTCTTGACATGGTGTTAGTCTGGTATGTGGTTCAGTCTTATTGAGTTTTTCCTTTTGATAAAGTTCATAAAAGAGAGAATTGCTTGATCTCTTGGTTATGGAATTTTGAATGAAGAAACTTTTGGCTTTAGCAGGCATCTACATCCGAAAAAATAAGCACTCTAGTTGTATCTAAAGTATATATTCTTATGTAAACGATTCCATTGTTGTCTACTATATTATATATTCTTTTTACATAGGGATTGGTGTCTTAATTATACAGAGTGAGAATCTCACACATTACAAATCTTGGGTAAATTTAGAATAATTTCTTTGTCAAATGTAACTTTTAAACTAAAACATAAAAAATGAATAATATTAATACATTATACTAGATGTACCACATGCAATCCAATTAGCTTAAATGAAAATGAAAATGAATATAGTCATGATTCATGCATATATATATATATATATATATATATATAATATTGGTTGAGGTGATCGATTTCCAAACAACTTCATAAAGTGTGAACTGTGAAATGTCCCCATGACTGGAGAAAGAGTAAGTTTTTACAGGCAAAAGGAATCAAAGAAAAAGAGAAGGCTAGCAAGGAAGGTAAAGAAAAGAATTGGGATCCGAGATGCAACTTTAAAACTCTTGCATTTTTAATGCAACAGTAATTTTTTAAAATGCGACAGTAATTTAAGTGACTCAGCTTTTTTTCTACTGAAATAAAAATTTACATTTTTCCCTAAACTCAGATAACATTATTCTAAAAAGTGACCCCTATCACTTTCACACTGGTCCACATTGTAAGTCTAGATTTTATTTTTGGTACAGTAGGCAAAGGAAAAGCAAAATCGAAAAATAAAAGGAAGAAAGCTTAGCCCCTCGAAACAGTCATCTCTTCTGTGAGTAATTCTTAATTGGGTATATATTTTATTATAGATATTTAAATTATTATTTAATATATGAAGAGTTACGGAGATTATTATAATAAAAATGTACACATTTTTAAAATTAATTTTTTATATGTCAAATAATAATTTGATTGTTTGAAAACATAATAAACAATGCTTAAGTAAGAATTTCTGTCCAGCTGTCTCCTTATTATCTGCCATGATGAAATAACTCAACATAGGAGTGGAGGATTTTCCCAAATGTGCAGAGCCACAAGATGCCAGCGCACATGTTAGATTCAGGAAGCACATGGTTAACATTGCACTCCCAATCTCTCGATAGAAGCTCATGAATTATTACAGGTAGCACTATAATGAAAAAATTCTTATGAAGTAAGATTGTTTTTAAAGTGAAAATGTAAGGGAGTGTTTGATTTGTTTTATATTTATATTTATATTTTTAAGTGATATGTTTTTTTATTAATAATTACAAAAAAGTCACTTATTTTTATTTTATTTTATTTTTTGTTTTCATACTTTTATGAATATATTAAAAATAATATTAATAATTATAAAAATGTTACTTATTTTTATTTTATTTCTTATTTTCAATTTTTTATGAAGGAAATAATAAAAATAATTTTTTCTTATTTTTAATATTTTATTCATAAAAATATGAAAATAGAAAACAAAATAAAAATAAATGACATTTTTGTAATTATTAGTGAAAACATATCAATTGAAAATAAAAATAAAATATAAACCAAATAGGCCCTAAGGTGTATCTGTCATTTTAACTCACTAAAATTTAACAGTGAATACACTTTTATTTACTCATTATAGAATAATTTTATCCCAATAATGATAATGCATTTGCACCCCTTTATGCACCAGATGCTAGGCTTCCATACAGTGAAAAATTATTTTATGCTCTTGGAGCGTCACGTAGTATTGTAATCATATCACTCACATCTTGATATTTTAGCCTTTATTAATGATAGAGTTCACCACTAACTTATATATTTTTTATTTTTATAAAAATAAAAGACAAAGTTGGGATAATAAATATGCAAGTTAGTAGTGGGCTCATCATAAATGAATGCTGAAATATCAAGATTTGAATTATGTGCCCATAATCTTACATGACACTCTACGAGCATGCAATAATTTCTCATTTACAGTATGAATCATACTCCACTCTCTTGAACCCTTTAGACCACCTAATCTCCAACTCGTGTTTGATCTCAAGCAGCTCAGGTAGTAAACAATCTTTATACACCACCATGTCTGAAAAACCACACATTCTCTGTAAGAAGGCCAACAAATCCAGCTCTACTCGAGTTTCCCACTGATCTCCCATCAACGTTTAACTTGATAAAATTCTGCTAAGAAATAAGAATGTATTTGGTTTGTTGTTGGAAGCCCCAAACGTCCGTTGGGCTTCCTTGAACGGTGGTAGAGTATTGTTTGGTATTTTCCCGTTTGCACTGTTTCAACACAATTCAAGCTTTCAACCCCAGTTTGAGGAAAAGCAAGCTTGCTTTTCCATTGGGCAAAACCAAGTTGGAGACATTGATAGTTATTGTCCCTCTCAATCTTACTTTAAAAGTGATTTTAATATTTCATCCAAACAACATTCATTTTATCAAACTTACTTTTTAGACAACAGTTCTCAAACATAATTCCGTTGGGCTTCCTTGAACGGTGGTAGAGTATTGTTTGGTATTTTCCCGTTTGCACTGTTCAACACAATTCAAGCTTTCAACCCCAGTTTGAGGAAAAGCAAGCTTGCTTTTCCGTTGGGCAAAACCAAGTTGGAGACATTGATAGTTATTGTCCCTCTCAATCTTACTTTAAAAGTGATTTTAATATTTCATCCAAACAACATTCATTTTATCAAACTTACTTTTTAGACAACAGTTCTCAAACATAATTCATGTTATTGCAAACTCACTTTCAACCAAATTTAAGTTTGTAAAATCAAGTTGACTCAAACTTAAATTTATAAACTCTAATTTAAACACACACTAAACCACTGAATCAAACGCGAAAAATATACATGTACTCCTCCTAGCACTCGAGAAAACCATCAAAGCAACCTCAAATGTTAAATAATAATAATAATAATAATAATAATAATAATAATAATAATAATAATAATTTTTGAGATGTTTTTATTGATGTTTTAAAAATCGAATTGGTAATTGAACCAACGAGACCTTTGAATCATGATTCAATTGGTTCAACCGACTAAATTTATGGTTGAACTGAATATTAATCAAATTAAAAATATGATTAATTCATAATCCAACCAATTCAACCGATCTGTTTAGTCTAATTTTTAAATAGCTAATTTTTATTAGAATTTTTTTGTATTGGGTTAATATATGTTGAAATTTAGTTTGCGAAAACGAGCAAAATGTGTAGCCTGAAAAATTTTTAATACCTAAACTTATTAACAATTTAGTATATTTATATTGGTTTAGATTCACCTTAAACTACTTTTATTTGGTAAATAAAATGGTAGTATCTTAGTGTACCAAAAAAAAAATTGGTAGTATCTTAGAGGCTCAAGTAAAGACCTACTCAAAGAATTATCTCTATAGATTTTTTATCCCTACTCAACTACAACTAGTACATAAACACTAGCTAGGGGATCTCCAATCTCAATTTTCTCGCATCACTTTTTTCTACACTATTTTTTACTTCACATCACTTAACATTGAGATGAACATTCATGTGTGAACACTTTTTTCTTATTTAATGACAACCATTGACATGTGATGTAAAAAGTGATATATGAAAAAAGTAAAGTGAGATGAACAATTTTCAGGAGATCTCTATATGGTAGGAAACCCCATCAAGTACTACTAGTCCAAAGGAATTTAAACCCATACGCCTGTCTTATCCAGATTCCTTCGACAAGTTCACCTTCTGTTCTTAGGCTCCATTATAAAAAGAGTAATTATTTTTACACATAATTTATTATTATTATTTTTACACCACTTTTTAAAAAACACATTTTAATACGTACTCTCTATTTTTTATTTCTCAAACAATTAAGGTGTGAAATTTTTCGCAACTTCCCTCTTGTCACTGTGCGATGCGGAGCGGCGAGACTTCCCTTTTTCTGAAAGGAAAATTAAGAAACATACATGTCGAAAGCATATGATGATGATCATGTCACAGAAGTATCCACCAATCACTTTTTTTGTTAAAAAAAATAGAAAGGTAAATTTGACACTCAAAAAATTGTCTATGTTTCATAGTACAAGTTCGAGAGTTGATTATGATAAAGGAGGTGTTAATACCCTATATGTGATTCGTTCTAATAATGTTTACCTGATTAATCTTAGTGTTATTTGTAAAATTAATTAAGTTAGTTTTTTATTATTTAAAAGTAATTTTTTATGTTTTATTTTACTTATCTCATTTTGTCACCATATTATTAACAATGACAAATAATAAAGATAAAGAATGAAAAGTTAAATAACCATTATTGTATGGCAAAATCAAAGCGCAAAACACATGGCATGAAAGTGGTGGTTTGAGAATGTTTATTTTCAAGAAAATGCCTTTTTAAAATGTTTTAATTTTATTATTGGCCAAAAGTAATGTTTTTGAGGAGATATTTTTAACGGCATGAATTATTCATCAAAATAGATTTCATAAAGAAATATTATTTTTGAGAATGAGTGATTAAAAGGATTTTTGATCCACCACGACATAAAGTAGGGATTCTGTGAATTTATTCAAATTTATTTAAATTTTTTATTTTAATTTTATGAAAATATTTTTTTTTCAAACTATTTTATTTTTAATGTGAGAATTAAATATTGTCAATACTTCTAGCAAGATCCAATATAAAGGCCTTGAATGTATTGAGAATAATTTATCTAATTGGTATCTTAAAAAAAACTCATTTAAAGTAAGTTTATCTCTAAAATAAATAAATAAAAGTGTATCTATTCTTAGATTATTTAGTAGGTTGAGATCTTTATGTACTTTATAAGATCAAGGGTTGATACATATTTATTTACTCACTATAAAGACAAACTCGAGGAACCTTATCCTGACACACCAATCATCTCTCAATTTTTACATCGTCCACTAATTTTAAATTATTTTAATTTATGTATGGATGCAAACATGATTGAGATGAATTAAGACATGTATGTACAAATTTATGATGATATGGTCACAAGAAATAATTTTAGAATATGCAATAAGACTTTTATCAAAGATTTTTATAGCCCTGATAGCGTTCTTGCCAAAACTATAAAATTTCACCTTGCCTCAAGAAAAGTCATGATATCACTCATTGCCATCGTAGTTGATCCTGAATTTTTCGTCATCAGATTCTTATCCAATTTAAAATTTATTTCATGCAAATATGAGAAAAGAAGGTTTAAATAACAAGAAAAATTATCGTGTTGATCGTTTGGTTCGAGTAAAAAGAGTTTGAATATCTTAAATATATAATCGTAGGTTTGATCCCATGTATATGAAAAGAGATCTATGCTTAGATGTTTAATCGTACTCAAAAGATTAGTCTCTTATTTATCGAGTGAAAAAATATTCTAAAAAATCAAAAAAAAAAAAAACAAGAAAAATATTAATAAAAAAAAAAAGAGCATCAAAATCTGGCTCACTATCATTTTAATACAGGGGCCCAGACTTTTCACTCCACAAAGATTCATGGGCTGCCCCCAAGACAACAACAATCAGCCGAAGTAAACACCAAGCATTTGTATGAGTTGGCCCAAGTTAGGTTGTTAACAATCTAAAAACTTTGTAAACAGCCCAAAACAAACAATAACCTCAGTTTCCAACAACTTCAACCTCTCCCCAACACACTCTTATCACACTATTGTAAAACCAGATACCCAAGTCTTTTCTCTCTCAAATGTAGCTATTAGAATTAGAATCTCCTTCACCTTCTATGTGTTATGCTCCCTCTGTTTTTTTTTTTTTTTACTTTTCACTCAAATTTCTTGAGCAAAGATTGTACTACCGAGCTCTTTTCATTTACTCAATCGAGCTCCCTCTCTCAATCAAGGTCTCAAACTTGATATTTATAAGCCATGGAGAATCAGTTGGATGAGCAAGTGAGAGTAGAAGCAATGATGGTTGAGTAGCTAGACCCCTCCCTACTCCTCTGTGCAGGCACCTCAAGGCAGAGGTTTCCTCCTCATGAAGGTCCTTCAACGTGAAGGACTCTATATATTTTTGTTTTGGGTCAGGTGGGCCGGAGATGGGTTAGGATTTGGGCTTGAGCTCTTTTTTTTTTCTTCCATTTAACCACTTTTCTTTTTTCACTTCCAATATCTTTTTTTTGGATTTTTTTATTAAATTAAAGTAAATAAATAAAATAAAATAAGAATAATTTTTTTGGAATGATTTGACGTTATTTTGTTCATGTATATATATGATTACAGCGTGTTGGTTATCGTTATTCCTTTCTATCGCCATTCTTAAAATAATTTTGATTTTTTTATCATTAATAGTATATATATATATCTTCTTATACTCTTTTTAATACTATTTATCATACTTATTTTTTATTATTTTTTTACTAAATCTAACATTCTTAAAAAATATATCAACAATACATATACCTAAAATAGATGTATGATGATCTTTTTCCAATCTTAAAACCCTAGAAAATGATCTAATTACTCTTACGTTTAATTTTTTGTTATCCTCTTGTACACCATTCCATTTACATAGAAAACCATAAAACCAACGTACCAAAAATTAAAAAGTAATAAAAAAAACATAAAACATAAAAAAACCATTAAAAAGAGCTTTACCTTATTTTTTAATATAAATTAATATTTGAGTCACAAAAATATTAATATAAATTTTTTTTATATTAACTCACTTTTCAAATTGTAAATCAATAGGATCATTGTTTAAAATTATACCACATCAGTCACATTTTGTTAGATTCCAATAATTAAAATCAATTTTGTTAGATTTCAACTTAAAATCAATTGGTATTAAGAGGAGTGGCCCAACAGATATATAAATCGCACCCGAAAGATTGAGGCAGGCGATATGGGACTCTTAATACCCCCTCCACAGATGTCTGACGGAATAGGTGAGCCTAACAGAATAGGCGACACAAGAAGATGAGATCTTGGTTCTGATATCATGTTAGATTTCAACTTAAAATTAATTGACATTAAGAGGAGTGACCCAACAGATATATAAACCGCGTCCGAAAGATTGAGGCAGACGATGTGAGACTTTTAATAAACGCAACATAACAGCAATTGCAACTACAATCACAATTTTAAACCATGAATAAAATAATGCATATATGTTTTTTATATTATCAAATATATTACTTTTTTTTTCTAATCTTAGTCTTATCAATCCAAAAATAAATAGGATTATTAAAGAGTTTAAATTTGATCGTGTCAAGCATTTTCATATAATCATTCAATCATTTTTTATCATATTATTAACAAGTTTGACTATAAAAATAATTATATGATATGTTAAATTTTTCAATGATTTGTTAATACATACATGATTTAATAATAATATAAAAAGTTTATATCAAAATTCAACAATTAAACATAGGATTTAATTTGAATGTATTATCACTATAAAAGTTTTTACATTATTATTTAATCATGTGTTATTATGTTATAAAAAATATTTGACTCTCATAATAATTATCTCAAAATTTACATATATAATTATGTATAATTAGTTATTAGTGTAAAAAAATTTATATTAACAATACATTAAAATTAAACTCATAAATGTATTCCCTACATTAATCCTAATATTATGAAACCTTAAACTGTAAATCAATAAGGTTTAAGAAACACTGCTAGGACCCTCAAGAATTAGTTTAAGTGGTAAACAAGTTTGAACTCAGCGATTGAGAGACTTGTATTTTTCTCACACCCATAAACCATAGTGTGCAAAGAAACCTCGTAGGATCAAAGAAAAAAAAATAGCCAGGAAACTATAAATTCAATTCAATTTTCATTTCATAAGATATAATATGTAGAAAATGGATCCTCTCAATTTTCAAGGTCAAGTAAGAATATAAAAGACACAAAGATCCTAATATAAAGTCTCACAAATTTTAAGAAGATTTTACTATTTAAAATTTTTGTATCTATCTCTTTATTCACCTCATCTTATCATGTAAAAATTTCATATGAGATGATTCATTTCTTAAATTTCAATCTCAAACTAGACGTGGTCACCATGTGGAATTAGGCACCGTGGAGGCATTATTATTCTTTATATCCAAAATCAAATCATGATTTAACTTTATTATATTATATATTTATTTGATTAATTCATACTATCCTTCTAAAAACAAGTTAAGAATCTCGTGCATTGCATAGGTTTCTTTATATTCAACCAAGATTTTAAATAAAATATTGATTAAAGAAGCATAATTAGATAAAAGAGAACTTAAATTTAAAATGTTAAAAAAGTAGTTAAGAATGATAAGTGTCATTTTTTGATAAAAAGTAGAATTAATAATAACACTGTAATTTTATGAAAAAGAGTAGAATAAGAGATTAACTTACTCTTAAATAAATATATTATATATTTATATGTAGGGGTGAATAAGATCTAAGTTATTTATCTATATATTATATCTTTTTTAAAGATGATATATACCCAATTTTATCCATAAAAATTTTTATACTTAATTACAATATTTTAAAAAGAAAATTTGAAAAAGGGGACATTGCATTTAATATCTTATGCACACGTAAAGGAGAAGGCATTAAATGCATTGAGGCGTGAAAGGAAAAAAAGAAGGAAATGTCAGGGGTTAAAAGGATAGAAAGGAAAGAAAAGGTTCTGATAAAGGAGGATGGGGGGCTCAACGTAGGGAGGTTCACGCAAAGGAAAAAAAGAAGGAAATGTCAGGGGAGAAATGATGAAAGGGTGGAAGTATTTAAAAGAGAAGAGCAATCAGAACGGGGGGATCTTTTTCTTTCACACATTTTTCACCTTCAGGAACCAGAAAAACACCTTCCATTTTCACCACCCTCATCACCAAAAACAAGCACCTTCACCCATTCTCCATTTCTTTATCAATCCTTCATCAACCTTCACCATCACCCCAACGTCAAAACACCTTGCCTCTCCACAACCACACATCCATCTTCATCAATCTCATCCTTCAATACTCGTCTTCAACCACCCTTTTTCAACCTCCCATCTTCACATCCATATCTTAAACATCTCAACCTCCAAACTCGGTTTCACAAAACTATCACTATTCCCCCATTTGTAAACCCGTATCATGTCTCACTTCCATAACGTTCATCTTCGTTCACGACCCTTCACCACACTCCATTCTTCATCCCCAAAATCGTCATCACCCTTCACCTCTACCCCACGGTCCCTTCACCATTTTTTCCTCCAAGTTCCAAGCCCCAACCGTGACCCACCCTCACTAGCCAAAATCCAATAAAGGTCCCTCCCAACCTCAAACAACCAAAGAACCACCTTCACCCCCATTCCTCAACCACTACTGAAAAATATAAAAACCTTAACATCAACTCCATCTCCCTCTTCATTCACGTGAAGCCACCGAACCATCGATCGACCGTCGGACTTCACAAAGCCAGCCCCTCTTCCGACCGTCGGAGGCATTACCTTCCAACCGACCGTCGGACCCCACAAACCGGACCACCTACCTCTCAAATCTCCAAACCACATTTCAAACACCATCACACACATCGATCGTCGAAACCCAAGAAGCGATCCTTCCTCAACCAACCGACCGTCGGACCCCCAAACTCCATCATATCCGACGATCGAACCATCCAATCTCCCTAAGCCGACCGTCGAACTCAAAACACCGGATACATCATACCCCCAACCGACCGTAAGAAGCCGGATCCTTCCCTCATAAACTCCATCATATCCGACGGTCGAACCATCCAATCTCCCTAAACCGACCGTCGAACTTCACCAACACCGCTTACCATCATCTCACCGACCAACTTCACCGACACCCTCACCGTCGAACCACACCGGTGACCTTCGACCAACACCACCACATCCTCTCACCGACACCCTCACCGACCGTCGAACTTCCAGCCTCCTTCTCCGCACCCGACCGTCGAACTTCCGATTTCCTCTCCACACTCGACCGTCGAACTTCTAGATCCCTCTCCACACTCGACCGTCGAACTTCCCGCCTCCCTCTCCACACTCGAAACTTCCAACTCGACCGTCGAATTTCCCGAATCCCTCTCCGCACTCGACCGTCGGATCTCACCAGATCTTTCTCTCGCATCCGACCGTCCAATTTCGAAACTAAATTCTTCCACACCGACCGTCGAATCTCGGGGTCCAAACCCTCCCCAAACGTCCTCTGGTATGTGCTCGATATTGTTACCCAAGTTTTCATCTCTTTCCTTTAAATTGAATTGTTGATCGCTTCTATTGAGTTTGAATTTGATTCACGTGAAATTTCTTTCCATTTCATATTAAGGCAAAAATGATACACTGTTTGTTTGGTAAAAAAGAGAAAGGTAAAAGAAAAAAAATAAATAAATAAAAATCTTTTGATCCATGAATGACCAATGATGATGATTGAGTAGTGAATACTACCTTCAATGTCATTTGGATCATAAGGGTTTATTGAAGTGTCATTTTTGAATCTGTGTGCAAAAAATGGATTCGCTTTCAAATAAAATCTTTTTTAAATAAAATCAACCAACCCATAATTTTATAAAGAAAAAGACTTTGAGTTCTCCATTGCAACAGAGATAGGAGCGTAAACCCATTTCTAATGCAAGCCATAAATTTTCATAATTTGGTTGTTTCTTTTATTTCTTTTCAAAAATAAAAAATGAAAAAATAATAAATAATTACAAAGTCTTTGTTTAAAAAATAAATATATTTGATATATTAAAATTTGCATAACATGTAGGAGATAAGTATGAATAAGATCTAAAAAGACCAGTTTTTCCCGATAAAAGGGTTTTTCTAATCTTTTCTTTATAAACATATATTGATTTTTTTTTTCGATCGTCCGTCGATCCGGTTGCGACAATATCAATTCCATATTAATTAATGGGTATTATCCATCTTTATATCCTAAATTAAATATTAAATTAATTATATTAGATTATACTTGCGTTTTTTTTAAGATAAAAAATAAATGATGATGAAGACTATTTGAATTCTATTTTTATATTTATCTTTTTTATATGTATTTCTGTATTTATCTTTAAATATTCAAATAGATAATAAAATGTATTTGTAATATTATCTTCTTTATATTTAGTTTTAAATTTATAAATGAGTAATAAGATGTAATTATAATTTTATCCTTTTTATATTTTCTTTAATTTTTTAAATAATTAATTAATAATAGTAATTTTGAAAAAAATTAAATTCGGATACTAAAATGGGGAATTCCATTTAATAATAATAATAATAATAATAATAATAATAATAATAATAACTAGCGTATTGACAGACACTACATACCCATCAATTTGTAATTTTTTTTGTTAAGATAAAAATAAATAATGATAATAAATTTTATATTTATATATTTATCTTTAAGAATAAATAGGTAATAAAATGTCTTTATAATTTTATTATCTTTGTATTTATTTTTAAATCTTTAAATTAGCAATAAGTTGTAATTATAATTTTATCTATTTTTTATTTATTTTTGAATTTTTAAGTTAGCAATTATTGATAGTAGTTTTAGTAAAACAAAAATTGGACATCAAAGTGAAGAATCTCCTTTTATATACAAGTATAGATTTACTTGGTCAATTCAGATTATATTTTCTTATCTTTTTATTTTCGTTGTTTCTTATTTAATGTCATGTGTCACCTTTTTCTTTTAAGTCAACCATTAATTCCTTCAAACTCTTTTAAAAAATGTGATAATTGAATCAATTTTGAACTCCTTTTTATTTTATGAACAAGATAAACACTTTATTTTGTTTGGATCATATAAACAAATTAAAAAACATAAAATATAAAAAGAAAAAGAAAAAATGGAATTTTGAAAAGAAAAAAAAATTGAATAGGTGGTCTAAGTTCTTATATTAAATTTCACGACCCAAATCGCAAGATGTAAATATCTCTCACCCTTTGTCAGTTCTTCTTGAGACTCATTAGGAGTAAATCCACTTTTTAAGCTAACTAGCATATACACCTATGATATTAAAAAATATAATTAATATAAACAATGTAAAATAAATTAAACTAACAATGAATAATTATTTTTTTACCAAAAATTATTGAATAGTTATTTTGATAATTTTACATTAAAAGATGATTAATAACTTATTTAATAAATAGTTTATTATGTTTTTCATATGAATAAATAGTTGACTAAGTTAAATTGTAATGATAAAATTAGCTTTATATATATATATAAAAATCTAAAAATAATAAAAAAATATTGACATAACAAATTTTAATTACTAATACTGATAGAATCAGACAACTGCATTATTTTACACTAGTCTAAAATTACATAAATAATGACTTAAGATAAAAAGAAATGGTATTGTGCAATAATATATGTTTTTTTTTTTTAAGCGTGAGAATACTGAAACAATCCTAAAAGAATTGCCCACTATTGTTTACCCCGTTTTAGCGTGTTTATAAAGAAACTATCAACTGTTAATGAGTGTAAATAATAACTTTTTCATAACTAATTAGTTTGTTTTGTTATAATAAATTATATTTTAATTAATTTTCTTATCTTTTCTTGTAAAGTTTTCACCCCAGTATTGTAAAGTTTTCAACTCGATGTAATGTAAAAACGAAAATATCTAAATATCACATAATAATATATAAACCAATATACATATGTGTTTGTGTATGACAAAAATTATCACAAAATTAAGTTTCCTAATAATAAATTATACTCAATTAATTTTATTATATTTTCATATAAAGTTTTTACCGTGAGATAATGATATTATTAAAACTGATAAATATTATAGATATATTATATCAGAATAAAAAACTATTTTAAAAATATATAATAATTAATTAATTTATCTTTCTAATAACAAACTACATTTCAATAAATCTTATTGTGTTTTGATATAAATTTTACCTCTCAGGTGGATGGATAGATATCAAACTAATCATTAATGTCAAATTCTATCCACACAAAAAAATCTTAGATTAATAGATATTTTAGTGACAATTATATATATATATATAAAAATTATAATAGTCTATAATAATATTATTAAATAATACTCAATGTATTTTAATTTTTTAACATTCTCTAACATATACATTTAGTTCATTTAATTTAAGTAAGCTAAATAAAAATAACGCATTAATTAAATTAATTATTTGACATTTAGCTTATTAGATTCTTTGACTTTTTTAATTTATTTTCTTTGTAATTTTTGTTCTCTATTTCTTTTTTTAATTTTTTGTATTTTTAATTTTTTATATATATGTGACAATATTTTTTTTAAGTTGTTACATCGGATGACACATATAGTAAAAAATTAAGTAATATATTTGTTATATGTCAAAAACTTAATACATTTACTAATTAACTTAGATGAAGTATGACAAAATTTTAGGTTATGTATTTTTTTATATATATTAGTTATAATTATTATTAATTATATTGATTAATTAATTGATTGATTGATATTGATGTATATGTAATAAATATTTTTATACGTGTCAATATTTCTCTTAATTTATTACATCAAATGACATATAATAAAAAATTAGGTAATATATTTGTTATATGTCAAAAAGTTTAATACATTTATTAATTGACTTTATCCATTGATGATACATGATTAATAAAATTTAAACTACCGGCTATGTATCTTTTCTTTTTTATTATTATTATTATTATTATTATTATTATTATATAGACTATTGGATCGATGATTAAGAATATCCAAGCCTTTCCTAAATTCTTATAATAAGAATCCTCGACTCCTTGGCTGTTAATGGCTTAGAAAATAATTTCCTTTTTTATTTATCAATCAGATAGCATTAGAGGTAATTAATAAGTAGGTGTTTTTTTTTTCTAGCTTGGGATTGCTCTGCTAGGATTTTCTAGTGTCTCCCCATCTTTACAGCTCTGTCTACGCTAGGCGGCTACCATCTCATTAGAGGGTCTTTTTCAGATCATGAGATCTAGCCTCTATTGTTCTTCCACCTTACTCCAAACGGCGGCCAATGGCGCTCCCCAACCTCCCATAAACAAGGCGGTTTTGATAGCCTTAATCTTACGCCACCAATTGGTACTAGCAAAGCGAACCTCATCGTCTTTGCCTAACCTCAGAACCTCGGTGCACAGTACTGCCGAAGACCAGCCAACTCTGTTGTCACGTTCCTCAGTGGCTACGACGCAAATACCGCGACATCAAGATTCGAAGAGATCTCTTGGTGGCAATGTTTAAAAAATTGGACTGAACCAGTCAATTGAAACAGTCAAATTGTGAATCGGTCATGTTTTTAATTTGAGTATTTTTCAATTCAACTATAAATTTAATCTATTGAACTAATTAAATCATGATTTAGAGGTCTCGTCAATTCAATTTTCGGTTCGATTTTTAAAATATTACTTGATAGTAATTAGTCAATACAAACAGCTTCTCCCAAATCAATGATCTTGTTGGTTAATGATGGTGGGAGCTGTGCAACGATGAAGATAATAGCAGTGGTAATGGTAACAATGACGTAGACAGCGATGACGATAATGACAATAACGCCAGGGTCGTATACTCCAATAGAAGGGAACTACAAGAAAAACTTGTGGCAACAAAAACTAGTCTTGATGAAACGTTATGTACAAATAAGAGTTAGATCCACACTATCAAAATATAGTGTGATTTATAATTTAAAAAATTTTATTCGATAAATTTGTGCTATCCATATATTTTTCTTAGGGGTAATAAGTTGTTTTAGAAATTAAGTATTTGTACTTGAGTCACAAAAAGAAAAATTGTGCTTTGTTGTAGGTTATACACACAACACATGCATTTTCTTTGATTAGTGGCACATTTGAGGCGCCTTAAGCCATTCTTCCAAACTTGTTGAAAAGAAAATTTTCTACACTCTGAGAGTAGTATAATGCACAAGTAACAATGTGACATGTGGACATATATAATCATACAAACCATTGAATTGAAAATAAAATATTAAATTACGAAACTATTGAAAGTGTTATTTTCATTGTATATAAGAATTTTCTTTGTTGGAAGTCTTGGACACAGGTTTAATTTCTTTGTTTGAGACTTTAATTCCCTCTTCATGTACTTGGAATTTTGTTTCTCTCTTCATTCTTAGTAATAAAATTTAATTATTTTTGGCCAAAAAAAATTTAACAAGTAAATTGGAGAATTTTATTCTAGAGCATTATATTGGTAAATTGACAGAGCCACTCCATATCTGCTCCAACTACTCAATCACAGTAGTGCCAGAAAGCCCAAAAAGAAAAAAGAAAAAAAAATCACGACCTCTGCCCAGTACGAAAATAATCCGCCCTTGCCTCCCTACATTCTAGTGCCTGAGTCTTTTCAATTTTCCGCACTAAATTGAGTTTTCAAACATGAGATGAGCAAAACAACAAAGCCAGGCAAATGAAAAATACAACATGATGATGAAATTAAAACACAGGTTTCCAATAGAAAGCACTTGATAATCGGTAGCATTTGGTAAGCTTCCCAGGCCTTCACCTTTTCCCTGAGAACATCTTTCTGTGTCTTGCCAGTTACTGTCTTCGGCAAATCTGCAAAACCACAGATTTAGGAACCATATAATCAGGCAAATGATCCTTACAAAAATGCACAATCTCCTCTTCAGTGGCACTGTGCCCCTCCTTCAGCTTCACAAATGCACAAGGTGTTTGTCCATGGTAATCATCAGGTCTTCCAACAACAGCTGCCTCTAGAACTGCAGGGTGTTTGAAAATCACACCTTCCATCTCAATTGTGCTAATCTTCTCTCCCTTACACTCAACGATGTCAAATAATCGATCCTTAACTTCTATGTAACCATCAGGGTGCTTCACTCCCAAGTCACCAGTCCTAAACCACCCCGCTTCAAATGCATCTTGGGCTGCTTTCAAATTCTTGAAATATCCACTCATGACTCATCACAGTGCTGCCCCTAAACATCACCTCACCTATGGTCTTTGCATCAGCTGGTACACTCTCCATTGTCACAAGATCTTTCACATCAAGTTCATTCATGCCAATGTGTTTCACTCCTTGGCGAACTCTCATCTTTTCTTGCACATCTCTAGGTAGGTGTTCCCATTCTTGTTGCAAAGTGCAAACAGCACCTGGACCATAGGCCTCAGACATGCCATATGCATGTGTCACCCTAAAGCCTAGTTCTTCTACCTTGAAAAGCACTTCTGATGGAGGTGAAGCACCACTTGTCATTTCAATCACCTTGCCTGGAAGTGGCTTTTTGACATCAAGGGGTGAATTGACTATCATGTTTAACACTAATGGTGCATCACTTAGGCAGATGTTTGTGCCACCTTGAGCAGCAATAGCCCAAGGGATGCACCATCCATTGCAGTGAAACATTGGAACACACCACAAATACACAAGCTTGGAAGATGTGAGATTTCAACTTAAAATTAATTGGCATTAAGTGGAGTTGATGAATATTATCTGTCTCCATTTCCTGTCATCTTTTCTATCCTCTTACTTAAATTCTGTCAAGTGTAAAATAAATTAAAATGAAAAGAGAAGGGAAAAGAACATGTAATTAAATTTAGAACACTTAACAGAATTTAAGTAGAGAGATAGGGAAGAGGACAAGAAATGAGGACAGGTAATCTTCATCCAAGTGGAGTTGCCCAACAGATATATAAACTGCACCTAAAATATTGAGATAAGTGATGTGAGACTCTTAACACCCCATTCCACAAATGTCTGGACGAAACAGGAGAGCCTATCGAAGTAGATAAGATAAACCTAGTGAAATAGGTGACGAAGATGAGATTTTAGCTCTGATACCATGTCATATTCTAACTTAAAATCAATTGACATTAATTGGAGTGACCTAACAAATATATCAATTACACTTGAAATATTGAGACAGACGGAATAGGCAAGCCTATCGAAGTAAGTGAAAGAAGCCTGGCAAAGTAGGCGAGACAAGTCTAGCGAAGTGAGCAATGAAGATGAGATCTTGACTCTAATACTTAGACGAAATAGGCAAGCCTATTGAAGTAGGTAGGACAAGCCTAGCAAAGTAGGTAGAAGAAGTCTAGCAAAGTAGGCGATAAAGATGGGATATTGTCTCTGATACCATGTGAGATTTTAACTTAAAACCAATTGATATTAAGTGAAGTGGTCCAACAAATATATAAATTACACTCAAAATATTAAGGCAAACAATGACTCTTAACAGAAGTCATTTTATTGAGAATAATTGATACCAAAGAGTTAAGATAAGAACCTCTGTGGCAATAGACTACACCCTTGGGAATATATGGCTGAGGTAGTGCCAATATTGTAAGTTATTGAGATTGAGTCCCTTTCATGCTTTGGCCTTCTCACCTCAAATTCAAGGTTTCCTTCAGCTACAAGATTCTCATATTCCATATTCCAGATGATGATGACATGTTGCAACTAGTATTGGGAGATGGCTGCTTAGTATCAAGAATCAAGACTAGATGAGGAAGCTTAGTGGTTGTCTTGGATAGAATATCAACTGCTCCCTGAGCAACACCAAGAAGTTGATAATCTACAAAAAGAACTTTGGGTTCTAATTGTTTTAGCAACACTGAAACCATTTCTAAATCATAGCTTGTGTTTAGGGAGCCCCTGACATTGGGATAGCAAAATGTAACTCGTACAAAGCTAGAATATTTGGAGCCAATGCTGCAACCTGGTCAAATAAGTAGATAATCATAATAAGGAAAAAGTGATGGTGAAGAAAGATATATTTCTTTGGTCATGCTCCAAAAAAGTGATTAAATCTTATTCAAATCAATTGATTGAGAGTAAAGCAAGATTACATCCAAGCTAAATGTTAGAAATCCATGTACATGTGTGCACTATTAGCATGATCGATGGAGATCTTTAGGGAAAGATGAATCTTAAACTTTGCTTTCTCTTCTATCAAATCAAAAGGCTATTACATTAGATGCCTCATATACATTTAATGAGCTTTAAATTATATAGCTTTAATCTATATGTATTTATTTATATAGGATTGACTTGAAGGGCATTCAATATTATTATTAACTATTAAATGTAATACTTTAAAAAGTAATAATTATATTATTAATTATCAACTTTATGGATAAATTTTTTCTAATAATAAATTAAATTCATTATTAATAAAACAAAAAAGTAAAATTGTATAAATTATTATGTCATAAAAAATACTTAATATGTATTAATTTATTTTGTACTTAAAAAAAAACTTTTCAGTCAAAAGTTGTGTTTGAAATATTTTGATATATTATAAGTTTTCAAAAATAAATTAAAGAAAAAAGATCTCAAAGTTGGAGAATTAATTAATTCCTCTATACTTACTAAGTTGTTATAGATTTATTACTTAATCTCGATTGACGTAAAAATTAACTAAAATAAAAGTAAAAATAAGGTATTTAAAATTTTAAACACATACTATGTATTTCGCTTTGAAATAGCCACTTAAAGGTAATATGTCTTTGAACTTTTTGAAACTTACAAATAGATCTTTTCATTCATTGAGAATGGATTTTCTTTTATGTATTTTTTATATAATAAGATCATGTAAAGAGAAATAAATAAATCCAAACATATTAAACAAGGCTCATATAGTAAGGTCTTGTCAAAATTTATGAGATTTTGTTTAAGATATTTGCGTCTATTTCTCTTTTTGCTTAATCTATCATGTGAAACACAGACATGACATAATTTATTTCCTTGTTCACCAAATAAAAGTCATTCATTACGTGATTGCCACATGTTCACTTATATACATTGCAGTCTCACATTAGTCCACAACATTTTTTAAAGAGATTAAAAAAGCTATTTTTCTTTTAATTTAATAATTTAATTTCTCCTTTCTAAGATTGTTTTCTTTATAAAAAAATGTATTTTCCATTTTTAAAATAAAAATATTATGGGAACAAGTAAGCAACTACTTCAATTTCAATTTTTTTTTCCTTTTAAAAATGTCCGGCAGTCGTAGATTGTGATATGAGCTACCTCAGGTTGTTTGTGTTAGATGACAGGGTCTCAAATTGAAGGTCGTTTGGTAGAAGTTCTCATTGAAAACTTATGAATCACAGACAAAGTAGTGCAAACAACAAGAATACTTCTTAAGAAGAAAAGGGACAATAGTACAATACCACATCTCCATGACCAACTCCAAGTTGGACAATAATACCACTAGCCAGTTTAATGCAGCGATCAAGAGTCTCTTTCCTTGTGTACTTAACATCACCATACACAATAGAAAGCCTGTCTCTATAGACTATAGCTGCTCGCTCCAAGAAGCTAATCGGACTCAAAGGAACATAATTTGCTGAGCATAACATCGTTCCCTCGATGTCCATGGAACTTGCAACCACACTGAAGAAATGGCTATCTTGAGAAAGAAAAATATATGAATATGGATTTGGACATGCAAATTGCAATAAACTGATGTGTATATATAAACACAGGTTTTGGGTGAAGAGATCATACTCCATCATATACACAATGGATTTGGACATACAAACCCATATCCTCTTTTCTATGTGACATGGATCCTAACAACTCATTAATTGTTTTTTTTACCAGAAAATATAAAATAATATTTTAGGTAATATAAGATTTTTAAATAAAGTAAATTTAATACTGTATTAATTTTTTGTATAGCGTTTCGTTGACAATTGAGATAAAAGAAACCAAAAAAGCGTAAGTACCTTACCAAAAAAACGGTGTGTATAATGAGCCTTGTAACCAGCGCGCCTAAGAATTATTTAATATATTTTGAAATTTTTTTGTTATTTATCCTGTTATATTTTTGTGGCAAGTAAATATATATTTTTGTAATTTTTATTTTTTATAACCGAAATAAAAAAAATTAGTTATAATTAAATATAATTTATTAAAGATAAAATCAAAGTATATAAAGTAACTAACTCTTATATTCTTATCACAAATAGTGCATACATCTCTTTTCACACTTTATCTAATATCATTTATTATACTTACTTTTTTTTTAAATTTTTATCTCTCAATCACATCTTTCTTAAAAGAGTGTGTACAGTATCTACACCTCTAAAAGAGGTGTGTACAGTATCTACACCTCTAAAAGAGGTGTAGGATGATTATTTTTCTAAAGTAACTTAAAGCATATCAAATGAATTGGATTGCATTTAAATTAGGAGGTGTTGCTACTATACACCTGGTCAAGTTATGATGTATAGTACACTTTTGACATTTACTTGCAATAATAGGTTGTTTTTTTTGGGTAGGTTGTTTTTTTTTTTCAAATTATGTATTGTTCACGTCGAGATATTGTTCATGTTGGAAAAAATACTGTTCACGTCAAAAAATTCTGTTTATGCCGAAAAAAATACTGTTCACACCGAAAAAAATATTGTTCACGCTGGAAGTATTGTTCACCATCTGCCGGTGTTACTGTTTACTTGCCGGCTAATACTGTTCATTTTTTTAAAGTTATATAATTATGTAGATAATGCCAGTTAAAATTATATCAGCCTTTTATTTTTTTCATAAATAACTGTACATACTAAAAATCTTACAGTATGTGTAAAATATTATCAGTTAAAATTTGTAAGGTTTTCAGTATGTACAGTTATTTATTAAAAAAATAAAAGACTAGTACAATTTTAACTAGTATTATTTTAAACAGATATTTTATACGTTGTAACTTAAAAAAATAAACAGTATAACATTAAAAAAAGTGGTGGTGGTTGCGGGTGGTTGGCGACGGTGGACAGTGGCCGGCCGACGATAAACGATGGTACGCAAACCATAAAAAAAACAAAAAAAAAAATATATAAATAAAACAAAAAAAAGAAACCTGCTTAGGTTTCCTATAATTAATCCAAGTCATTAATTATTTTTATGATTAAATCAATGGCTTTGATGACATGGTGTATCACACACCCTCCTTTGAAGGGTGCATATTAGAAATAGCCTTAAACTAGGTAGGTGTTCCCATTATTGTTGCACAGTGCAAACAGCACCTGGACCATAGGCCTCAGACATGCCATATGTATGTGTCATCCTGAATCCTAATTCTTCTACCTTGAAAAACACTTCTGATGGAGGTGAAGCACCACCTGTCATTACAATCACCTTGCTTGGAAGTCGCTTTTTTACATCAAGGGGTGAATTGACTATCATGTTTAACACTGATCGTGCACCTCCCATGTCAATATTTCTTTTGCAGTAACATTTTTTAGGCAGATGTTTGTGCCACCTTGAGCAGCAATAGCCCAAGGGATGGACCATCCATTGCAGTGAAACATTGGAAAACACCGCAAATACACAGGCTTAGAAGTCATTTCATTGAGAATAATTGATACCAAAGAATTAAGATAAGAACCTCTCTAGCTATAAACTACACCTTTGGGAATGGTTGAGGTAGTGCCAGAAGTGTAAGTTACTGAGATTGAGTTGCTGGACCTCAATCTTGAATACTAAATGTATTCTTATGACTGTCATTGGTCCATGATACCAACCATTAACATGAATTGAAAAGTTGTAAATAATGTAGGACCTTAGTCCATTAAACAAGAATAGAAAAGCGGAAGCCTACCTCTACTTGAAGTCATTGTTATTACTCACAATCTCTCACAAGCAAAATATCAAGCACCTAAAACTCAAAAGAAAACAGAGAGATTATAGAAAGAAAAGAGAGAGAGCTCTTCTAGCCTTAACCTCTGAAGTGTGTAAATCAATGGAGCATCACAGGCCTTTTTATAGGCAAGGCAAAGGACCCCTCTCATAAAATGCAGAAGCGTAACTGCTCCTATATTAGCTCCTCCATTAAGAGCCAATTATTTTGGACTTTGTAACAGCTGCTGTCTTATCAATTTGTAACAGCTCCCTCAACAAAGTCCCACCATTGCCAATATATGAGCCACATAAATTCAGAATTCTAACATTCTCCCACTTAACTCATATACTATCAATGATAATCCTTATTTTGACAATATGGTCATAACTTGTCAACTTTGATATAGCTACTTAGAAATTATTATACATGAATCATGGCGGTTATATTTAAGATAATCATTTCCTTCCATGTATTACAATGCACAACCTTTCTAAGTGAATATAGGGTCCAAACTTTATTGATTTAAATCAAAACTTTTACATGACAAACTTAAAGTGCACAAAATCATATAAAAGACAAATATTAACGTAAACTAGTAAAACCCATATGAATTACATGATTCTGAAACACCTTAGCCGGCAATCTTTTAGTTAGTGAATCAGCAATCATGGATTCTGTATCTGTGTACTCTATAGCGACCAACTCTCTCTTGATGTCTTCTCTCATAACCAAGAACTTAATATTTATATGCTTACTTCGGCTTCCATTTTTATTATTCTTTGAGAAGAATATTGCAGTCGAATTATCATAAAATATCTTCAATGGTTTCTCAATTGAATTTACCACCTTAAGACCAGAAACAAAGTTCTTCAACCATTTAGCCTGTGATGTGGCTTCATAGCAACCAATGAATTCTGCTTCCATAGTGGATGATGCAACAATTGTTTACTTTTTGCTTCTCCAAGAGATAGCACCTTCAGCTAAAAAGAAAATATAACTTGAAGTGGACTTTTTAGAGTCCATGCATCCAGCAAAATCTGAATCTGAATATCCTATTATCTCCAAAGTATTAGAATGCTTGTATATCAACTTGTAATCCTTAGTTCCTTGACACTATGTTTGGATGATAGGTAATGAGGGGAACGAAAAGGGAATGAGGGGAACGGAAATAAGTTCCATTGTTTGAGAGTTTTAAAATACATAGGAAAGGAACAAAACATATGGGGAATCATTTCCTCCCTCTTCCCCTCAAATGCCCAACTTTTGTTTCTCCCAAAATTGAGGTTGAATGGAGGAAACACATGGGTAATTTCGTTCCGTTCTATTCTGTTAATGAAACTTCCAAACAAAAAGAATGGAAATTATGTTCCATTCCTTTCCTTTCCTTTCTGCTCCATCCCTACTTATTCTGTTCCGTTTCATTAATGGAAAAACATCCAAACACAGGGTGAAGATATCTCATAACCCTTTTTGCTGCCTTCCAATGTTCCATGCCTGGGTTACTTTGATATCTTCTCGACATTTCTACCGCAAATGCAATATCAGGCCTAGTGCTGCCTTAAGTATACATGAGACTTCCTACTGCTAAAGCATATATGTTTCAATGTTGTTTGGGGACATTGATTGAGATTAAACTTTTCCCCTTTAACTATAGGTGCACCAATTGATGAACAATTCTACATATTAAATCTTTTCAAAACTTTTTCTATGTACGCGTTCTGAGATAGTCCCAATGTCCTTAGAGATCTATCTATCCTTATGAATCTCTATGCTAATGACATAGGAGGCTTCACCCATATGCTTCATATCAAAGTTTTGTGATAAGAAAAATTTTGTATCATGCAAGAGACTTAAATCACTGCTTGCAAGTAAAATGTCATCTACATACAAGACTAAAAAGATAAATTTACTCTCACTGACCTTAATGTATATGCATTGGTCTACCACATTTTCCTCAAATCCATATTTAGAAATGAAGTTGTGAAACTTTATATATCATTGGCGGGAAGCTTGTTTTAGCCCATATATAGATCTTCTAAGCTTGCAAACTACGTGATTACCTTTTTCACTTTCAAAGCCTATAGGTTGAGACATGTACACTTCTTGTTCAAGATCCCCATTTAGAAAAGTTATTTTCACATCCATTTTATGTAACTCTAGATCAAAATGAGCTACTGAGTCCATGATTATTCTAAATGAATCCTTCTTAGAAACCGGAGAGAAGGTTTCATGATAATCAATACCTTCTTTTTGAGTAAAGCCTTTGGCTACAAGTCTTGCTTTATATCTTTCAACATTACTTGCTGAATCTCTTTTGGTTTTAAAACCCATTTACAATCTACAGGAGAGACCCCCTCTGGTAATTCTACTAGATCCCAAACTAGATTTTTAGCCATAGACTCCATTTCATCTTGCATGGCATCGTACCACAACTTAGAGACTTCTCTACTCGTGTCTTGTGAAAAAGTAGTAGGATCATCCTTAGGTCCAACATCATAGTCAGATTCTTGAAGGTACACGACATAGTCACTAGAAATTGTTAATTTTCTAGCTCTTGTAGATCTTCTTACTTCTATTGGTTCTTGATCAATAAGCTCTATATTAATAGGTTCCTCATGTGGTATATTCTCAACAGGTGGTTTTGGATGATGTTCAACTGTATCGTGTTGATTACGTTGAACACTAACCAGCTTTAATGCATTTAAGGGTATAAAAGGTGATTCCCTTATTTTCTCAAATTCCACTTGTTGAGAATTTTCACTCCCACTAACTTCATGATCTTCAAGAAATTTTGCATTTCTAACTTCAACTACATTAGGAGTGTGAGAAGGACAATAACACCTATATCCTTTGGAGTTAGTTGGATAACCAATAAAATAGCCGCTAGTGGTTCTTGAGTCTAATTTCCCAATAATTGGATTGTAAATCCTAACTTCAACTAGACAACCCCATACGTGTAAATGTCTTAAACTAGGTTTCCATCCATTCCAAATTTCAAAAGGTGTCTTTGGAATAGCCTTAGATGGCACCTTATTTAATACATATACAGCGGTTTTAAAGGCTTCACTCCATAGGGACATAGGTAATACTTTTGAACTGCTAATCATGCTTTTAACCATGTCCATAAGCGTACGGTTCCTTCTTTCAGTAACACCATTTTGTTATGGTGTACCAACCATAGTATATTAACAATACCCTCTTCTATAAGGAACTTAACAAACAGACCGGGCTGTTGTCCCTTTTCTGTGTATCATCCATAATATTCCCCACCCCTATCTGATCTTACGATCTTTATCTTCTTTTCCTTTTGTTTCTCTACTTTTGCTTTGAAAACTTTAAAAGCATCAAGTGCTTCTGACTTTTCAAACAAAAAATAGAGATACATGAATCTTGAATGGTCATCGATGAAAAAGATAAAATATCTCTGACCATTTAAATAAGGCGTGGAAAATGGATCACAGATATCTGTATGAATAATTTCAAGAAGCTCACTACTTCTTTTGACACCTTTAGTGGTATTGTTAGTTTGCTTTCCCTTTATGCATTCCACACAAGTACCAAAGTCTATAAAGTCAAGATTCTTAAGAATTCCTTCCTTTACTAATCTCTTAATTCTTTCAAGAGAAATGTGCCCTAACCTCTTATGCCAAAGCATAGAGGAATCCTCATTCACAATACTTCGCTTAGTACCAGCATTGGTGGTATGTAAAGCTATGAGACTTGTTTCAAAAACAGGATCTAATTCAAACTTAAATAAATTTTTAACCAAATAACTAGAACTAGCAACTTTATTATCATGCAATAGTTCAAAAGAAACAGCACGAAAATGGAATTAAAAACCAGTACGAGTAAGTCTAGAAACAGAAACCAAATTTCTGGTAAACAAAGGAACATAAAAAGTGTTCTCCAAACATAAATTAAAACCAGAATTCAAAACAAGTTTATAAGTCCCTATAGCTTCCACATGTGAATTCATCTGATTTCCCATATAGATGCTTTGTTCACTTCCCACTGGTTTCTGCAGGTTTAGAAAGCCCTGCACATTATTAACAATGTGGATTGTAGAACCTGAATCAATCCACCAAGTATTGCTAGGAGCTTCAATGAAATTTGATTCAAAATAAGTTAAGGCAAAATTACCTTTCTTTTCGAGTCATTTCTTGTATTTAGGATAATTTTTCTTCATGTGTCTAGCCTTTTTGCAGAAAAAGCAATTTCCCTTATTCTCATTCCGCTTCATTTGAATAGTTTTGCAGATTCTAGGATCACCATTGCCTCTTCTCCCATTTCCTTTATCATGAGTCACCATGTGAGCACTTTCAGGTGTCTCATGTTTCAATCTCTCCTCATCCTGAACACACATAGTCAGAAGTTCGTTGATTGACCATTTATCCTTATGTGTTTAGTAGGATATTTTGAAATTACCATATTCAATAGGAAGAGAATTGAGTATGAAATGCACAAGAAATGATTCAGAAATTTCTACTTTAAGGGACTTAAGTTTAGCAGCAGTATCCCTCATTTCCATGATGTGCTCACGCACACCCCTAATTTTGTCATGCTTCATGCTTGAAAGCTTCTTCATTAGGGTACTGGTCAGCGACTTGTCAGAGTTAACAAACTGCTCCTCAATAGCCTTCATATAAGCTTTTACCTTATCACATTCAGAAATGGATCCCCTAATGCTCTTACTTATATGAGACTTAATAAGCATCAAACTTAAGTGATTAGACCAGTCCCACCGCTCATAATTAGCCTTTTCTTCTTGAGCATTTCCTTCCATGGGAATGGGTGGTTCATCCATACGTAGTGCCAAGTCCAATTCCATACACCCCAAGGTCAAGAGAATTAGTTCTTTCTAATCAGGATAATTGTCACCAATCAACAAAGGAATTTGAGACTCAATAAAATGAGTAGGAACAATTGCAATATAAGGATTACACAATGCTGGACCTCAATCTTGAATACTAAATGTATTCTTATGATTGTCATTGGTCCATGATACCAACCATTAACATGAATTGAAAAAATGTAAATAATGTAGGACCTTAGTCCATTAAACAAGAACAGAAAAGCGGAAGCCTACCTCCACTTGAAGTCATTGTTATTACTCACAATCTCTCATAAGCAAAATATCAAGCACCTAAAACTCAAAAGAAAACAGAGAGATTATAGAAAGAAAAGAAAGAGAGCTCTTCTAGCCTTAGCCTCTGAAGTGTGTGAATCAATGGAGCATCACAGGCCTTTTTATAAGCAAGGCAAGGGACTCCTCTCATAAAATGCAGAAGCGTAACTGCTCTTATATTGGCTCATCCATTAAGAGCCAATTGTTTTAGACTTTGTAACAGCTGCTGCCTCATCAATTTGTAACAGCTCCCTCATCAAAGTCCCACTATTGCCAATATATGTGTCACATACATTCAGAATTCTAACATGAGTCCCTTTCATCCTTTAGCCTTCTCACCTCAAATTCAAGGTTTCCTTTAGTTATAAAATTCTAATATTCCAATATTCCAGATGATGATGACATGTTGCAACTAGTATTTGGAGATGGCTGCTTAGTATCAAGAATCAAGACCAGATGAGGAAGCTTATTGGTTGTCTTGGATATTCAAACAAGTACACTCAAAGAATAATTTGAGAAACACAAAACTAGACTCTCCTTTTTTTTTTCTTTTTTTTTGCTTTGAGATAGTTAAAACTATATTTTCTAGTTGGGGATACGAGAAATTAAGATTCAAACATGGTCTTCAACTTTTTTGAGAAATGTTAGATTAATGTTAGATTTTTTAATATGTGTAGATGTTTATTTTGTAGAGAATTCTACATTGATTATATTTTTTGTCATGTAATTTTATTGTGATTTCTCTTTGACCTATATTTCACATTTTGTTAAGTCATTGGATTATAAATATCTTATATGTATGATATCAATACTTTTATCGAGTATAACTTTCTGCATTGTTGAGGTGTTTGTGATTCTATTTTGGAATAATAGTTGAAAGTACTTGCTCATGTTTGATATTCTTGTGGCCATATTAATCCATAGAGTTAATTTGTTCTAAAAAATAAATAAAATAAATAAATTTAAGTGTCTATAAAGTCTAAGTAGGAGATCGTTAGATTTTTTAGTATGTGTGGACTAGAATAGTCACTAATTTCTAAAACTCATATTAATTGAATGTCAAATATTATGAAATATATATTGATTTAGCTCATTTGTAATCAATCTTGTTATTGAACTCTTATAAGCACTTAAATTTAAGTAGATAATGTTGTGGGTTTGTGAGCCTTATATGTGAGTATTTTATTATGGGTAAACTAACTCATATTGTTATCACAAGGAGAGATATCTATTCTCATCTCATATATATTGTGGTTATCTCATTGAGATTATAAGAATTTTGTGTATATAGAAAATAAAAGTAATTTCACTCCTCCATGACAATAAGGATTTTTAACTATATTTCTCTTATGACATATCTTGAAAGATGTAATTGTTTCTTTGGTGTAAAATAATTTTATATTCTAAATCTTAATTATCATTTGTTTATATATGTCATAGATTGAGGTTAATGATAAATCCCTTAAATTTTATTCATGTGAGTATTAAATTTTCCATCAAGAAACTCTTAGACTATTTATGCTGTGTGTGCTGTATTCCACAAAACTAGACATAATATTATGACCTTGATTAACTTAATGAAAAACATTATTTATCTAACATTTGAATGTAGATGCGTTGACACCAATTCAATTTGGCCTACCTGTTGGTCAGGCTTATTGTATGAGATACTTTTCTGTACTTTGATAATATTATACTCAATTCAATAAAAATATAATCCTTAGATTATATAATCAGACAATATATTGGATTAAATTTTAAATACTATTTAATAAATTTTAAATCAAATCTCAACCATTAAAAGTATTGTATATTAGAATTTCTCCTATTTTTTAGCTAAATAGGTTAACAATTCTTATATATGCATACCAAAAGTGTACACCGATTTTATACCAGTTATGAAATTTTTATTAACAATGTATGTTGTATAGTTAACGGAAGCTAATAAATATAAATATATTTATATAAAAAAATTAAATACACATAACTTAAAATACAAAAACTTCACAAGACAAACAATAAAAAATCAATGGCTCGGATTTTTTTTTTAAAGTTGAGAGTGATATTGTTGGATACAATATTTTCATCCATGGATTTAAGTTATGTAAAAAATCTGTATGGTACTTTTTTTTAGTGCAAATATAAATGCTCTATTTATGTTTATATTTATTTACTTATGAATCACTTTGTTTATTGGTTATTTATCAGTTCAATTGATTTTTTTTAATTTTTCGTAATATTTTTTTATATAATAAGTAAGATATTGGGTACCAGAGTTATGAAAATAGAAACACACAACTAAAATAGAGTTGAGAAAAGAGAAACTGACACACAATATTTAACGTGGAAAACTCACTTTAATGATGAGAGAAAAACTACGGGCAAGACTAGAAGATTTTCACTATGGAAGAAAGATTACAACTTCTCTTGTAATTACAAGGAAGCTACATAGAAGAAGGAGAGAATTTTTGGGATGATGAAAACTAATGGAGGAGGTCCTTATTTATAGGAGAACCTCCTCCACAAATGCTAACAACCCACCTATGTGAGACTTCTATTACAACAATTCTCCCACTTGAAGATTTGATTGAGTCAATCATATCTTCACACCACTCTTTCTATCTTGTCATTCCATGTTGCTTACGTTTTTGATAGGCCATAGGAGGATCGACACCAAATAAACTTATCAGTGTTGATTGGCTTTGTCATAACATCTGCTAGGTTATCGTTGGTGTGAATCTTCTGCATATCCACACTCCCTTCTTCTACTACTTCTCGAACAAAGTGATATTGGATACCTATGTGCTTTGTCCTTGAATAAAAAATTTGGATTCTTTGCAATGTGCAAAGCATGACCTTGAATTATTTGCTTTGCTTGTGCCCGAAGTTCTTCCATTAACCTTTTAATCTAAATAGCTTCCTTGCAAGCTTGGGTAGCTACCATATATTCATTTAGTAGTACAGAGCTACAACGGTTGACGATAACCACTAACCGCTCCTCAAGTGTAAACACATAGCCTTTGTAGTAGATTTTCTTTTATCAAGATCACCCTGTTGTAAATCAATCAACATATCCCCCGACAAACAAACTCGATCCTCCAAAACATAATGCAGCACCTAAGGTCCCTTTAATGTATCTTAGGATCCTCTTAACAGTATTCCAATGCTCTTTACCAAGATCTGCCATAAAACCGATACTAACTCCTTGTGCAATGTATCTTGTACATATCATGGCATACATAAGGCTTCCCACTACTGATGCATATGATACTCGAGACATTTTCATCCTCTCCACTTCATTGCTAGGACTCATACTTGAGGATAATTTATAATTGACAGGAAGTGGGGTAGAAATTGGCTTACAATCTTGCATATTGAAGCGCCGCAAGATTTTCTTCAGGTAGTTCTTTTGAGAAAGCTAAATCTTCCTATCTTTTCTATCTCGGTGAATTTGCATCCCTAAAATCTTGTTTGCAGGTCCCAAGTCTTTCATATCAAACTCCCTAGCCAACTTTGCCTTCAATTCTTGGACTCGATCTTTGTTGGGGCCTACCACCAACATGTCGTCCACATACAACAGTAAAATGATGAAATCATTATTACCAAACCTCTTGTAGTACGTACAATGGTCTGAACTTAGTCTGTTGTATCCAAGGCTAATAATGAAGGAATCAAATCTCTTGTACCAACATCTGTTGTTAGGCCGTTAGATTTGGTCAATCTACAAACCAAGTTTTCTTTTCATTGTTCTTTAAAGCCTTCTGGTTGGAGCATATATATCTCTTCTTCTAGCTCTCCATGAAGAAAAGTTGTTTTCACATCTAATTGTTCAAGATGTAAATCAAATGCTTAGCCAAGACTACCCCGATAAAAGTTTGACAAGACTGAGAATATCTCATTGAAATCAATTCCTTCTTTCTCGGCATATCCTTTGACCACCAGCCTTGCACGATATCGTTCTACTTGATCGTTGCCATCTCGTTTGATCTTATAGACCCATTTGTTACCAATGGCTTTCTGTCCCTGGAAGTTCAACAAGTTCCCATGTCTTATTTCTATGTAGGGCCTCCATTTCTTCTTGCATTAAGTTTGCCATCCATAGAAAGCATTTGAGCCTCTGACCTCTGAAAGGTTGACGACTCTCCTTCTTCTTACGTTAGAAGACAATATACATAGTGGCTTGCTATAACATAGTCTGAGTGTCATGATGGTTGTCTTATTTGACGAGTTATTTTACGTATCATTGGCCTCATATGGTTCTTGTTCCTCGTGCTCAATGGATTCTTGTTAATTTCTTCTTCTTCACTTTTCCATCTATAGTCTCTTTCAAAATATTGATATCTTCTTGTTTACTTTGCGGTTCATTTTCGCAAATATCACATCTCTGATACAATAACCTTTTCATAATAGGATCCCATAAGGCGATACCCTTAATACCATCGCCTAAACCCAAGAATATGCATTTCCGGATTTTGGATCCGGCTTCGCTCTTTCTTGGGAATTGTACATCACATATGCGGGACATTCAAACACATGAAGATAAGAATAATCTGGCGGCTTGCCATTCCACATCTCCATTGGTGTCTTTAAACCAATTGCGGTTGATGGCGGCCCAGGTTTATCACGTAAGAGAGCGGTTTTGATTTTACTACTTACCAAGCTAAAAAGACTTGGCTAGACTTCAGCAACATAGCTCTTGTTCTTTCTAGGAGAGTTCTATTTATCCGCTCTGCTACACCATTCTGCTGAGGTGTGTGTGTAACTGTAAATTGCCTTTGAATACCCTCTTGCTTGCAAAATGCGAGAAAATTGCCATTTGTATATTCTCCTCCATTGTCTATCCTCAGGCACTTGATCCTTTTTCCGGATTCAAGTTCTACTCTTGCTTTCAAAGTCCTTGAAAATTGGAAACACATCTGACTTCTTCTTGATTGAGTATACCTATAATCTCCTGGAGTAATCATCAATCAGTGATACAAAGTATTTTGCTCCTCCTAAGGATATTTTTGGTGACTCCCACACATCAGAATGAATCAAGTCTAGTATTTTTTTTGATCTATCAAACTTTAATCTATGTTGCTTGCTTGTAACACAGTACTCACAAAAAGGTAAGTTTACTGATTTGAGCCCTAGAAGGAGATCACGTTCCGCGAGAATCTTCAAATCATGTTCTGACATATGGCCTAATTTACTATGCCACATTGTCGTTGATTCTTCTTGGCCGGCTGATGCAACTGATGCATCTGCCTTTTGCAATGTCTCTCCCTTAAGCATGTATAGATTTGCCACGATCTTTTCTACTTTCATCACCACAAGAGCACCTTTAGTCACCTTCAAGATCCCACCTTCAATATGAGTTTTGCATCCGAGGTCATCCAATTGCCCAATAGACAATAAATTCTTCTTTAAGCCTTTCACATGTCGTACCCCTTGAATTGTGCAAACAGTACCATTGTGTAATTTTATTTTGACAGTACCAACTCCAGCAATCTCCAAGGCATGATCATTTTCCATGAACACAGATCCTTCTGAGATAGGTTCATAAGAGCTAAACCAGTCTCGTTGTGAAGTCATGTGCCATGTTGCTCCTGAATCCATTATCCAAACATCAGTAAGTTGTTTTCCGCCTTTGGAACCAATTGCTACTTCGCTATAAAGGATTTCTTCATCATCAAAGGTACTCGCAACACATCCTTGAGAGGTTGTTGCTTCAGGAGCTTTTCCTGTATTTTTCTTGTTGTACCAACAATCTTTCTTCAAGTGCCCTCTCATGCCACAATGGTAGCATTTGAGGTTCTTCTTTCTTTGTGACTTTGATCTACTCTGATCTCGACTCCCACTAGAGCCACGTTCCGTTGATCTTCTCCTCGTCATCGACAAAGCCTCTGCTTGTTTTGAGCTTTCTAATCTGTCTTCCTTGTTCTTCCGCCTGGATTCTTCTTCAAGAATAGCAGCAGCAACATCATCAAATTGAAGACTATCAACAATATTATTATTTGTTATGTTGATGATGAGTTGATCATAAGAGTCAGGTAGACTTTGAAGTAGACGTTCTGCACGTTCATTTTCCACCATGTTGTAATCTGATGTGGTTAGTTGGGAAAATAGCGTATTCAGATTGTTGATGTGATCCGTTACTGTCGTGGATTCACTCATTCGTAGAGTACAAAGCCTCCTTTTTAAGAATATCCGGTTGTGAAGTGACTTGACCTCGTACAATTTGGTGAGTGCATCCCAAATCTCCTTCGCCGTCTTTTTTTGCAAAACACTGCCAAACCGCCGCTAAAGCTAGATGCTAGGTTGCCAACAAGTTGTCATCCATTTTCTTCCACTTGTCATCGGGAATCCCAGTGGGCTTTTCAATTCTTTGCCAAGCAATTGTCCTTCCTCAAGATTGCTTTATCTTCAGTTTCTATAAGGAGAAATTACTCCCATTGAACCTCTCAATCTCATATTTCGTTGCCATGATATTGACAACAATCTATTTCTCAACTGGACCGGCTTACACTATTTCACCGTGAATAGTACAGTATACGTGAACAGTATTACATGTATTACCGTATACTAGAACAAATCCAGTATACGTTAACAATCATTGTAAAAGTATACAACTACACGTATGAATAGTCACCATGAATAGTATCTGTAGCGTGAATAGTACCGTATACAGGAGTAGTGTCGTATACTAGAATAGCGACCGTAGACCGTGAGCAGTGTTCCAGGCAAGTTCCCAGGAAAGAGAGGTGGGTCACTAATGGACACGCTTAAATACCAAGTCTTTCTTAGCCAGAACTCTTCTAGACATGCACTCCCACACTACCACACTTTATTTCCAAGAAATAATTCTTTTCTAATGTGGAAGATCATCAATCTTAATTATTAAGAATTTTCTTTCGAACTCTACACTATAGTAACCTGTGGCTCTGATACCACTTTTGGGTATATGGAAATAAACACACAACTAAAATAGAGTTGAGAAAAGAGAAATTGATCACAATATTTAACGTGGAAAACCCCTTTAATGATGAGGGAAAAACCACAAGACTTCCTATGGAAGAAAGATTACAACTTCTCTTGTAATTACAAGTTAGAAGCAATTTTTGGAATGATGAAAACTAATGGAGGAGGTCCTTATTTATAGGAGAACCTCCTCCACAAATGCTAACAACCCACCAATGTGGGACTTCTATTACAACATAAGATACTAATTTTTCATAATAAAATCAAGTGCCTAAATTATAATTTTTTAATAATATTTTTTTATAAATATAAATTCTTAAATCGAATTTAAAAACACAAATATTTATGTCTTTTTACTCGTACCAAGACTAATTAGTGTGTGTTTGGGAACCAGTTAGGTATCCCAAACGTACGTTGAATTGCATAGAACGAAGAGCTAAATTTGTTTGGTTAAAATTTGATAAAAGTGTGTTTGTACTGTTTCAACGTGAATTTGCTTCTAACTGACGTTAGAGTAAAAGCAAGAAATTGTTGCTTTTGGCTTTTGGGTTACAATTTTATATCTAACATTTATTTTATCAAGCTCATTTTTGAGACAAAAGTTACTAAACATAAATTACGTTAATGCAAACTCACTTTTAACTAAACTTAAATTTGTAAACACACTTTTAATCAAACTTAAGTTTATCAACTCTAATCCAAACAAACACTTAGTGTTCAGTTGATTTTAAAACACTGGAAATGAGGACCCACCAGCTCCCCATTAGCATTTGAGCATTTCCCAATTCCCACGCATATCAATCAATGTTTACATATTTAATAATTGATAAAATTGAATGAGATAAAATAAGATGTGATAAAATAAAATAAAATAAAAATATTATTTTATTATTTAAATATTTTAAGATAAAATAGAATAAAATTATTATTTTATTATTTAAGAAATAAATAAAATGATAAAAATTATAATTTTTAAATTATTTTTATTATATATACACTAATTTTATTTAAAATATTAGAATATAAAATTAATGTATTAAAATTTTAATTATAATAATAATAAAAAAAATTTATCTCATATTTCTCGAATTAAAAAAAAAAATTTTTAATAAGATAAAATAAACTTCCATCTTATTTTATCTTTTTTTAACATAACTAAATAATACAGCTTATCTCCTTTCTATTCTATGCTATTCCATTCTATTTTCCTCCGTCACATTCATCCAAACGTAGCTTAAATTTCCCAATTCTATTTGAGAGGAATAGGACCAGCGGCAGCAACAACGCCAGAGATCCAGAAACCTCTCACCAAAAAGGTACCTAATTTACGCTTCCCCCTCTTTCTCTCTTCTCTGTTTTGTTCCTCACAAAGTTCCCAACAAGCCAAAACCTTAAGCTACTAGAAATGAAGTTCACAAAGTTGTTGGCTTTAAATCTGAAACCTGTAACTATTCACTATTCAGATTTCGCTTTTCAATGTTTGACTAAGGTTCTATTTGGGTTGGGGTTTCTGTTCTCTATCTTCCTTCAATTGCTTTATCTTTTTCTTTTACCCTTTAGTTATTTTTCACTGAATTCCAGAATTTGCATTGGTTTAATAATTTAGAGGAAACTGCTTGTGGCTTGGCACTGACCAAGAGTTTGGTGCATGGGTATTTCGGTCTTGAAGGGAAAATAAGTTATGAAATTTTGGTGTTATCTTTAATTATTATGATTAGATTGATTGTCTCATGGTTTATATATATTCTTAAAGCATGCAAGTTCTTTAAATCAAATCATTCCATGTTTTAAAGTTGGCATTAGGATCTGTTCTGTAGCTATGCAAAGTGTCAAGACACTCATGGTGTATGTATTACTTTTTTGTGTGGAAACAAGTTGTATTCTTCACATTCGTATGTCCTTAATTTACTTAATTTGGTCTTATAAAAAGGAATTTGTGAAAACTGGTTAATGGCAAATGTGGCTTTATCTTACTACTGGTTTTTTTCTAAATGGAAAAAGAAATTTTATTAGTAAAGAATACAACAAGGGGGAGGATGTTATTATCCAAAAAAGAAAAGGAAAAACTCGTAGGATTGGTTAGAGGTAGATGAACCAGTCATGTATTGGAATTTTAATTATATCAATTTTTTAGAATTAAACTGAGAGAAATATCTTAATGAGTTTTTTAGTTTTGACATAAATAATTTACTTTTGATTAGATTAAAGAGATAAATTAAATTGATATGCGTACAAAAAAATCTGAATACTAAGAGCATATTTGAGAAAAATTAATTCTTTCTTAAATAGTTATTTTTGGAGATTAAATTATTTTGAAATAATTATTATGTTTGAATAAAAAAATTATTTTTTTAAAAGTTTTTACACAAAATTCAATGCAAAAAAAGTTTTTTATAACTAATAATTATAAAAGTTAGAAAATTGAAACTTATGATTTTAAGAATAGATTATTTCTTACACTTTTTGATATGTAAATACTATTTTGTCTTTAATCAAATATTTTTTTAATCATTTTATACCTATTTTAATAATTTAATACATAAAAGTGATTTTTTTATATCATTCAAATGAATCATATTAATTTAAAATTACTTTCTGTTAATACATCTAAATATAAAAATAAATTAATTATAATTGATTATAACAATAATCAATTATCAATATAATCTATAATTTTAAATTTTTTCAAACAAGCCCTAATCTACCCCAATAAAAAAACAAAAAAGGAAAGAATGAAGAAAGCAGGAAGGCAGTCTAGTCTCTCTGCATATTAGAAACGGAAAATCTCTTAAAATAGTCACAAGCCTATGGATGGAAGCCATAAGTGGGATGGGCCGGTAAAAGAACAGTCCACAAGGACTCCCAATCGATACGGCCCGGTCTGCATAACTCAACGATTAAACAGATTCGAGTCGAGTCGGACTTAGATTTTAATTTTAAAGAAAAAAAGAGGAAACGCGAGTGTGAGAGACATTGGTTAGTAACCAACCATTAACTAGCCAATCTACTGGGATTAGAGTCCTTAAAGTGGGTTATGACCTTTGAACTAACTCGGCTTAATTTATTAAAATGATGAGTTGACGTTTAGGGTTTAGGGTTGGTTCAAACTAACTCACTTAACCTACGAGTTAAGCATGTTTGAGACAGGTTAGTCATTGGTTGGCCCGGATTCCAATTATTGCAAAAAAACAAAAACAGGAAACGCTTAGATACACGGGTCAGTATGGGTCACATGGGTCAAACACAAACTCACAGTCTTAAGTGTCTCATTTTTTTTATTGAAATCTAGCAGCCAAACCACACACCCCTTTCACCTTCTCTCTCTTTTTCTCTGATCTTCCTCCGGCCGCCGGCGCCGGCCCACCAGCCACGAACCGCGACAACCACCGCACCCACGTACACGCTGAGTCGCTGGGCAGTATCGCCACGAAGGCACGAACCTCGACCGCGACAAGTGAACCACGAACCGCGACGACGACCACCGTCTTCCGCCGCCATCGACCCAGGTTGGAGCTTCAGCCTTCACACTTCTCTCTCTCTCTCTCTCTCTCTCTCTCTGTGAAGACTTCACCGATTCAGTGTGAATCTTGGGGGTTACAGATTACTTCAAGGTTGCAACACATGCTTGGGGTTGGGGTTGGGGGTTTCATTTTATCTTGGGTGGGAACGCACATACTCGCCGATTACGATAGCAATAGCACCAAACGGTGACGTTTGGCTTTTTCCTTTGGTTTCATGTACCCATCCCTCTTATTGTGTGTGCATAATATGATGTTAATGTTTCGGAATGTTGTAAATTAATCGTGGTCTTTGTGGATTTTTAATGTTGGTTATTAATAAAAATATTTACTTTTTGGGATTTTGGGTAATGGGTATGTGGGGTTTTCGTTGATGTGGGAGTGGATGTAGTTGAATCTGAGGTGCAAGTTTTTTTTTTTTCTTAATTGTTTCTGTTGGAATTGGCGATGGTGAATCCTGATCTTTTTTGTTCTCTGTTTTGTTGATTGGGATTTGGTGGTGTAACACAAGCAACCCTTTTTGTGAACTGAACTTGTGATTCTAACTGATACCTGAGGTACCTAAATGAGATCGAGATAGTGATGAAATAATGAGAAACACTTGGATAAACCTAGTGTTGGAGTATTTCTCTTAAATAATTGGTATCTTTTTTTTTTTTAATTCTTATGGGGATTACAACTGATTGAGAAAACAATTAAGTACTGAGGGGGCTTCTGGTATTGACCTATTTGGATGTGTGGCAATTGGCAGAGAAGTAGTAGACCATGGATGAATGGATGCTTAGCGATGAGCTCTGACATCCATCATATATCCATCCCTCAGTAATTAGTTTCACTTAAATTTAGATCATTTTTGGAAAGTGTGGTCTGATGATGGGCACTTATGCTTATATTTTGTTGATTGTACTTTATGGATGTTATTTATAAGACTGCTTTTGGTATAGCTCATATACTACATTCTGAACTCAAATATTCATGCTGTGTTTGTGTATAATACTGTGTATGTGTGTTGATTTAAACCTCACTAGGGTAATAGGGTGTGTATGTTAATGTTGTAACTTGTAGTTTCATTTGTTTCTGATGAGTGATTACTGTGTTGCGCAGAGCCAGAATTGAAATAGAGAGCAGAGTGCAGATTTTTTTTTTCTGTGTCTTTGTATCATTTGTAGTTTCATAGTGATGATTGTGTTGTAAGTTGTAACATTTTTTTTTTTCATTTTTTTCTATTTTTATTTTTTTTAATTTTTTAAAATTTAGGTAGCCCAACTCGTTTAACCCATCAATCCTGGTGGGTTGAGCCAGGTTGGCCAAATCTTGACCCTCCATTAAAGTGAACCAATCCGGCCCAGCTCGCTTTGTGAGCAACTTGCAGTGAGTTGGCCCATTTTGACAGCTCCCATATTTGCAATCTTGCTACTGCATTTTTATTTTATAATTCCATTCTATCTCATCTAATTTGTTCATCGAGATCTAGAAATTGTGTCCTACAGATTATAGACCTTTGATACTATCAAGGGGGGTTCGTTCATTTCTCTAATGCATGAAATTGGATTACCCCTAAATTCAAACGGAGTCTGTAACTCAAGGATCTGACCATGCAAGCAGCATCTTATAGTCATCCTCTATTCTGTTTCTCTTACAGGTTCGTACATACTCTTGTACCCTGGTTCTATGCAGCATGTAACAATGTCTGTTTTCTACAATTTATGTTAATTGATTATAAAATGGAACATGATTGTATTGCAGAAACTGCAGTACAAATGCGAAGACCAGTTCAGTGAAATATCGTGCACTGTATCCCTCTCAGCTGGATCGGAAATGTGAATTCAATGGGAGACCTCATATTTACAAATTTCCCATACCCCTAAAACAAAACAGATTGTTTGTGCTTCCTAACACAGATGATGGCCATCCGCCTGCTTCTATAATAGATGATAAAACGAACACAAACCATGCTCCTAATGCCAAGTCGGCAACATTTCTCAGCAACTGGTCACCTCCGAGGTACCTATGGAGGGGATTATCAGTTTTAATCCTGGCAGGACAGGTAATTATGAAGACCTTAAAGGGAAAGGTTCATTGGAGGAATACTCTTCAACAATTGGAGAGAGTTGGTCCAAGATCAGTTGGGGTATGTCTCTTAACTTCAGCCTTTGTTGGCATGGCCTTCACGATACAATTTGTAAGAGAGTTCACTAGGTTAGGATTGAATAGATCTGTGGGTGGGGTTTTAGCTCTGGCTTTCTCAAGGGAGCTAAGTCCCGTCGTTACAGCAATTGTGGTTGCTGGCCGCATTGGAAGTGCTTTTGCAGCAGAGTTAGGAACTATGCAGGTTTCTGAGCAAACTGACACATTGAGAGTTCTTGGTTCAGACCCTGTTGATTATCTGGTGACGCCAAGAGTGCTCGCCACTTGTATTGCCCTACCTCTTTTGACTCTATTGTGTTTTACATTAGGGATGGCAGCTAGTGCTCTCCTTGCTGATAGTGTTTATGGGGTGAGCATTAACATTATCTTGGATTCGGCTCAGCGAGCGCTCAGATCATGGGATATTATTAGTGCAATGATCAAGTCACAGGTTTTTGGTGCTATCATATCTGTAGTGAGCTGTGCATGGGGAGTTACAACTTTGGGAGGTGCTAAAGGTGTTGGGGAATCAACAACGTCAGCTGTGGTTATTTCTCTTGTTGGCATCTTCGTTGCTGATTTTGCTCTTTCTTATTGTTTCTTCCAAGGAGCAGGAGATCAGCTAAAGAATTGCATGTAAGCAACTATGGTGTGTCTGCAAATTTTGCTCATATGTACAAAGTGAATGGTCCATTTAATTGATATGCTATCATGCACTGTTTGAAATAAAATCTTTTTACGATTTTTATCAGTTTCGTAAGTCTTGTTCTTTTCTATAGCCTGCCACGAACGATCATTTTAATTACTCCTATGTCTTTCTCTGCACCATGCATAAATTTGGCCTTCCATTGTCGATTAGAAAATGGAAGTGGATTTCTGTATTTGTTTGTTTGGCTATAAATAATTCCCCATGAAAGATTTTTTGTTTTTCTGTCAAAAACTATTTTCATATCTTGAGTGGAAGATAATTATGCTGACAAGTAGTAGTTCCAGCCTCTTGAAATTTTTCATGTTTTTAAAGAAATGTTCTCTTAAAAGAATGATAAGAAATTGTATCCTAAGAGAGTCTTGCTTCCATAGTCTCAAGTTGAAGCTCTTTCCCATCTACTCCACTACCATCATCTACTATGCCGATGTTGTTTTTGACGTGAGAGCCATCAATATCTTAAGAACTCACAATTTATTCCCATGTCTCGCCCTTTCTGTCCCTGATTTTGATTTTTTGTAGTGAAGCTCCTTTAGAGAACAGCCTTTTGAGCTTTGAAAACTGTTAAAACCTCTTTCTCCCCACTTATAGAACCCTTTGCAGTGAGGCCTACGTGGACAGAAGACATTTAGAGCTTAACAAATCTTAATCTATTGGATTGGTAAATGAGTGTTCGTTTTCAGGGAAGGAAACTTCTCTACTCAGGTGCTCTGTAACTCGCTCAGTATTTCATCTGGCCAGTACATGGAAAGTTGGATGAAAATATGAAGCCTCATCTTAAGCATTAGACTTATTCCTCTAGAACTTTGCCCAGCAATGGTAATGTTTTCTATAATTGCGAAACAAAATCATCAATATTTTGATTCTATTTTGTATTTCACCGTTAATAGCCCTGAATTTTAAGGCCTAGTTGGCTCTGACTTCTTTTTCCCCCCCCCCCCCCCCCCCCTTTTCTGGGTTTACTGCTCTAAGTATCTGAAGCTGATTCTAAAGTTTTTCACTCAAGTACTCAATTCCTCCCAGTAACTGTTAAGAGGTTGGTGGTGGTGTCACAAACAGTCTCGTGGGCTTTCTTTGAGTGTGTTTGATTTAAAATAGGCACAATGTAAAGTAGAATGAATAATGTGACTACAAGGTGTTTTTTTTTTTGGGGGGGGGGGGGTACAACTGAAAAACTAAAAAACAAAGATAACACCTAGGAAAAGAGATACTCATAGCTTAGGGTGTAAGTGAGTGGTTTGGTTTGATTTTTTAAGAAAAATAAATTCAAACCAATCAAAATCAATTGGTTTGGTTTGGTTTGATTTGATTTTCGTATTTTTTGATAGCTAAATCCAAACTGAACCGAACATCTATGAATTGGTTTGGTTCGAGTTATTGGGTTGGTCATTTTTTTAATACAAAAATTAACTAAATAATTAGTTTTTCATAACAAAAAAATACATAATAAACTTATGAAAATTTTTCTAGAAATAGAATCAAACTTATTGATTTGAACACTAATAATTATTTCATGTTTCAGAATGTGTATTAAAAGATTCATAAAGTGAGAATAAAGAAACATATTGATATTTGTATTAAGAAATTATATTTGAATAAGTTAAAAAATTCTTCAAAAGATATTTAACTTGACAAGTTGTATCTACTACTACTATTCATTAAGAGAAAGTTGTGAAATTAAACTTGGAGGTATATATTAACCAATTAAACACCCTAAGAACATGAGTGAAGGGAACTTGATTAATTGAACTTTGAATCAACAACTAGCGAATCTAAAGTCTCCAATATTCTGATCATATTTTCATCCAGAGAAATGTTGTTGGGTTTCAATCATGATCACTTGATAGAATTTCACTATCGTTGTCTGGTATCCAATACACAAAAGCAACATGAATATCATGTTCGATCTCCATAATAGTTCACTCATTTTATTTGCATGCTTTCTCTTCTTCTAATCCAATCTTGCAATTCTAAAGTCTTTCATAAACTAAAGTCGAAATTTATTGTTTTTAAAGTCAATATTAGACATTTAAAAATTCAAATACGTTTCCAAACAAGTTTAGATGATGTTGTTACTGTTACTTTCACTTTTCTATTATTTATGTATAGTAGCAAGCAAATTGTCAGACATAGTATCAGTGTTACCACTGTAGTTATGATAATGTAATGTCTGACATGTTTTTTTCCATGACCATGAGACTCATATGCAAAATACAAGTAAAGTTTTTTATTACCTTCTAAATGGATAGCAGAAAGATTTTGAAAAACTCCACCATTAGGAATGATTCCTTCTAAATCATTATAAGAGAGGTTCAAAAGCTGAATGACATGTAGATTTTGAAGTTTAATAGGAATTGATCTAGAGAGTTAGTTGAAGAAAAGATTCAAAGTTTTCAAGCCTCTCACTTCTCCAAGAGTTTTTGGAATAGCACCTGATAGCATATTCCTGACCAGAACTGCAGTGCCGGTAAACAAAATCGAACATTTTGGTAGATGAATTTTCTAGCCTTCTATATTGAATGAAAACGACATTTTAAGAGTTGAAAACTGAGAAAGTGTTACAAAAAAAAATAGTAACCAAAAATTGTTGTAGCATAATTTTTTTTAAATAAAATATATAAACATATAGTTTGGTTTAATTCGGTTTGGTTCGGTTTTGAAATTTCAAATTCGAGAACCAAATCAATTAAGTTTTAATTAGTTTGGATTTTACCCGAACCAATTAATATATCCAAACCAAACCGAACTAATTTAATTGGTTTGGTTTGAATTGATCGGGTTAATCGATTATCCGAATCAATTTACACCCTTACTCATAGCATCAGCTAGAAGAAGGCTCCCCATGGAAACAGGCTGCTGCTCCCAAAGCTTGAAGGCAGTTGTGATTCTCTTTAGTACCAATCTTTGCCAAGTGGTCAGCACACACATTTCCTTCCCGCAAAGTATGGACAATAGCAACACTCCAATTGCTAGATAGAATAGAAGTGTCTTTGCCTCTTGGATACTGCAAGCATATTTGTGAAAAGGAGACAAAGAGTGCATGATAAGATTTATCCCATCTATAGAGTCTGACTGACATGTAAGGGACCTAATACCTCTATTCCAGGTTAAACGAAGGCCATGCTGGTTGGCTAGGAGTTCTGCATGCAAGTTTGTAGAGAAGCCCACAAAACCAGAAAAACCAAAAATCCAGGTCCCATCCTCATCATGCATCAATCCACCAAATCCTGCTCTACCAGGATTCCCCAAGGCACTCCCATCCACATTTAAAGTGTAAACCTGACTTAGCCATATATGATTTCTGAAAGCATTGGTTGGCAAAGCATCATGACTAACAAGCCAAACCAGAAAACGATTTTTTTCAGGGATAGCAAGCTTCCACAGCCACTCCCTGTCCCAGTTAGCAGCATTAAACACCACATCTTCTTTGGATGGAGATCACCTGCTCCCTTTCTTGTCCCTCCACTTAAATTCTGACAAATATAAAATAAATTAAGTGGGAAGGAGACATATAATTAAGTTTAGAATACTTGTCAAAATTTAAGTGAAGAAACAAGAAATGAAATAAGAAATAAGAACAGGTGATCCTCATCTATCTTCTTGATCCATAAGTCAAAGATACCCTGACTTAGCCATATAGATGCCTAAAGTATCTCTAGCCCAAACCATAACATCAACTACAGTACAACCATCAACCACAGGAGCAATAAGAATTTGTGGAAGAAAGTGGGTAGGAAGAGGTGTAGTAAGCACATTGAGTTGCCATGCATGGTTATTGAAAACGTCCATAACTTTAAGGTCCACATCCTGTATGTTAATCAACATGGTTACATAGCGGTCCCTTATCATGCCATTTTGTCGAACCAAAATGAAATGTTACCATTTCCCACTCTATACCGAAAACCATTTTAAAGTGCCATCACTGTCTTCATGTTGATCTTCAATTGTAATAATAACCACTCTTAGAATTAACTGAAAGCACAATTTTATCCCCCCAGATATTTGCAAGTGATGACCTGTACCCAAAGTTTTTCCTTTTTATTGAGAAGACCCCACACTAGCTTGCCTAACAAAGAAATGTTGCAAAGTCAAGCTCTCCTAATGCCCAGCTCACCAAGACATTTAGGCCTAGACACCACGTCCCATTTCACTAAATGCACGCCCCTGGAGTGGCCCTGGTTGTTACTCCACATAAATTGTCTAACAATAGAAGACGACCTTTCCTGCTTAGGATATTGTGGCACGACATTAAGAACTGAACTTTTTTTGTGTCACAAGTCCAACGACCTTAGCTGCAATGGGGTCAATAGGAGAGGTTTCTTTCCTTGGTCTTTTCTTCTTGGACCAAACTATTTCTCTCTTGGGCCTTCGTTATCAGGTTTGGGTGGAAAAAAGTGTGTAGGCCGAGCAATAGATTCTAGAATCTGAACCTTAGTGAGCCTATCATTAGCATTTAAATGCTTATAATGATTGGCCTTAACTGCCCCATTCCCCTCCTTATTTTTTGGACTTCGTTTCAGAAATAAGTCACAAAGAATCCTGCTGGAGGGATGTATCTGAATATGCTTTTCATCTTTTTGCTATATATTTTTATCATTAATAATACATATATATTTTTATATATTTTTTAATATTATTTATTATATTTTTTATTATTATTTTTCACTAAATTTGATATCTTTAAAAAAAGTATCAATAATATATACATTATTAAAAAAATGTATAATGATCAATTTTTCTTTCGCTATAGCACTAGTGTAGCCTAATTAAAGCTTTAAGGCGATTTTAAAAAGTGCCCATGATATATATCATCCAAATAAATAAAATAAATATTATAATCATTACTAAAATTTATGATTTGTTATAAATAAATTAAACCATATAATAACCTAAGTTTATGAGTTTAGTGGAAAAAAAAACTGATTCAATAAATAAAAATAACCAAAAGAGCACATAAATAACCAAAGTTAACTGTTGTGATTGTAAACCAAAGAAAATAGTATAATAATCAAAGTAAATTAGTTTGGTTATGTTTTGTTCTTTGTTCTTCCTCTAGCTTCCTGAGTGCGGTGCCTCCTTTCTTCAATCCTATCATTCTTAGTATCTGCTCTAATATTTCTGAAAAACTTATGCACCAAAATTCTCCTCATGCCCTTAGCTAAAGGGGAAATAAAAAGAACATACACTTTCATAGCAATCGGCTTAACATGAAGCACTCAGTATGGTCCGTACTGAAACTTGTTTGCTCATTTCAGCGACACCAAAAGGGCTAAGGCCTTTTCATGAGGCTGCATTCACTGGGCCAGAACCTCTGGACCACACCACGAAGTGCATAATACGTCATCATTAGAAACCTCAGCATATTTACGCACAAACTTTTCACTTTTCAAAATAATATAATTACGATAAATATTTATCAATCAATCATGTAATACTGTACTTATTTAAAAAATGATTAAAAATGTTTACTTGAAGTAGAAAATTTTATTTACTATAAATATGATATATCGCTGCCTTAAATTTTTTTTAATAATGAAAAGTTTTACAAGAATAATGTATCAAATTAAACTTTTATGAAATTAATTTTGAAATAATAAAAAAAGGATACGAAAATAGTGGATGGAGGGGTGGCCGGAGTGAGAATGCATAGTTTTTAAGCTATTAATTTGCATAAAAATTGTTGTCTTCGATCATTATTATTATTATTATTATTATTATTATTATTATACTCGTGGGAATGCCAAATAAAATCATGGGGAGTTTAAACAATATAGTGCTTGTCAGATAAACATCAATACCCTGATCGAGACATTTGCTTCAATCTACTTGCTTCTATAGTACCGTAAATAATTATCTTCTAGTTTTGTGGCATATTCTATATATCATCAGAATTTCTAAATGACATCGAAATCTGTTTCTAGGTGAATTTATTTATTTTTGGATCTAGGTATGGCTTTGTACATAAACTTGTAATGCACGTAAATATATTCATATTTAATATGGATGCAATATATATTTTGTTTAGAATTTTCAGTTTTGAAATATAAAACTGTGCTAGAGCCATTCCCAAAACTGTGTGTAATGTGAAGCATGTGATCAGCCGTTTAGCTGCCACAGTTGTTGAAGCTATTATAAAGCACCAAATCTCACCAGAGTCTACAGCATTGTTTGCACAAATATTGGTGGCAGCTTTAGAAATTTCTCACGGTTTGGATATCTAACTAGGCTTTCTAATGGCCCAAGAAAAAGCAAGGGTTTCTAATTAATATAAATCGTACTATGAATCAAATAAGAAGATATTTGATATAATTTTAAATTCTAAAGTATTCAAAAATTATGAGTAAAAGATGCTTCAATATGAGAGGACCAAGTAGGAATTCAAGATGGTATGACAGTTTAAATTATCAGTAATTAATCTTCATAACTTTTATCATATTTAATTACACATAAAAACCATAATTAGATTAGAAAATTTTCTTTGATTATATATATATATATATATATATATATAGCATCAAAAGAATGCCCAGAAATATAAAATTTAATGCATAATAACAAACTTTTCATGTTTTCATATATAATTATACAATACAGAAATAAGACCCATGTACCACTAAAAAAACACGTTAAATTGCGAGAAGGTTTTTTTCTAATTTGTGGCGGTTTTTTATCCCCGTTAATTGAATTATGGCAATTTTATAAAACGTCCTGTTTACGGTCGCCACATTCTATTTTCTACAATTTTTTAGCAATCTCTCCAACAATAACTGATTTGCAGCAATTTTTTTCAATTTGTGACAATTTTTAACCCATACTATCTTCTTGTCTGATTTTCTTTTAAAAAAATTACAAAGGTTTAAAGCCGCCGTTATTTTAGTGCATATTTTTTTGCAAGATTTTAATTTTGTTGGGGTTTAAAACCACCACAATTTGATTAATGAATTTTTTAAAAAATTTATAAGAAAATTAATTTTTAATTCTAATTACATTTAGGGTGTACAATCAAAAGTATAAATAATTTTACAAAATTGTCCATATAAATGCAAACCAAATTATATTAAAAATATTCATAATAATATAAACATCACAACTTCAAATTTATAATAAGCTAAATAAATTCATCTATTATAACTTAAATTTACAGTTTAAAATTATTAATAACATAAAGTAATGTCACAATAAATTAACATAAAAAGACAATACTAAATATGCTTTTAGTAGTTTGTGTTACTACCACTAGATGACATCTAATGACTTAATAAGTTCACTTGAAGTATCATTTAGTTAAAATAATTAAAAAATATTTGATAAAAAATTATAAAGAAATGTACAAGACATTGAGCATTAGTAGCATATTACAAAAAAAAAAAAAAGAATCTAGTAAGCTCCATTGAAAGGAAGAAAAACTCATGACTTGCATGCTTTTTATTAATCCAATCTAAGCTTCCCTAAAAATCAAACATCAAGATCTTGCATCAAGCAAGCAAATATCACCCACCCGAGATTTCTAATAAAGTTAAAGTAGTCTTTCCTCAAAAGCATACACAGTTCAAAACATTATCTAAACCAAAGACTATTATTTTCAAATTTAGTCCCACAATCTAAATTCAATACTAAGTTGATAACCTTTCCTTCCTTGCAAAGGCACTTAAGACAATATTTAACATTTCAAGCACTTCAAAAAGATAACCAAGCACTTAACCCATCAATTCAATACTAGGTTGATAACCTTTTCATTTAAAAACATCAAAGCAAGTGCAACATCAAAGAGAGAAGAGAGTAACCAAACAATACTCAACATGTAGCTAAGGAATACCAAAATTTACATTAATACCAAAATTCTGCATTAGCACTAAAGTAGAATGCGACCGAAAGACAAAACACCGAGCCAAAATAAAATCCAAGCTTTGATCCTTATTTTCTCAATTATCAAAATGAAGTTTCATGCTTATAGGCTCACTTAAAGAAGGAAAGGAATCCATTCATAAACCAAAAAGACCAACAATCTTCCACTGATCATTCAAGCACTTTAACATTAGACTAGTGTGTAATTTAAAGAGTAACTTAACATAACAAATAACAAAAACCAACCTCAATCAAAGCACCAAAATACAAAGAAAAAGAACTTAGGCACAAATACTTTACATGTGGTTGAGGAGCAAAGAAGCCAGCCAATTCTTCATAGCAAACTGTACCTCCGAGCCTTGTTCCTCTTTCTTACTTCACCAAATCCAAAGAGAACCAAAGAAACAAGAAAGACAAAAAGAAATACAAAAAGAACAAAGAATAAGAAGTGAAAGAAAGGCTTTTACATGTTTTAATGTCGTACCATTCATACCAAGCTACAACAAATAATCACATACAATGATAATTTCAACTCCAACTCTCTTGCGTCATCCTTCACAGGTCACAACTAACAATCTGACATTTTCGAAGTCCTCACCTTCACAACTCTCTCTTTGGTAATTTGCCCATATTAAGTTTAGGCTTCATTTCACTTTGTCCTTCAACTCTCTCCCTTTCCGTGAGAATCTCCTCTCCAATTCCCCCATGATCAACAAGCTCTCAAAAATACATTCTTTAACTTAAATGGGTGCAAAACAGTTGGTGGGCTTTTACTTGATTATTATTGTTTTGCTTTTGCAGTATATAAGCTGGCCTCATTACATTATACAGTATGCATATATGTTAATTTTGCAGTGTTACTTTTCCACATAACACAAGGGTAGCCTATTCCAACCAAACATCAAAATTGATACCATAAACTTAAGTGACTTAAGTGAAAACATACAAATGGCATTTCTGATTAGAAATACCAGTTTAATTCATTAAATATAATAGATGTATATACTTTCAAATTTAGCTAAATATATATAAAAGGATGATAAGCGAAATCACCAACGACTCTCTATACAAGACATTCTCGTGGTGATCACCTAAAAAATTTAGAAGACACTCAGACCCAACCGCCTTATATTACAAAAGAACATGCTCTTTAAATACTAAACCTTCTCAAGAACACAAGGTTTGTTTTTACTGCATTTCCCTTGAACTACTCAAAAGATATTCTTTCTAGTTAAGTCATTTTAACAAGTGGTCACACTTAGCTCCTTCTATGTACACTTCTCTGAATGGAGTTTAAGCAACAAGAAGGATGCTGGAATTCTGGTGATCCCTGTTGAGGCAATCAAATCCTTCTACTCTAACTGCAACTGATTAATAAAATTGTATACATATTTTAATGGCCACATTTTTTCTTCTCATTGCTTTTTTAATGGCAATCAATTCAGGCCTCATTATACATTGTATAGTGTATATATAAAATTGGAATAAAAATATATATGCAATTGTATGAACACAAGGAGGCGCATTAATCAAACATAAGAAAAGACAATGTATAGTCAAGCTTTCCTTTCAGTGCAGAAGAAATTAGGAGCAACCATATAGACTAGAGCGAACCCTATAGCATAGTATACAAGAGAAAGAGAGAATCAATGAAGGAAGAAAGAAATGCTGACCAGGATAATATATATATAAGACTTATGTATAAAGATATTTTGAAATCTTGTATATTCAATTTAAAATGTCAACATATACTATAATTATAAACACAACCTGAAAGTCTTATACATGCATATATCAGTATATCACACTAAACATAGCCACGTGATATATGTGCATTATGAACATCCATATATATATGACTATGAACTTGCATTAAGTTGTTTAGACTATGCAGCCTTAAGGTATATTATACATGTCAGATTGTCAGATAACTTCGAATTGGCCGATGACAAAACTGAGGGTGATGGATTTATGGAGAGACTGAGAATGGTAGACCCCAGAGACCATGTAGTTGCAAATATATATATGTCACTAACAAAAACAGACACATGAATGTGAATTCTGTTCTGGTGCCAGTTAATGTGTCCATATCAACCTCTTTGTCATGTTTAATTTGTCCATCTTCTCCAAAAGAGCCAGGGCTTGGATGATACTGATCTCATTATCAAATCCGTGTCTGACAGTTGTGTAAGAAAAAGACGTGCCACACATCTGATCCTCAGTATCATTTGCACCCTTCAATTAATATGGATGACTTTAGACTTGCAAGAAAAATATGAGCCACCAGTTTCAGATGGCCTTCTAATTAGCATTATATTTCAGTGGAGCAAATAAGCATTTTCAACCATCCTAATTGAAATGTCTGGCTATGTATATTTTTCATACATCCACGAGAAATGGAATTTAATATTATACATATATTTTTTACTAAGATGCTTTGTAAAAAAAAATTATAGTACTATAAATATAAATTGATGTTATTATTATTATCAGTAATGTTATTAAGTACGAATAATTTTTTAGCGAATGTCATAAGAAACTACTTGAACCAATAAAATGAAAGAAATGGCCGAAAATTACGGTGGAAAAAAAGTGAAAGAGAGAAAAAGTTACTCTCATCAAAATTGTTCGTGCAAAAAATATGAATTCATCTTCATACTAAAGTATTTTTGTATTATTATTTATTATTTTACTTTAGGAGAAACTAAATAGCATTTAATATCAACCGTTAGGAGTTATAATCATTGATGAGTAAATCAGAGTGACGGATCTTTGTTATGACAGGCTCATCCAAAAATTTTGAAGTCTCTTAGACGTCCCTCATCTCATGGCTCTCTCAAAAAATTTGTGACCCCTTGGCTTCCTCACATCATCTTCAAGTGGGAGCTGAGTTTTTTTGCCATCATGAGGACCCTTTTCTTGAGTGCCAAAACAGGGTGTATTGTGTTTGCTTTATGTGGGTTAACTATTTGAGGGCTTGGCCTTCATAATTACATTAGAGCTTTGTGTTGTATGTGTTCACAGTGGGTTTGTGGGTGGGTGACTCTTGGAATCTTTGGCAAGAATAGGTTTTATGTTATATAAGGGTCCGTTTGGTATGAATGATAGAATAAGACTTGATAGTATAAGACATGATAGTATAAGGGTTAGAGATATCGGAATGTTAAGAATTATAATGAAAAAGTCTTTAGAGAAGTTTATATATCAAAACTCAATCAGACCTAATTTCACTCTCAATGTTTGAGTAAGTTATTTATCATTTTAATGTATAAGAGGAGTTTGATAGATAAACTTATACAATACAATATTTATACCAAATAATTGATAAAATCATAACATATTGTATTAGTCTATCCTATCAGACCTAATACAATATGTCAAACAGACTCTAAGATTGAGGTCAAAGAAACTTGGTGGCTAACTGACTATAAGCATTTTTGTGATCACATGATAGTACAGTTGTACGCACACCTAGTCAAGCCAGTCTGCTCAGAAAACTTGTAACCCAAGTTTTAGTCAATTAATTTGATCATTTTTTCTATGGAGTTAGTGTGTGTTTGAAAAAGTTGTGAAAATTTGATTATGCTTAATAATCGATTATTGTATAAAAACTTTTTGTTATTATAATCGATTATAATCGATTCATTTTTTTATTTGGATACATTAGTTAAAAAATAATTTTTAACTAATCTGATTCGTTTAGATGATATAAAAAAAATCACTTTTATACATTAAATTACTAAAATAGGTATAAAATGATTAAAAAAATTATTTGATTGAGGATAAAATGATATTTACATATCAAAGTGTAAGGAATAATCTATAAGTTAAAATCATAAGTTTCAATTTTTAACATTATGAAAATTAGCTTTAAAAGTTTTTATTTTGTATTGAATTTCGTGTAAAAATGAAACCGATTTTACCAAATATGATTAAATACTATTACAACAGTTTTTTTTTCTAAAAAAAAGCTAATCTAATCTAAAACAAATACACTCTTAGTTATTAAGCCTAATATGTTAACTCGATTTTTTAATTTTTTTTTAGAATTAAAACTTAAAAAAAATAATTTAAGATTTAAATATTGTACTTAAAAAATTTTGTTAAAAAATGTATTTTGTCACTAAACTATATATTCCTAGCTATTTAATATTATTTAATTTATATTATTATTTAACTAATAAATTATTATTACTGTTTAATTAAAAGTATTTTTTATATAATAATTTTTTTAAAAAAATTCTTTCTTTATCTAAATTTTTTAATTTAACCATTTAATTCACGATCAAATTATCAACCTAACAACCTAACGTTATAATTAATTTAACCTCTAATTTAAGTTATACAACTATTCATGATGAGCTCCATAGACACTTTCGCATTCCCAAAACTTTCTCTTCATTGTAGTTTGGGAAATACAATGATTACAGTAAAGGTATACAATGGTATGAGATCATAATAAAATACAAGTGCATATATAATAAATTATAAAGTTCTTAAAATTAAGTTTCTTAATCTTTTCATCATCGATGATATATTCATCATTTTTTCCTTTAAAGTTAATCCATTTCTCTAGACGAGTGAAATCCATTTAAAATGATGTGACGTTTTTCAGAGTATGTAGTTATAGTTATGTGTATTTACACAAGTAACTCATTTTGAATTTGACTAATGTCGATAGCCTAAATTTTTTTATTAAACTAAAAAATATTATTATTGCAATATTCATAAAAGTCATAATTGCACATAGATAGTGTACATACAATTATCATTATTTAAATTCCATTACAATGTAAGTAATGTTATTTTACTAAACCCAAATGAACCTTATGGTTGATACCATATAAAAGGTTTTGTGCTAATAGGTGCTAATAGAAGGAACCACAATAAAACAAAGTGATAAAATTAAAACTATATGGCGACACAGTAATATGAACACTGGGAACAAACTGAGTTTAACCTATAATTATGTAAGTGTCTGTACAAATAAAGTGGGTACAATTAATAATACAAGTATATCAAAGCTTTCCCATCGCTTGGAGTTGAGGCTTGTGGTGCCCATCACCATCTATCGTATGGAGACCACAACAGAGTGCCAATTTGTCTACGGACCTTTGCTTAGATGGACAGGTGGATATGTATGCATAGTCTTAACATTCACAACTCAACAACGTTATCATCATATTATTTTTATTATATTATTATTTTACATAATTTTTTATAATAAAATAAAAAAATACATATATCAACATTTCTTTAATTCAAGTGATTATGCACTTATTTCTTTTAAGTAAAATATCAAATTTGAATCTTATGAATAAAAAAATATTAATGTTAAATTTTTTTATATTTTTGTAATCTAACTCAATTCAATCTCAAATTAATCAGAATTTAATGTGATTTCTACATATCGTTTAAAAAAAATATTTTAATATATCTTCTTTTTTATTTTTTTAAAATAAAAAGATATAAAGAAAGATGTAAAGAAAATAGTGAGTCAAAAAAATTTATCTTCCCAACCAAAGCAACAACAATGCCATTCTTCTAAACTCTAGCCCCACCAAAAAGAACATTCTCATTTTAAAAAAGTTCCTATTGTCTAAACCGCTCCATCTATCTGCTTCTTTAACAAAAAAGCCACCCATTAATTTTCTGGTACCATTTTACATATTGAGCTCCATAAGTAGAATCAATCATTTAACTTAGGATATAAGCAAGGAATAGTTTAGCAACAAACTACAATGCATGATGGCTCAGAAAGAGAGAGAGGGGGGAAAAGGGGGGCACTGGCCTAGGCTTATGAGTTGGAGTTATCTTAAGTGTTTGACATGTCGGGAATAAATGATGTGATGAGGGCTACAATAGTATTCCTGAAAAACTTACCCCACCAAGAATGCACCCACATTGTACATAGATTCTTATCTTCTTTTTGGCCTCATTGTCGTTTGTTAGTACAATTGAATCCAATCACATATGTATCAGTATCATATCATATACATATTATACAGTATATCTTTCTTTCATATCATACTCTTCTTTTCTTCTACTTTTAATTGGTTCCATACCAACTTCAATTTTACAGCATTATATGCCTTTACTGTAATCATTGTCATTTGCCCTCAGCTTGTAGGCGCTATATGGATCTCTTATTTCTTAGGATTCCTTAACAATTTTTCTTATATATTCACAAAGTTATTATAGACACTCACAATGGGTTCTAAATGTGCCTAAGGTAGGTTTGTAGCTATGTAAATATCTTCATTTTTCAGTAACAAAATTTTTGTTTTTTACTCAACTATATGAATCATTATTATTGTCTTAACTTTAATTAAATTTTAATATTATAGCTACTATAGTACATATTTAATGATAAAGATCAAGATAAACTTTTTTCTTTGAAACACTTAAATTTTTTTTTTCTAATTTCTAATATTTAATGAATGTGAAATATTTCGGATTCAGAGATGTTTGATAGAAATATATATATATATATATATATATATATATATATATATATATATATATATGTGTGTGTAAAAAACTGATAGAAGCATATTCTTAATTTCTCAAGCATTTCAAGAATTTATATATACGGACAGATTTAAGAATCAATTATGGAGGGGCCAAAGTTATATAAGTTAAGATATTTAAAAAAAATTGTTTAATATATATATATATATATATAGAAGTTGAGCATAATATTTTTTTCATATCACAAATTTCATCTATGACTGAATCAGTGTCAAACTCTTTAGCAAAGAAAGGGAAGATGATTTTGTACCATTTTACCATGGATTGTTTAATATGTTGTATCCCGTCCTAGTTTACAACAAAAAAAATTTCTCCTTTATTAATGTGAATATGCTAAAGCTTCTTTTTTAACTTTTTTTTTCTTCTTAGCTATGTACGTGTCTCTTATAGTTAAAACTCACTTCTAAATTAGTAGATTAACTCATAAAATACAAACTTATCTCCCCCCCCCCCCTCTCTCTATATATATTTTCAAGTAACATGATGAATTAAAATATGCTCTTCACAATGCTTCTTAACTTTCACACACTAATTTCTATTGATTATGATTTTAAAAAAATGTTAACACGTTTAATTTCATTTATTTCTTTTAAGTACACGCATGTATATGAAATAGGAAGAGCTAGCCTGATCTTTGGCAGCAGTGAAGCATTTCCTTTTTTTTTTTGAGACATATTCTCATATGGAATAAACATGATGACTGTAGATTTGACTGTAGGAGTGCTTGAACTTCCAATATTGCAAACCGGTATACTTTTTTAATGTATTTTTTTAGCGCATACCAATATATATGCATATATAAATATATATCAGTAGCACGGGCAGCAGCATAAGCTCACAATTTTTGACTTTAACCAGTTTATGTTGCACCGAAAGGTACTTTCTCTTTTTTAAATGAATTCCAATAACACAAACAAGTACTTGAATTATAACATGGTTTGCTTTATGCTGCACACACAGTGTCTCTCTTTCTCTCTCTTGTATTTTTCTTCTAGTTTTGTTATATGCTTTTGCTTGAGCTGCTTGTTTGGTAGCAAAAAGCTAGGGGAAGGGAGCATGTTCGATCAGAATAACTCTATTTTGGATTACATAAACGACAGCAATATATTGATCTAAACAAACAAAATAGACAAAGTAAGCATTATGTGAAAGAAATAATGTGTGTGCCATGGTGTCTAGGATCCGAGTGTTGGGAAAGTAGGATGCAACTATTGTTTTAGATAATTACTAGTAACTAAGATGCACATGGATCGTTTGGCTTATTCATACATGTTTGCTTATTATAGACGGTAATCAAACGTGTAATTTTTATGATTCTAACAATTTATTATCCAAATGATTAGAAAGCTAAAACCAAATTCTTTTTCTTTATACAATATAAATGGTTGATTATACGTAATAGTTACTTATTATATATACTAGTAGAATATATATTGAGTACCCATTACTTCAGCTGTAACTTATGTTCTCTATTCCAGTTCTCAAAATAATAAGCAGTTGAAAAGATACGGATGCTTATCCAAAAATTTAAAAAAATAAAAAAATAAAAACATTATTCTTACATATCAAGCGTATACTCTAATTAAAGGTTTATATGAGCATGTGGGTATGACAAACACTTCAACTTAACTAAGTAATGTGGGGTGAAGTGGGGTAGAAGTCACAAGTTCATGCCCTTATAAACCGAATGTGTGTGTTGTGTGGAAAAATAGAAATCAACTGAGGTTTAACCTTTCAAAATCATTTTGCACCATGTTCTCAATTAGCGTAGATTCAGCCTACTATACGTGATTGACTAGTTCTTTGTTTTTTTAACAAGAAAGATGAAATGTCACATTAACAAAAGTTCAGCGACATTTACACATTAAACAAGAAACATTGGATCTAATAAAAGAAAAAAAATACAAATGACACTCTAATTAAATTTTAGAAGAAAGTTCCATTTTTTATCTAAAAATTATTGATGATTAAGTATCTTTCTCAACATAGACCCACACGAACTTGCTACAATTTGAAGATTGTATTTTGTTTTCTCTCAAAGTAGATATAAATATTTCATTTACTTACAAGATTATGAAACAGAAAGAGTCATAAAGAGACTCATAGAGAATACCAAAATAAGGAAAACAAAAAACTCCTAGAAAGGAACAAACAAAAAACATTTTAATTAACAGTTGTTTCTATTTTCTTTGTTCATGATTCACTAGTTGTGTATTCAGTAAAGAAGACAACTTAATTAACAGTCATCCTCTTTGATTATTGACAAAATTAAATAAAGTTATTGGTGCTTGATGTGTTATTTTCTAATTAAAATTTAATATGCGTATTACTTTTTGGCCACCTCATCTTCCCTTTCAAACGTTTCATAGTTAAGATGGAAAAAACAATATTCATGTTATTTTTTATTGGAGAGCAATATCTTTATCTAATTGTTATCCTTTAATTATTCATCAATCAACCTTTTTTCAGTTATTTTGGTTAATTGTTAGGTATTATACATTAGTTTTCTCAAATTAATCTGACTCATCCTTAGGGATGCAATTCTACCTAATGTTAACCGGTAAATACGCTATAACCTTAGGGATTTTGGCTAGATTTTTTTCTTTAATTTAAAAAGGTTTTATATATTGACCTTTCATGAATTAAGTCCTATTAAAAAATATATATAGAAGAAACAAAAAATTATGCATCAAAGATATAACCCAAACCCAATAGAAGCATGTTTGATAAGGTAAAAAAATAGATAAAATACTGAAGTACAAAATATTTTTTGATATTTCATTAGTCATTTTCATTTTTTTCCTTCACTTTCATTAAACGCAACAAACAAATAACTCTTTTTGCACTACTGTAATAATAAATTGATGTGCTAAAATTTTCAATTTCATTTATGTTAATGTTTTTCATTAAAAAAATTAATGTGAATGTTTGTCTCAAGTCTCTCAACTCAAGACAACTGCTTCGTTGGCGGTGTTGGTCAAGGCATTTTATATAGGTTAATACAGCACCATATTAATTTAGAGTTAAGCCCAATTTAAATGCTAACAGAAACGAACATAGAGATAAATCCAAATGCGACATTGAACATATTTTTAGAAATGTGTGATGAAGTGATTTTATTGATATAATTTCCTAATTCGAATTGAAATGAACATGAATTTCCTGTCCCCACTTTAGAGAAGTTGGCTTAAAGTAAGTTGTGGACGTTGCACTTGACTAAAAATTCAATCTCTTTATTTATTTATCTATTTATTTTTGTTTTCTCTATGCCATAATATTATAGAATAATGTTGCTTGTCATCGAGAAAGATATAGTATATACATGGCTTCAAACCGCAGCCACTTTATGCGTCTGTGATGCAAGCATGCATGTATGCCAGGAGGGCAATGTTTTTGACCTTGCAACTCAACTCAACCTTCCAAATAATTCCACCACCTCGTGAACTTGCTTAGGCTTAAGAGTTCACCAGCCCCACTTTGACTTCTTCAATTCATATCGCCATTTTTTCTTCTTGCTAATGCTTCTCTACTTTCTTTTTCGGTGAGAAGTCACTTTTCTACTTATATGCCACGCTTCCAAAGACTGACCTGGTATACATATTCCGTGACTCTGTGTCTGGTGTGTTCAATGATATAGACAGATTTATTTTTTTTCATCAAGGATATGTAGTAGTCATTGACTCACTGAATTTTAATCAGCTCATAGCGCTGGGTGCGCTTCAAAATATACATTACATTCAGACAGTTGATGATGGAGAAAAGTATTGTAAAATCACTTTAATTTTAGTGTGATAATCAATTAAAAACTTCAATTTTAAAACTAACTAATTAAATATCTCAATTTTATTCTGATGGTCAATCAAAGACCTCAACTTTAATAAAAATATTTTAATAATATTTATTAATTGAAAAAAAATTACAATATATATGCCATGTATTTTTGTTCATATTATAAATTAAATTTTATTTATTATATTGGATCTTTTTATCTTTTTATCATTTTTCTTAATAAAAATATATTTTAAAAAAACTAAGCTTTTTATTTGGTAATAACAAAAGTTTAGTCCCTTAATTAATATATTATAAAAAAATTAAGTCCTCAAGTAATGTTTTACCAATTAATGATGATATTAATTATTTGAACCCTTTTAGGTAAACAAGTGCCTAATATATGTGTATAACTACTTGATTTGTGAAGTCCAAAAAAACACTAATTGATTAATGTCTTTTTCAAAAATTCAATTTTTAGTTTGGAATACTTTTACAATTGTTCCAAAACCAATTCCATAGAATTGAAAAATAATTAAGTTAAACATTTCTCAATTCTTAACCTATACCATAAGTTATCATTACTTTCTCTCTCTCTCTTTCTCTCTCCACATTTATTTATGAATAATCATATTTATTGAGATTTTATATTTATATAAAAATTTATTTATATTTTTATATAAAAATTATTATAATAGCTATTTATTTTTTAAAAAAATTCATGAAAATTTTTTTATGAAAAAAAATAATTATTATATTATAAAAAATATTCTGTATGAATATTTTTATTAATTTTATTTTTGTAAATAATTTTTTAATATTTTGATCATATCTTTAAACAATAAAATTATAATTAAATTTAATTACAATTTTATCTTAATTTTTGAAACTCCAAACATAGATTTAAGATTAAGATTCCTGACTAATTTAATTTAAAAGTTGAATTTTAAAATTTATGAATTCCGATCCAAACTATAAAACCATATAGTGCTTACAAGTAAGAAATTGGTTAAATTTCAGTATATTACAGAAAAAAATGTATAAAATTAAAAAGTAAATAAAAAAATCCTTCCACATTGATTAACTGTGTGAGAAATAGTCCAGAAACACATCAGATATTTCTGTTCAATATATTATAATATTTAAAGTTTGAAATGTGAGATGAGTGTAAGGTCGTTTAATATGAAAGATAAGATAAAATTTAATAATATTAAATTTAATAATATATGATTTAATAGTATAAATTTAATAATATAAAATTTAATATGTAATAATTAAAGATGTTGATGTATTTAAAATTATAATAAAAAATCTTTATAATAATTTATATATCAAATCAAGTTATTTATTAAGTATAATTTTATTTTTAAGACTTAATTAAGTTATTTATTATTTTAATATATAAAAAATTAATAAATAAACTTATATAATATAATATTTACATTAAATAATTAATAAAATCATAATATATTATATTATATTATATTATATTATCAAATCTAATATACCAGATAAAACAGGTCGTAATAATGTAGCATTTTAAAGGGATATTTGAGGAGGAGGGGGTTGGCCACATATGTGAACTGAAATGGATAAACCTCTTTTTCTTTTCAGTGCATCCATAACAAGAATACCTGAACTGAGCCCTGAGAAAAAACTAAAAATAATATAAAGCTATGCCGTGATCCGTGAGAAGAAAGATAGAGACCTTTCTGTATGACGTGGCACCTTATGTTCTGGTCATGCTCTTAGGACTTGACACGTGGTGAGGACTCGTTGATGGACCCTTATCCAGTTATCCCCTGATTTATGGGTGACGGCCGTCAGTTCTCACCCACATCCAACTCCATAGGCCATACCTTAGACTGCGGGCAAACATGCCCTTAACGTTGTGACCTCCGTTTTTGTTGTTTCTTGTTTGGCATCATCTTCCATCGGAGACAAGGAACTGCAACTTCTGAACTTAGATTCTGATTGAAGGACAAAAATATCCCTCCCCATTATTGGTATTACCGTTGTGTCAGACTCCTTCTCCCTCACGTGCCCGTAAACGGTCGAGCAACTTGCAATTGCAATAGCAGCTAATCTGTCCGTGACCACTTACTTTCGACATATATATATTTTTTATTTTAAGGGTTTTTTAAAAGCACATTTATTAAAGAATGTAAAATAAAGAAATTTTATATAAAAAATAAAATATTTTTTAATTTTGAATATACTAAATATTTTTTTTATGAATAATAATTTTTATATATACTAAATATTTTATTTTTTATACTATTTTAAATTCTTAATAAAATACCTTTAAAGTACTTTCTATCAAAATCTTTATTTTAAATTGTACAAATAAAGCTCATTGTTAATTTATCTTATTTAATCTTAGAAAATGCATAAGTGCTAATGTAGGGGAATAATTACGTTCATTAGTAAATTATTTTTTTCTTTCCATTAAGGATAAGTGCTAATGTAAATAGTATTAGTAACTTTTTGTTAAAGATTTTTTTAATAAGTATTTTAAGAATATTTGTTAAAGAATTTAAAATAAAAAAATTTACATAAAAATAATTTTTTCAATTCTTAATATATGAATATTTTATTTTTTATAAAAAATTTCTTATTTTAAATCTTTAATAAATATTGATAGACACCTTTTAACAAAATCTTTGTTAATTAATTATACACAATCATGATTAAAAAGTTATATAAATAGGATTAATTTTTAATTTTCTCTAACGGTCCAAACTTGTCATTAACTGAAGAGAATATTTTCAGAGAGGTCGACGGCACTATTTATAAGTCAACAACATTAACGTATCTTCAATTTCTGCAACAATTCACCTCACCTAATTAACCCAATGAACAAAATCTTGGCCGTTGAATGTGATATCATTATCATGCATGGCACGTAGGAAAACAATTGTATCAAGATCCGACAAAGAAGATCAACGGCTGAGATTTGTCACCTTGGAGATTCCCACCAAAACTCACGTGCATGTCATCCACCCAATGACCCAATACATCATCATCAACTATGCACCTTGGGATCCATTGTGAAGATCCCATTCCCCATCCCCATGTCCCCCCTGGAGCCGTGTCACTCGTGGCGAACGTTAGGAATTTCGTGCTCGCGTGGTCTAAAATGCACCGGGAAGAACAGTGGACGACACCGTTCGGTGGTTCCTTTCCCATGAAGATGAAGGTGCGCGTTTCCCAATGGAGAAAATAAAAAGACAACTTTCTCTTACCAACTCTGCTTTTTAGTTTTTCTAAGTTTTTATGGAAAAGAAAAAGAGTAATTGATTAATCAAATATTTTATTGCAACGCGTGAAAGGTGGGTCCCGCTTTGGGAGGAGGTGGGGTCGGGTTATAGAGTCTGAAATTCTGCGTTTAAATTTTATTTATATAAATTAGATTAATCATTAATTAATATATTATTATTTTTAATATAAAATAATTATAAATATAAATTTTATGTAGTTATTTAAATATTAATTAATTTAATTTACATAATTATATAAATAAACTCTATACAAATATTTTTCTTTAAACTCACGGGATTTGAGGCTGGGAAAAGGTAACGCCGCTGTAGACGGACGTTTTGAATGAAAAGGGGTGAGATTGAGGCATCGATGGGCTTTAACGGGGGAATTTGACTCCGTGAATGACGGCGTTAAGTACGGGGAGCTTGGATTGCGGGAAATGTGGGCAACGGCTACATGGTGATGACGTGGAAGAGGAGACAGCATGTCACGTCAGCTGTCAAGCAACAAGTAGCAACTTGGCGTTGGAGGTTGATTTATTAGGAAAACAAGGCAACCGAAAGACAATACAATACAGTAGTATAACTTTTCTGTCTTTTTTCTTTCTTTCTTTTTTATCCGGGTATGTGATATTAGTATTATACATTGTTTGGGCGTAAAATAATAATATTATTAATATCAATATAATATATGAAATTTATTAAAGAGTATACTAGGAGTATTGATTAAAGAATTTAAAATAAAAATATTAAACACCTGTTTTGGACTCAAATTTTGAGTTAACCATTTAGAAGTAATCTAATATTTTAGAGTTTGATCACAAATATGTAAGAATGTTATTAGATAGGTAACTATATATATTTATGAGAAATAAATTTTTAATAGAATATTTTAAATATAGAGAAATTAATTATGTTTCTTATAAATAGATGAAACATTTATAAGAGATAATAATTTTACTAAATTTTTATCTGTAATTAATAGTATTTAATATAGATTTAAACATAATTTTTATTAATTAAGACATTTTTATAAATACTACACAAGATTATAAATTTATGTATCTAATTCTAAACACTCATTATCTTGTGCATAATATAACTTGAGTTCAAAGTATCTTTTACATGTATTCATTTCTTACACTACTATCGCTGTCATCATATTACGAAAGAATCCACTTTCTTTAACTTTATTTAAATGATTCTTTAAAATTCAATTCAGAATAATATCTTTTGTTAAAATTTATTTTATTTATATATATAGAGAGAGAGTTTAATTAATTTGATATATAATGTTAGTGTAAAGAAGTTTTACACAAATATTTATTAATATTCTCACAAATTAGTATTTATTGATTTTTTAGTAATAAAAATAAAAGTATATATATCAAAATATTAGTAGATATCAATATAAAACTTTTTACATTTGTTGTGCATATTACTTTAATTTTTTATTTTATTTAAGAAAAATAACCAATTCTAAAATATTGTTTTCACCTAGTGAAATCATTAGCCGCTAAATCTAAGATTTTACTAGGTCCAGATGCTAAAGTTGATTATTTAATTTTGATCGCGATAATTAATTTCCAAGTTTCCTAAGCCTCTTAAGTTATTATTAAAATCAGATATGAAATGCTACATGTGATTTTATATTTTCTAAAATGTAAACCAAACATATACTAAATGAATTTCAAGTTACTTAAAGAGGTCATAGTTTCTAAATTTTGATAAAAGAAATTTAAAGTCGTAGTGATGAATTCAAAAATTAAATGAATTAATTTCATGATGCATCATCATTTGTTTTGCCACATGTTTTCTTTTATCGTTACCTTTTGTTTTATATAGTTTTTGAGTTTGTTTTTAAGTTATTGTCAGTGTAAAATTTTTATATTATTAATTAATTATATATTATTATATATAAAATTTTTGAGATAGTTAATATAAAAGTTAAAAAAATTATTAATATAATAATATATAATTAATTAATAATATAATTTTTTATACTAATAATATCTCACAATTAAATCCATAATTTTTATATAGACTGAGTTATGTTGAAAAGTTTATTTTATAATTTTAAATAATTTTTTATAGTTTTTATTTAGTATAGGTTTAATGTTAAAATTTTCTTCGAGAAGATATGTTATGGAATAAAATTATGATATTACTACCCTAAGAAAAAGTGATGATATTATTGTGATTTTTTTTTGGTAATTGATATTATTGTGATCTTGAAAAAGCAAAAAATGTTTTAAAAATTTGTTGAAATAATATAACTAAAAAATGATGTAGGTGAGGGATCATTATGAAAAGATTAAGCACGTGATGAAAAATCATAACCCTTGGAATTTGTTAGAGTATCTTATGCTAAGCTCTTTTTTTTTGGATGAATATATATGAATCATGCGTTTTGATTGGGTGGCGCGTCAAAGGCGCCGCCAAAGAAAATTGATTGCCTCGTGACAACTACGTGGCAAAACCACTGGGGCGCCGAATTTGTAAACGCTGGCCCACTCAATTCTCATTCGTCATTCCTCATTTAATTGAATGGATATATTTGGAGCGTTCAACTTTTCGTTCCATTTAATGCCCTCGCCGTGTCATCCTTATTTATGCAGTTGCCACGAGGGTGGAACCGTAGAATTGTGGGGCACGTGAGGGCTGTAGTGTCTTTTGACATCTGAAATGAACCATAACGGGTAACTCCCGGGAGGCTGGGACCGGAGCTGTAGGGCGGTTCCGATAGCCTGATCCAGAGTGCGACAAGCTGCCTAATTCCCAATTTAACCTTTTATATATATTAGTTATTTCAATTATAATAGAAAATGAAATTTATTAAAGGGGTTCTCCTTTTTGTGTCCCTAAAGTTTATATAGAATATGATTATTTTGGCCCTAATCATTCGTACTTTTCTTATATTGGGGGTTGGTTTTCTGCTTTGCTGTCCTCTACTTTTTATTTGTTCATTCTTGCTTGTTATAATGGATTTTGACACTTTATCCCTCCCTCAAGCCATCAAAGTTTAGTTTCTAAGTTTTTTTAAAAAATAATTCTATATCTTTTTACAATTTTTTAATAATCTTTTTAATATTAAAAAATATTAAATAAAAAATAAATGCATCTAATATCTTAAAAATATAAAAAATATTTAATATTTTTTATTTAATAATTAAAAAATTAATAAAAAAATTAGATAAGAGAATAAATCATTTTTCTTTTTTAAATTCCAAAGCATTATAGAACAGATTCACTGCAAGTTATAATTAACGATCTTCTCTTCTTTTCTAAATTTCTCAGGTATAAAGATATGAGATGCTTCAACTAGTTTTCTTGTGTAGTTTAAAGTTTGTAAGTCAAGTTTAATGAATTTATAAAAATCTTACTTCCCACAACTTTTGATAAATTTAAATGTGAAAAAATGATTATTCATATTAATATTTTATATCAATAATATATAATATCGTAAAAGCAAGTTATTATTTAAATTCAATGAATTTATTACTATACCATAACTTAGTAGTGCTGGCATATAAATTTGAAGCCTATATAGCGTACATTACTGTAATTTTGCGAATCCCATGACAGATATATTTTAATGCAATTTATGCAAAATTGCACATGTGGCTTAACATTATATTTTAATTAAAAAAACTTTAAGATATTAAATTTATAAATTTTTTCATTTTATATAATATTTAATTTATCCATTTCTTTATAATTTAAAACATTTTCATTTACACTTTATATTCAACTCATAAATTATAACTCACTTAAATTTTCAACAATTTCTTTTTCTAAGTGTAAGGGCTAAACACTCCCCAATTCTCATAATGAGAAAACCTTTTTCCAAATATTTAGCCATTAACGGTCTTTTTCTCGAATAAGTTTCAGCCCTATTGCTATAATTGAAATGTTGATATCCCCCCCCCCAAAAAAAAAATTGCGTTCTCTATATAGTTATAAGATTAAAATATCTTAATTTATTCTTTTTTCACAATTAATTTGATAATATCTATTGAAATTTATTTTTCATAATTTGATAGAGAATTATGTTAGTTATATATAAAAAGCAACTTATATAACTCACATAAATTAAATAATTCTTATCTATCTATTTTTTTCTCTTTCATCCATCAATGCTGATGACACTCTCTATTTGAAGATTGTTATATTTATAAATTTTACGTGCAAGAATCGATAAATTCCTTTCGTCAACTTGTCTTCCACACAATAGAATGTACATGTGAAGTTGAAAAAGAAAACCAAATAAAAATAAATTAAAAGTACATGAAAATGTAATTGGTATTTTTCTTTGAAAAATGAATAATATGTTTGGATTATAGTTTTATAAATCATAATTTGATTTAACGGAAAAAGTAATAGACTTTAAGTGTTAATGAAAGAAGTTTTATATTTGAAATAAATGAAAAAATTGAATACCACACAAATAGATAAATCTATCAAATTAATGTTTTGAAATTTTAAGTCGTGATGTGAAGGTTATTATTATAATTCTTTATTTAATTCATTAAAAAAACTTAAATTCATAGAAGAATATCTTTTTAAGTATTTTGAATTTTCTAACTCAACTAATTGTATCAGATCAATAAAATAACCCAACAAAAATAACTTTTTTTTTCACTTCCTCTCAAATTATAGTTTGAGAATTAAAATCATGTTAAAATTCAACTCAACTATGATTTTGGTAAACATGTTATTTATAGGTGAAACTCATTTTACAAAACCCAAACTAAAGTTTAGAATGTGAAAATTATAATCCAAACTATAAATGGGATCTTCAAACAAGGAAGATACATTATTCAAAATAACATTTTTATAATTATTAATAAAAATATATTAACAGAAAACAAAAATAAAAAACAAATTAAACCCCACCAAAGTTTTCCTATTCAAATTTTCTTTTGAGTAATACTTATTATACACATTTTTATTTATATCTCTTTCTCTTTACACCTCTAATTTTTACCAATTGGTGCTAGTTCTATTAAAACTTTTGCATATCTATATTTAGATGTTGTCATTCATGCATATGTAAAAAGGAAAAAAAATCTAAATTGAACTTGTTTTTAAAGTAAACAAAATAAAGATATATTTTTAAATTAAAAATGAATCTATTTTTATTTATTTAATTTAGAAATAATCTTATTTTAATGAGTCATTTTCTATTTTATGACATGTGAAGAAAAAATAATGTGTGAAAATCATTACTAAATAATTTTTTTTTCCACGTTTTGGCAAAATGTTAAACAGGGTCAAGGAGATTAGCGTTTCTTTAGGTAAAAAAGGGCACAGGGAGGATACGTTAACATTAGAAACAGAGCCGCGTGTTAAAGCCTTTGTCAACAAGTCAAACTCATCGAAAACAAAGCAGAATAAACTAACCAACAAAGACAGAGAGAGAAAATCACGAAGCTGATGTATTTACTAGCATTTTTCACATATATATAATATTTCATAATTTCTAATAAATGAAAATGAGGGTTTCAACATTAATTAAATACTTTTCTGAAAGAAACTTTTGAAAAAAATAAAATAAAAAATAAAAAATTGTCAACATTTGAACACAGCTCAACACACTCCCAACGCCCTCACCAATAATAAAATGAGCTTCCTTTGGCTGTGTCTTCCTCTATAACCAGCCCTTTTCGGCTCTCTCTATCGCTTCTAGCTGTAGAGATATTCCAAACCTTTCTCTTTCTTATTCATCACCCTTCCTTGCACCACCTCTTATATATTTGGACTGAAAACACCACTTCAAGGAAACAAACATGGGAGGTTCTCATATGGGGTTGCTCTTGTTTTGCTCTCTGCTTTTTGTTCTGGCTTCTGCCTCATCCAGAAACCTGCCTATCATACCCTTTGATGAAGGGTACACACCCTTGTTTGGGGACAGCAACTTGGTCATCCATAGGGATGGGAAAACGGTTCATCTTTCACTAGATGAGAGAACAGGTTTTTAAATTTATGTTTTTTTCAGCTATCATTTGTGGTTTAACAATCTATGTGGGGTTATTTAATTCTTCTTGAGGTGTTGATTTTCTGGCTAAAGTCTTCACCTTTTTGGTTTTTCCTTTTCTGGGTTGTGCTTGCAGGTTCTGGATTTGTGTCTCATGATCTTTACCTTCACGGGTATTTTAGTGCTTCGATTAAGTTGCCTGCTGATTACACTGCTGGAGTTGTGGTTGCCTTTTATGTGAGTAATTGGCTCAAATTGCTGATTAAATAAAAATGTAATCTTTGTTTTTTTTATAAATCTAATTTTATTATATTTATCATCCTATTTTAGAAATGTAATCATTCATCATCATCAGAAAGCATATATGTTTTTTTTTTGCCCCTCTTTGATCAAGATTTCTCCAACACTCCAGTAGCTCAATCTATATTGAGCTAGTCTGATGAATCCCTCCCAGTGAAACTAATTTTTTTCAACATTTTTTTCCTTTTTATTTCTCTATTATTTTCCCCTTTTTTCATTACCTGAGATGTAAACCTGAGAATATGACTCAAGCAGTTCTCAGGAATTTACTGATAAGGTGTTGAAGCATGCTTGTAAATTTTTTGTAATATATAAATGTAATAAATCAGATAGCTTTCAATTTCATTTTCTTCAATCTCATGCTCACCAATAGAGATTAAAATTTAGAAAATTTCACCATTTTTTAATAAATTTTAATGGTATTATACTTGGCAAAAAATCATTTGTTTGTTTGAAAGTTTGAACCAAAAACGACAGTGTTTTTGTCTTTTATTTTTTATTTATTTTTTACTTATCTGGAAAATAGAAAAAGAATCATCTATTTCATCTTTTTTTTTCTGTCTGCAGATGTCAAATGGTGACATGTTCCAGAAGAACCATGATGAAATTGACTTTGAGTTTCTGGGAAACATTAGAGGCAAAGACTGGAGGATTCAGACCAATGTTTATGGCAATGGAAGTACCAGCATTGGCAGAGAGGAAAGATATGGTCTCTGGTTTGATCCTGCGGAAGATTTCCATCAGTACAGTATTCTCTGGACAGATTCTCAGATCATGTAAGTCATCTATCTGAACCCCCCTCCATACCATATTTGGTTATCTTTTGTATTTTAAACACTAGACTAATATATCTACATGTTCTTTGTTATAGTAATTTTTTTCATCATTCTTATTTTTGCCTTTTATTCTCTGGTGAGCCCTTTTTTGTAAGTAGTAATTTGATGGTTTTTGTTATTGGATTGGCCATGTTTTGTTAAGAGTGTTCTCTGGCTTTCTTTTTCCATTTACTAAATCCCCTGGTTTATATAAAAATAAAACCGGTTTTTCCTGTTACAGTATTATTTTACAGCTGATGCTTTGGTTACTGAGAATGAAAAAAACCATAAATTAACATAGCTAATGCTCAAATTGTATATATTCTTAGTAGGGTTAGAAAATTATTTTTGTCAACCTAAAAATTCATGAATTTGTTGTAATTTATATTCTTTCCTTGGTTACTATAGTTACCAGATGGAGGCTTGTATGTCCCTTATATCCGGGAGATATAAGGAAATTATTGTGGATTTTTGTTTTTCTTAGGCAACCATGTTAATTTCTAATTTATAATGTTAGTTATAGTTTGCTTGTTTTCATAATTCTTTGTTCCTGTTTCTCCTTGTTCAGATTTTATGTAGATGATGTTCCTATTAGAGAAGTTAGGCGAACAGAATCTATGGGAGGAGATTTTCCCTCTAAGCCAATGACTTTGTATGCCACAATATGGGATGCATCTGATTGGGCTACCAATGGAGGCAAATACAGGGTAAATTACAAGTATGCACCCTATGTTGCTGAATTCTCTGACCTTGTCCTGCATGGTTGTGCAGTTGATCCAATTGAGCATGTGGCTAAGTGTGACAATGCTCAAAGTTCTGGAGCAGTTCCTTCTGGTGTTACACCAGTACAAAGAATCAAGATGGAGAACTTCAGGAAGAAGCATATGACATACTCTTACTGTTATGACAAACTCAGATACAAAGTCCCCCCATCAGAGTGTTTGATCAATCCCCAAGAAGCTGAAAGACTAAGAAAATTTGATCCTGTCACATTCGGTAGCGGCCGGCGTCACCATGGAAAACGACACCATCACAGCAGAGGAAGCCAGACAGAAGCTGCTTCATTTTAAGAAGGTTCCATTTACAAACGAAGATATATTTTCATCCTTCATGATTCAGTTTGATTTACCTGGGTTGATATTTTCTCTTTTTTTCTTTTTTTCTTTTTTTCCTTTCTTTTTGGTGTATAGAGAGAGAGGCATAGAGTTCTTGAATATGATAGATTTGATATGGTTCTTGCTGGTGGGTATGTGTATAGTTCATACCTTTAGGTTCCCAGGGATTTTGTCATTGATGTCTTATTATTGTCTTATGCTTTACAAATTGAATCTGTTGATCTTGTATTTAGACCACACCTCAGGGTTTCAATAAATGATTTAGCATGAGTTATTATTTAATGAATGTTTGGTATGAATTATTCCTTTTAATAATACTGCTAATCAAATATAAAACATTGGTGCAACACTAATTGACATAGTGGCTGGTAGTTTATGTGGTCATATTTGTCAGCTTCTGGCATTAAATACGTTTATTATTTCAATTTTAATTGGAATCCAAAGTCAAGGGGAATCTGACAAGTCTTACAGCAGCATTGGTCAGTTTACTGGGGCTTCCAAATAGTGACCAAAGTTTCTGTCTTTCACTCTCTCTTTCCCGTGTTTTGTTCTTCTGGTGTATGGATTGAGTCTGGAATTTGAAGGGGTAGTTGAGATCTCTATAGATAAAACATTAGGGGGAGTTGTTATTGACCTGTCATGTGTCTGTTGCAAAGAGAAACCAGTAAGATCTAATTTCTGATTTTCACTATTTTAGAAGAATTGATCCTGCATCTCCCTACTTCTCGCCAATCACTAAATCAGCAATAATTTTATCAACGAGAAAAGTTAAATATAACAGACTAAACTATAAAAGTGGCGAAATATGAGTGAAATTGAGGGATTTGGATGTCATTTTTTTTTCATAAGTGATCAATTATATATAAAAAAAAGATATAAATGTTATAAAAAAAATTATACTAATAATCAAGTTTCACTAATATTTTTTTTTGTGTTTTTCTCTAATTATAATTGATTACTTAAAAAAATGAGAAAATCTAAATCCGAAATTGAGTTGGTTGTGTAGAAATTTCAAGAACATATTGTAAATTCAATTTAAAGATATTTTGCGTCTGTAGTCCATAAATAGAGTTTTACATAAAACATTTTTTGCCTGCAAGAAATCTCTCATACAAGTTTATGTAAAGAGTATGCATTCTTTTAAACTTTAACATTTTTTTAAAGAATTATTATCACTACGAAATTTAATATTTTATTAATTAGTTCTTAAATTTTAATTAACATTTTAGTTGATCTTTTTGTTTAATTTAAATTTGTTCAATTAACATTATTATGTGGCTAACATCTTTTAATTTATTAATGGATTGTTTATTAATTTATTTATTAAAATTTGATTTTAAAGATATTTTATTATTACAACATAAATTTTTAAAATAATTTTATTTATTTATTTTGTAAAGAATAAAATATATTTAAAATTTAGCAAAATTGTAAGAATAGATCACGTCAATTAAGTTAATTGAGGTTCAAATCCTATTAAGATTAAGATTCATTGTTGATGAATTATCTGTAAGTATTTTACTAAACACTCATTGAATCTAGGGACATACCCTATCCCAGAGATACAACAATTATCCTTAATCTTAAACTACTTCGATTATTGTCAAGATCAAGATTCATTATTGATAAATTATCTGTAAGTACTTCACCAACACTCATTGAATCTAGGGGTATACCTTATCCGTGAGATATAGCAACTACCCTTAATCTTAAACTTTTATGATATATATATATATATATATATATATATATATATATATATATATATATATATATATAGGTTTTGATTAATAAATTAAAAAAATCTAAATTTAATATACATAGAAGAATAAGATGTTGACACATGATATCATTATTAGTGAGTTAACAAATTTTAAATGAAAGAATTTACTAAAATATTAGTTAAAATTTTAAAATTGATGGCAAAAATTTTAAAATTTGTGATAGTAATTTAAAAAAATCAAAGTTTATGAGTAGGCATAATCTTTGATCTCATATTTTGTGAGAAATTTCCATACCTAACATAACCTAGTTAGCATCTTTGAAAACATCTTTTTATCACCATCAATTTGATAAAACATGTCATATCAATTAGAGTTAATGATAAGTTTGGTTCAAGTAAGTAACAAATGATCCGCTCCACTATTAAAAGCAATTTGGAAAAGCAATAGCACTAGTTTGTAAATTATCCGAAACATTTCATAATAAGGAAATTTTAGCAAAAGCTTTCCTTGAAAGGCAATGCTAGCTTTATTGCTTTAATTAAATTGATTGATTAAATCTTATAGTAAATACTCTATTATCTGTCAAACATGGATTAATATCATATATAGTTTAAATTAGTTTAATCTATGAGAATAATGAAATACTTTGTACTCTGAAAAAAATGTTCAATTAAACATGAAATGTACCCAAATATCAATAAAAATAATAGTACATTGTACACAAATACCAAGCACAACAACGCTGCCCTTACACTTTTTTTTAAAAAGAAAAAGAAAGAAATTCACTTACTCCTCTCCTTTTTAAATAAAATAAAATAAAAAATGTAAAAATATAATGCATGAATAACGTTATTGTACCAAACGCCCATTTTAGGGGAAAACAGCATACAAATTGACGCTATACAAATTGATGCTAGGTCAAAAAGAAATAGAGGACTGCAACCTACAATACATTTGACGTTGCATCCCAGAGAAGACAAACAATAATTACCACAAGATTCATTGTCAATTGACTTTTGCTACCAAGTATTAACATGAGAAATCATCAAAGGCCATTATAATCCTTACAAAATGAAATTTCCAAGTTAAACTTGTCCCCCCAACAGGCATGAAAAGCTAAACTAACAACAGAAAAGATGATTTGATTGGAGAAAGAGGTTGCTTTTTACAATTACTTTCCAGAAATTTAGGCCATAGAATGGCATGGTCCTTTCTTTATCGCAGGGCATTCCCTTTCCTTCTCCCCATTTGTTCCTTCCCCCAGCTCCCAACAAATGACCAATTTTCATTTGTTCAAGATTCAAATTTTGGGAAAATTAAAACTTTATCTTTCATAAAAAAAAAAAGTTATTTTTGAAAACTCATGATTTATATATGCTAAAATGTACTTCCATAATGCCTTGTGTTATATTTTTATTAGAGTGGTGTAATACTCTTAGAATATACAATAACCTCTTTCCATAATTTGCTTAAACACCTTTCTCAAAAGAGAGTAGTAAATTTAGATAAATTAGCTGTACCAAAAAAAAAAAATTCCTTAGATAAATTAGGAGTACTGTTAGTAATTAGCACAAGTCATCACTTGCATGTAAACCCTGTGTTTTCTTATTTTGACACATTACACAACGAAACTCAGGTAAAAGTATCATAGGGGGTATCTAAACATTAGCAGAAAACGACATATTGAATCAGGATTCTGGACCGACCATTTTAGCCTTGACTTGGGTGCATGTTATAGTAACTGATGAATCTAATGTTAATTATTCATGCTCTTGGCTTCACCTTTACATATGTTGAATATGAAACATAACTCTGACACAACCAAAACATGTCTTCATTGATACTTATTTGAAAGTTGTATAAGCTGAAGTTTTATATATATATATATATATATATATACAAAGAAATATTAATATTTCCGTCACTTAACATTTAAAAAAAATGAGAAAAGATAAAGGGATCAAAGCTATGTTGCCTTAATGGATCGAGAATATATTATTCCACTTTAGCATGTGATTGATTAGCTAGATTAAGGAACCACCAAAAAAGCTTAAGGAACTTCCAATGCTATTGAAATTTGAAAGAGCTTCATTTTCTTTTCCAATGAACATCACTAAAATTGACTCTTAAAGCAGACCTAGAACAACTTTTAATTTTGTTATACGTTTCTTTTAATAAATTATAATTAAGTTTAAGATAAACAAGTTTTGAAAATTATCTTCTCCACAACAAATTATAGATAAAAAAAATCAAGCTTTTAATATACAACTAATAAATACCTTTCCTTACTGGCCAAAGTTCTAGCCAGATCTGTGGGTGGGTATTAACTATCAACTATTAAGTACAAGAAATATACGATGTTAGATATTAAATTCTTAATTCAAGGGCGACACAATTGACATTTTCAATTATTTTTTCGCATTTTGTATTAATTACTTACTTTTAATTATAATTTCTCAAATTAATTTTTTTTTTTGTCTTTGACTAAGATATCTCCACATTGCTTTGAAATTAACCTCTAGACTGAAAGTAGTAATTAGGCAAATTTCTTTTCAAAGTAACGACTCCAAGATTTAAATTCTTGATATTACTAGTAAAGTCCGTCTAGAATTATAACACACTTCTACTATGATCAATCACTTTTGGGTAATTTTTGTTTTTTAATCTTTGACTGGGATCTCCACAACGTTTGAGTGAGACTAATCCCATTTAGGATACTAAGTTGCCCCCTCCCAGAAATGCATTTCCGTGGGCTCGATTCTTTGACATTGCAATTAACTCAAGTTTATTTATCACTTGAACTGTAATCTATTGGTAAATTAATCTTATTTAAATGAGAATAAAAAATATAAATGATTAAATTACACTTTAATTTAAATAAAAACTTATTTAATCATTAATAATTAATTATATTACAATTAAAAGCAGTTAATAAAAAGTATGAATAGAGAAGTGAAATTTTCAATAGGTGCACTCAATCCATTTGTAGGCCAAAATCCTGTAGGCTGCCAACCTGGTTTGAACTGGAGGGAGCAATAGTCAACTATAGAAAAGAGACGCTATCATCTTCATCCCTCACGAGCCACATGACTCATTATTGTCCCAGAATCATTAATCATTGTCATTGAAATCTTTGTGGTGTCAATTACTGCATATTTGTTTCCCTTTCAGCTGGCAGGAAATGAAAAGCTCTTCAACTACTGCCAACTTGAAAGTTGGAATGGAACCAATTCCAGAGTCTCCCAATCGTATAAGATTCTCATGCAGTACATGTTCTCCAACTTCAGTTAAACTTTTAAGCGTATCACTAATACCAAATTTAGGTCTAGAACACTCACATTCATAAGTGAAGGCTTCGTCCAAAAATACATTGTCAAAACACTCTTTGGTGTTAAAAGATTATCTGGGTTTTTGTTTTGTGTCTATCATTTTGCTTGCTTTTTTTTTTTTTAAGAGTACTCCTACCTGATATGTGATAGACTAATTTCCTGTGATATGGACAGATGTCTAACCTTGTGTTTGGATATTTTTTCATTAATGGAACGGAACAAAATAGGTGAGGATGGAGCGGAAAGGAATGAAACATAGTTTTCATTCTTTTTGTTTGGAAGTTTCATTAACGGAACGGAACAGAACTTCATTATTCATGTGTTCCTCCCATTCCATCTCAATTTTGGGAGAAACAAAAGTTGAGCATTTGAGGAGAGAATGGGGGAAATGATTCTTCATGTGTTCCGTTCCCTTCTCATATATTTTAAAACTTCCAAATAAGAAAAATTATTTTTATTCCCCCAATTCCCTTCCGTTCCTCTCATTATCTATCATCCAAATATAGTGTAAGCGAAAACTCCTCTCAACAGTATTTTTTTATACAAATAAATCCCAAGATCAAACTCAAGATCACGTGCTTAAGAGACTCGAACCTCTTTCACTCGGAACCAACACACGTTGATAGCTTTCTTAAAATTTAACATACAATTCTACTGATAAATTTTTGCAAATGAATTTTTCTACATGTCATCAAATATAAGCCTTTGATTCTAACTTAAGAGCATGTTTCTCACAGTTTTTATCATTGTGCCAATAACTTTTTTTTTGGTAAAAAAAACTTTTACTATTCATCACATGTTTGATAATTTCTACTTCAGTTTTTGTACGAAATTCAATGCATTATAATATTTTTTTTACATAAACTTGAAATTTATAATTCTAGATTATTGATTATTCCAAAAGTTTTAAGATGTAAATATTATTTTATCTTTAATCAAATAAATTTTTTATCATTTTATACTTCTTTTAATAATTTAATACATAAAAATAATTTTTTATACCATTAAAATAAAATAAATTATTTTAAAATTATTTTTCATTAATATATCAAATATAAATTAATTTTATTATAATTAATTATTAAAATAATCAAAATTTTCATAACTGAACAAACACACACTTTAATCATTTGTCATTCACAATGAAATCTTCTTGTGTTGATATGATTAAAGCTTTAGCTTCTTTGGTCATTTTTCTTTTCTTTTTTCTTTTTTGCCATGATGCTCCTATATTCCCCCTTTGCGGATCTCTCTCTCTTCAAACAAAATAATAGAAAGGATATATTACTCCAACTTACCGATCAGGCATCAGTAACATACTTGAGATCCCAAAAGACATGCAAAAATCTACTAAAAAAAAAAGTAAATTTATCTTTAAAATAAACAAGTAAAGATATATTTATACTTAATTTAATCTAAAATATATCGTGATCTTAATCTAAAATTTAATACTCGCTCAGTTTAGAGAAACTTGATCAGAAGTCCACATGGAAAATTGCCTCCAAAATCCTTGCTCAAATAATTTCCCCTCATGGAGGCTATTCGTAGCTGCTGGGCGTGCTAAGGGAATTCCCGAGGAGGGATGACCACCAAACAGCAAAGAAGGGATTTGAACCCGTGCACTTGGGGAGTGCAAAGTCTTATCCGAATCTCTTAAACCAGGGTCTCTCTCTATCTCCGTGCAAGCATAAAGCATTTATGTCTTAAGTCTTCAACTCTGCTCCTGAATCTCATATTGTGTTCTTTTCTGTCTACATTACATGCTTTCATTTGCATTGCATGTACGTATACATAGATAACATAGACAAAAGTAACTGAGAACTCCTAAACGACATCACATATACGAAAGACAAGATAAAATTTATCATGTCCGAATAAAAGAGGGCACAAACAAGAAACAGACAAGATTTTGAAGACATCCTAAGGATCAATTTCAGCCTATGGTTTTTATCCCCTGCTAGGATTTGCTATAAAATTCTATACTATGGTTGACAGAGAATAAACTGTTGTCTTTTTTTTTTCATGGCAAAAAAAAAATGGTCTTTTTTGGTTTGCTATAGAACGTTAAACTCTGATTTCATTCATGTATGTGCCCCCTCAAGCCACAATTTTTAGAATGCATGTAGCATTCAGCATTAATGAAATACAGCTTCATGAACCACCAGCCTTCTTTTTCTCTATAAGCTTGATAAAATTACGGACAATTGCCTTGCCTTCGGTGGTTATAATGCTCTCTGGATGAAACTGAACCCCCTGCAATTTTGAAGAAGTGAAATTTTAGCACCACGGATAATATGTAAAGAGAAAGGAGACTATTGAAAAGACTAAAGGTTTGTGAAATGCTTGAGTGTTTAACTCACTCAGCTGATCTATATTTATATACATTTAGGGAGTGTAAATACAATGTGTAATTTACAAGAATATTAATGAAATTCTAGTTCCTAAGTACATGCATGAGATTACCTAGATACATGAATATGTGACTTACTAGGTACATCAATAACTATGATTTATTGGTACAACTACCCATACACTATCTGTTAATTCCAACACTCCCCCTCAAGCTGGAGCATATAAGTCAAATGCTCCAAGCTTGGAACAAATATTCTGAATCCTCGGTCCCCTTAGGGATTTTGTAAAGATGTCTGCTAGTTGATCATTAGAACTAACAGATTCGGTGATAACTTCTTTAGAAAGGACTTTCTCCCGGACAAAATGACAATCAATCTCGATATGTTTAGTTCTTTAATGGAATACTGGATTGGAAGCTATATGAAGGGCTGCTTGGTTATCACAACATAGCTTCATTTGTTGAGTATCTCCAAACTTCAATTCCTGAAGAAGTTCTTTAATCCAGATGAGCTCACATGTGACTACAGCCATAGCTCTATATTCAGCCTCTGCACTAGACCTTACAACAACATTTTGCTTCTTACTTTTCCACGAGACAAGATTTCCTCCAATAGACACACAATACCCTGAAGTGGAACGCCTATCAATGGGAGATCCTGCCCAATTTGCATCACAAAATCCAACTATTTGAGTGCTTCCTTTGTCTTCATAGAGAAGTCCTTGTCTTGGGGTCTTTTTAATGTATCTCAGGATTCGAATTACTGCATCCCAATGATCATTATGAAGAGATTACATGAATTGACTCACCACTCCAACTGCAAAGGAAATATCTGGCCTTGTAATAGTGAGGTAGATGAGCTTCCCAACCAAACTTCGATATCTTTCAAGATTATAATAAGGCTCCCCCTGGTTGGGTAGCAATTTCTGATTTGGATCCGTGGGACTATCAACTGGTCTACAATCTGTCATACCAGTTTCTTTAAGTATGTCTAACGCATACTTCCTCTATGAGATGATAATCCCATCTTCTGACTAAGCAATTTCAATTCCAAGAAAATATTTCAGCTTTCCCAGATCCTTAGTCTGAAAGTGACTAAATAAATGTTCCTTCAGTTGAGCAATTTTTTTCTGGTCATTTCTCGTGATAACTATATCATCTACATAGACCACCAGGTAAACACACCTATTTGGAGAGGTATGGCAATAAAAGACTGAATGGTCTGCTTCACTTCGTTTCATTTCGAAAGTCTGAACAACTGAGCTGAATTTTTCAAACCAAGCTCGTGGGGATTGTTTGAGTCCATAAAGAGACCGACGCAATTTGCAAACCAAGTTAGACTCCCCCTGAGCAACAAACCCAGGTGGTTGCTCCATATAAATCTCCTCTTCTAATTCTTCATGTAAGAATGCATTTTTAATATCCAACTCGATACAAAGGGGTCGTGACGGATGGCAAAGAATGGCAACAAATAGTTGAACAATGTAAGTAATTTTGGCCACAGGGGAGAAAATGTCTCCATAATCAAGGCCATAAATCTGAGTATAACCTTTGGCTACCAATCGAGCTTTGAGACGATCAATTTGTCCATTGGCTCCAACTTTTATAGCATATACCCACCGACAGCCAACAGGTTTCTTGCCCGGAGGAAGGGGAACTAACTCCCAGGTACCATTATGCTCTAAAGCCTGCATTTCATCAATCATGGCTTGTCGCCATCCTGGATGATCAAGTGCTTCACAAAGATTTTTAGGAAGAGAAACAGAAGATAAAGAAGACACAAAAGAATGATAAGAAGGAGAGAGACGATGATAACTTAAGAAATTATAAATAAGATGAGGATTACTTGTGGACCGAGTACCTTTCCTAAGAGCAATGGGTAAGTCAAGATTCTCTTCAGGTAGGTCCGCAGTCGGGTTGTTTGCTGGAGTAGGACATGATTCAGCTGGTCTTTCATTACCTTCAAGTTCTGTATTGGGAATTCGTGGACGACGTCGGTATAGGATGGGTGATCTTTGAGTCTGCTCAGGTGGAGGATTGTCAGGAAAATCTATAGTAGCATCGACCATTGACTCTAATTTCTGCAAAGAAGGTGATGGACCAAGATAAGGAATAGGAAAAACTTCCTGTAGAGTATTAGACTCAACTATGGAGGGTGAGAAATATGGTTTGTCTTCAAAAAATGTTACATCTGCAGAGATATAATAACGATTGTGAATAGGAGAGTAACATTGGTAACCTTTCTGTAATCTGGAATATCCAAGGAAAACACATTTGATGGCTCGAGCAGAAAGCTTATCAAGACCTGGAGACAAGTCATGAACAAAACAAGTGCATCAAAAAATACGTGGAGTAACATGAAATAATGGTTCTTTAGGAAACAAAATGGAATGCGGTATTTTATTGTCGATAGAGGAAGAAGGCATCCTATTTATCAAAAAACAGGCTGTCAAAACCGCATCACCCCAATGTCGGACAGGTACATTTGCATGAAGTAATAATGTCCGAGCAGTTTCAACAAGATGTCTATTCTTCCTTTCAGCAATGTCATTCTATTGAGGGGTATGAGGACAAGAGGATTGATGGAGAATGCCCTGTGATGACAAAAAAGAAGACATAGCAGAAGATAAATATTCTTTTGCATTATCACTTCTAAGGATCTTAATTGTCCTACCAAATTGAGTTTTAATTTCATTAACGAAAAAAGTGAGAATGGACAAAATTTCAGATCGTTTTTTCATTAAGAAAACCCAAGTACATCGAGAAAATTCATCAATGAAGGTAACAAAATATCTATAACCCATAGAAGATACACGACTAGGACCCCATATATCAGAATGAATAACTAAAAAAAGGGAATAAACACGACTTTCAACATTCCTAAAAGAAGAACGAACATGTTTTCCTAGTTGACATGACTCACAAGTGAGGGTCTTTATTTTTTCAAGACTTGGAACCATTATTTTTAACTTAGACAAATGTGGGTGTCCCAGACATTCATGAAGGAGTTTTGGTGATGCGGCAGCACTGCAAACCAAAGAAGGATTAGGCTTAAGGTAGTAAAGACTATGAGATTCATGCCCTATGCCAATCGTTCGACCCGTACCACGTTCTTGTATGACAAAGGAGTTAGCATCAAATGTTACTGAACAGTTATGTGAACGAGTAAGCTTGCTAAAAGATATTAAATTGAAAGGACATCCAAGTATGAACAAAACAGAATTTAAAGACAAAGAAGAAGTGGGTGATACATGACTGATTCCTGTTGCTGCGACTCTAGAACCATCAGCGAGAGTAATGAAATGAGGAATTTTAGGAGAAGAGATGGATGAGAATAAAGAACCATTACCAGCAATGTGATCAGAAGCACCTGAATCAATTATCCATGGACTTTGATCATTACCGGACTGGGAAATGCAAGCAGTAGAGTTATGAGCACTTATAGCAGAAGAGGTTTGAGATTCCTTGGCAGCTTTTAGCTGAAGGTACTCTTGATAATCAGCTTTCGAAAACTTTATCTCCGATGTTTCAGACTTAGAAATATTCACAGATTTTCTAGGGAATCCGTGAATAGAGTAGCAAGTGTCTTATGTGTGGCCCATTCTTTTGCAATAAGAACATTGAGGGCGACCTCCTCTTCCACCTCGTCCTCCTCGGTTTCCACGACCACCTCGTCCCCCTCGATTGGAAACCATGGCAGAAGTTTCAATACTGTGTACTGAATTTCCTTCTGTTTTTTATGAGAGGACCCAAAGGAGTCGAGTAATTAGATTCTCTAATGAAGAAACTTCTTGGCCAGTTAAGACTTGATCGCGAACATGATCAAAATCTGGATGCATTCCTCGTAGAACCAACACCATATACAGGTTATCAAGTTTCTTCTTCATATCTTCGAGTTTATCAGCTTCCAAAGATAATTTTAACTCCTCTACTGCAGATTGGGCTTTCGAAACATATGCAACCATGTCATGATCAATTTGTTTAAGAGTGCCAATTTTTGTGCAGCATCATACAATTGTTGAATGTCATTAGCAAAGACACTTTGAGCCTTTTCCCAGAAAGAGTGACAAGTTTTGAAGGCTCTGAAATTTGTGAGAATGGTTGTCTCCACAGATTGCCACAAGAGAGCACACAGTTGATAGTCAAGTTTCTTCCACTGCTCGCGATTTTCTTCTGAAATTTTTTCTGAGGATTTTTCCAGATGTTCATGATATCCCTAACCAAGAAACCAAAGTTCTACAGAGGCTGGCCATGCTAAATAATTTTTGTCATTCAATTTTTCTGAAGTGATTGTTGGTGTTCTGGAGATAGAGAAGGCAGGACCATCAGTTTTCTGAGAGTTTGAAGCCATTTTAACACTAGAGGAAGTGAAGAGACCAGCAAGCTAGGACCAGGAACGAAAAAGTACAGAAACTGGATGAGACCAAGAACAGAGCACCAAAGTGGAGGAGACCCACTTGTCAAAATGTTGAGCAAACAAAGAACTGATCACCTAGACAAGAAGAGGAGAGGCCGACGAGCAGATCTGAGTGAGCGCACGGCGACTCCGGCGATGGGAAGGTGACGTGTGGCTGTCACGCGCCGTTAGGGAGAAGTGCGTGTGGAGGCGCGTGGGGTGGTTTCCAGCGACGGGTTTTCGGTGGCTGGCCGATCGAAGGCTTCTGAATGATTTTCCGGTGGCGGTGGATGGATGGCTAGTCGGTGATAGGGACTTTGGGACCTTTAGGTGACTATTTGGTTTTGGATAATATTCTGACTTTGGGATTTTGGGGGGGGGGGAAAGGACCAATTGTTAAGGGATTTTGGATTCTCACGACTGCAGGGCGTAAACACTCAAAGGACAAACAAATTGGCTCGTGATACCATATTGAAAAGACTAAAGGTTTGTGAAATGCTTGAGTGTTTAACCCACTCAGCTGATCTATATTTATATACATTTAGGGAGTAAATACAATGTGTAATTTACAAGAATATTAATGAAATTCTAGTTCCTAAGTACATGCATGAGATTACCTAGATACATGAATATGTGACTTACTAGGTACATCAATAACTATGATTTATTGGTACAACTACCCATACACTATCTGTTAATTCCAACAGAGACAACTGCAAGTTAAAATTCAAAGCATGAACTTCAAATCAACAGAACTCTTTGCTGCTAGCTAGGACAGTTTTACGCAATGTTTTTAGAACTAGACCTGTCATTGAACCAGAAAAGAGAGAGGTTTAAAGTTTTGAAGTCGAACCAGAGTTTTATTATATTAAAAAAATAACAAATATATGTGAAGTATATAAGTAAAAATAAGAAAAAAAAATAAATAAATTATCAATAATATAATAAATCATGAAGAATTTTACAAAAATAATCAAATTCCATAGTGGTATAATGTCCTTTAATATAAAATATGATCTAGGTTCAATTTCAAATCTTGGCTCCTAAGTTTTTAAACATTTATTCCATATTTATTGGCAATACAATATATTAAATAATATGACCTCATCACACAACAAGGAGTATTAACCTAGTGGTTGCAAGCTCTCCTTACACACTCAAGACCCAAGTCCAAACACTCCACGCATGAATTTTTGTAAATTCCCAAAGTTTAAACTAAAACTGGTCCAACCTCCCAAACCGCAACCGGTTCAAGTGGTTTGGCCGGTTTGTGACTGGTTCATGGGTTTCGAAACTGGTTCTCAACATACTGGTTTTGGAGGCTTAACCAGAGCGGCCGGAGGACCAGTTCTCGGTTTTCTTGGTCTGACCGGCCGGTCCGGTTCGATTCTAAAAACAATGGTTTTAGGTGAAGATTTCAATTTGATCTTTGTTGATATTGTTTGATATAGTTTTGATATAGTTAGATATAGTTGTTAATAGTCAATCCTTAAAATCAAGGGATTTTGTATTAATTATTGTAATCTATCATTCTTTAAATAGAGGAGGCTGAGAACATTATTCTCAAGCCATTCAGCTATCATAACTTGGTATCAAGAGCTAGGGTTCGATCGGTCAAGAACCGCTCTCCGGCGATCCTCTCGGCCACCGTCACCGGCCACCGTCTCCCGATCACCAAAGTAAGGTGACCGGACAACTCGAAGTGGGCTCGGCAAGAACCGCTTCAAGAAGACCCACCGCCGTTCTCCGATCCACGCGCCGCCACTGTCCGCAGGTCTCCGAGCGCGTGAGCACCACGCGCCGCCTTCCAGGCGTCTTTTCGTCGGCGCGTCTTCTCCGTTGTGCTCGCCGGCGTCCTCTGGCCTACTTTTGACCATCAAAGTCCAGTTTCAAGCACTTTCAGTTTTCTCCTTCTCACCATGTCCGATTCAACCACCTAGCTCTTCCAAAGGTTCCTACGTCAATTATGGTGTGGGTTCGGGTCTACAAGGAAGGGTCTCATCTCTTTTGCCTTCTCTGGAAGTCCCATTATCACATCGGAAAAACTCAATGGTAAGAATTTTATGGATTGGTATAATGCAGTTGAAGTTTGGTTTTTAGGTCAAGGGCTTTATGAACATCTCACCACGAAGGAAGTAGAGATTGATGAGAAGATTCGTGATGAATGGAAAAGGGCCGATTATCACTTGGTCTCTCTTTTATGGCAGCCTATTGATCCGAAGTTGATGGTACACTTTCGCCCATACAAAACTTGTTATGAAATATGGAAGAAAGCTCAAAATGTCTATTCCAATGATCTACAACGTCTCTATGCTTCTGTCCACAATTTGGCCACTCTTCAGATGACAGATCATGATCTTCCCTCTTATATGAACAAAGCACAGTCTGTCATTGATGACATTAAACGCATTATAACCTAGGTGATGATCTTACGAAGGTACTAGCCAAACTTGATAATATGTATATGGTCTTTGTTCTTCACGGTTTACATAAGGACTTTGAATCTGTCCTAATCAAGCTCTAACTAATTCGACATCCCCACGGTGGAGGAACTCATTGATCGTCTTCTACGAGTTCCGTCACCAAGGGACATTTGAGATTGGCTCCCGTGACGCCGAGTCCTCGCCTTTGTCTCTAATTCGGCAAACCGTGGAGGACGAGGCCGTGGGCGTGGTGGAAGAAGTGGTCGTGGTAGAGGTGATCGTCCTCGGTGCTCTTATTGCAAGCGCGTGGGTCATACCCAAGACAAGTGTTATTCTCTTCATGGTTTCCCGTAAAAGTCACTAATGTGACGCGCGCCGATCGAAAAATCGAGGTTGTGTATGATACTCGACAGTCACAATCGAACAAATTTTCAATTGATGAATATAAGGAGTACCTTCAAATTTTAAGGCGTGACCCAACAAGCCGATTTAAGCGGCCAACAAGCCTCATCTTCAAGAACTATAGCGCATTCACGGTAATTCTACTACGGTTTGTTTCTCTCATTCATCTCCCGTTGGTTCCTGGATTTTGGATTCATGCTTCGATCATATTGTCGGTAACTCTTCTCTCTTTTCTACTTTATCTTCTACTAAAACACCACATCACATCACCCTTGCTAATGGCTCTAAAACTCAAGCCACTGGTATTGGTCATGCTTCACCTCTTCCCTCTCTATCTTTAAATTCACTTTATTTGTACCTGGATGTCCTTTTAATTTAATTTCTATTAGTCAACTTACTCGATCTCTCAATTGTTCCATAACCTTCACTTCTACTTCCTTTTCTATCCAGACCGAGTACGGGAAGACGATTGGAGCAGGATCTGAGTCACGCGGTCTCTACTACTTACAACCTCCATCCTCCACCATATGTGCTGCCACAGAGTCGCCTAGGCTTCTTCATCGTCGTTTTGGTCATCCGAGTTTGCATAAATTAAAGAAAATGGTCCCTCATCTCTCTATTTTACCGGCTTTGGAGTGTGAGGCATGTCAGCTTGGAAAACATGTTCGGACATCCTTTCCAAGCAAGGTTACAGGTCGTGCTGAGTCTCTTTTTAGTCTTGTTCATTCTGATGTTTGGGGTCCTAGTCGTACTTCTTCTTTCTTAGGATATAGATATTTTGTTACTTTTATCGATGATTTCTCTCGTTGTACCCACTATTTTTAATGAAAGAACGTTCGAGTTATTCACTATTTTTCAAAATTTTTGTGCTTTGAAATATATAATCAATTTGGACAAACTATTCATATCTTACGCAATAATGCCAAAGAATATTTTTCGCCCTTTTAATTCTTTCATGGCATCACACTCAGATAGTTCATCAATCGAGTTGTCCTCACACACCTCAACAAAATGGTGTGGCCGAGCGCAAACATCGTCATATCATTGAAACAAATTTCGTACTCTCATGTTACATTCTAATGTTCCCGTTAAATTTTGGGGTGATGTTGTTCTCACCTACAGTTATTTAATAAATCGGATGCCTTCTTCTCATTCTCAATAACTGTGTTCCTCACTCTATTCTATATCCTCGTGCACCCCTTTATATTGTCCCCCCTCGTGTTTTTGGTTCCACCTGCTTTGTCCACAATGTTGCTCCGTGTCTCGACAAACTTGCTGCCCGCGCCATTAAGTGTATCTTTCTTGGTTATTCTCGGTTCAAAAGGGGTACAGATGTTATTCTCCATCAACAAATCGTTCTTATATCTCTCTGCAGATGTTACATTTTTCGAGGATACACCTTTTTTGCCTCACAAGTCTTGAGTCTCGTTTCTCGTGTCTTACCTATTCCTGTCTTCGATTCTCTCGTTTTAAGTCCACACCGTCCCACATGTACAAGAGGCTAGCTTGCTCCTAAGTACCCCATGGAGCCATTTCGTCTCACTTATCACCGTCGTTCTCATCCTACTACTCCTAAGTCGCACTGCATTGAACACCCGTGACTCTCCTCCCGCTCCTTCGTCTTTGTCGATTCCGGCCCAACCCGAGCCTAGCACCGACCTTCCCATTGCACTTCGCAAAGGTAATCGTTCTTCTTACAATCCTCATCCCGTTTATAATTTTCTAAGTTATCATCGTTTATCTTCCAACCATTATGCCTTTGTATCTCGCTTTGTCGTCCATTTCTATTCCTAAAAAGAAGCACTATCCCATCCAGGATGGCGACAGTTATGATTGATGAGATGACAACATTGGAATCTAACCACACTTGGGCTCTTGTTCCCTCTCTCCTCCAGGAAAGTCTACTATTGGTTGTCGTTGGGTTTTTACCGTTAAGGTTGGTCCCGATGGGACAAAGTGGATCGCTTGAAGGCTCGTCTTGTGGCCAAAGAATATACTCGGTTTATGGTCTTGACTATGGTGATACATTCTCTCCCGTTGCTAAAATGGCATCTCGTCGTCTCTTTTTATCCATGGTCGCTATCTCTTGCCGGCCTTTATATCACCGGATATTAAAAATGCTTTTTTACATGGTGAGTTGGAGGAGGAGATTTATATGGAGCAACCACCGGGTTTATTGCTCGGGGGAGTCGTCTTGTTTGCCAACTTCTAAGTCATTGTATGGGTTGAAACAAATACCCCGAGCTTGGTTTGGGAGGTTTAGTAAGGTCATACAGCTTTGGCATGATTCGTAGTGAGGTTGATCACTCGTGTTCTATAAACATTCACCGTAATAAAGTCATTTATCTTGTGGTCTACAATGATATTGTAATTACAGGTGATGATCATGAAGGGATCACTAGACTAAAGCAACATCTGTTTCAAGATTTCCAAACCAAAGATTTGGGCAGTGTTGCGATACTTCCTTGGTATTGAGGTTGCTCAATCAAAAACAGCATTTCCATTTGTCAAAGGAAGTATGCCCTTGATATTTTGGAAGAGACTGGGATGCTAAATTGTAAGCCAGGTGGATACTCCTATGGATCCGAATGTTAAGCTTATGCCAAATCGGGGAGCCTATTCAGATCCAGGCAGATATCGAAGGTTGGTGGGAAAGTTGAATTATCTCACTATGACCGGACTTATATAACCTTTGTCAAGTGTTGTGAGTCAATTTCTTAACTCTCCTTGTGACAGTCATTGGGAAGCAGTGACTCGCATTTTAAAGTATATTAAGGGATCTCCTGGAAAAGTGGCTAATATATGAGAACAGAGGTAACACAGACATTGTTGCCTATACAGATGCAGACTGGGCAGGATCTCCAAGTGATGGGTATTGTGTTTTTATTGGGTAATCTCATCTCTTGGAAGAGTAAGAAGCTGAGTGTTGTTGCAAGATCAAGTGCGAAGCGAGAATATGGGCTATGGCTCTTACAACAAACTTATATGGTTAAAACATCTACTTCAAGAGTTAAAGTTTTGCAAAATGGGTTCTATGCAACTGATTTGTGATAATCAAGCAGCCTTTTACACATTGCTTCTAATCCTGTCTTTCATGAACGAACGAAGCATATAGAGATCGATTGTCATTTCATTCGAGACAAGATTCTTTCAAAGGAGATTAGTACTTCATTTGTCAATTCTAATGATCAACTTGCGATGTTTTCACCAAGTCTCTACTAGGCTCACGAATAACTTACATATGTAACAAGCTGGGTGCTTATGACATCTATGCACCAACTTGAGGGGGAGTGTTGATATTGTTTAATTACGTTGTTGATATTGTTTGATATAGTTTTGATATAGTTAAATATAGTTGTTAATAGTCAATCCCTAAAATCAAGGGATTTTGTATTTAATTATTGTAATCTATCATTCTTTAAATAGAGGAGGCTGAGAACATTATTCTCAAGCCATTCAGCTATCATAACTATCTTAAACCACCTGATATACCCTTAGCCCGAGTATACAGGAGGAAGAAGTATAGGCTGGGTTCTGTTGGGCCTGAGAATAAGGCTGGTTCTGTTGGGCTTGAGAATGGTGGGGTGTTTATTCCATAAACAGTAGAGGGAGAGACAAAGACAGGAGAGGCAAAGACATAATAGAATAATTAGCATTGGGAATATTCATCAGAAGTTAGAATTAAGAGAACAATAATTAGTAGTGGGAATATGCATCAGAAGATAGAAATAGCATTGGAAATAAGCATCAGAAGTTAGCATGAAGGGAACTATAATTAGCATTGGGAATATGCACCAGAAATAAGAATAGAAGAAGACTGCATGGGCTATGGGAGGCAGGGATATTTTGAGTGAATAGGAGAGGTTTGGGAAAAAGATTCCCTTGTGTCTAGAGACCTTTTGATTATTATCTTTCTGCACTTTATTTCTGTCCTTGTCCAGTGTTTATCTTGTAATTTAGAGGGAGTTTTCAATAAAAGTTAGTATTTCAGTTCTTATCACCACCAAAGTAGCCAAGCTTCCTATTCTTTTCATGGCACACAATACTAAGATTTCAGCCTATAAACACTGAGAAGGGTAGGAGACAAGATAAAAGGGTTGGAAAAATCTGGAACAAAGGTCTACCACTGACAGAATAATTTACTTTGAGGAGATCATTCAATTTGACTAGACAGGTAACTGAATCTGTTCTAGTCTAGAAAAATTACTGGCAAGTAACAGAAGTTATACTGGGAATTAGGTATTTTATGAGGCTAGCTAACAAAAATACTGCAGGTTTTAGAAAGAGAGAGAGAGCACAGGAAATTCTTGACTTGTATAGTCACCTTTTTAAACTCTAACATCAAATTCTAAATTCTGAATTTGAGTAAACTTGCACATACTTATTGATTAATTAACTCATCCTTTTACTTCTGTAGTAAACACAAGTTGACCCTTGAACACGGAAATAGTAATAGAGTACATATTAAACATAAGAGATGACATACAAGATCTCTAGGAAGCTCAAATTCAGATCCATGAAAGCACACATTCCCAGATATTTCAGAAATTACAAAATATGACCTGAACTTGAAATAAAAATTGAAAGAAACAAAAATCATCATTTTCCTAGTGCTAAGAGGCATAGCAGGACATACTAGAAAGAATAGCCAGTGGAAGATGTCAACCAAACCCCATATCAAGAATAAACCATATTACACTAATTTCCTCAATTTCTGGGAAGGACACTGAACCTTTACTAGATTTGTTCCAAAGAAATACCAAGATGAGAATTTATCCTCTCCTATATTGACACCACACGAGGAATCAACAGGTTAAGACTTTGACTAGGTTAAGCTATAATATGAATGCTTCAATCCCATAAATTAATCATCAAGTACCAATACTCAAAGCTAATTTATTCTTCATAACAGGACATTCTTTTATGTTCCATTCATGTATTATAAAACACCACCAATCATTAAGACCAAATTATATTACATTGATACTAATAGTACAAAATTATCATCGATAGAATATTGATTTTAATGCTGGATAAGACAATTAGTGCTGCAGCCTGCAGAAAGAAGATGTTACCTGTAGATGCCTATATTTCTTGTGACGAGCAGCCATTATTAGACCATCCTCTGTCCAGGCCGTTATCTCAAGTTCTTCATCAGGAAAACTCTCCTTTTCAATCACAAGGCTGTGATATCTACCAGCCAAGAAAGGACTGAAAATGATATCAAGGCAATGGGGCCAAATAATGTCAGAACACAGAAACAGTTAAGAGTGAAGAGACTGTAGTAGCTGAATACATAACCAACAGCCAATTATATGACAGTGTATCTAAAAAATGTAACAACAGATAATACAGCCCTCAAATTTCATATAGAAGTAATGAATCCTTACTTTGATAATCCAGAAAATAATCCATCTTCTCCTTTCTCATCATAATACACCAAAGAACTTTTTCCATGCATGACACCAAAAGGAGAACGCACAATCTTCCCTGCACAGAATAAAGGCACACAGTCTTGATGTGATCCTATTGTAATGGCCCACCAAAAGGGAAGAAATGAAAGCAAGAGATAAAAATTATTTAAAATGAAGGGGATGCTTGCCACTGAAAATGAAAGCCAACTTTCCACCAATACGTAATGATGAAGGATACACAAATATATCAAGAAAATCTTACACTTAGTTATAAGCACCAAATATATCACTGGCTAGAAGGCTCGAAGTATTAGAAGACTCACCTCCAAAAGCCTCCCCAATGCACTGCAAACCCATGCACACACCAAACAAAGGTACAGTTGGCCCAAGTTCCAAAACCGTTTGCAAAGATATACCAGAATCTTGAGGTGTACCTGTAAGGAGGGAACATTATATATAACAGTCTTATGTGTGTATTCTATTCTTTCATTTTCTTTATCTAGAATATAAACACTGATCCAGTATAAAACTATTTGTTAAAATTTATAAAATGGAAAATAATTGAAAAATTTAGAGAAGCCTTACCAGGCCCAGGTGATATCAGCACTCCTCTAGGATTCTTCCTATTAATAAAAAATCATAGAATTTAAAAACACAATAGCTTATTAAATCAGGAACTTTAAAGAATATGTATGCTCCTGCAACTTGCTTCATCAATAAGAATATGCCTGACATGCATAACCATCAAAAAGAATTTACCTTTTTAGCTCCTCCACAGTCAACTCATCATTCCGGAAGACCTCAAAGTGAAATCCCAACTCCCCCATATACTTCAAATGTAATAAGCAAAATATTAGAATTTCCATTTTGAAAAACAACCAGTAAAAGTTAAAGGATGTACAAGTGCAACAACACATTCTATATGAAGCCCTCAGGCCTCAACCCTAATCCTAATTACATTTTGTTAAAACGACACAGGAGTGTAAGGAAAAAGTCTAAGTCAAACCCACTTGGCTCAACATCACATAATCTGATAAGTTAATTTAGCAGATTTCTTTTTAAAATTCAAATGTATTTTTAAATCCAAGTGTTGCTTCTGTTGCAACGTGTAACTCTCCATATTTATTTGTACATGTATCATTCACATGATATTAATGCAACTGAAAAACTCTATTGCTTTACATTGAGTTTCTATAAGGAGGGCAGAATTTCAAACTTGTTACAACTCTTCTTGTCATGGGCCAGCTCTCCTAAAAGCTTAAGTTGTTAGGTGAAGGCATGTGAATGGATTTATTATATCTCTAACATGCCCCCTCACGCAAAGGCCTTTGGGTACCATGTGCTTAAATTCAACTTTTATTTAGAAAAATAGGGGTAGCAAGGATCGAACTCTAGACCACTTACTCATAAAGCTTTGATACCATGTCATGAACCAAATCTCCCAAAAGCTTAAGCTATTAAGTGAAGGCACATGAATAGATATATTATATCTCTAACACTTCTGAAAAAGGTTCAATTTAATTTGAAGCAAAGGACTTTTAAGAGAAAAGGAGGAAAAGGAACTTCACTTTGCTGCATATTTTCACAAGATATACAGCAAAGTGGAGTTTGATAGATGGAATGGAGTGGTAAAAGGAACTCAACTCATTGGTTGGGAGCTTTTAAAGTAATGGAGTGGAATGGTTAAGGAGGGGAACTCAAATCACTCCTTACCACTCAAACTCTCAAATTTTCATACCCCTCAATTTGGGGGGTTTGTGACAGAACACTTCCCTCTTTTGCCATTTTAGATGGTCATTTACAATTTTAACCCTCAGCATTCTAACCCATGGAGTGGGCCATAAAAATTAAACGAAGTTAAATTTGTAACCCACTCCATTCCATTGATTACCATTGTGACTTCCAAACAATGGAGAGGGGCTCCCCCCCATTCACTCATTATAGAGTAGCATCTTTTTACCTCTCCACTCCATCCCATTCCAAACAACTCCATTATGAACCATCCCACTCCATCCCCATCAAAACTGCCAAAAATAGAGGAAATGAGTATGATGCTTTCTTCATTTTCCAGATTTCCGAAATACCCATATTTTCTGTTGCCATATAAATCCCACATTGAACTATTCGCCATTAGCTGTTTCCACTTCAGTTCAGGAGGATCAAGAACATGAGATATCAAAAGCTTTTCAGCTAAAGTTAATTTCATACCAATCAGCCAATAAATTTGGTTCTTTTTATACAGTAATAGTTCAAGATGAAATAAACACAAGTGCTTGAAATTAACATTATCTCTACCTTGCTGTACACTTTCACAAGTTATGACCTGAATGTCAATTAGTGGTTTGATTTCAAGCAGTTCTACTAATTTGCATCACTTTATAACAACTTCAACAAATTCTACTAATTGAGTCTTCCAAAAATCTTTTAATTAGTTAACTCCAAGGATTTTTAACAAAACAATTCAAATCCCCCCCCTCCCCCACTAATTTCTTTTTATGAAATTAAACATCAATAAGATCAAATTACACAAGTATAAAAAAGAATGAACCTGGCAAAGGTTATAGGTAAAGCTGTCATAGTTGTCAATAACAACAATGGGATTGTTGGACTTTCTAGCTGAAATGGGTGAGTTCGAATTCGCTTCTAAGACACCCTCCGTGGCTTTTGGCACAAACCCATTTCCCCTTTTGGCCAAAAAACTCAAATCTGCAATAAAAATCAAAATTTGAATCAAAATTTGAGGGAAAAAGAGTGAGATTTGAAGAGGGAAATGAAGTACTTAAGGAAGAGGGTTGGTTTCGGAGAATGAGAGGCAAGCGAGGAAAGTGGTAGGGTTTGGAAGAGAGAGAAGGGTTTTGGTGAAGAAAGGAAGCGTATGAGAGCGACATAGAAGCCATGATGACAGTGTTCTGTTCGCGCTCTGCTTCCTACAAAGTACGTACAAACACTGTCTCTGTCACTGTCTTTACCAATGATTCTTATTCAAGTTAAATTAAAATTTTGGTCTCAGTAATCTTTATATATATATATATATTCTTAAATTTGTCTTTAAATTTATAAATATTATTAAAATATTATTTATTACTAATTTTTATTATAATTATATTATAATATATTAAATTAATTAATTTAATAAATATTTTTTTATCTAATAAATATTTTTTAAATATTTTTTTTTATAAAAAATTCAATAAGTGTTACTGTATTTTAATAAGTGTTTCAATATGTATTTATTTTTTAAAATAAATATTGATTAGTTAAGTCTTTTAAATATTTTTTTATTTTTGTAAAATATTTCATAATAATTAAATTGGCAGTATTATAATAAAATTAATAGTAAAAAATAATTTAAAAATATTTATAATTATAAAAATTAATTTTTTAAAAAATTATAAAAATTAAATTAAAAATATTTGAAAATATTAGTAACTAAAGTTTTAATTTTATTTTATATTTATATTATTTTTCAATAAATGAAATTAGAACATATTTAAAAAATAATTAAATTTAAGTACAATTTTGACTTTTTTAATATTAAAAAATAAATTTCCACATATTTTTAGAATGTTTATCAAAATTTATCATTTTTGTTTTATTTATGTAATGTACGAAAGATGAATATGGAAAACTGAGCTTTATAAGTAGTTAATTCCACCACTGCAATAATTAACTTTATTTTTTCAGTGTATTTAGAATTGTTACAAAATGAAACTGATTTGATTTAAGAAATTATTTTATATCTATATCTTATTATAAAAATATTTAAATTGATTTATTAACTAATATCAATGTTCCAAATACATTAAGGATATTAAGTTTATTTTGTTTTAATAATTTTATTATATTACTCTTATTTAATCTATGCAAAATGATTAAATTAATAAAGATAAAATCATCAATTAAAAAATCACAAAAATAATCAAATTAAATATCTAATATATAAGGAATTCAAAAATTAGATAAATTATTCGTTTAGTAACTTTTCAAACAAAAATTCTTTTATGAATTAAATTAATTCTCATTTTTTCGTGGTTGGGCACACACTCATTTGTCAATGATACACAATGTTAGAAAAATAATAAACATGAGATCTTTTTATCGGAATAAAAACTAAATTTTAACTTAAATATATATAGAATGTATGTAGATGTAGTTCTATGTTGTTGCTTGGACGTTTCTGCCCCGTCTCCTTACAAAGAAAAGAATGTATATTTTCTTTTAGTATATAGAAGATGAGGTGACATATATATACGGTTCATGTCCAAAGGCAATGATTGATTAGTGAGATGCAGAAATAAAACTAATAGGAGAAATTCAGTTTTAAAATAATTCATTTAACCGCTGAAGGAGATATTAAGAAAACTATGTCGTATTTTAGTTTAGTGTTGATTTATTATTTTGTATAATTACTTTGAAATAATTACTCCATACATTATAGAAAATCACAACAAAAGGTGTGATTATTGGACTTAAATATTTTGTTCATTTTCATGTCTATAAATCTTGTCTCCTTAATCATTGGCAGTATTTATTGGTTAGTTGACAGTATTTTATTTTATTCAAAATATAGAATTAGAATATGAAAAGGTGACAGAAAACTTGAATATATGATAACTTTAGTGAAATATAGAGATTTGTTAAAATTGGGGATAGTTAATAAAATGTTAGCATCTTAACGCATACCCATCAATGTGTAAATCTTCAATTTCATTTGATTTTTTCCAATATGGGTTATGCTTAAATATAAGTAGAGTGTTAAGAATCTCAATATCGTTTATCTCAATATTTTGAGTACGATTTATATATTTATTAGGTTATTCAACTTATTGTCAATTGATTTTAAGTTAAAATTTTAGAGAATAGAATTATAGAGACAAAATCAATCTTTCAAGCTGAATAAGATAAAATTGATCAAAAGCGTAGTGGAAGAGCGGTTCTATCAACAAATCAATTGAAACCGAAAGAGATGATATTAGAATCATAATATTCACTTTGATGAGAGTTTCTTTTTTCCATTATGTAGAGTTCATATAACTCATTAGAATCATCATTTACGACATTTATACTCAGATCTATTTTTATTATTTTCCTTATCTTTGTTTTCTCTCAACTTCTCCTTTTTAGTCTTGATGTGTTCTCTTGAATCAATGAACTCAATTTTGTCCATAATTTTTTTTTTGCTACTTAATCAATGACTAATAATGTGTGTTAAATGATGTTTAACTACAACATTTTGAACACATAATATTTTTTTAAGTTTTATTTGTTTCCATCTTATTTTCATCATTGTTTTTTCTTATTATTTATACCAAAAGAAGAAGAAGAAAAAAGCAAAGAAAAAAATAAAAATTTAATTACAGCCCTTAATAAGCCCACCTTAACCTAGTTTAAAAAAAACAAAAAATAATAAATAAAATAATAAAAATAACAAAACGTATAACTCATGCTTGGCAATTTTTTCTAGTTTTGGGTAAAAACAAAATTTCTTTCTCTTGCTCTGTTTTTTTTTATCCTTTCTTGACCATAGATTCTGCACTTTCTTATATTGTATATGGCAGTAGGCAGTGTTCAATCAACACTGTAGCAAAAACCAAGCTCCTTGCTCCTCACTCACTTTCACGTACACACACAACACCATTGCAGTGGGAACAAAGGCTTCTTGGCTCTCACTTCTTTTTGGCAGTATTACCAACAACAGTTGCTCTCCCTCCAGCCTCACGTACATAACCTACACCCACTACATAACATGGGGGGAATTTTCACCATTTTTGCTTCTCATCAAGCATACACACCTTTACTTAGAAGGATAGGCACAAGCAGAGGCATAAGGGGAGAGCTCAGTTTTTCAGAATTTTTGGGCAAAATAAAACCCTATTTGGCTTTCACCATCTTTCAAGTCATCAACCCATCAACACCGTGAAGCCACCATACCCACGCACCTCCATAACCACTAGCCACCATGACCTCACCATCTTCACCATCACCACAACCCAGCCACGAGCAACCGTACTCGTCCTCCACCGTGACCTCTGTGCACGAACCAGAACCACATTGTGACCACCAATAAACAGCCTCCAAAAGCCAAACCAGCCACCATTGAAACAGCCCCCAACCCCATCGAACCACCACCACACGGCCACCCCCAAAACAGATCCGCAGCCCACAACCCTCCATAACCACCGTCGTGCCTCCAAGCCACCGCAAGCCTCCCCTCCTCCATGCTGTCTCCTTCCACCATTGCCCCTGTATGTGATTTGGAGAGCCACTTTTCTCTGACTGTTTTGTTTCTCTGCTTTTTATTTTAATAAATCAGGTTCAACAATTCATAAAATGCACCCCACCTTCCCCTTTTTTATTTTTATCTTCACCTTTTAATTGGTTGATCACGTGAGGACCAGCCCTCCTTTTTATATTCGAACAACATCATTTATTTTATTTAGTGTTGGTTTTGGGTAGAGGTGGCAAAACGGGTTCAACCCACTCGGTTAATCCGTTAATCAACCATTTTTTGACGGGTTGAGTTCAAGTTTTTAACCACTTTTATTTTTCAACCCTCATAACCCGTCTCGCATAACCCGCAGGTTAAGCGGGCGGATGAGGGCGCAGTTGGCCGTTGGGTTGAATTTTTTTTAAAGTATTATAAATGAGTTTTTTTATTTGTGTTTATGATATTTTTATGGGTATGATACTAAATTTATTTTGTTTCTTTATTTTTTAGTCTCTATAAATTATAATTTTTCTATTTTTTTAAATTTTTGTGAATTTTTTTATTTTTTATACATTTTTTTTATTTTTTAGGTGGGTTAGGCGAGTTGATTCCGCCAACCCGTTACTTTTTTCTCATTTTCTCTTTTACGCGGTCAATCACAACCACCAACCCATCCTAAAACGGGGTGGGTTGGCTCTTCCAACCCATTTGCTAAAATGGGTCAACCCATCCCGCCCCAAATTTTGGCGGATTGAAGGCAGGGCGGGGCGGGTTGGCTATTTTGCCACCTCTAGTTTTGGGCCTTTAAAAAAAATCTTAATCGTTAAATAATGTCTTTTCATGAAAAAATAAAAAAATTCTTTTCTTAAAAAAAATAAAAAAGAGAAATATTTTAAAATTAAAAAAAATTAATCCATAATTATTTTCTAAAGAATTATGTGATTTTGAATTTCTCATTGCACTCGGAGATACGTAGTAGTAGAATCCTTATTTTATCAAGTTAAAATTAAATTTTTACAATTTGATTTTTTTAATAAATGATTACAATGTTTTAAGAGGGGTAAAATACATATATTTGATATTATTAAATTTGCACAACTAACTTAAGGTACCATTTTTAGAACGAGCAGTGTAGGATGTGTCGTGACTATGATCGCGGTGAAAAATAGCAACTCGTAAGATTTCAAAATATGAAAAATGGAGTCGCCACCAATTTTATTTTAACTTAGGAAAAATTTAAAAACCTTTCTTTGAAAATGGTCTTTGAAAATCAGATTGGATTCGGAAGCCGGTTATGCTTAGGGAAGGGTAGAAACTTAATTCCACTCAAGACTTCTAACGCATTGGTCCTAAGACGGTACATTAAGTCAATTGTGCAAATTCTTGATAATCTCAAATATATTTATTTTAGTCTTTTTTTAAAAAAAATGCAATGTAACTTTTTTTATTTTTATTTTATTTTTTTATTTTTTTATTTAAAAAAAGCAAGAAAGAAAAGAAATAACCAAATTGTAAAATTTTATTTTTTTTTGGCTTGACAGAATAAATATTCTGCTCCTACGTATCCTCAGGTGTAATGAAGAACTCAAAGTCACGTAGTTCTCTAAAAAATACTTATGGGTTGGTTGATTTTAAAAAAACCTTAATTTTAAAAATTTTAATTAATAAGTCGTCGCGACTCAGTTAATCAATTTAAGATTTGAATAGGTGAAGTTCTATCATACGAGACGTTACTACACTAATCATTAAATTTATTACAATTAAATGAAATTTTTTTATTGATTTTATATATTTTTTAAAATTAATTTTTATTTTATAAAAATTTGAATTAACAGGTCATCGCGACTTTGCTAATTAAATTAGTACTTGAATAGGTGAAGCTCGCGTCGCTGTAGACGCGTCACCCATTACACATCAAGTTTGTTGCGAAAATTTTTATTATTATTATATTTAAAAAAAATTTGAATCTTTATCAATTAGTGATTTATTTTATTTTGAAAAGCATTGAATCATCAAGTTGTCACAACTTAGATGATTCTAAAAGGTATAGGATTAACAAGCTGTCTCAACTCAAATTAATCCTAATTTACTCTTGAATTAATTTTAAAATAAAAACTATAAAAAATAAATAAATAAATAAATCAATCAAATTAACAAATGAATAAGTTAAAAATGAACAACACTTATATAAAATAATAATAATAATACAAATAATAAAATGAAACAAGCAAGCTTACCTCCAAGGCACAAAAAATGTTATGCTCAAAGTTATTGTACAAAGCCCCACGCATTCTCTTCAAATAAAACATTGAAAAGCAACCCACTTGCAAGAAAAAAAAATTTACTAAAATCTCGGACTCTTATACTTAGTATTAAGCCCAAGTAAAAAAATTTACTAAAGTTCTCGGACTCTTATACTTAGTATTAAGTCCAAATGTGAAAAAATTTTGGTATCCAAAACAAAAGAGAACCACCCCTATATATAGGAGAAAGGGAGGGAGAAGGAGCATGGCTTCTCTAATGTGGGATATAGACACTCTTGTTTTTTTTCAACCTTTTTTTTTTTTTCATTTTTCATTTTTTTTGTTTTTTTTGTTTTTTGTTTTTGCTTTTTTTTTTTTTTTTTAATGTGGGCCTATGTGTTTGAGCTAAAAAAAAGTTAACAATGTGAACTTGAATTAAATTTTTTTCTTTTTTTCTTTATTTCAAATTTTTTTTTTTTATTTTTTTGAGTCCAATCAAAATTGGGTGTTCACAGTTGTCTCTCTTTACTTATTTATTACTAGATAAAAAGAAAAATTGTGGTTTTTCATTTTATCGTAGTAAGAAACGAGTAAAGACATGAACTCCAATTTTGTCCGGCAATGCATAAAAGGATAAATGCAAAACAAAGCAAGAACAAAGATAGGAAGTTAAAATGCAATGAGCCGATGTACTCAAAAGTAAATGATGAAAATTTAAATGACAGGAGCTGATGCGCTAAAAAAAAGGACAAAAATTTAAAATGCATGGAGCCAATGCGCTCAAAAGAATTGACAGGAATTAAAAATGCATGGAATGCGTGGAGCCAATGCGCTCAAAAGAAATTAAAATGCATGGAGCCGATGCGCTCAACAGAAAGTAAAATGCATGGAATGCATGGAGCCGATGCGCTCAGAATTGACAAAAATTAGAATGCGTAGAATGCATGGAGCCGATGCGCTCAAAGAAATTAAAATGCATGGAGCCAATGCGCTCAAAGAAAGTAAAATGCATGGAGCCGATGCGCTCAACAGAATTTAAAATGCATGGAGCCAATGCACTCAAAGAAATTGACAGAAATTTAAAATGGATGGAGTAGATGTGCTCAAAAGAATTGTCAGAAATTAAAATGCATAGAATGCATGGAGCCGATGCGCTCAAAAGTAAAGACAGGAGCCGCTGCGCTCAAAAGTAAATGACAATAGGCAACTGGGTCCCGAAATTTAAATGACAATGGGCAACTGAATCCCGAAATTTAAATGACAATGGACAACACTGAGTCCCGAAACTTAAATGACCATGGACAACTGAGTCCCGAAATTTAAATGATAATGGGCAACTGAGTCCCGAAATTTAAAAGATAATGGGCAACAGAGTCCCAAAATTAAAAAGACAATGGGCAACAGAGTCCCAAAATTTAAAAGACAATAGGCAACAGAGTCTCGGAATTTAAAAAACAATGGGCAACAGAGTCCCGTAATTCAAATGACAATGGGCAACTGAGTCCCGAATTTAAATGACAATGGGCAACTGAGTCCCAAAATTTAAAAAAATAATGGGCAACTGAGTCCCATAATTTAAAAGACAATGGGCAACTGAGTCCCATAATTTAAAAGACAATGGGCAACTGAGTCCCAGAATTTAAAAGATAATGGGCAACTGAGTCCCGAAACTTAACAGACAATGGGCAACACTGAGTCCCAAAATTTAAAAAACAATGGGCAACTGAGTCCCGAAGTTTAAAAGACAATGGGCAACACTGAGTCCCGAAATTTAAAAGACAACGGGCAACTTAGTCCGAAATTTAAATAACAATGGGCAACTACGGCCGAAAAGTTCTTTTTTTTCTTTTATTATTTTTTTTTTCTCTTTTTTTTTTTTTTTTTTTTTTTTTCTTTTCTTTTTTTTTTTTTTATTCAACCAAATGGACGACTTTGGAAAGCTTTGACCAATCAAACCCTTGTTCACGTGCTTTAGCCCGTTGGACCCGATAACTTCGGTCCTCATCCTTTCTTTCCTTTTTCTCTTTCTTTTTCTTTCCTTGTTTGCCACTCTCAACTCTCCTTTTAAGAAATGAAATGATAATCTCTTGTCATGAACCCTTGCTTGGCTGAGTCCTTGAGAGAAAATTTTACTCCAGTATTTAACTTTGTCCTTCATCCAATTGATTCTCTACAACTGCTTGATTACTCAATCATCATATCTTCTCTTTAATCCTTCAAAATTTTGCCCCAGTATGGCCAATTGAACAAAATTGCCCCAGTTTAGTGAACTTTTCAAGGGGCTTCAGGCCATCTTCCTATTTATTTGCCGCAGCTTTTGCTTAAACCGCCCTTTCGGATTTTCAGTCTAACGGGCTCTTTTCCCTTTTTACTTAGGTACCTCTTATTTCTGGATTATCCACTGGGATATCATTTTTCCTTTTAATTGAAACTTCTAAATTCTTTTCAGTCTGAATTGTTCATCAAGGAATTGTCATTAGATGGTCAAATCATAATGTTGTACTCATATTCACCTTACCTGAAGCATTACGTAACAGATAGACATGGATTCAAAAGTATAACAGAACAAGAACTGACTAAGTGAACAACTTCTAGATTGGCCTTGGAAGTTTGACAACACAAAAGGGTACATATGGAATAAGACACAAACGATGGTATGAGATTTAAAGAAGAGTTGCCTTGATATGGATTGGTTTGATCATCATGAAAGTGATATTTAATTGCTCACTAGACATTATGACTAAGGATTTCCTTCTACTGAACATCTACATCAAGTCAAATTGAACCAAAGAGAAATTTTTCCCAGTTCAGGAATGAATAGAATAAGGCTAACACTCGCCTTAGTGACCCAAAAGATTTATCCTAGTGTTGGTCAAACGAACCAGGGAAAAGAAAAATTGCCCCAGTTTATAGTCAAATCGAGCAGGGTAGACACTTGTCCTAGTGTAAGGCCCAAATTGAACCAAAGAGAAATTTGCCTCAGTTTAGGACTGAATTGAATAGAACAGGAACTCGCTCTAATGACCAAAAGATTTGCCTTAGTGTAGGTTAAATTGAACTAGGGAAAAGAATGCCCCAAAGGTAGGGCCAGCTCGAACATGGTAGAAACTTGCCCTGGTGAAAGTCTTTTTTTTTTCTCCTTTCCTTTCCCTTGTTTTTTTAAGAGTAATGAACTAGGTACTTAGATGAGTGTAACTTTTGTCCCAAAATTAAAGTTAATGAAAATGACAACAACCTTTCATTGATCAGAATGAACTTTTTGAGGCTTATAACGTGGCTAAGGCTAGAGGTTATGAAAGGAAAGATATAAGGCTCAAACAAGTGTTTAAGGGTTGAATGGGACTAAGGATCCTTACACTTTCAAAATTGAACTTTGTCAACTGCTTTTGTACTTTTAAATACACTTTTCTCTTATTATTCTCAATTTCTTCCCATTTCATTTCATTTTCTTTCATTCCCCTTTGTCATGACCCATTTCATTTCACTTTTTTTCCCTTCTCTTTTTTTTGTTTCATTTTTTCTTCTTCCTTTTTATTTTAGTTTTTTTTAACTTCTTGCCCCTTTCACCTTTTCTTTTTTCATTATGCTTCAAAATAGTCACCATGACAATCAACCTTTGCTTTGTGCTATCCCCTAGTGTAGGGGTGATCCTTATCTAGGTTTATTGAAGAAATTTTCAAGCTCAAAAGGGGTAACGAGGGATAAAAATGATGAAATTTTGTAAAAGATAGAGAAAAATGGTCAGTGTTCATTTTCAAATCATGATTGCTTATTTTCAAAACTTTAATTTTGAGACAAAAAGATAGTGCACACCAAGTGATTACTTCTTTGCTCTTTTTTTCTTTTTTTTTTTTTTTTTTTTTTTTCTTTTTTTGCAAAAGGCACTTGCAGGCGCGAACCTTACTGACATATACCAAACTGAGAATTGCCAAGAATTGGCGTTCAATGGGATCCAAATACAAGGAAAACATTTCAAAGAAACGAAAGCGAATAAATGTCAAGAAAGACAATGTGATGAAAATGAAAGGCAACAAGATATCTAAGCAAATTCATTACACTAATGCTTCAAGAAAGTTATCATAAGTTCAAAATCCAAATGATTTTATTGATCAAACAAGCATAGTTGATACAATTAAACCATCGTTTCATGGTAACTACTTGATAAACAAATCAGAATACCAGTCGCTTAGAAATTCCCCAGTGTTGGAGGACTCTAAGGTATTGTTTATGAACCACCACTAAGTTAAACTTTCTGAGGTTTCCTTGATCAACTATTCTAAGCATTTACCCCATTTCTTCCACTATGATTAGGAATTGGGTTGTTGACAATATCGAGTCCAACCTCCTCTTGAATATCAAGCTTCCCATAAGCAATTAACTTCCTCACTGCTGTCTTAAAAGCTTCACAGTCTTCAATGGAATGCCCAGAAACATCCATGTGAAATTTACAAGTCAAATTTGGGTTATGCCAACTCGAGAATGGTAACTCCATGGAGCGCACAGGACTCCCCGAAATTAAATGGGCATCATAGAGCATTTGGAATAACTCTGCATTCGAAGTGGACAATCTTGAGAAAGGAGGTAGGCCTTGGGGACGAAAACGACCTTGATTTTGGAAGTTTGGTCGAGGCTGTGGGTGATTTGGGAAATTTTGTGAAGCTGCAGGTGGATATTGGGTCTAGGTTGGGCAAGCTGGTGCGTATGGTTGAGGTACAGGAACATTGTTGATTTGGAGTGGCTGGGTTTGAGGTGCATTCGTGGGAGGGGCGGTTAGGCCAGGTAGATGGGACGGTGCAGAAGGGTAAATGTTTGGGTTATATGGGGGTGCTCGATAGGCAGGGTAGGATGGCGAATATCGGGGTTGTGAAAGTTATTGGTTTTGCAGATAACTCACTTCTGACTCATTTTTCGTAATGGGAAATCCCCTCTTGAAACTGCCTTCATTATTGCCAATTAGCAATTTGCCAGCCTTTACCAGAATTTCAATCCTCTCTCCATTAGCAATTAATTCATCAAAGTCTTGGTAAGCAGCACCTGCCATTGTCCCAACATAGGGAGCTCCTAAAGTCCCTAAGAAGTATGAGCACATTTCTGTTAGAGTTAACGGCGGTTGCACTTGAGCTGCGAGAGTTCTCCACCTCTGGGCATATTGCTTGAATGTCTCTTCATTTTTCTTCTGTAGTGTTCCCAACTGCTCTCGGGTTGGGGCTGTATCCAGATTAAACTGATACTGTCCCATAAATAAATTTGCCCAATCATCCCAAAAGGAGATTTTTGAAAGGTCCTGTTGGATACACCACTCCAGAGCAGGCCCAGTCAAACTTTCATGAAAGAAGCTGATGAGAAACTTTCAGTCCGTAGACCAAATGAACATTTTGGTAATGTAAGTTTTTAGATGGAAAAAGGGGTTGGTGCTCCCATCATACTTAACAAATTCTGGGATTTTAAAATCCTTGGGGATGATGATGTTAGCAGTGGGGCACAATTCTTCTATCCCAAGAGGACCGTAGGTGCTAGGACCCTTGATCACTTTGATTTGCTCCTCCATCTTTTCCATCCACTTTTCTTTCATCTTATCATTCTGAACAGTTGTGTGCCCATTACCAGCAGGAAATCCAGTTGGCATCTAAATGGACATATGTGGTGGTTCCCACGTGAACTCGGTGTCACCATGGACCTTATTTCGAGTACCTTCCAATGAATGATATCCTTCTCCAATAGGAATTACTACTGATGTAGTGTTTGAGGTTCCTCCCACAAAAGGTATCTCAGTAGTGACCCTTAGGTTTGTCCTCATGGAAGTAATATTCAGTGGGTGCGAATGTGCTCCAGTTACTCCTATACTTCCAACTGCCCCCATCAAGGTAAGGGTCTCCCTCATAGCTAACAACATTTCCTCCATTCTTTTTTGAGACTCTGTCACCTTATTCATCCTTCCTTTCATTTCATCCACTTCCAAACTTAGGTTCCTGCCTTCGTTTTCAGCTGCCATCACTGCAAGCAATTTTGTTCGAACCCTTGTATTGTGAACACGAGTTTGATGGGTGTCTTCTTTTCTTGGTCGCGCAATGGATGCTGAACACGGTAACATCATATAAGGAATGAGATGAAATGAATGAGATTAATATCATGCATAAGATGAAATGAAAACATTTTTTTTAAATGCATGGAATGAAAATGCATGATTTATTTATTTTTATTATTATTTTTAGAATGCTAAAGATGCCATGAAAATGCAAGATGATGTTTTTTCTTTTGAAGAATGTTAGGAATGCCATGAAAATGCAAGATATTTTTTAAAAAAAAATAAGATAAGAATGCTAGAATTTACATGAAAATGCAAGATATGACATGAAAATGCAAGAATGGATGTTTTTTTAATGCATGAATGGATGGCATGAGGCAAGAAGAAGTACACTTCTTTTGTGTCCTAATGGGATTGCCTTAAACTTGGGACTTTCTATCCTAAATATCTAAGAGTCCTTCTGATCCGTGCGAATTTTTATTGGGTGACTCTTCTGTTCTAAAGGTCTCTAGAGCCAAGTCCTATTTCAGAATGTTGACCACGAAATAGTGGGTAAACCATTAGGTGTGGGACATTCATGAAAAATGCACTCTAGATGAGGTTTTTGCGATAACCAAATAGGATGTACATCCAAAATGGCTACCACTACGCAACCTCTACTTAACCTAGGCTTCACTCAAACCCGGGTATAGGGCCCCACTCAAACGCGTGTGATAAACGTGTAGGTGCGGTGGGTGCTGGGAGCGTACAAACCTTTACAATCCTAAAGACTACCCACATCCTGCAAAACAAAGCAAATACAAAACAAATTCCAAAAGTTTTCTACCCTAAGGTTTAGATAATAAAATAATTAACAATAAAATAAAAAAAACATCAAAAATATTGAAAAAAGAAAAAGGGTAAAACATACATATAAAGATCATAAAATTTTGCAAAACTAACTTTTATAGGCTTGACTCTCAAGTATCCCCAGTATAGTCGTCATCTATCGCGATCGGGATCGCGGCGAAACATAGCAACTCGTGAGATTTTAGAAAATAAAAATGGAGTCGCCACCAATTTTATTTTAACTTAGAAAAAATTGAAAAACCTTTCTTTGAAAATGGTCTTTGAAAACCATATTGGATTCGGAAGTCGGTTATGCTTAGGAAGGTGGAAACTTAATTCCACGCAAGACTTTTCTAACGCACTGCCCTAAGACGGTACCTTAAGTCAATTATGCAAATTCTTGATAATCTCAAATATATTTATTTTACTCCTTTTTTTTTTGAAAAAAATGCAATGTAACTATTTTTTATTTTTTTTATTTTTTTATTTAAAAAAAAGCAAGAAAGAAAAGAAATAACCAAATTGTGAAATTTTTTTTTTTTGACTTGACAGAATAAATATTTTGCTCCTACGTATCCTCGGTGCAATGATGAACTCAAAGTCACGTAGTTCTCTAAAAAATACTTGTGGGTTGGTTGATTTAAAAAAAAACTTAATTTTAAAAATTTTAATTAACAAGTCGTCGCGACTCAATTAATCAATTTAATATTTGAATAGGTGAAATTCGGCGTCACGCTCGAGACGTTACCCACTAATCATTAAATTTATTACAATTAAATGTAATTTTTTTATTGATTTTATATTTTTTTAAAATTAATTTTTATTTTATAAAAATTTGAATTAACAGGTCATCGCGACTTTATTAATTAAATTAGTATTTGAATAGGTGAAACTCGCGTCACGCTAGAGACGTCACCCATTACACATCAAGTTTGTTGCAAAATTTTTATTATTATTATATATATATTTTTAAAAATTTTGAATCTTTATCAATTAGCAATTTATTTTATTTTGAAAAACATTGAATCATCAAGTTGTCACAACTTAGATGATTCTAAAAGGTATAGGATTAACAAGTTGTCTCAACTCAGCTAATCCCGATTTACTCTTGAATTAATTTTAAAATAAAAACTATACAAAAATAAATAAATAAATAAACCAATCAAACTAACAAATAAATAAGCTAAAAATGAACAACACTTATATAAAATAATAATAATAATACAAAAAATAAAATGAAATAAGCAAGCTTACCTCCAAGGCGTAAAAAATGTTATGCTCAAAGTTATTGTACAGAGCCCCATGCATTCTCTTCAAATCAAACCTTGAAAAGCAACTCACTTGCAAGAAAAAAAAAATTTACTAAAATCTTGGGCTCTTATACTTAGTATTAAGCCCAAGTAAAAAAATTTACTAAAGTTCTTGGACTCTTATACTTAGTATTAAGCCCAAGTGTGAAAAATTTTTGGTATCCAAAACAAAAGAGAACCACCCCTATATATAGGAGGAAGGGAGGGAGAAGGAGCATGACTTCTCCAATGTGGGATTTAGACACTTTTGTTTTTTTTTAACCTTTTTTTTTCATTTTTCATTTTTTTGTTTTTGCTTTTTTTTGTTTTTTTATTAATGTTGGCCTATATGTTTGGGTTTAAAAAAAGTCAACAATGTGAACTTGAATTAAATTTTTTTCTTTTTTTCTTTATTTCAAATTTTTTTATTTTTTATTTTTTTGAGTCCAGTCAAAATTGGGTGTTCACAGGATGCTAATACTTTCTTTACTTATAATCGACTCCCGAATCCAAATTTATTTTCCAAAAAAACTAGTTTTCCTAATTAAAGAATTTTTCTAATGTTTTTCCAATTTAAATAAATATTGGTGGTGACTCTATTGATTTTAAAAAATCCTACCTTTTTTGGTCATTCCGTCATGATCTTGATTGCGACAATGAATATAATAACACGTGTAATTAAATGATCTCTTAAATAAGTGGTGCACATGTTTGTGAAATTAATATAATATTTGTCTGTTATCATCCTCTAATACTTGTGACATTTGTAGGATAATACATAATTTCATATAAAAATATTGTGAGTCAGTCCTTTATTTCAGCCTTCTTAGTGTTTCATATTCAATGTCAGATATGTTATTAGCATTTGTAAATTAAAATAAAAAATATTTCATACTTTTACATTGATTATGAGCAACTTTTAGGATTGAGCAATCTAATTTTTTTTTTTAAAAAAAGTCTCATATTTTTGCAGATCATATTCCCTATTATTAGTTTGATAACATTGTTAATCATGTATGATTCATTTAAATTTTATCTCAGTCAAAGTCAAATTGATTCTAGTTAATAACTTTTAAATTTATTTTAAATTAAACCAAAATTATTTTAAATAACAATTGTAATATTTAAATGGCTCATAATACATTAATTAATGCTTAATACATTAATTATGGAAACGACAAATAACAAGTCTTATTTGTGGTCATGAATATTAAAGTAAGGAAAATTAAATTTATTTCTATAAAAATATGCTAATAAATATTTAAATTTTAAATTTATTTTATTAATTTATTACGATAATTACACATGATAATTCATCTTCTAGTAATTTCTCTAACTCATCGTTAATAAGCTTCGGATTAAAATTTTCACCAAGAAAATATTTATCTAGCAATTATCAATAATAATCATCATTGCTCATTAATATACTAATTTTTTAAATCTTTTTTAGCTTTTCAGTTAGCATATTCTTTTTATTTTTTTATTTTTTTAAATAAATTATAATTAAAAATATCAGTAATAATTTAATGCTATTTAATTTTATTATTATAGGAGTTATTTATAAAAATATTTGACTGACGTATATTATTTATTTAAATTTTATCTCAATCAAAGTCAAATTCATTCTGATTAATAATAGGTAAATTTACTTTAAATTTATTTTAGTATATATCCTTCAAAATTATCTTTAATTGATAATTGATTTTGTCTTTTACAATATTATTGATAATTGATAATTGATTATCTTCAATATTATCTTTAAAAATTAGTATACATCCTTCAAGGTATTCCTTATGTTCTTTTCTAAAGATGTAAGAAATATATATTCTGCCTTCTTAATAAAATATTTGGAAAGAAATCATATAAAGTGAACTTATCTCTAAAATGAATAAGTAAGAGTATATCCACAATTGATTTAATATAAAGTACATTATAATTTAAACTCAATGTTATTTAACAATTGATATATCCTTATTTGTTAACTTTAAAGACAAATTTATTTTAGAGAAACCTTATCTAGAATATATTGTGAAAGACTTTACTACATACTATTTGGCCACGTGGAAAAAGTTGTTATATATAATTAAATTATGGTTCTATACTGATAGTAACAAAAGTCAATTGAATTAAAATTAAAATTAAAAAATATAAAAAAGGTTAAATTTAAAATCTATGATTAAAATAAGCTAAAAAATTATATTTAAACAAATAAATTAAATGAAGGAATTATTTACAGTTAATTATGTAATCATATTTTAAAAATTGTTATTATTTATTATATGATTGGACGTGTTTGACTAAACGAATCTTGAAATGTATATATAACTAGTGCAAATGACCCATGCAACGCACGAGTGAACATTATCATTTCATATTCCAAGTATGTATTTACACATATTATCATAATTGATTTTCAAGATAATAGACCTCATTAAAAGCAGGTTTCAGAATAGCCTTCAATTTCATCATAACAGCTAGCCTTCGATTCCATCATAACAATAAAGGCCACAAATTAAAAAACAGAAGCTTACAATCTCAAATTAAAAAAGTTATATTTTGAAAATGATTATAGCAGCAACAAATTTTGTGCCAAGACCTTGGGTGGGGTCATATCTGCTCCTTCCAATTTAAACACGGATATAACAATCTCATCATCACATGTCCTCTTCACTCGATAAGAACCATCAAAGTTAGAACTGGATTCAGACTTCTTTTCCACATTAAATAATAATGTCTTACCCACTAACTCTAAAACCTTTGCAGGGAAAGTTAGAACATCTCCAGCCTACCATATTCACAAATAACCCATTAAAACAATTAAGAAACAATTAAGAGCCATGCAAAAACAAACACCAACAGTTCAAGGATTAGGATGATCATAATAGAAATAAAAGAAATAAAAGATAGCTAGCTTTATGATTCAGATACCATCATCTAGGCTACTTGCTTGGTAAGTGTTCAGCTAGCTAGTTTTCATGGTTGCTACCAAAAAAATCTCACATTACATAAGTCATTTAATGCTTGAAGTATAAAAAGACAATTAGAGAAATTATGTGCTATAAAGCTACCAACTACGGATCCTAGGCCTTCCATTGTTAATGAAGCTAGACAAACTATGCTCTATCACATCGCTAAGAACTTACAGTTACATGGTCAAACCATTTAAGTCTTATGTTTGTCTTATTAATTAATTAATTAATTCAAAATAATCATATAACATGTTTTAAGATATGAACCGTCATATTTCAATTAAGTGAAAAAATAAAAATCAATGGTAATTTTGAAAAAAAAACAAATTTAGACACCAAAAGGGGAGGAGAAGAGGAAACACAGACGTGAAATGATATACCCACACTATCTAGATACAAACTGCGCAGCTACTAATTATAGGAATCCAGGTCCATGAATTTCTCACAGCCAACCCAAGAACAATAAAATGAAACAGCAAGTCTAACACATGTCCATGAGTATATTAAATCAGCATTTCAAACTCATGAAGTGGAATAAGAATGAAAAAAGTTATAATGCCTTATATGAATTCAACAGAGGGGGTGAATTATTAAAACAAAGAACTGAAAGAAGTAAGAATTATGTAGTAGGGTTAGATATAATAAGATTGCATTACTATGCTATAAGGTTAAATAAAACAAGTTTTAATAAAAACAAAATATGTAGGAGAGAGAAAGATAAGTCCACATTCATTCACTTACAAGAAACAAATCAACAAATGACAAATTATGTTAAGAATGCCTTAAGCTTACATAAAATAACATATGCATATAAATCAACACTCCACTTCAAAAGAAAAGCCCCCAAAATCAGTCCCTTCTTGGTTTACTGGAGTTCAAACCATCATAGTCCTAAGAAAAAAAAAAAGGGGATATAGAATGCAAAAAAAAAAAGGATACAGTGAAAGCAACAAAAAAAATGTAAGCAGAGGCTAACAATTGAAAACACAGAGGAGCACAAAATCAAATAATTGATTCCATAATTGATTTATAAAAATTCAGAGAACAATTTGGAGAACAATTTAGAAATAATGAGGACAGTAGTAATAGTTTGACTATGCTTATGGATGACACTAATTAAATAGCATGGAATAAGTATACCTTTTGGACCTCAGACAATAATTCAATGCATGGTTTTTTAAGCAAATGCTGGCCATCTAGGTCAAAAAGGACAAACACTGCAGACCCACTGTCATCCACCACATCTAGTTTGATTTGGTACATGATATAGAGATTGAAATAAATTAACATGGCTATCCAATTGCTTAACACAAATCACACACAATGAACATTGAAATAATAAAAAAGGCATAAATAACTTGTAACTATTAACTACAAATAATTTTAAGACAACTTAGAGAAAACCTTGGCATGACATTGAGAACATGACGATAGCAATTATCACAATAGCAGGGAGATGAAGCTCGAGGAGGGGAATAGAAGCAACGAGAAAAAGATAGGGAAATGTACTACATGAGGAGGAAGATACAACTGGTTATAGCTGGAAAGTAATACATAGAAAGTGCTTTTTAAAAAAAAATAAAGGGAAAAATTGCAACCATTAACTTTGAAGGAGAGGAAGGCACGCGAAAAATGAACATTAAACTCAATAGTAAAAAAATTAACCCTCAAATCTACTACCTGTGGAGAAAGATATAGTTGGTTACAACTGTAAAGTAATTCATGGAAGGTGCTATAAAAAAATAAAAAAACCAAAAAAGAATAATTTGCTCTTGTTAACTTTGAAAGAGATGATGGCAAGTGGAAAATGAACAGGAACCTCTATAGTAAAAAAGTTGCTTCTAAATCAATTTGCAAGTCTCTCTGCAAAATAGTACAGTAGTGGCAGTATTCCTGCACACGCCACTATCACGTACAAAGACTTATTCACATTTTGACTCCATTTTAAACATCTCATTTTACACATTTTTCACATAAATGCTAATATGCAGGGTCACTTAGAAAAGAAGGAAGAATGAAAAGATAAAGAAAAAAATTTAAAAGGGAGAGATACAACTCATAAAGGGTAAAAAAAAGTAAAGGACAAAGAAGGAAACAATAAGTATATTAGTATCTCTTAAAAAACCAAGAACATCTAAAATAGTCATGGGCTCAGCAACTCATAATAAGCAGTAAAGACAGTGTATATTAATAACTTATACAAAACTAATAACTTATAAAAAACCAAGGTAAGGAAGGAGAATAGAGGATCTTTTTGCCGATGCAATTACCTTTGGCTTTGTTACCTTTACTAAGGTAGAGATCTGGTCCATTATTCTTGACTGCAAGTTTTAACCATACTTTCTGGCACCAATTATCATTCCTTGTTCTTTAAGGACAACAAAACTCTTGCAATGATTGGGAGAACTGAATCAGAAATACTATGCAAGAGAGTTTATGCAATCAGGCAACAACTTCAATTCAAATATTCAAATAGTTAAAATATCTATTAGATCTAAATAGTGCACCCTGATCAATGAACTGCCAAGGCTTGGTGGGTTTGTCCTGGTGGTGAGTGGCGGAGATACATTGAAATTAAAGAACATCCTATGATTTTTTTTCAAAATTAAAGAACCCATACACAAAGTACAATTACTAAAATAAAAACATTAACAATCTTTAATCGAAGTAACATAGTGAGTCATTACTAAAAATTTCTTAATCAGCCACGGAATTTGTCACAAAAAAATTTTTATCGCATAATCGTTGGTGGCTAATTTCTTAGCGACAAAAAAATAATTCCATCTCTAAGTAGCGACAGATGTTTCCATCACTAATTAATACAATTTCATCGCTAACATTCGTAACCAAAGTTGTTAATTATTATAAAATTATTATTTTAGTAACTATTTTAGCGACAAAAAATATTCAGTCACTAAAAATACAGTGTGAATATATGCTTGTTAGCGACGAAAATATTTCCATCGCTGGTAACCTAAATTTTTTATTTTTTTTTAGTTTTTAAACACTCCATTTATATAATTTAAACCTGTATACAACACAACATTACAACAGTCCAATCCAAAATATAGCAACAAATTTTTAAAATTTAAAAATATCATTATCATATCATGCCACAAAATATTTCAAAAGATTAAAATAAAAATATAATTCAAAAGATGAAGATAAAAATAAATTAAGTTATACAAGTTTCTTATCAAAACAAACATGAAGTTAATGTACCAAACATCAGGAGGAAAAATATCATAGTCATCCTCATCCCCATCCTCAACCCCATCACTAAGTGGATCATCCTCGTGACCGCTGCCTGTAGCTTGTGAGCCATTAGTAGATGCGTTCAAGCGCTGTAGGATTATGTTGATTAAGTTTCCTTGTTCCACCACCTGTATACTGAGACTTGCAACCAGACTCCTCATCGCTTCCATCTCTGACTGTGAACAACCTTTGGCAGATGCAGAGGAAGATGATGCATGAGAAGCAGCATCAGATCCCAAGCTAAAGATGTGTTTCTTGTTGCTAATGCCTCTAACAACATCCAAGTAGATGTTGTTGTCAGAGTTGATGTCAATAGTCTCCTCCCCTGGTGGCCGCTGTGAGTCCCTCTCACTGATACGTTTCTAGTACTCATCTTGACAAATGCAATTGTTAATAAATATTTATGCTTGCAAATTAACTTAACCATATATTAAAATTTAATTATAGTATTTATACTTACAACAATATTTTTTGCTTTGGTGGATATCCACTTCCCCTTGCGTGTGTAAAGCCATGTGAATAGCTCCTAATGTCGTGGATCTCTCTTCAATTGTTGTTTTTGAAAATATGTAAGGAAAAATAATATTATATGAAGACAAACCTAATTAGCTCGAATCACAAATTTAATGGAAGTTACTCATCAATTTATTCTTATGCGCTATTGCAGGAATTGAGCCTCTAGTATGTTTTGACAATCCCTCCTCAGATTTTCTATTCTGAGTGTTCTTACTTTTATTCTCCAACCATTTTGGATCTTACCGCCATTGTCTCTCCAACTCTTCCCATACATGAGTTGGAATCCAATTGTCTTTATCCTAATTGTGACGAACCTTGCACAATGCATTCTTAAACAATTCAGATCCTTTATGGTCGAAGGATTTTTTGATACGTTTATGATCCTCAAGAAGCCACTTTTTTTTTTTGCATTATTGAAATGCAATAATTATTCTATCACAATAATTTAAAATTTCAGTCCTATCAACATAGCAATAACTACAATTGGAAATACATTACCCCAAACTCAATAAACCACATATCTTTAACTCTATCATCAACCTCACGATAAGATTTCCAAGCCCCTTCAAACTTAGATTTCATAATGTTTGAGATTGCATGAGGTGGTCCAAATTCAAGTTCAAACCTATAATAAAAAGAGTCATAAAGTGTGTGTGTGTGTGTGTGTGTGTGTATGTGTGTGTGTGTATAATAAATCAAAATATAGGAAATTAAATGCACAAGTCATAAGTACTTACGTCATTCCTGGTCCAGGCCTAATCCACATAAGGCCATCTGGATCTATGGTCCCTGGGCGTGGAACTTGTGACAAAACAGAGGATGATGCATGGGGATCTGAAGAAGAGCTAGCTGCAATAACTGACGTGCGGGGATGTGGAGATCGGGTAGATGAAGTAGATGTAAGGGGAAGTGGAGCTAGGGTAGGTGAGCTAGATGTAAGAGGATGTGGAGGTGGGGTAGGTAAGCTAGATGCGGGAGGATATGGAGGTGGGGCAGGTAAGTCAGATGTGGGAGGATGTGGAGGTGGGACAGGTAAGCTAGATATCTGAAAGGTACCCCAACCTCTACCTCTACCTCTGCCTGTATGGTTATCTGCCATTTATATACACGTGGTAAAGAAATATTGCAATTAATTTTGTTTAAAGTTACTAAGAAAACCAGCACATGTATTAAAGCAAATAAAGTTAAAGGGGTTCACATGCATGCATCTAAATAAGCTAAAGAAATTCACAAACAAACATAATAATACAAACAAAGATACATAAATAAGCTAATCAAAAAATGTTTTTTTTTTCTTCTTCTTCTTCCCCCTCGTCCTCTGTTATAAGTTCTACCTCTTCATATTCTTCTTCATATTATTATTATTATTATTATTATTCTTCTTCTTCTTCTTCTTCTTCTTCTTATTCTTCTTCTTCTTAATCAAGTCTTCCTCCTCGTCCTCTGTTATAAGTTCTACCTCTTCATATTCTTCTTCTGAATCAACTTTATATCAACAAGACTTTGTTGAAGATCATCATTTGACACTATCATAGGCATTATAGGGACTTCAGTTTCTTGGTACGGATCATCAGCTTTGGACTTCTTAGTTTCTGAAGCTTGAATTATACTTCGTACCTTAGTTTTCATCACACATAACCACCTTTGTTGGCCTTCAGGATACTTTGTATACTACACTTGCTCTGCTTGTTGTGCTAATATAAAAGGATCATAATTTTTATATCTCCTAGACTCTCTGACTTCAACAATCCCATAATTTTTATCTTTGTCCCTTGATTGAGAGTGGGATCAAACCAATCACATTGGAATAAGACCAACTTTTTGGTGGGTCGTCCAGTATACTCCAATTCAACAATATCAGTTAGCACCTCATAGTAATCATTCTCCATCATCTCATAGCCACCACCTCTAACACATACACCATAATTTGTTGTACCAATCCCATGACTTTGAGACCTTGTGTTGAATTTATAACAATTTACAAAATATGTTATAAATTTGTTGACTTTTCTAAGTGGCCCACATGCCAAACTCCTCAAAAGATGGTCTTCAATCATGTTACTTGAATCGAGAACCTATATTGTGAAATTGTTTGTCAGTTTAACTTAACAAGTGATATTATAAATGATTGAAAGAAGTTAACATACATATTCTTTAAATTATGCGGGGAACGATGTGAAAATTTGTTTATCTACTTCTGAGTCATTTATGTCAGGGACAAGTTCTCGTAACATATCTGCATACATTCTGCATACAGATCATAGATCACATAAGATTTGTATTAATTGTTACAAGATATGAGTAATTAGTATATACTCGATAACTTACTCCAAAAAAGGCTCCACCTCAAGACAATTTAAAAGAACATATAATTTGACAGCTTTCAATTTCTTTTTGTAACATTCTCATTTATCAAGTTCGACTAGTATATGGTCATAAGGTACCATAATACTTGTTTAACATATCTGTTAATTTTTAAGATGTTTTGAGTTCATTTAGGCACTTTGTCGCAACACAAAACGTGTAAAAATGACTATTTAAAATCAGGAAAAATAGCATAAATGCTAAATCAAAGGAAATAAATAAGAAAAATTTATTAATAGGTCACAAATGTATGAAAGAGGATGTGGTGAAATTTTGAAGGCAAACGGAGTCAGTTTGGTATTTTTAAGGACACTGTACGAGTGTTTTAATACTGCATTGAGGAATAGCAGATATGAAAAATTATGAAAATGATGAAATAATAATTTAGATAAATCCTAAGATTTATTTTATAGTTGTTGAAAGTTGAGAAACTTGATTTAGTAAAATCGAAGTGCTCTTAACGGGTATAAAGTATGACAAAATGACCATTTTGCCCTTGAACTCATCTTTTAACAGATGAGATATTTCTCATCTTCCTCATTTCTTTCTCGCATCCGCAGCGGAGAAAATGAAGAGAAGAGAAGACAGAGAAGAAAAAGAAAAGAAAGAAAAGAAGAGAAGAGGGAGAGAACGGAGACAAACGGAGAGAAAAAGATGGAGAAAAGGAAAGATCAAGCAAAAGCATGGAGCTATGGAAACCAAGGTAGGGGGATTTTTCTTACCCTTTTCTTCCTCTTTTGTGTTTTCAAGATTTGATTTCTTGATGGCCTTGATAATGAAAGATTTAAGCCTTTATGTTTGATTATGATGTGAAAACTTGTTTTTCCTTTTTTGAATTCTTGATGATTTTCAAGGTAGATAAAGGGGTATTGAACCTACTTTTGATTTGTGATTCTGAATGAGAATTTATATGCTTGAAAATGTTAACTTTGATGTTTTGTTGGTGATCTTTGGACTAGTTTTGGTTGATTCTTGAAAAAGGATGAATTTTTGGCTGAAAACTAGAGAAATCTGGTGCTATTGCACGTCTCACGCTGTGGCGCCTAGAGTGAAATTTATGAATTTCGTTCACAGAAAAAAAACACGGGGTAGGCCATGTAACCAGACACGGCCCGTGTCTGAAAACACGGCCGTGTAATATTACATGGCCCGTGTTTGAGGTCTAAAAATCTTTAAAAATGTCATTTTTGATTTGAAAATGATTGGAACTCACTAAATTGTGAAAAGACTATGAATCCAAACAAATTTGAGAAATGACTTCATTATTATATTGAATCATATGTGATTAATTAATGGTATTTGAACACCCATGATGAGAATGATTTAATTATGCATTATGCATACATGATTATATGATGAAATGGTTTTCTCTCATGGGTATCCACTTTGTGGAACTAGGCCGAGATGGATTTTGGATTTACTTGTATTAGGGTAAGTCTTGGTTAATGGTAAGAGAATATGTGATTTTCTCTATACCTAAGTAATTGAGGTTAAGATAGAGCTTTCCTCTTTACCAGAACTTCCCTAGTCATTAAGTAGTTGAGGAGCAGTGTTTCCCTCTCTACTTAGGGTAATCCTATATCCTGGATAATTTGAGTAACGTATCTCTCATTCTATTCTCGATGATTGATATTATGAGATAACGTACTTTCTCCTTATCATGATGGATGGAAGTCTGACCCTAGCTTTGACATTTTATATGGAGGAGACGTACTTCCTCTAAGCTAGATATGGCAGACTGGGCCTAGTTACCCAGAGTAGTTTTGTGTGATGACGTACGACCATGAAGAGGTTGATGTGCACCCACCTAAAAGCAGACTACTACCAAGTGATCGGTATTGTGAGGACGAAGAATTCCCTTCATACCATTTGATTTGAGATGACACATGTGTCCTGATGATTTGAGATATGATGAGATTTCTATCATGATATATTGATATTAGAAAAATGATTATGTTATGAAGGCATGAATCCCAATTTAATGTATTGAGTTTTAGTGACTTGGATTGGATGTGTTATAATGATTGGCTCGGGATTTCGTAATCAAATGACCTTCTATTCTGAGAAGAGGAAGAACTCGATTTGACTTTTGTCACCTTCCTAAAATAATAATGTACGTTCTGATTAATAATGAGGTTTTTTCCCGAAATAGCTAGAATTATTGTGATAACACGATTTTAAATAAATTACTGAGAATTTTGATTCTCACCCCTACTATTCTCTATAGTTTCCATGATAATTCCAGGTGGCCAAGTAAGATGAAGCAAGACGAAATTTAGGCATGAGAATGTATATTCATTAGAGGTCCTAGATTTTGTAAATAGGACGATATATGTATATTAAGTACTGCGATGTATTCTTTGTATAGATATCCATTTCATATTATTATGTATTGTAAGCTTCCGCTAAAGGCTCATATTTTGTATAGTATTAAACTGAATGTTTTAAAAATTTGTAGATATGCATAAGTAATATACCAAATTCTAATTACTAGTGCATAATCGGATACGTCATTAGTGTTAGTAATTTGGGATGTTACACTTTTCATCTAAGGTAGTACAGTTGCGTTTTCCAGCAGGGTGTCCTGGATAATTAAAAATAGACAATAGTGGATTTGGTGAACTTCCATCACCTCCATCGTCATTACATGGCAATCTTGTTCTCCTAGAAGAAATTTCAGGTGGATAATAAGATGTGAAGGTAGAAGTCTCCTCTACTAGATAAGCTTCACAAATGGAGCCTTCGACTTTAGACTGGTTTGTGACCTTATCTTTAAAGGTACGTATAAACCTAATAATTGAAAATTGAGTTGATTAGTTAAAATTTTCCTGTATACTCTTATGAGAATTTCATTTAAAAGAGTGAGATAAGTGAATTCACCTTTCAAAGGGATACATCCATCTATATTGAACAGGACCACTAACTCTTGCTTCGTATGACAAATGGATTGGAAGGTGCTCCATGGAATCAAAGAAACTTGGAGAAAATATTTGCTCCAATTTGCACATAATAATTAGAATGTTCTGCTCCATCTCACGCAATTTATTCTCTCTTAACAATGACGAAGTCAATTCTGTGAAAAATTTGCTGAATTCAGTAAGCGTATTCCAAATGGACTTCGGCAAAGCCTTGAATGCCATCGGGAGTAAACGCTGCATGAATATATGGCAGTCATGACTTTTCATACCGAATAACTTCGCTTCCCTCATGTCAACACACCTACCCAAACTAGAAGCATACCCATCTGGTAGCTTAAGTTGTTCAACCCATTCACAAACAGCTAACCTTTGTTGCTTAGTTAATGTGTATTATGCTTTCGGTTTCCTTAGTTTTCCACCGCCAACATCCTGCAACTCTAGATTCTTTCGTCTACAATATTCTATTAAATCCATCCTAGCTTTGAAAGTGTCTTTTGTCTTACCCTTGGTATCCATAACTGTGTATAAAATATTGAGAAACACATTTCTCTCAGTGTGCATGACATCTAGATTATGAGGGAGAATGTTTACTTTCTAATATGGCAAGTCCCAAAATATGCTGTGTTTGGTCTAGTTGTGAGTAACCTCGTATCCAATCGGGTGTTCTCCTACAGATTCAACAATGCTAGGAAAATGTCTCACCCTTTCCCACACTTCCTCACCAGTTAGCCTAGGCAGGGGTACTCCAGTCTCACACATCCCTTCTTAAATGCATTCTTATTCCTTTTATACGCATGATCAATTGGCAAGACTTGTCGGTGACAATCAAAGAATGAATTTTTGCGGCTATGTTGAAGTGTGAATGCTTTTGATCTCTCCATACAAATCGGGCAAGCCAGTTTTCCCATCGTCATCCATCCAGATAATATCCTATATGCAGGAAAGTCATTAATCGTACACATCAAAGCTGCCTTCATGATAAAGTTCTCTTTGAGTGACACATCATATGTCAGAACACCTTCATTCCATAACTTTTTAAGATATTCTATTAATGGTCGCAAGTACATATCAATTCTACTTTTAGGATTCGTAGGGCCAGCAATTATGGCACTCAAGAGCAAAAATTCTCTCCGCATGCATATTTCAAGGGGAAGATTGTACGGGATAACTATTACCGGCCAACAAGAATAAGTCCTACCATTTTTATCAAATGGAGCAAACCCATCCACACACAACCCTAATCTCACATTTCGAGGATCTTCTGCAAATTCTGTATATGTTTCATTAAAACATCTCCAAGCTTCTCCATCACGAGGATGAGACAAGGAACCTGAATCCCTCTGACTCTCATGATGCCATCTCATTAGAGTTGTCGTTTGTATTGAGGAATAAAGCCTTTGTAACCTTAGGATAAGTGGGAAATACCACATTTTTTTCAAAGGAGTTTCTTCAACCTTACCATTTCTAGTGATTCTTTTATATCGCTCCTGACCACAAAATTTACAACTTTCTATATTCTCTTCAGGAGGATAGTAAATCATGCATATATTAGGTTAGCAATCAATCTTAACATGACCTAGCCCTAGTCGTTCTACTGATTTGTTTGCATGATACAAGTTTTTGGGCATTCGATTATCTTTTGGCAATGCATTCCCCATAAAATCCACCCATCGATTAAAGCAATTCCCAGAGTTATTGAAGTCAAACTTAATACTTAGAGCTTCAACTGCAATTGACAATTCAGAGTAATTTTCACAACCATCATACAAGGGAGCTTTTGCAGCTGTCAGCATATCAAAAAAATTTTTGGCTTTCGAGTTAGGATCTTCACTCATTTGTTCAACATAATCAAATCCTTGTTACTCAATGTTACTACCAATTGAAGGTCCAGCGACATCCATTACCATCTGCTCAAACCTATTGAAGTCTTCCCTCAACCCATTACCTCCATAGTATGAATCGTCAAAAACTACAGCAGGAATAGGAGGCACTAATTCTCCATGGTTCGTCCAGTAGTAGTAGTTACTCATAAACCCCTTATTACATAGATGCACCTTGACATCGTCAACTTCTTGGTACTGCCTACATTTACATTTTTTACAAGGACACATCAACTTCCCTTCTAGCCTATATTGATCTTGGATACAGGCAAATTCAACAAACTCAAAAACCCCTTCTATAAATTCATCTGTAATATGCTTATCAGGATCTATCCTTTTATCCATCCACTTGCGATGTTCAGGAATTTCCATTTTAGAAGTATAAAAAATCCTATCAAACAACATCAAGTAACCAAATTAGAAGTACAATCTAGGAAGCACATATGTATATTCATAAAGATATAACTTCAAGAAGAATGCATGCATTAGTAGCCATATGTATATTCATAATCGACTCAAAATGCAAAGGAATTAAGAATAAGCAACTTTATATACAAGTCAAAGTGGTAGCAGAAGCCCGTGACATGGTGACCACACTGTTTAGAAAGTGGAAACTTAGTCATACTAATAATGCTGTGTGGATTCTTTCTTACTCGGTTACTTGATGATGCTTATAGTTATTTTTTAATTGTTAAATTACCTACTCTATTAATTAACTTCAGCATCATGTTACGAAAAAAGATCATGGCATACCCCAATTTACTTAGCAATATGAGGTTAAAGAATAAATGCATAATTTGTAGTGCCAAAATCATAATTATTTAAATTACTTTTGAGTACTAAAATATATTTTTAGTAGTTAAATCAGTTTAACAATTAATTAATTTGAATTATTTAAGTCCTGTAGGTTGTTTTTTATGTGCAACAACAAACATTACTCTTTCATATTATTGAAATTAACCAATTTTCAATTTAACCACCTACAATTAACCACATGCTAAATGATAGGAATAGTTGATGAACCATTTGTCAAACATATTTATATATATATATATATATAACTTTTTTAAATGTCAAACAAAAAACTAGTGAGTTTTTTAGGGTACAATAACTATAACTACCTACTTTGTTAAATCAGTTGGATTAATAGTTAGCTTCAATAAATCAAAAGTAAAAATGTCATTGTTGGATTAATAGTTGGATTAACCATCAACTAATCATAAGTATTACATTTATGATTTTTAAAGTAGTTATGATAAAAATCGAATATTTTTAATGACATTTTAACAATACATATTGCAAATCTCTCTCACTATCTTTCTTTGATCAGTTCTTTTTCTCCTTATCTTTTGTTTTGAATTTTTCCTCCCCTCTTTCTCTCTTTACGTAACCCCAACACTGAAATAGTACTCAATTTTTGACCAAACTGAAATACTAGTACTGATTCCAAAACTTGCTAGTTTGTTCTTGGGTTTTCACTTCAATTTTCTCTTATTATGATCTAACTTTAATCTTATTTTGCTAATAAATAATATTTACACATTATTTTTCTGTCATCTTTATATCTTTAATCATTTCAATTTTAAATAATAAAATAAATAAAAAATATACATTTTAATTTACTATTTTTCTATCTTTTATGTCTAAAACAAACAAAATATAAACTTGATGCAATCTTTTTTTATTTTTTATGTACAAATAGCATATCTAATTTGGCCCTCCAACCTAGTCCTCTCACACAACTATTTTCTTATAAAAACATCTCTGCATTTGTCTTTTCCTATGTATTTTTTTGTTATTTCACTCTCTTTTACGTCACCCTCAAACTGAAAATATGGTACTCAGTATTACCAATCCATATTGCTAATTTCAATATTGGGTCTCTCTAGTATCTAGTATACAAAGGAAGACAAAGAACCCCACAGTCACACATACTTGTGTACTTCTCTCCACCTTTTTGCTTTGCTTTTTTGATCTACATTAAGAGGAGAAATGCAATGCCTAAGCTTATACTACGTTACTCATAAGATTCTAAAGTGGTGGATCTGACGCAACTCATATGAGTTTGTGAATCTTTCCTTCTTTTACTTGTGGTTTCTAAAACTTGAGCTAAATCAGTGTCTGTCCATTTCTCAGTAATGGGGTTATGCTCAAGTGCTAACACTTGTGTTAGCCTTAGATAATGTTTTGGGAATCTTGCCTCTTGTGTATCTTTTCTTTCTGTTACAGTTGTGGGAACAAATGGCTCCAACCATATATTTTTCAAAGTGGTGGGTAAAGGACAATTCAAGGAAAGGCAACCCAGTTGTGGTGACTATGGAGAACCCCAATTACTCTGTACTCAAAATAGATGGCCCAGACTCTGCATTTCAGCCAGTTGACAAGGACAGAGGTAAAAATGCTAAGCAGTTCAGGTGGCTTTTGCTTTTGAAAGCTCATAGAGGTGTCAATTATGTTACTTGGCTTAGAAATTCTCTTTGGTCATTGCTTGGTGCCGTTAAGAAAAGATTGATTTTTGGTTAGGGAGTGTCTATGGAGAATGAAAAATCAACCAAGGGAAAGTTATTGTTTTGAGTAATTCTTACATTCTTGGTGATGGCTTTGGCATTTCTATCATTTGAAGTGGTGGCTCACTTCAAGCCATCATCATGGTTTTTTTTATATAAACTTTCCAAACTACCCTGATCCAATGCTAAATAGAAGTTAATAATCTATGTTCTTTTTATATAAACTTTCCAAACTTGTATACCAAAACCACACACACACACAAGCCGACACAAAAGAAAAGAGAACCCAAACGGAGAAAACTCAAATGGGTCATTGATATTGGAGGGTCGTGGAAGATGGATGAAGAAGGGGGAATGTGACAGTGTTGGGAATGATATAAATGGGAAAAAAATGCAGTGAGAAAATGCTTGTAGATTTGCAGAACACAGAAGCAAAGTACGAACTACAAGCAAAAGTATAGCAAAATGGAAAATCACCTGGAATTGATAAAGCTTTGCAACAGATCTTAAAGCCGTGGGGAGGAGTGATCTCGCAGTGGGGAGGAGTGGTAGTGCCAAGGTCCAGCAATGGTGGTTCTGCGGTAGCTCAAAGGAAGCACAGTGGAAGCAGAGTGTTTAATTTAGGGTAGATTGAGAATGAGAGGGAATGAAAAAAGAAAGAGAAAAATATATCAAAGTCTTATTTTAATTATAAAATCATAAAACATGCAAACATAAGCATTATAACCAAGCATGGCTTAATGGTAAGTGGAGAGTTTGTTTTTCCATAAGTTCCAAGTTCAATTCTTGCATTGGGAATTTTTATAATAAAACTTTCATTTGTTTATATATAAAGAAATTAGCGATGGAAATTTTTTCGTCGCTATATATTTCATTAAATTTCGATTCTTACCTTAGGAATTTTTATAATAAAACTTTCATATATAAAGAACTTAGCGACGAAAAGTTTTTTGTCGCTATATAATTCATTAAATAAAAAATTAATCTTTCAACAAATAAAGTAAGTTAGTGACAAAATTTGTCAAGGATAATTTAGCAACGAAATTATTTCATCGCTAAATTTCGTAGCAAAATCCAATTAATGAAATCCGTTGCTAGAGACGAATTTTTTACCATCGCTAAATTCTATCGCTATTTAAGTAATTTTTAGTAGTGAGTGATAGACTGATAGAGAAGAATCAAACCTAATGATAATCTTCAAAGGACACCACAGAACAAATAATTAGGTTTCTAACAATGATACAAATAATAATGATACCAATCGCAGAAGGAAGTGGAGATAATAAAACATGAAGAAAAAGAAAAGTACCTCTATAGATTTTAGTATCTTTTCCATTTTTGCCTCCTTAGCAGACTTTGTAATAAAAGGCTCACCAGGTGTTCTGTCCTGCAACACACCAAAAGATCTTCTAATGAGAATTGAAGTAGCTAATCAAATAATAACGCAAGTGCATATAAAGTATGATATTCTATGCAGTAGCAGCAATAGCCAGGCTCAATATTTCAGAAAAGACTCATTCCCTTCTATTTTCTGCAAAACATTATAGAAGCAATATCAATCCTCAGAATATCATAATGCCACATTTGTAAAAACTACACTAAAAATTCATATTTATCACTGCCCTCAAACGACACTCATTTTAAGTTCATACTATTATCTTATAATAATACTGAGAAATAAAAATAGATAAAATAATAATAATAATAATAATAATAATAATAATAATAATAATAATAATATTTATCATTAAAAAGAGTGAAGAACTCACAAAAAGAAAAATGAAGAACTCACATTCTAAAAATTAGAAAGAGTGATCATACATATAGTAGTGGAGAGTGCATTGAGAGAGTAAATGGAGAAATAGACTCCACCATCTCGAATGGTGGCACTAAAAGGCATGTGATAGCCCCTTGAAACTTGGAAGTAACCCCCTAATTGGGGCTTCTCCACCAACAGCGTTGTTTCAGTTCAATGCCCATTGCTAGCAGCGAACCACCATGCCTCATCCGTTGGTGTAGAGGAGGGAGAGAAAGAAACCCAACAAAGGAACAAATCAACAATTAGGACAACAAAATTTAAAACTACATATCACATAATAAATAGTAATATATAAAAATAGAACTAAGAATAAAAAATTCTTCAACACTAAGTGCCGCAACGACTACTGAGGTGCATGTCAAAGAAAATAAGGAGCAATGTCAACTTGGCAGCTAGAAGTGACCGCTGTAAGGGCAAGGCATGCTCGATGTCTCAGCAACTCCTCCGCACAAACCATTCAACAACCTGCATGCAATAAGAATAAATAATGACGGGTCAATTTTTCAGTCTAAAAAAATCTATATTGAAAGTTAACAATAACTTCTTTTTCTTAAACTATGAATCCCTTTCTAGAATTGATGGCATTATTTTTACATAAGAATAAATAAAAGAGGGTCCCTCATGTTCTGAGTTAAAGGAAGTAACATTCTCACCCTTTTAAGTTCCAAAAAAATATTCTTATATAATTGTGTATAAAATGAATGTAATTCTGACTAAACAACCCTATTTAAATATTTTCCTTTAAAAATGGTATGACTTATTGTGTTTAATTTTGATTTCATTATACAAATGGTGATTGAAGTAAAAGCCTACCCATTTCAGAACTCGTTAAAAAAAGATCAAATGCCAAAAAATAAGCCCATGAAATGCTTAAAAAATGCACTAAGAGTTGAAATAGGATTACGACTACAAATGACAGTAGCTTAAATTTGCATCATAAATCATGTAAGGCAATTGCTTTTATTATAAGGAATGTTTAAGTAGACTCCTAGATAACTAAATGCATAACTAATTGATCATAAAGATTATAAGGCTTAACTTCAAGAGCAGAGAATGACTAATTGCACTGATACAAATCCAAATCCATTCAACAAACTGCTAACTTGATAATGATTTGAGATTATCTCTTGGACAGGTCGAGAAGCCTTTATATTAATTACACTACCTTGTGATCAAAATAAGGAATCAAAATTAACTACAACTATCATAATTATAATGGTTACAATTCATAGTTCTTTTTCTTTTTTGACTGTGTGTCAGGCCAAGGGTGAAGGTAAACAAAATAATCAAAACCCACAAAGGCTCTTAAGTAGTTTCAAGGTTTTATCAATATGCTTTTGTGGTTGGAATTTATTGTTGTATGTAACCTAAACCAACCCAATTTTTTATTTTTGTCAAGAACATAAGTCTCTATCATAAGAAAGGCTCTTAATAAATCCCCTAGAACTCCCCCACTCTTTCCTCACCTTGTTACCCTCATCACTCAACAATGTAAATGACAATTTGTACTTCTTGGCAAATGCTTGCATTCCATGCAATTAATTCAATACAAAAATAATAGGTTAATTACAAATAAATTGCAGTGAAACTTATATTTTTACCTTGTGAGATGAAAGATCATCACCACATATGCCAACAACCTCTGTTCATACTTTCATGAACTCCTCATATAATTCCTTGAAAGTGCAAGGCTGCAATTTTTAAAAATAACAATATTACTATATCAATAGTACAATGGTAAGGGGTAATGATAAGTTAGTTATTTAGCACAGTATTAGATTCATTAGTGTTAAAGAAAGATAATAATGGGGCAATGCTCAATAGAGATATAAAGGTGAAGATATCCACCTGAACTTGACACAGTAGTGACTGGATGTAATTATTTATCTCATTTAGGACAATTGCTTTACCAAATACCTGACCAGATTCTAAAATGGAATAAAAGTAAAGAAAAAAGAAAGCAATACACCTAATATAACTTGTTGATTTAAATACACCTGATTTCACATCATTAACTTAATATTTTCTAAACAATTGTGTCACACAGTACTCAAAACAACATTCAGCAAACAGCAACATAGATCAATAACTACTTTCCATAATATAACTTGCTGATTTCAAGTTCAGATAACACAAAACAATACCCCTAACAACACAACCAAATATACAGATTGTCCTAACCAAATACGTGATTAGCAAAAGACATATGTTCATCATAATATACCTCTTAGTCACTACATGTAACTCGATCAAATCTTTGCAAGGAAAAAGACATAAAATGAACTTATGAAATAAAAGGTTTTTAAATTACATTTAAATGTATAATTATAAACAATAAGTATATCCATTAAACTAAATGGGATATCATCACAAGTTTGTCAAATTTAGTGGTTCAATTGGAAGGAAAAATCTCACAACTTGCCATGATTAAGTCAATTACATCTAATGGTCACAAATATAACATTTTCCTCATCATCTGCCCAGAATTGAAGAAGATCTGCCTTTGTCAAATTCTGCTTCATACAAAATTCATACCAACCAACGCCAGGCATTGGTTTGGCCTTCCATTAGCCCAGGGCAACCTCCAAAATTATCTATTATAATTCTCTTATTCCACCAAAATATTAGGCTGCTTCCATGTCAATGTCTTGCATACAAATTCAGTTGGTACATACTATGATGATTAGATATAAATAATCAAAATACAACTTAAACAACTCATAAATCCAAAAGCAAATGCATAATGCATAAAATTTTAATAGATCCTAACCAATGGCTGACTTGCTAACACTTAGATAGTGGCTTCGATGAGATGCTTTAGGTGCTGGTCAAACAAACCTTCTTTTAGTTGGGAGAGAGAGTTCCTATAAAAGGCACAGAAAAACAAAAATTGGCACATAAGGTCGTGGAGTCATAAGGTCGTGGTCGTAGAGTGAGGATTGCCACCCCCTTTCTCGTTCCCAGCATGCTCTTTCATAGTCATTGTAAGTAAAGTTTCTATAACCAAGAGGCCAAAAAAAAAACTCTAAATCTCAAAACAAAAAAAAAAGGAGAAATAAGAGAATGAAAAATGGAGACATTAAAGCAATAGTGCTATTAGGGTGTATGCCTTCAGTAACCATTCTATCAGACGACCCAGCTCCACAACGAACTCATCTTCTGCGATGAAAAAATCGGTGATCTTGATTTGCGGGGAACCCAATTATATCATTGGTGCACTGGGATGTGGGTAGGATGACTAATAACAAATGGAAAGAAAAAAGGCATGATATCATTGTCAAATTATAGTAAAGGGTAAAAAAGGTAAATAAAAAAACATTACGGGTGGAACAATGGCTCACGTCTGAAATTGCTCGGATCTGGGAAGGAATATGGGTCAGGGTTTGAGGGATTTGGTTGGACAATGGTGTTGCTCAGACTGTTTGGGCAGCGGAGTGAGATTGCGCGATGCGTTGCTTCGAATCTGACATGAGTTTCGAATCTGCTCGGATCTCTGGTGCTCATACGTTGTAGATCTGGTTTCGCTGGCGGTTGACTGGGTGGCAGATCTGGTATAGCGCGAGTGAGCGAACGGAGCAGAGTGAGGAGTGGAGAGAGATGGTGGTGGAGTTGACAGTTGTGGCAGATCTGCTCGGAGCAGAGTGGGCAGCGGAGTGAGATTGCGCGACGCGCTGCTTTGGATTTGACGTGAGTTTCGGATCTGCTCGGATCTCTGGTGCTCAGACGTGGAAGATCTCCGGACGTGGCAGATCTGGTTTTGCCGACGGTTGACTCGGTGGCAGATCTGGTATAGCGCGAGTGAGCGAACGAAGCGGAGTGAGGAATGAAGAGAAATGGTGGTGGAGTCGACAGTCGTGGCAGATCTGGTAGTGGTTCTATCCTTAATCTAATAAATCATATTTTATCAAACTAAAAAGTTTTGGACATCAATGTAATTTTGTAGCAAGCAGTATAAGAAAAAAAAAAAGCCCCAGCACAGATGCTAGAAAAAAGAAATATACTGTAGATACTTCAGCAATTGACGCGTGTATATGAATAGGAAATGAACAGTTAAATTTATGGGTCTGTAAATATATCGTTTATAGATAGATAACGATTTAAATATATAGAAATAAGTTTAGGAAATAAAAATCATTGTATACATATTAAATATAAGTATGAAATACTTGTTTTGTATTTTTTTAACATTTGTCGTACACTATTTATATATTATTCATTTTGTATTGCCAAAGAAACAACAAAGAGAGAAGATCATACATGTCTACTTGTTCATCCAATTCATAATGGATTAATTTCAAAATAACCAAATTTATAAAGAGGAAAGATTGCGTAGGCACGTCGAGCAGGCATATGCAGCAAGCATAACAAACGATTCTTATTTGTTTTCAAAAGTAATGTACACAAATTACGCGTCATTCAATTTATTTATATTTTTTTTCTTAATACAATTAGATAAATGTAAGTCCATCATTTTAGGCAAATATTCTAAGAGTATATATTATTAATCCACATAAATGTTTTATGCAAAACATAAGTGCTGACCCCAATAAAATATATTAGGAAAGAATTGTGATTTATTAGGATAATTTTCAAATTTACTCAGCAACATTTCTTGTGATAGAAAACTAAAATAAATCGTGATTATTTTCCAATCACATGAATCACAAATATCCATTATATTTGTATTAATTTCAAATAAACCAAAATATAAGGATGAAAAATTGAAAAGAAAAACCTGCACAATCTTGAGAGACTATAAAGCTATATGAATACGCATCTTATTATTGTTGTTGGTCAGTTGTGGTGACGGTAACAATGATAGTGGTGATTGGTTACTATAGGTGCGATCTAGGTTCGACTTGCAGATGAGGTTGAGTTTTCGTTAAGTAGTGGCCATGAAGGTTTGGTGGCTACAAACACTGATTTCTTCATATTGAGAAAACTCAAAAATGATGGAGCTTTGAGTGGGCGAGAATGGTGATGGAAACCCAAAAATGATGGAGCATTGGGTTAAGAGATGAGAACAATGATAAAATTGTTGGATGAGCTTTGGGTTGACAGTGAAACGTCCTCATCCCAAATTGATTTTTTTAAACTTATTTCGATGTTTGAGTATTCTTTTTATTTTCATTTTTTATTTTGTTATTTGATGATTAATATTTTTTAAATTTATTATTTGTTTTTTTACATGTCAGTTGTTATATTAGATCACATGTGAAAAAAATTATCACATCAAATGACATGTGACATAAAAATAATTACTATAAATACTACATATCAAGAAATAAAAACATTAGATTAATGATTGAGAAAATACATGACAAATTTTTAAGACATGTATCTTCATTTTTTATATTGTATTAATTTATTATTCACTCCCTGTTGGATTTAAAAGCTAGTTTTAAAACTAGTTTTTGTTTTTAAAAACTAGTTTTATTATTGTACAAACATAAAACAAAAAAACGTTTGTCAACTTATTAAAATAGCTAAAGTGCTAGCACCAAAAAAAAAAAGGCCAAAGTGCCAAACGGTTATAAGATTGAAAGCAAAGTTATTGAAGAGTAATAAATGACCATTCGTCATGAAATTGACCAAAATAAGGCGATACAAGTATATATACAAGCATCAAGATCCTTTCTTTTTAGGGAGTGACAAGTGATTGTCATGTTCAATAAATCTTGAACTTTTATTTTTCAATAAAGCCTCATTTATTGTTTAAAAGTATAACATGTCACTATTTTCTAAAACTCAACTATTTACTAGTTGTCTTTTTCAATTTTTTTTTTCCATTTTTATCTCTACTGAGCGTATTGTTACCCTTCAACGTCCTCCTCCCTCTTTTCATTCTTCTCACCAAGTTTTCCAATGGTGTCCAATATACTGCATCATTCATACACATAAGAAGAAGGATTGGCGGCAAGAAGAAAAGGAGGAAACATGTCCTCAAGTAAAAATCTATACCCACGTTTAGACAAAATTTAAGTCTATTTTTTTATGTCCATTACATTCATTTTATTAATCAAACAATAACATATATGTATTTTTTTTAAAAAAAAGTAATAGAAATAATATTAATAAACACATATTATAACTTAATTAGTAGAATATATATAATAGATATAAAGAAATAAACTTAACCTGAGTCTGAATTATAACTGAAATTATCATTAAATTCAGAACCAGTCTTCCGTAGTGGATGGACTTTTGTTGATCCTTAGTGAATTGCAAAGGCTTTTGAAGCATTGTGGTTGTGCACAACATTTTCTCACAAAGCTGGATTTGTTATATGGGATTTTGTTTCTTATGATTTTTTTTCTCTAAATTTTTTATTCCAACTCAACAAACTGTCCCGTCCAAGACCTTAGAAGAATTTTTAAATTTGTCACAAAAAGCTTCGCAAAACAGGATAGCAAATTAGCAATGTCATTTTATTTCCTTTCCAGTACGATCGATAATCAATGAATGTCATAGAAAAGAGAATGAAACAATTTATTCAATGTTAAAGGTAGTATAATAGAACATTACCTTGCAGCTTACTATCAACAACTACTTGTTACATTTAGTTCCTTCCCAAAGAGATGACTTCCATGCAGTAAAACACTAGGGTGTATCAATAAGCTATGAGTTTTGAACCAATAATTTTAAATACTGTTAGATCAATGATTGAGAATTAATATTTATGACCGACATTACAGGTATTATTAATTATTTAAAAGGGTGGTCCTTGTAAAAAAGTAATTTTCTAAAAAAGTCCCTGCAAAAAACTTTTAAGTGTTTGACTCTTCCTAATACCTACATACATAAGCTTTGTCTCTTTATCAACTTGCTCAATCAAGTTGCACACTGTATGCCACAAATTAAGGATGGAAATTAAGTACTTAAGAAAATTTGTGTGCTTCGAAGGAGACAGAAGGGTTCAGTTGAAGAAGCAAAGCTTGAGAGAGCGATGTTGCTATCATAATATGACTTGTTAAAAGTCTCTAATTCTATGGTTTGCATATGACTTTTGTTTCAAACAGTCTTCAATCTTTCTCATATCAAATGCACCTTTTATGGAATCACGTTACATCAAATTAATTTAGACCAAATAGTTTATGGTCACTAGTTTTAAATCAATAAGGTTGTCGCGACCGAAATTAAATCGCGACGAAATAGCAACTTAAATTAAAACATTATTTTAATTAGGAGTCGCCACTAATTTTATTTTAATTAGGAAAAATTAGAAAACCTTTAATAGAAATTAGTCTTTGAAACCAGATTGAATTCGGGAGGGCCTAAGTTATGCGTAGGGAAGGGTGAAACTTAATCCCACAAAGACTTAACACACCCATCCTAAGACGGTGCATTCTTAAGTTAATTATGCAAATTTTAATAATCTCTCGAAAATATTTATTTTACCCCTAAAAATAAAATAAAATAATGAAATCAACAAATAAATTATAAAAAATTAAATTTTGGCTTGACGAATAAAAGTCCCGCTCCTACGTATCCTCAGTGCAATGAGAAATCAAAGTCACGTAGTTCTTTAAAAATAATTGTGAGTTGGTTGATTTTATTAAAAAAAACTTTAAAAATTTGAATCAACAATGTTCGTCGCGACTCGCTTATTCAAATTAAGGATTAAATAAAGTGAAGCTCGCGTCGCGTAGACGTCACCCATTGATTATCAAATTTGTTACAAAACTTTTATTTAAAATTATCAATTAATAATTTAACTTAAAAATTGAAAACTTGATAATAATTTAAATATAATATAAATAATAATAATAGCAACAATAATAATAATAATAATGATAATGTAAACTATCAAGTTCGTCAAAGCAACTCCAGACGTTTACAAAATACAAGAGTTAGCAATTTCATCATAACTTAGATAACCCATATTATTATTATTATTATCATCATTATTTTTTTTAAAAAAAAGGTTTATATGTTCCCCTTTTTTTTCTTATCATTTTTACTCATTTTTTGTTAGATTTTTTTTTTTGTTTTTAGCCCAATGAGCCCATTTATCCCCAAAAAAAAAAAAAAAATACTCACGGTTCAGCAAAGATAAAGGGTGTTTTATTTTTGTTTTCTCTTGGGAGACTTGCAGAACGGAAAACAAGGCGAGAGGAGAGGCTCGCTGCAAAGGCCCAGCAGCCGGCGTGGTAACGGGAACGGAGAGGCGCGGTGGAGAGGGTGGCGCAAGCGGTGGCGCGCGGAGCTGCGTTAACGGCGCCGAGGTGATGCAGCCAGGAATTCCGGTTCGGATCGATGGTGGACGCCGGAGAAGCACGGAGATGGCGCGGCAACAAACGGACAATGCCGATCTAGTGATACAGCTCGCGGGTTCGTACGCAGGGAAGGGGAAGGACTCTGTTTTTGGTGACCCATTCGCAGGGTTTTTTTTTTTTTTTTTTTTTGAGAGATTTTGGGTGATGGTGGACGGTGAAGAGGGCGGCGGGGTAGAGGTGTTTTAGGTGGTTGGTGGGTTATTGGTGTCTTGGCGAGGGTGGATGTGTGTTGGCAAAGTGTTTGGTGGATTACGGTTTGGGGATGGGAATTAGAGGTGTAGAGGTTATAATAATGTGTTGGTGTTTTGGGGTGAAGGTTGGAGAAGATGGAATGGTGAGAAAGGTGAGTTAACTCACTGAGTTGACTCAGTTATGGGAGAGAGGATGAAAGTGGGTGCTGGTCAGGAATGCTGCGTGAGGGAAAAAGTATTTTAGGTTGAGACCTGAGTCTGATTCTCTGTGTATGTTTTATTCTCTGTGTATGTTCTGATGCCCCCTCTTTTTGTGTGTGGGTTAAGTGTTTTATAGGAGAGGATTAGGCTGAAGTGTTTGAGTTAGAATGTGATTAGGAGTTTGTTTAGAATAAGTGACGGGAGGCTTAGGATAAGTTTATTTAGGATGGGTTTGAGATAAGATGTTAGGATAAGTTTGTGGTAGGATGAGTTTGAGTTAGTTTAGGATAGGTTGGTTTGGGATAGTTAGGATAAGTGTTTGGGGATTAAGATAACCGATGGAGTCTGTTTTAGGATAAGTCTTGAGGTTAAGGATGAGGATAAGCGATGGGTTGTGGGTTAATGGGTGATGGGTTAACGGATTGGTTTATGGGTTAATGGATTAATGGGTTAATGAGCCAATGGGTTGAAAGATTATTTTTATTTATTTTTTTTTCTTTTTTTTTTTTATTTACAAAACGCCTTGGACAAAATTGGGTGTTCACAGTTGCCCCTCTTTACTTGTTTCTTACTAGATAAAAAGAATACTGTAGTTTTTCATTTTATCATGGTGAGGAACGAGTAAAGACATGAACTCGAATTTTGTTCGGGAGTGAAAACAAAACAATGCAAAGAGCGTGCGCTCAATGACAAACTTAAAAGACAAAAGCCGATGCACTCAAAAGCAAAAGACATGAATTAGAAAGACAGGAGCCGATGCGCTCAAAAGTAAAGACAGAATTAAAAGACAGGGAGCCGATCGCTCACAAGTAAAGACAGAATTAAAAGACCGGGAGCCGATGCGCTCAAAAGTAAAAACAGAATTAAAGACAGGGAGCCGATGCGCTCAAAAGTAAAAAGACAGAATTAAAAGACAGGAGCCGATGCGCTCAAAAGTAAAAACAGAATTAAAGACAGGAGCCGATGCGCTCAAAAGTAAAAGACGAAATTAAAGACACGGAGCCGATGCGCTCAGAATTAAAAGACAATGAGCCGATGCGCTCAAAAGTAAAAGACAGGAGCCGATGCGCTCAAAACTAAAAGACAAGAATTAAAAGACAATGAGCCGATGCGCTCAAAAGTAAAAGACAGGAGCCGATGCGCTCAAAACTAAAAGACAAGGAGCCGATGCGCTCGAAAGTAAAAGACAGGAATTAAAGACAGGGAGCCGATGCACTCAAAAAGTAAAAGACAGGAGCCGATGCGCTCAAAACTAAAAGACAGGAGCTGAGGCGCTCAAAAGTAAAATGCAAAATGCAAGGAGATAATGCACTCAAAAACTTAAAATGCAAATGCAGGGAGCCGATGCGCTTAAAATGCAATGGAAACATTCATGACAGTTAGACAATGCCTTAAAATCTCCTTCGTTCTCTCTCTTTTTCTCTTTTTTTTCTTTTATCTTTATTCTCTCTTTCTTTCTTTTTCTCTTTTCTTTCCTTTAATCATTCGAACCAGCGACGACTTTTGGAAAGCTTTGACCAATCAAACCCTTGTTCACTTGCTTTTCTTCCTCAGACCCTTTGGCTATCTCAGAATCTTTTTAACCCTTTTTCTTCTTCATTTTTTTTCAACTCTTCCTTTCCTTCTTGGCAACAAATCATTTCAACCAAATGTCACATTGCAAACTATACTTTGAGCTACTGAGATCTTTCAATCTAACTCAATCATTGAAGGATTGCTGTAGAAATGTCAGAATCAAGCTGTTGACCTTAAATTTATGTTATTTGAGACTTAAATTAATGAGTTAAACATGCATTCATGTATGGATAGAAATTCGTTAAATGAACAAACTTCTCTTCATTACTTTGGTAATATGATGAATATCTGGTAAGACACATGCTTAAGACGAAAACATAGAAACAAAAGAAAATTGCAAGGGAAAGAAAATTTGCCCCAGTTTTGGTTCCTTGTTCCTCATTCAATTGATTCCCGCAACCATTTGATAATCCAAATATTGTCTCTCATTGCTAATTTCTTCAACACATCTTTCCTTTAATCTTTCGGACATTTCCCCAGATGGCCAATTGAACACAGGATAAAAATTGCCCCAGCTTGGAGTTTCGAGACCTCCTTCCTTTGAGATTTTGCCTATTTATTTGTCCTAACTTTTGCTTAAGCCGCCTTTTCGGGTTTCGACCTAACGGACCTCTCTTTTTTTTTCTTTCTTTCTTTTTTTTTTTTTTTTTACTCTAACTTTTGCTTAGGCCGCCCTTTCGGGTTTTCAACCTAACGAGCTTCCTCTTCTTTTTTTCTTTTTAGGCATAGAATCTCTTGACAACATCAGTATTGACTGGCCTTGGCAATTCCTCTCCATCCATATTCTGCAAAATTAAAGCCCCTCCAGAAAATGCTTGCTTAACGATGTAAGGACCCTCATAACTCGGAGCCCATTTTCCTCTAGCATCCTCTTGATTAGGGAGAATCTTCTTCAATACTAAATCTCCTGAACAGAATTCTCTAGGACGGACTTTTTTATTAAAGGCTCTGGCCATTCTGCTTTGATACAACTGTCCATGACAAATAGCTGCCAATCTCTTCTCTTCTATCATATTCAATTGCTCATATCGAGTCTTCACCCATTCAGATTCTTCCAACTCTGCTTCCATCAATACTCTTAGAGAAGGAATTTCAATTTCTATGGGAGAGACAGCTTCCATCCCATATACCAAGGAGAAAGGCGTTGTCCCAGTACTTGATCGTATATTGGTACGATACGCGTGCAAAGCATAGGGTAACATTTCGTGCCAGTCTTTGTAGTTAACAACCATCTTAGCCACAATTTTCTTGACATTCTTATTTGCAGCTTCAACTGCACCATTCATCTGAGGCCTGTAAGGAGCTGAATTATGATGCTTGATCTTGAAATTTTCACAGAATTTCTTAATCTCGGCACCATTGAGATTAGCAGCATTATCTGTAATTATCCTCTCTGGGATTCCGTATCTGCAGACAATATCCCTCTTGAGGAATTTCAAAAATACCTTTTGAGTAATATTAGTATACGAGCAAGCTTCTACCCACTTGGTGAAATAGTCGATTGCTACTAAAATGAAACGATGCCCGTTGGAAGCTTTGGGGTTAATTGGCCCAATGACATCCATTCCCCACATCGAGAAAGGCCATGGAGATACCATATTGTGCAAGGGGAATGGAGGTGCATTGACTCGATCTGCATATATCTGGCATTTATGGCACTTTCGAACATATTCTATGCGATCCGCTTCCATGGTGGACCAATAATAACCGCTTCCTTAAAATTTTTCGTGAATCATCATATGACCATTAGCATGAGTCCCACAAATTCCTTCATGGACTTCACCATGATTAAACGAGCTTCCCGAGCATCCACACACCCGAGTAAGGTGCCATCATGGCTTCTCTTGTATAGAACTTCCCATTCAAGAAAAAGGCCATAGCCAACCGGCGAATAGTCTTCTTATTCACTTCACTTGCCCCACTTGGGTATTCTCTATGTTGGATATACTTGCTTGATATCATGATACCAAGGTTTACCGTCCGGCTCACCCTCCACATTGGCACAATACGCGGCTCACTATGTATTTTTACTTGGATGGGCTGGACATTATCAGTGGATATCCAACTTAGTCATTACGGCCAAAGTGGCCAAAGCATCTATGAACCGATTCATGTCTCGAGCCATATGGGAAAAGGTCACCTCTTCAAACTTCTCCAACTCAACTTGGTCGATACTTTTGATAGGGCACCAACTTTGGGTCTTTAGTTTGCCATTCACCATTCACTTGATAAATGATAAGTGCTTAATCTCCGAATACTTTTAATTGCTTGATCCCCAAGTCAATTGCTACTTGTAAACCACAAGCACAGCCTCGTATTCGCAACATTATTAGTGCACTCAAAATCCAACTTAATAGCAATGGATACTTGTTTTCCATCTAGCGAGACAACAATGAGCGGCTCTATGCCACTTTGCCAGTACATATTGATCGCTCCATCAAAATACATCTTCCACGCACTCCTTTTTTCTTCCTCTCCTTCTACCATCAAAATTTCTCCATCTGGGAACTCGGATGTCATTAGTTGTCCACCCTCAAGAGGATTTTCACCAAATGATCCGCAATTGCACTCCCTTTGACGGATTTCTCGAGTCATGTACTTGATATCAAACTCGATAATATCACTTGCCATTTGGAAACCCTTAATGAGACATGAGGGCTTTCAAATATGTACTTCGTAGGGTCCATTCGAGAGATCACCAAGTGGTGTAATAGAGCATGTACTGCCGTAATCGTTTTGAGGTCCATACTAGAGCACAATAAGTCTTCTCAATAGCCGTGTAACGAGCTTCACAGTCATTAAACTTCTTACTCAGGTAATAAATCGCCTGCTCCTTTTTTCCTGATTCATCATGTCTTGCCCAAAGATTGCCCCTATTGAGGTGGACAAGATGCAGCTAAGTATAATATCAAAGGACGACCCGGTGTAGGGGTACCAACACAGGAGGGTTCATCAAATAAGCCTTTATCTTACCAAAAGCTTCTTGACATTCTTCATCCCATTTTCCTGGCTGATGCTTCTTCAACAACTTGAATATAGGCTCACAAGTGCTGGTCAGGTTAGCAATGAACCTAGCGATGTAATTAAGTCTCCCAAGAAAACTTCTCACTTCTCGCTCTGTCTTAGGGAGGAGGCATCTCTTGTATTGCCTTTGCCTTATCCGGATCCACCTTTATCCCTTCTCTCGCTAACGATGAATCCGAGTAATTTTCCGGTGGATGCTCCGAAAACGCATTTATTAGGATCGAGCCTCAACTTATACTTCCCGAGTCTTTCAAATAATTTCCGTAAGATCTACATGACTTTCCTTTTCTTTGGATTTGGCTACCATATCATCCACATAAACCTCAATTTCTTTATGCATCATGTCATGAAATAATGCAACCATAGCACGTTGATAGGTAGCCCCAAAGATTTTTCAATCCAAAGGACATTCTTGTGTAACAAAAGGTTCCCCAAGGTGTAATAAAAGTCGTCTTTTCTTTGTCATCAACATCCATGGGGATCTGATTATACCCAAAATACTCGTCCATAAATGAGAACCTATGATTTCTTCTTTGTATTGTCAACAAGAACATCAATATGGGGGAGCGGAAATCATCTTTTGACCGCCTTATTTAGATCTCTATAATCCACACACATCCTAACCTTCCCATCCTTCTTTGTACGGCACAATATTTGCTACCCATTATGCGGGTGTCTTGATACCTCTATAAATCCAAATTCTAGTCGCTTAGTCACTTCTTCTTTGATCTTTAATGACATATCCGGTGCATTCTTCTCAACTTCGCCTTTTTGGTTCTACATCCGGATATAGTGGAATTTTATGTGATGCTATTCCAGGGTCTAATCCAGGCATATCTCTCAGTAGGACCATGCGAACACATCAAGGAACTCTCTCAATAGTGCCACCATTTCTATACGCTCGGATTATCTACTATTCTCAACTCCTTCTTATCTTCTTCGTTCCCATGTTAATTACTTCTATTACCTCATTGCTCACATCAAACTTCCTCTCTGAGTATTCCAAAGATTTTTCAAATTCTTCAACAATCTCTTTCTCTTCACCAAATCCTAGATCCTCTTCATCAAACATTGCAGGGGAATCAATTGACAAGTTTTCAAGGTCCCTCTCACGAGACGAATTCTCTACAAGACTCACATCCCTGGAAAGTAATTTATGGGGAGTTGGAAAGATAAAATAGAGTAGAAATGATAAAGCAAGAGAAGGAAGTCTTTTTTTTTTTTTTATTTAAGAGAAACACAAGAAAAGGAAACTAATAAATGTAAAAAAAAAAAAAAAAAAGGTAAGCAAAGAGAGTGACACAGAGGAATACTGAATAAACATGCAACTTTATTTAGTTAATTGTCTCAAATAACATAAATATAAGATAAAAACATAGCTAGACATAAATATCTCGCTTGTTACAAAGATGACTAGACAATTACTTGGAAGCAATAACATCAATTATTGATTCAGATTGCCGCTTCTTCAATGGCTCCTCTTCAAAAAGCCTGATTGCTTTGTACTCTTTAGGGCCTTCTTCATGCAATGCATTGATAGTAAGATGGTATTGTGGACGAATGACTTCTTCGGGCATGATCACTTTGGTTGGTCTTGGGAATGTCTCCCTCAGGTGAGAGAATATGCTTCATTTCGCCCTTATCACTCCTTTTCCCCAAAGTCACATTCTCCATTCTCTCTTCCAGAGCTGCTTCGTACCCCAATCCGAACTTGTCTAACTTTTCTGGAAGTGAAATCGGTGTCCGAGTTCCTTGCAATTTTGATCCCAGGCCTTTTCCTTTTTGGTACCCATTATTAGTCATAATTCGGGCCACCACCGATTCACAGTTTGCATCGAGAGCTCACCCCACTGAGTTCAGTTTCAACTACCTCAAAGCTATGCCACAAATTCTCCTCATCTTTCTCTCGCACTTTCCACATACGGCACCGAAACCGGTTTTGACACCATAATTTCTTCTTCTCCGTGTAAAGAAAAACCGGACCCATTCCGATGTATTTAATACTCTGGTGTAGTGTAGAAGGAACATGCCAAGAAGATGGATCCATGGTCTCCCAGGGTGAGCATAGTGTAACCAGGCTCAATGTTCATAACTTGGAACAATACCCGAAAATTACTTGGACCAATCTCTAATGGTAACGTCACCTCTCCTAAAATGCCTCTCCTATTTCCATCAAAGGCTCGCACTACCATTTCTCGAGGTGTCAGTTCATCCTCACTTATCGACAATGAGGTTAGAGTCGACTTCGGTAAGATATTTAGCGCAGACCCCCCATCAATCAAAACCTTTGCAACTATATACCCTTTGCATTTAAGGGTTATGTGTAAGGCCGTGGGTTTTTCTCAGACCGAGAGGTGATCTCTTCATCCATAAATGTGATCATGTTAACGTGCTTTACCGGGTCCACCATGCTGACAACATTCTCAGGGGTAACATCGGGTTTGACATAAGCCTCATTCAGTACTCTTAGCAGCGCTTTTCGATGTAACTCAGATGTCAAAACGAGTGACAAAAGAGATATCCTTGCTGGAGTCTTCTTAAGCTGTTCCATCACATCGTATTCACTGTTTCATGATCTTCAAAAATTCTTCCTCCTCTTCTCTTGCATTTTCCTCCTTACTCCATTCTTTAACATTCTTCTTCTTCTCTACTTCTATTGGGCCATAACATCGCCCACTCCTTGTAACTATATTAGTCACACACCCTTCATCCTGAGTATTTCAAAGAACCCTGGGTTTTGAAATTTCTTCCCGACTCCCTTCATTTCCACCTTAACTTCATAATTCCACGGTCATGAATGAGTATCATCATAAGCGAACGACATTGGCTTCTTAATCAGTAACAACTACTCTCCCCGCGCCGGGCTTGGTTGAGAGGTGGCACCTTCAAGACAAAAGCGTTCTACCATACTAACTTCTTCGGAGGAAGCTACCCCTTGTCTAGCTTGTATTATTCCCAAAGTGAGTAAATCCTGGACCCGAACCTTGAAGTCCCAACAGTTCTCAATATCGTGTCCTGTTCCCCACAATGGTAAGCACATCTTGATTCTTCATCGTATTTCTCCTCCTTTTTTACTGATGAAGCTGGTGCCGTGATATCATAACCTGCTTTCTTCAACCCCTTAAATATTTGAGTCATCGGCGTACGCAGGCTCATGGCATTCCTTATTGGGGGTCCTTCCATCTCTAAAGCATTCACCACATTCCTTTCACCATGATTAGGAATTGGATTGCACGACAATACTAGGTCCAACCTCTTCTTGAATGTCCAATTTTCCACAAGCAATAAGCTTTCTTACTGCCATCTTGAAAGACTCACAGTCCTCGATTGAGTGCCCTGAAATATCCATATGGTACTTGCAAGTTAAATTGGGGTTGTACCATGCTGGAAATGGTGGTTGTAGGGACGTACAGGGTTCCCGAGATGAGGTGAGCATCAAACACCTTGGAATAGATCTGCGTTTGAGATGGACAGTTTTGGGAAAGGGGGTAGGTTTTGGGTACGGAAACGGCCTTGGTTTTGAAAGTTTGGTCGAGGTTGTGGGTAGTTTTGGAAATTTTGCGGAGGTCGAGGTGGGTACTGAGTATAGATTGGGCGAGTTGATGCATATGGTGAGGTACCGGGATATTGTTGATTTGGAATGGTCGTGTTTGGGGTATACTTACGGGAGGAGCAATGGGCCGAGTAGATGGGAAGGTGCGGGTGTCGATAGGAAGGGTACGTGTTTGGGTTGTATGGGGTTGTCGGTATGTAGGGTAGGATGGCGAATATCGGGGTCGTAAAAGGCTGCAGATTCTCGCACATAACTCACTTCCTCTTTTTTTTCTTGGGGGAACCCCTTCTTGAAACTACTCTCATTATTGCCACCGGCAATTTTCCTGCCTTTACCAAAATTTCAATTCTTTCTCCAAAGAAACGATTAAATCAAGAAAGTCTCTATAAAAGCGGCGCCCGCCATTGTCCCAATATAAGGAGCTCCTAAAGTTCCCAAGAAGTATGAGCACATCTCACAAAGTTAACGGCAGGTTGCACTTGGGTCAGCAAGAGTTCTCCACCTCTGGGCATATTGTTTGAATGTCTCCTCACTTTTCTTCTACGTAATGTTCCCAACTCTCTCGAGTTGAAATTTGTATCCAGATTAAACCGATATCGACCCATAAATAAATTTGCCCATCATCCCAAGAGGAGATTTTGAGAGGTCCCGTTGGATACACCACTCCAAAGCAGGCCCACCAAACTTTCATGAAAGAAATTGATGAGGAACTTCCAATCCCTTGACCAAATGGACATTTTGGTAATATAAGTTTTTAGGTGGAAAAAGGGATTGGTGCTCCCATCATACTTGACAAATTCTGGGACTTTGAAATCCTTGGGGATGACGATGTTAGCAGTAGGGCACAATTCTTCTATCCCAAGGGGACCGTAGGTGCTAGGACCCTTGATCGCCTTAATTTGCTCTTCCATCTTTTCCATCCACTCTTCTTTCATCTTGTCATTCGAATGTTGCATGTCCAAGATCCGGTAGGAAATCCAGTTGTCATCATATGTGGGCATTTTCCCACGTGAACTCGGTATTACCATGGACCTCATTGCGAGTACCTTCTAATGAATGATATCCTTCTCCAATAGGGATCACTATTGATGCAAGAGTGTTTGAGGTTCCCCCACATAAGGTACCTCGGTGCGACTCCTGGGTTTGTCCTCATGGAAGTGGTATTCAAGGTGGGTGCGGTGTGCACCGATTACTCCTGTACCTCCAACCGCCCCATCAAGGTGAGGTCTCCTCATGGCCGACAACATTTCCTCAATTCTTCTTTGAGATTCTGTCACCTCATTCACCCTTCCTTTCACTTCGTCTACTTCCAAACTTAGGTTCCTACCTTCGTTCTCAGCCGCCATTGCTTTGCAAGCAACCTTGTTCGAGCCCTTGTGTTGTGAACACGGGTTTGATTGGTGTCTTCTTTCCTTGGTCGCGCAATGGTTTTAAATTTTCTGTGAACAATCAAAGTGAAATTTGTTAAAACAACCATGATTATTATTGATTTGTTAAAGGACCATTGTTAATTCGTGTTAAGGATTTGAGTGAGTATCTTTAATCTTTGCTCGTCATGATTGTTTCTTAGAACGTCTCGTTCAAAAGTTTGTCATGACCATTACTTAGAACGTCTCGTTCAAAAGTAATGGATCTTCAAGTCAACATAGGATCAGAAGAACAAAAAGGCATACTTTATTCAATTGAAAAAGAATCATCAACATTATTTAAGAGGAATACATCATTTCCACTCTACTTGAAATACATCATTGTCTAGTCTAATTCCTCCTTCTCAAATGATCACATTTGCTTCATTTGTCCAACAAGATTCTTGCAATACTCAATGAAGTCATTAATCTCTGTAGGAGTCTTAAGAGGGTCGACCATCTTATCCGCCACCTTTAAGTAATATGGAATGTCTGCGATTGCCGTGTGTTGGCTAGGCATGCCAGCTTTCGAGAATTGGTCTCTCCAAAAATGGACTTCTTCTTTCCATCCATTAATGTCCTCGTCTTGTTGTCTTGCATGATCTATCATTTTCGCAAGTCCTCATGTCCCCGTCGCATAAGCCGCCATACCCTGCAATCTCCTCGACAAGGCGCAATCTCTCACTCTCGATCGATCATGTCTTCATATCTGGTCGACACTGTCTCCACTTATTGCCTCATACTATCTGCTTGCTGAAGAGCCTTATTCTGTGCTGTCTTGGCAATTACGAGCAGCTCTTTGAGTTGTTGATTTTCTGTCAGAGCCTTATCTCTTTCCTGCCCTCGGAGCCTTAGTTCCTTATTTGCAGCTTCCAAACATCTTCTGATTTTTGACATACTATCTTGCTCTGTCCTTTGCCTTTTGTTTGCTTTTTCGAGAGCAACGTTCTTCTCAGCATTTTCACGTCTTAAAACTGCACATGTCTGGCGAACCTTTTCCAACTCGCCTCTAATTTCCTTTTCTTTGTTGGCTTCAGAACTTTTCTTTTATTTCTTCATCTTCTATCGAAGTCGAGGCAAAGATTTACCAACTGTAGAGGTTACTGGGATTTTAAAGGGTAACTTAACTTCCTGCGCCCTGTTCTTGACCCACTGCCTGTAACTTTCTTTAACCCCGCAGCTTCTGACTCCCAACTCTTTACTTTTTTCTAATAACTTTCTTCCAAGCGTCTCGCACTCTCCTAAGTGTCTCAGTACACTCCATTTGCATGTCATAGACAAAAGGAACGGTTTCCGATTCTGATGGTGGCCCCATCATGGGATAGCCTAATTGTCGCAATGCCAGTGCAGGGTTGTAGTTAATGCATCCCCGAGTACCCATGAGAGGAACATTGGGAAAGCCTTCACACTGATAGACCACTGTTTGCCCTTCTTTACTGTTGTGGGTACCATACAATTTTCTTTTCCTCAAGTTTGGCCAATTCTTCGACCCATTCGCGGCCGTTCTGGTCTTCAACTGGAGCATCTTGAGACTTGTGATGGGACATGGGTCCTCGTAGCCCCTCTTGAACATGTGACTTGTGAGCCATACGAATAACATCGGTAGACAACATAAGATCCGCTTACCCTTCTTTTCATGGCGTAAATTCAAAGTATAATAAACATCGACAGAAAATTTGGGACAGGATTAGCAAGATTATTCCTTCGAGCGAGAAACACATCTATCGCCGCAAAATCTATCAAATCTTCATTACTCTAGAATAGGATGCTTTGCCATAAATAGTGAGGGCTAACACATCCATAAAGGTATTCCGGTCTTCAACCTTGGCTAGGTGGTGCATGTGTTCTTCTAAATATCTCCTTGGGAATCCTCTGTTCCTTTCCTATTTTGCTTTGCTTTTTGCAGATCCTTCACATGAATCTTCAAGATGTCTGCTATGGTTGGCATGGATGCATGGTGGCCTATAAAGAGGTATGGCTCTTCCTTTTCCAATGGCAAGCCCAAGATTTGCTCAAACTCTTCCAAGGTTGGGGCCAACTGACAATCTTGAAACGTGAAACAACGCAGTGGTGGGTCGTAGAATTGGGCTAGCGCGGTAATAGCTTCTACCTGTACATCAACCTCTAACAGATTCAGAATCTTCCCATATCTCGCAGTGAAGGTCAGGCGTTGTGTCTTCTTCAACATTCGGCCCAGACTCAACAGGCTTTCTGTGTCAACTTCATTGGCCTTAAGTCGCAAAGTCTTTCTCAAAACAACCTCATTGTGATCTGATCCCATGATACGTTCCATTATTAATCAAAGATACTCACTGTTAATCCTTAGGCACTTAGTTTCAACAGTCCCCCAACAAACCTGGATTTAACACATAAGAACTGTCAATGCATGGTTTTTGGAGAAAACATGATGCGAAGGATGATGACTTGTGATGCAATAATGAGTGAGTGAGTTGTTGGCCCTTTAATAATGACTCATCTCCTCTTTTTGGAAAAGGAATTTTTTAAGAGGGACGCAAGTATGGTTTGTTACATTAAAAGACTGAACAACTCACAAGATATGGATAAATCTAAGGGTAATGAAAGGTATGCTCCCTTTGTGTCCTAATGGGGTTGCCTTAAACTTGGGAATTCTATCCTAAAGATCTAAGAGTCTTTCTGGTTCGTGAGAACTTCCATGGGGTGGCTTTTCTATTTTAAAGGTCTCTAGAGCCAAGTCCTATTTCAGAATGTTGACCACGAAATAGTGGGTAAACCAACTAGGTGTGGGACATTCATGAAAAATGCGCACTCTAGATGAGGTTTTCGCGATAACCAAACAGGAAGTACATCCAAAATGGCTACCACTACGCAACCTCTACTTAACTTAGGCTTCACTCAGACCCGGGTATAGGGCCCCACTCGAATATGTGTGCTTTATGTGTAGGTGTAGTGGGTCTTGGGAGCGTACAAACCTTTACAATCCTAAAGACTACCCACATCCTGCAAAACAAAGCAAATACAAAACAAATTCCAAAAATTTTCTACCCTAAGGTTTAGATAATAAAATAATTAACAATAAAATAAAAATAAAACATCAGAAATATTGAAAAAAAAGAAAAAAGGGTAAAACAAACACTTAAAGATTATAAAATTTTGCAAAACCAACTTTTATAGGCTTGACTCTCAAGTGTCCCCAGCGGAGTCGCCATCTGTCGCGACCGAAATTAAATCGCGACGAAATAGCAACTTAAATTAAAACATTATTTTAATTAGGAGTCGCCACTAATTTTATTTTAATTAGGAAAAATTAGAAAACCTTTAATAGAAATTAGTCTTTGAAACCAGATTGAATTCGGGCCTACATGCGTAGGGAAGGATGGAAACTTAATCCCACAGACCCCTAACACACCCATCCTAAGACGGTACCTTAAGTTAATTATGCAAATTCTTAATAATCTCTGAAAATATTTATTTTACCCCTAAAAATAAAATAAAATAATGAAATCAACAAATAAATTATAAAAAATTAAATTTTGGCTTGACGGAATAAAAGTCCCGCTCCTACGTATCCTCAGGTGCAATGAGGAAATCAAAGTCACGTAGTTCTTTAGAAAATAATTGTGAGTTGGTTGATTTTATTAAAAAAAACTTTAAAAATTTGAATCAACAATGTCGTCGACTCGGTTATTCAAATTAAGGATTAAATAGGTGAAGCTCGCGTCACGCTAGAGACGTCACCCATTGATTATCAAATTTGTTACAAAACTTTTATTTAAAATTATCAATTAATAATTTAACTTAAAAATTGAAAACTTGATAATAATTTAAATATAATATAAATAATAATAATAGTAACAATAATAATAATAATAATGATAATGTAAACTATCAAGCTGTCGCAACTCAGACGTTTACAAAATACAAGAGTTAGCAAGCTGTCGCAACTTAGATAACCCATATTATTATTATTATTATCATCATTATTTTTTTTAAAAAAAAGGTTTATATGTTCCCCCTTTTTTTTCTTATCATTTTTACTCATTTTTTGTTAGATTTTTTTTTTTGTTTTTAGCCCAATGAGCCCATTTATCCCCAAAAAAAAAAAAAAAAAAAAGAATACTCACGGTTCAGCAAAGATAAAGGGTGTTTTATTTTTGTTTTCTCTTGGGAGACTTGCAGAAGCAGGAAAACAAGGCAGAGGAGAGGCTGCGCAAGCTGGCTTGGCCCGGCGTGGTAACGGGAACGGAGAGGCGCGGTGGAGAGGGTGGCGCAAGCGGTGGCGCGCGGAGCTGCGTTAACGGCGCCGAGGTGATGCAGCCAGGAATTCCGGTTCGGATCGATGGTGGACGCCGGAGAAGCACGGAGATGGCGCGGCAACGAACGGACAATGCCGATCTAGTGATACAGCTCGCGGGTTCGTACGCAGGGAAGGGGAAGGACTCTGTTTTTGGTGACCGATTCGCGCAGGTTTTTTTTTTTTTTTTTTTTTTTGAGAGATTTTGGGTGATGGTGGACGGTGAAGAGAGGGCGGCGGGGTAGAGGTGTTTTAGGTGGTTGGTGGGTTATTGGTGTCTTGGCAGAGGGTGGATGTGTGTTGGCAAAGTGTTTGGTGGATTACGGTTTGGGGATGGGAATTAGAGGTGTAGAGGTTATAATAATGTGTTGGTGTTTTGGGGTGAAGGTTGGAGAAGATGGAATGGTGAGAAAGGTGAGTTAACTCACTGAGTTGACTCAGTTATGGGAGAGAGGATGAAAGTGGGTGCTGGTCAGGAATGCTGCGTGAGGGAAAAAGTATTTTAGGTTGAGACCTGAGTCTGATTCTCTGTGTATGTTTTATTCTCTGTGTATGTTCTGATGCCCCCTCTTTTTGTGTGTGGGTTAAGTGTTTTATAGGAGAGGATTAGGCTGAAGTGTTTGAGTTAGAATGTGATTAGGAGTTTGTTTAGGATAAGTGACGGGAGGCTTAGGATAAGTTTATTTAGGATGGGTTTGAGATAAGATGTTAGGATAAGTTTGTGGTAGGATGAGTTTGAGTTAGTTTAGGATAGGTTGGTTTGGGATAGTTAGGATAAGTGTTTGGGGATTAAGATAACCGATGGAGTCTGTTTTTAGGATAAGTCTTGAGGTTAAGGATGAGGATAACCGATGGGTTGTGGGTTAATGGGTGATGGGTTAACGGATTGGTTTATGGGTTAATGGATTAATGGGTTAATGGGCCAATGGGTTGAAAGATTATTTTTATTTATTTATTTTTTATCTTTTTTTTTTTTATTTACAAAACGCCCCGGACAAAATTGGGTGTTCACAAAGGTGACAAACATTTTCGTACATATAAAATATCAAATGAAGCCATATGATTATTATTGTGATTTATAAGAAAACACCACGAGAAGAAAGTAATGATCATAACTATCCGGCCTCAAACTCTAACATTGATTAGAACATGTATTCAAGTTGTTGAATATTTATTCTAGGGAAGAAAAGTAAGACTTACGTGTGATTGAATCCCTAAAACTCTTTGGAAACGTTTGCCAAATTTCACATTAAGATGAGAACCTCGAATAAAATTATAGAAAGTAATATGTCATGCAAAGAGATTATCCAATCAATGACATTTAAAGTAAGATAATGACCAAAATTCACATAGAGAGTCAATTAGTAAAGATAATAACCAAATAAAAATAAATAAATTGTAGTATATACCCTTTTAAGTTTGTAAATAAATAAGGAATTGTAAAATATATACATATATCATATGTTACACCTTGTTTGTTTTAAAAAAAAACTAAAATATATAATATACATAGTATTTGTTAAATATTTGTGTTTGACTTAATTAAAAAAAAATTGGATTTAAAACTTTATGTTGTTGCATATTGGACAAAATAGTATAATTTTTAGATTTTATGTTTTTAGGCAAAGTTGTAGTTAGTGATACTATAAAAAGTATAAGTAAATTAAGAAAAAAAATCAAAATCACAAAAAAATGAAAATAATTAAAAATGTGGTCTTTGCTTAGAGGTAATTGAGTCAAAGGATTCAATAAAGAAACTAAATGAGAAAATGAGAGTGTTCCTACATGAGCCTATAGGTATGGTGATATGTGGTGACCTTGGACACATTGGAGAGCTGCACAATTGGGAGGTTGCAGTGGTGAGGTGTTTGCAAAGGCACTTCAATGTTCAAGTGACTGAGAAAATGAAAAATAGGTAAATGCTTAGACATGATAGAATATACATTTGATTTATTGAGATATCCCTTATATAAGGAGTGAGGGGAGATGTTATGACTCTACCCTTGCATGGTGGTGCAAGTTGCACCCATATGTCATGTTCGATTAGAGAGTTCAAAGTATTAGGAAGATCTTCTTCCATAAGCTAAGTTTATCTTCTATGAGTTAAGTAAAAAATATAATAGTGAGTTTGACACTACTTATTGACTCAAAACTTTAAGATATTAAGTTTATGAATTCATCTATATATATACTCTTCACTTTTTCTATTCTTTCTCGATGTAAAACCTCTTTTCACTCACACGTAGATTCCTAACATATCATAATTGTCATGGTGTTCTATAGAGAATTCAATTATTTGTTGAGCCAATTCTCGAATGACAGGTGTCCTTTAATCATAAAAAATGTATCTTCTAGAATCAAGGATGAGTATAATGGGTGTGTTATTCGAGTCTTGGTTAATTGGTTTAAACTTGCTAATAGTACGTTTGGATTTAAGTGTATTTGGATTTAGTTCAATTACATCGAGTTATTGATCATTAAACTCAGTCCAAGAGCCCTGTGAAGTTTAGAGAATTCACAACATTTTTTATATTTTTAACATAATAGGTATACATAGTATATCAATATATTATTTATTATTTTTAGAATAAATAAATATATGAATCATACTCTTCTTCATATTATTTGTCAAATTATATCGTTTTGCTTTTATATTAGAATGTCTATTTGATTTTGTAAAAAAATTGATGATTTAACTTACAAATTTTTTGTTGTAATATAGAGCTTACAAATAACTAATAATATGTGAGCTTATTATTTTTTTAAACACTTAACAACGTTAAATTAACAGATAGATAATGAAACATAGTAGAGTGTGATTTATGGCTAAGTTTGAGGTTTTTGTCATTTTTATAAATCTCAATATAATTGAATGTAATTTACTGAAAAGATTTGTTATGAAAAGCCTCATGATAGTATTTAAAGAATTAAATAAACAATATTAAATGAAAGTAGAGATATTTTTAAAATATGCCTTTGTAAGTTTGAGCGTTCATAAGTTCAAGCATTTTATGTTTTTAACCTTTTGATTAGGTAAAAAGCCTCTAGATCTATGCCTTGTAATTAAAAAAAAGTTGAGTGAAAAAGGTGGAGCACATTACTCTTTTAAGTAATTAAGAAGATTTAATGAAGAGTAATAAATGCTTTTTAATTCACACTTTAAAGAATTCATTAATAACACAAAAAAAGTTTGTTAAAGGTACATATTAAGAAATTAAATAAAAGTATTTAACATCTTAAAACTTAAAAAACATTTAATATGTTTTTAAGTAAATTAGGATGATTTAATAAAAGTTAATAAATATTTTCTTAATGGATAAAAAAAAAATTCTCAACTTATACCTTACTTAAGGCACACATTAAAAGAAAAAAAATAATTACATTTTCTTAACATAAATGTTATTTAAAGTTAACTAACATTGAAGTCAATCCAAGACCAAGAGAGACAAAATTGAAATAATTTTGAGTAAGAAAAACAAACAAACCAAGTATAACGTATTTGTGTTTGAATCAAAAACCATATAAACCAACATTCTGATTTGGTGTTTGGTGTTTCCCTAACCTCATCACTGAATGCTTCTTATACATCAAAAAGAAAAAAAAAACATATCACCTATGTGACAGCATTATGGTGTAACAGTACAAAAATAATAATGTATAATCAACTTGATCAATTATAATAAAATAATAAAAGCTATACAAACATAAAATAATGTATATATGAGTCTGAATAGTATTATAATAACCTCAAAAGGCATGTCACTAAGATTTAATTATTGATGAGGGGTTAAAGTAATTTATTTAAGATTATACATTTAAATTTCATTATAAAACAAATAAATTACCCTCACCAAGTGTCACGATGAAATTAAAAACTTGTCGAAACTATAATGACGAAAAACCCCTTTTCTTCTTCCAGAATATTCTCTCCAAGCAGTCCCAGATATACACACCAACAAATAAGAAAGAGAGAGAGAAAGTGTGCGTTTGTGTGTTGTGAACGACACAATGTGAGCCACCATTTAAGACCATACATACATAGAGTTACATACACATGCACATGCACATGCACATGCGTGCTGAATAAGCCATTCCCCTTAATTCCAAAATTCTTCATTTAACCCTAGATCTGCCTCTTCAAGCTTCTCCCCTTTGCGTCACTCCAACTCAACAACAACATCCCTCACTCTCAATCTCAAAAACAACACTTACCCTTTTCAATACTCTTCAAACTCCCATTGCCAGATCTCTCCAATTCAACTAAATTTTTTGTCTGATCGCTCTTTTAAGATTTCAACACAAAACCCATTTCAAATTCTCCATTATTATTTTTTACCCTTTTTCACCTGAATCATTGCTGTGGTAGTCTTGTTTGTGAACAAGTTTGCTGCTTTTTACTTTAATTGTTCAGAATTCTGCATTTCATTTTGTGGGGTGCTCTTGAATTGCGCTGTTTTTTTTTTGATAAACTCGTTATTTTCTTTGCTTAGATCTAGTTGTGTATTGGGGTATGCTTTATATGTGGTTTTAGTGGATTCTTGGTAGTGAGTTCTCATGGCAATGCCATCAGGAAATGTGGTAGTACAGGACAAAATGCAGTTTCCAAGTGGTGGTAGTGGTGCTGGCAGTGGTGGTGGTGAGATCCACCAGCACCACTACCGCCAGCAATGGTTTGTTGATGAGAGGGATGGACTTATAGGCTGGCTGCGAAGCGAATTCGCAGCTGCCAATGCGATCATTGATTCCCTTTGTCATCATTTACGTGTAGTTGGTGACCCTGGGGAATATGATATGGTCATTGGGGCCATTCAGCAAAGGCGGTGTAATTGGAATCAGGTGCTGCTTATGCAGCAATACTTTTCCATTGCTGAAGTGGGGTATGCGCTGCAGCAAGTGGCGTGGAGGAGGCAGCAGAGGTATCTGGATCCTGTGAAAGTGGGTGCAAAGGAGGTTAGGAAATTTGGTCCGGGATATAGGCAAGGGCAGAGGTTTGAGGCTGCAAAGGAAGGTTATAATTCTAGTGTAGAGTCTTATAGTCATGAAGCAAATACCAATGCAGAAAAAGGGACTCCACTAACTGAGAAGAGTGAAGAACTTAAATCTAGTGGCAAGGTTGGGAAGATTGATGATAAGAGTTTCGCATCTGCTGAGGAGAAGAAAGGTAAATAATTGGTCAATCGTCAGAATGAATATCGTTATTTCAGATTTTGCATTCATTATAATCCACGTGATAGTGACATTACTGAGTTGGAAGTTACCTGTCTTGCTTGAAGCAATTTATAGTAACCACTTAATTGATTGAGTTTTTGGTGCGTTCAGGCAAATTAATTAACTCGGCTTTGCATTATACTGAATATAAGTATTATAATTTGAGTACACCATTGTGATTTAGAAATAAGCAGTTTTATTCACTTTTGCCTTCTTTCGGTCCTCACTTTTGGCCTTTCAGATAGAGCCATATAGGTATTCTTAAGTAACTGATATGTCAACAGTGTTTTGTTGGGCTTGAAAGAAACAATTTATAGAAAGTTCGGTGGAGATAATCAGATCATTTTATGCATGTGTTAACATATAACTAAATAGGAATGCCATCTTGGATATGAGGGAAGGGAAGAATCTCTTGTTTAATAGATGGAAAGGCTAGGTACTAGTGGGATGTAGTTTCATACTGGATTTCATGGTGAAAGACAATTCATGGAAGACTTCAATTGTTTCTGACTAACAATTTAAATGGTTGCTCTTGAATTTTAAAATTAAGGCTGCTTTTTGTTGTTGTTGTTGTTTCTTCTGATATTGTGGCTTCTGTTGTTCAATTAATGACAAGGTAGAGGATAAGTTCACAGATCATTAACAAACTACAAATGAGTGGCACTTAACTACTGAAATGAGTGTTTGTTGGTATCAATAGTTTATGGTTGAAATAACAGTTTCTTGAAGAGCTTATAAATATGGAGAGATACTAAAAAAATAATAAATCATTTGTGATGAACTAACAAGTGTATTGAAGCACATGGATTCCCCACCCGCTTCTCTGATTGGTTAAAATTAGTAGCACATTATCTGAATTTCTGATTTTATGAATACATTCTATTTGCCTGCAGTCTATTAACTTGTTTGCTCTCTTGCTTGCTTGAGCAGATGATATTACAAAACATCAAACTGATGGCAACTTGAAGAGCTCAGGGAGTTCTCAAGGATCTCTGTCCAACTTAGAATCCGAAGCTGTGGTTGTAAATGATGGATGTATATCAAATTCTAAAGGTTTTCTTCCTGCTGACTGTGATTTAAGGGAAGATATATGTCTTATTTAACTTAGGGAAGAGGGCTGCAGAGGGTAGAGTAGACTATGCTAGTTTTATGCATGAATTTTAGGAACTAAGGAAATAATGCTCAGACTTTGTAGTTTGTACAATTGTACCCCTTTTCCCCTCTGTCTTTGTCACATGCATGCAAAGTAACCATTGATTAAAAAATTGGACCAGACCGGCCAGTTCAACCAGAAAACCGGTGAACTGGTCATCAGTCCGGTTCATCCCAACCCCAAAACTGGTGATTTAAAAAACTGTTATAAAATCGGATAAACCTGTTAAAAACCGGCCAAACCGGAAAAATACCGGTCTAGATGGTTCTTTAAAATCTTTTAACTGTCTTCATTTTTAAGCATGAGGCCCAATGGGCCACCTCTGCCTCTTACTGTTAGCCAAGGAAGGCCCACCTTGTTGAGCTACATGGTGCAAGTTCAACAAGTTGGTATCCTCTTCCTTCTATAGAAGTTGAATGCATGGGTGCTTGCTGGAGTAGCCCATGTGGGACTTTCAACTTAATAGAATAATAACACAAAAATGCATCAAAACACAAGATGAGAATCGAACTTGAGTTCAAATGAATAAAACATGCATGCTCCACCACTAGTCTACTATAACTAGATAGTATATAGACTTATATTATTATATTTATTACATTTATTTGGTACTAGCGGATATGCCTGTCAATCTGCATTTTTTATTTTTTGTTGAAACAATTAATTTATTTGCATATATAAATTGTGCAAGCAAGCTTACACAAACCCTCTTCAAATAAAGCCCTCTTCAAAGTGATGATCACTCCATGATTCAAACTTTTGACCATACTCTCGGTGCATATTAGAATTTTCCCATCAGAAGCCACCCACCGACATCAAGAGGAGTGTAATTCCCGAGCAGTTTATCCTTATGTATCAATAACTACTAGATCATTGGATGTAATCTTGGTTGAAATGGCGGAGAAAAATTGAAATAACAAAACGTGGGTTGTGGGACTTGCGCATTTTACACTTTTACCCCTTTTTTAAATTTATGTTTTAATTGTTTAAATTATTTTAGATTGGTTTTTAGGAACAGTGAAAGTTGGACACCAAATATGGCAATCGCTATTATAATAGTAATAAATAATAGATATACTGTATTTAATATTAAAATAGGTTGAATCATTGAACTGTGAATCAGTTCCATCACCGGTTTAATGGCTGGTTTGGTTTTAAAAAAATTGAAAATGTAACTATAAATTTGTGTGCCAAATAAATGCTCTTACTCCATTGCTTGTTTAAGACTATACACAGATAGAGTCACATCACATGCACTTATAGAATCAGAGTCAGCTTATGAACATGGTTTGCTGTGCAGATTTTTTGTTTAATATTTGTTTACCATTTAATTTAAAATTTAACTCTTGTGCAATGTGTTTTCAGGGAATGATTCACATTCTATGCAAAATCAACATCAGAGCCAAAGTCTTTCTACCATAGCAAAAACTTTTATTGGCAATGAAATGTTTGATGGGAAGATGGTAGGATCCTTTAAATATTTCTTCACTTTTCTTGCTGTCATTATTTGAGGATGTGTATGTACCTTTGCATAAATTTTTTTATATTTCTTCTATCTTTTATATTCTATATTTAAGGTGTACCTTTTTATTTTTTCATCTTTAGGTGAATGTGGTTGATGGACTGAAGTTGTATGAAGATTTATTTGATGGCACTGAAGTTTCAAAACTTGTTTCATTGGTCAATGATCTAAGGGTTTCTGGAAAAAGAGGACAATTTCAAGGTAAGTTTACTATGTGTGTTCTATCTTCATGCTGGGAGATTCTATCACTGCTTCCTTTTTAGTTTTACTTGATTGATAACAAATAGGTATGGCCATTTACATGGCAGGCCCTCTGCCCATGTTCTTATAGTTAGAGGTTTGTGTAAAAAGGCTGTTGACTTGTATCTATTTTCCTGTCTTTGTTGTCTTAGAAGTTGAATAGTCATGGACAAAGAACCAGCTGGCACTTTTTACTGGTAACTAACAACTATAAAGTAGTAAATGAATCGTGAGTTCTAACATAAGTTTGCTCATGGCAAGTCAAATACTTATTGTAATATGCATTTTCCGACTCTTGTAATATTCATCTACTTGCCTAAGAATTTGGTGTAGGTCTTATTATTTACTTTTTTACAATGACAGTCACCACCATTATTGTTATGTTTGCAATGATAAAAATTTATTGAAGAGCTGTGAGAACACATTAGAATACACACGGATTGGGCAATAAGGTTCAGTAGGGACAAATGAGAAGGAGGGAGCAAAAAGAATACATCACCCTATTACTGTATTTTAGCATTTGCATATTGGTTGGTATCCAATTTGATAACTGTGCACTTTTAAATTGTAATACATATATGTTGATGTTCAATCTGATAGTTATTTTTTATATCATCCTGCTGGGAAATAATTTCTGCTTTGTTGTCACCATTTTGTAGATTATGCAAACAACCTTTTTTTAAAATATGTTAGTTGCTAAATATTTTTTATGAGCAGGAAGTCAGACATATGTGGTTTCGAGAAGGCCCATGAAAGGGCATGGAAGGGAGATGATTCAGTTGGGTGTTCCCATTGCTGATGCACCACCAGATGGGGAAAATATGGCAGGAGCCGCCAAAGGCATGTTATATTATGTGATTTTCTTTTGATACCAATCATTGCTATAGTTTACACATGTTTCTTATTTATGGCGATGATATTTGTCTGTTACCACCCTTGTAATAATGATTGATTAAGTTCCATAAATTGAATCTGGCAGATAAGAATGTAGAATCTATCCCTTCCTTGTTTCAAGATATTATTGAGCGCATGGTTTCCTCGCAAGTTATGACTGTGAAGCCTGATGCTTGCATCGTGGATTTCTATAATGAGGTTGATTCTTTTATTGATCTACTTTTTTATTTAGTGGGGTTTTATATTGGTATCAGATTTGCTAAGACAACCTGGTACTGCAATTGTCTGTAGGGTGATCACTCACAACCACACAACTGGCCGCCTTGGTTTGGAAGGCCTGTTTATATCCTTTTCCTGACAGAATGTGAAATGACTTTTGGGAGAGTAATTGCCTCAGATCATCCTGGGGATTATAGGGGCATTCTCAAGCTTTCTGTTGTCCCTGGGTAATGCTTGTTAACCTTGTCTTTTTCTATGATAATGCTTCTGATATTTGTATTATACTATTATTATTTTTGTGAAGAGTATCATATTAGCCTTGTAGAAGCCAATAAAATTGTGGCATTTGAATCAAGAAATGTCTGTACAGCATTTATTAGTAGCCTAGGACTCTAGGTTATGGTTAGATCTAGTTGAGTTCAGAGCAGGTACTAGGTTGAGTAGATTCTTCCAGAGGGAGTTGCCTTTGTTGGCTTTATCACATCTCCAAATGCCCGTGGACAAAGGGTTTATGCCTTTTCATGAGTTTTTGTTTATGAATAAATGGTTATAGAAGTTAAAGATACTAGTTTCAAATTTTTTAATTGATAATATCTCTTGATGTTACCTGCATATGCCTGGAGACCTTATTTTTCAACTTCCATGAATTTTGGATGTTTGTTTCCAATCAAAATAAAAATTATATTTTAATGTGTATACTAATATCTTTAATTCTTTGGATACACCATATTGAAGATTTATATTAAAAAAAATTGCATTTCTCTCTTTCTTAGAGGTGGCATCTGTTTTTTACTGTATTAGTAATTATTAATAATTGTAATTTGTCTCTGGTAACTTTATATGTAATGCACAAGAGAATTCTCTATTTTTTGTCGGTGGCAATATTTGTCTTTTGTCATTGTTGTGACTTTAGAATTAGAAGCCTTTCAACTGTTACTTATTGCAAGGAGCCCTCTTGTTTATTGGATGAGCTTCTGTGGGACTTTTAGAAGTTTTGGGGCATTCTGTTCATGGAGGTTAATGGTTTGTCTCTTCAAAACATTGCTGATGATTAATAAGTTGGAAAACCCTTGTATGGCATGCTGACTTTGATTATTATTATTATTATTATTATTTTTAAGTGTGAGATTAGGCTCTTGCAGGATAATATTGTGTGCCTTATGCATTCCTGGTGTGCAGAATTCACCATGTGAGAGGGGAGAGTATATCGGCTACATGTTTTGATGTTTTACTTCAATCTAAATTTCATCTACCCTTATTCAGATCCTATACTTAAGACCTTGTATGATTTAATACTTTGGCTGCTGTAGGTCCCTTCTGGCTATGCAAGGGAAATCTGCTGATTTTGCTAAACATGCTATTCCTTCTATTCGTAAACAACGCGTACTTGTTACTTTCACAAAAACCCAACCAAAAAAGTCATTGCCAAGTGATGCTCAACGTCTTGCCTTGTCAGCAGCATCTTCTCATTGGGGTCCACCACCAAGTCGATCGCCCAATCATATACGTCATAATTTAGGCCCCAAGCATTATGCTACGGTTCCAACAACTGGAGTACTGCCAGCTCCATCCATTCGACCACAAATTCCACCTCCAAATGGTATGCAACCATTGTTTGTGACTGCCCCTGTTGTACCTGCCATGCCATTTCCTGCACCGGTGCCAATCGCAGCTGGTACTACAGGATGGACAGCGGCTCCTCCAAGGCATCCCCCTCCTCGAATCCCTGCTCCTGGCACAGGAGTCTTCCTACCTCCACCTGGGTCAGGTAATTCATCCCAACAGTTACCAGGTGCAGGTAGTACTTTGACTGAAGTGAACCCAAGTGTGGAAACTCCAACCACACTGGACAAGGAAAATGGGAAATCTAATCATAATAGTACAAGTGCTTCGCCTAAAGGAAAAATACAAAGGCAAGAATGCAATGGACATGTGGATGGAACTGAAGTTGAAGGAGCTGTAGAGATAGAGCAGGATAGCAATGACAAAGATGTGGCAAGCCATTGAGCTGTACCAGGTTATAGAGAGAGAGAGAGAGAGAGTGAGAGAGAGAGAGAACTTATCAAAGGAAAGGACCGGCTGCGAACTTAACTTGAGTTTGAAGCAAATGTAAAGCGCGGCAACATTCAACATGTTACCATACTGCAACGGAGAACAAGGGAAGGAGGTAGAACTATTTGGTTCTCTTCAAAATCCTTTGTTAGCTCCACTCCTTTTTTGTTGTGTTACTATATTAACTCTTACCGTAAGGAAACCCCATTCGTAATTATAATTTTGACTTTTCCTATCTTTAAATTTTTGTTATGCATCTTGCTGTTTATATTGATTTTGTGGTAATGTTTTTTTTTTCAACTGGATTTGTTTGAACTAGTTTGAAACATATCATAAAATGGCAGGTTGAGACTGAATATGAAAGCCCTTGAAATCAATTAGAAGTTGGCAATATATTCTATTAGAAACTGGTAAATCAGCCTATTAGCAGGTTCAGTGTGCCATTTGAAACTTGTCAACTGGGTAATTAGCAATACAGCACAATTTTGGAAACCTGGAACTTGGAGTTAATTAGTTTACATTTTGCTTTGTGTGGGAATGGTATAGCATTACAGTTGCAGATTGCCTGCAAGCCTGCGGATTAAGGCGGTGTGGTATATTATTGACTTATTTAAAATGTGGATTAAGAGGGTAACGTGTTATTTACAGATCAAGATATTATCGGAAGGGTTATTCTTATAAGTTATTTAATAAGGAATATGAGACATTAGAGGACTTGGGCATTCTAAATATTAGATTGGAGAATCAAAATAAATTATTTTATTATAGAATTTGGTAGTTTGAGGTAAAAGAAACATTGAAGAAGATAGATAATGAAAAAACTCGGATCAGATAATATATTTATTGAGGTATGGAAATGTCTAAAAGAGAAATGTATAAGTTAGATTACAAAACTGTTTAACAAGATAATGAGGTCTAAGAAAATGTCAAACGAATCGAGGAGAAGCACTTTAATCTCTATTTATAAGAATCAGGGCTTGTTTGGGAAAGTTGAAAATTATAGATTATACTGATAATCGATTATTGTTATAATCAATTATAATCGATTCATTTTTATGTTTGGATGCATTAGCTGTAAAGTGATTTTAAATTAATATGATTCGTTTGGATGATATAAAAAAGAATTGTTTTTATGCATTAAATTACTAAAATAGGTGTAGAATGATTAAAAAAATTATTTGATTGAAAACAAAATAGTATTTACATATCAAAGTGTAAAAAATAATTTATAAGCTAAAATAATAAGTTTCAATCTTTAACTTATGATTATTAGCTGAAAAAAGTTTTTATTTTACATTGAATTTCGTGTAATTTTTTTTTAGAAAATAATATTTTTATCCAAACATAATAATTATTTCACAAAACAGCTTAATCCTCCAAAAACAGCTGAGTGAGAAAGATTTAATCTTTCCCAAACATGCTCTAAGATAGATATACAAAACTGTGTAAATTATAGAAGAATTAAGCTCGTGAGTCATATCATGAAATTATGGGAAATAGTAATTGAACGGAGATTAAGACAAGAGACTCATATTTCAGAGAATCAATTTGATTTTATACTTGGGAGGTCAACCATGAAAGCAATTTATCTTTTATGAAAATTAATGGAGAGATATAAGAGAAAGCAAAAAGACCTACACATGATTTTCATTGATCTGAAAAAAACCTACGATAGGGTACCGAGAGAGGTTCTGTGGAATGTTTTGGAGAATAAAGGAGTTCGTATCGCTTATATTCAAGCAATCCAAGATATGTATGATGGAATTAAAACTAGTGTGAGAATACAGGGTGGGGTTACAGAAAATTTCCCTATTACTATAAGACTGCACCAAAGGTCAATTTTGAGTCCATATCTTTTTACCTTGGTCTTGGATGTGCTTACTGCGCATATCCAAGAGCCAATGCCACAATGTATATTTTTGCAGATGATATAGTTTTAGTTGGAGAGTCGAGAGAAAAAACAAATGGGAAGTTAGAGTTATGGAGACGAGTTTTGGAAGAACATGACCTTTATCTAAGTAAGAGTAAGACGGAGTATATGAAATGTAAGTTCAGTAAGAGACATGTTAATGCTAGATTTTACAGCACAACTATAAGACTTGCGATATTATATGGTACTGAATGTTGGGTGGTAAAAAACTAATAATAGCATAAGATCAGTGTCGCAGAGATGAGGATATTACGTTAGATGTGTGACCATACAAGACAAGATAAAATTATAAATGAATGCATTAGAGAGAAAGTAGGGGTAGCACCTATTGTGAAAAAGATGGGAGAATCTCGCCTTAGGTGATTTGAACATGTAAAGAGAAGACCCTTAAAAGTCCTTATAAGAAGAATAAATCAGGTAGATAATAGCTCAATAACTAAAAGTAGAGGAAGATTAATAAAGACTATAGATGAAACGATTAAAAAATATTTAGATCTGAATGACATATCTGAAAACTTGGTTTATGATAGGACATAATGACATCATTTGATCCACGTAATCGATTTCACTTAATAAAAAAAGACTTAATTATTGTTATTGTTATATTTAAAATGTGGATTAACTGGGCCAGTCCGTTTATCATGCACCCGTCATAGACTAGATTGGCCCATGTACTCACCTCTAGGAGTGGGTGTAGATACAAACCTTAACCATTATCAAGGCCAAAACAAGAAGGAAATTAGATATTACAATACTCTATAGTCCATCCAATCCTCTTAGATTCTTTGTCCAGGTTTGAGAAACAAACCACTCAACATTATCAACCTAAAAAATGCTTCTTACACGTAAGTAACAAGTCACATATCCACACATCATCATAGGTGGCATAATTAGAATTGATGTATGCAAAAAAATAAAATAGAATCAATGGTAGAAATTATATAAATATAAGGTGATGCGTTTATAAACATATAAATATGTGTAGCATTTTTCTATCAGACTCCTTAATATTATGGTTTTCCCAAAATCTCCGTAGAATAAAAACTGCTTACTTCTCCAAACCTTGGGAAGGGAAATTTCCCTTTTTGAATAAAAATTTGGAATATTGTCACTGGTCCAGCATATTAGACCAATCATATACATAAAAGTAATGTTTTAAAAATCGAACTAGAGATTGAACCAATGAGATCTTTAAGTCATAATTCGATTAGTACAATTAATTAAATTTATAATTATACTATAATTAAATCGTAATTGAATTGAATAATGTTCGAATCAAATACATGATTGGTTCACAATTCGACTAGTTCAACTAATTTATTTGGTCCGATATTTAAAACATTAGTCAAAGTAGATGATGTTATAAAAAAAAGTGAAAGCTAACAAAGTAAATACTTAATTATTTTAATCCTTTAAGATACATAAAATGGAATATTAATTTAGTCTATTAAAAGAAGTTAACATTAATTTAGTCTCTTAATTATAAAAATTCATATCAATTTAAGTTCTAAATTATAGGTTTCATTAACGGTATTCTCATAGTTCATAGGACAATTTTAACATCTTTTTTCATAATTAAAGGATTAAATTGAAGTCAACTCGAGATATTAAAGTAATGTCAGTTATATCTTCTTATAATAAAACTAGTGTTTACTTTAAAATTTATGGTATAAAGAGTTCTTTTGAACCTTAATTTATTTTTTTCTCTCAATTTCATCCTTTAACTTTTTTTCGTGCTAAATTAATTATTTAACTAAAAAAAATAAGCACACCATTTTCCTTAAGTAAACTTTTGTTGGTGCCACTAACATAGGTGGAAGAAAATCACCTACTTATCATGTGACTTGACAATGTATATGCATAAGTGGAATTTGACCCGGCAAAAGATACATATTGGTGTCATATGACATAGCAAATGCATACCTAATCTTGAAAATATGGTGTTGCATTGTCTTATCATTTTCATCCCCAAACACTAACCAAATTCCCCTAGGAACCACAAGAAACCATAACATCATTCTTTTGAAACCCACAACTCCCTCAACCTAAACACCCAGTACACAACACGACGAAATCAAAAGTCTGCCCCTTGCCTAGAGAAATTAAACCCTATAAACTCCATCGTCAACCCAAAGACAGACCCACTAACACAAAGTCATCGAGACTTTCCTGTATCATTGTTGAGCATTGTACCTAGCTATGGCCAATCGTACCTCTTCTCTACCACTTCACCAAGCACCACCCCTGTGCACCCCTTTACGGGTTTTAGGAAGCCTATGGTTTTTGGGAAGCCTTGAGCATTCATTAGTTTTGACTCTAAAACTTCCAAATTTTTCCTCCTAAGTGCTCTGAGAATTTTGCTTTTAGGAAACACCAAGGAGAAATTTCTCTCCCAAATGAACGACCCTTGGTGTAACGCTAAGTCTTGATTTTTTCCCCCTTCGTTTTCAACTTAAAATGATGTTGTTTTAAGTTTCATCCTCATGTAAGATATATTTAATGGTGTTTTTGCCACCTACGAGTCAGATATGATTATTTCGTTAGTAATATTAATGGAAGTAGCATGTAAAAAAGCGGTGCTCCAATTTTGCGAATTAAAGAACTAGTTTGACATGAAAAAAGAGAAAACTTAGAAATTGGAATACAATTTTTTTTTTAAAAAGTCAAGGAACAAAATTACCTTTTTGTCAAAATTTATTGAATAAACTAATGTTTTAGTTTATGAAATTATAAGCACCGATTATATTAGTATTTGACTTTAAGAAATTACTATTTTAGTCATTAAAATTATAAGCATAAATCATATTAATCATTGATATTATTAAAATTTATATATTCTAAAGATTTATGATAAATTCTCTGGTGCTCATCGAAATGTAAGTGTATCAGTGCATTTATTACATGATCCAACCACCATGCGACACATACACACTTTATAATCCATGTCAATGATCTAATCATGAAAAATGAATTGATTATTTTATTTACTAAATAATCCTCGGGAACCTTTTTTATATTACTTTAAAGATTTACTGTTAGACTAAATTAAAATTCATTAAAAGCTAAAACTCATTACATAATTCTTTTGAGGTCATTGCTATGGTATACCTTGATAAGTTTAGATGTATCATATATTTTTGACTTTTATTTACAATAGTAGATTTTTTTTTGACAAGTTACTTTTTTTTTCAGACCCCATGTTACTGTTTATGCTAGATGTTAAGTCGGAGATACTATTTACGCATGAAAAAAATATTGTTCATGCTGAAACATCACTATTCATGTCAGAAAAAAAGGTGTTGTTTACGCTAGAAAAGTACTATTTGCATATTTTAAAATTATACAGTTCTGTAAATAATATCAGTTAAAATTATATCAATCAGTGTTTATATTTTTTCATAAATTACTGTACATACTGAAATTTTTTTCTAAAATTATTATCGTTGAAAAATCTTATAAATTTTAATTGATAATATTTATACAGTTATATAACTTAAAAAATTTGGAGGTGATCAATTTCCTAAAATTAAAACTGTATTTTTTAAAAATTTTTATAAATTTTAATTGATAATATTTATACAATTATATAATTTAAAAAAAATTAAAGATGATCGGTGATAGTTGACAAGCAGTGTAATCGATGATAATAATGGTGATAGTATGTAAAAAAATATAATACTAAAAAATTAAAAAAAAGTAAAAAAAAAAAACTTACTTAACAAATTTCTTGTAATTAATATAAATTATTAATTTATTTTATGAATAAATCAATAATTTAGATTATGAAGATATAATAGACCTTATAAAAAAGGATGTATATTAGAATTGAACTCCTTTTGATATCTCAATCTCTTTCGTGGCCATGAAACTTGTTAAGTTTTTAATGATTATCAGTTTACTCTAACATTAAATCTTTAAAGTAATATAAAAAAAGTCCAGAGTTATTCAATAAATATATTCAATTCACTTTTCATGACTAGATCACTAACATGAATTATAAAGGGTGTACATATCGTATGATGATTAGGTTATATAATGAATGCACTGATGCACTCAAATTTCAGTGAGTACCGGAGAATTCACCAAAATTTATTTAATTGACAAATTATAATTAAGAGTAATATGATCGGTTATTACAATCTCGTATATAAAATGGAGGTTTGCTCAAATTGATTGGAGTGTAACGGTGACCGAGTCCGAGTGCGTAAGCAGGAAGCAGGATCGTGGGCCTCGTGGGTTGAAGTTGAAGCAACAGAAAAGCAAGATGAGATAGAGAAACAAGACAAGCACAAGTAGCAATGTCAAAAGAGGTTGAGTTTGAACACCAACAACACCCACGTCTCGTCATTCGGAACTTCCTCTCCCTTGATGAATGCAAGGTTAGCTTAATAAACCTTTCTTCTTTCTATTGAAATGCTATGTACCCATTTTTTATTCTGATTTTTTGGTGATCTCTATGATATGTAACAAGGAGCTGGAATTCATCCACAAGAGTAGCAGCACGGTTGGTTACAGACCCAATGTCTTCTCAACCACTCTCTCCCATCTCATTGCCACCAACTCTTCCCACTTCATCATCCCCTTCATACCCATCCGAGGTATTCTATTTATCACTTTCTCTAACAACCCCTTCACTGAAATCACATCAAAATTCCAACTTTTTCACAATTTAACTATTCCCTTTAATCTCTTTCAATTGAATCTCATGACAGAAAGGTTGAAAGACAAGCTAGAAGAGTTTTTCAAATGTGAGTTCGAGCTCTTCATTGAATTCACTGGTTTAATCAGGTTAGTTACTGTAAATAAAGCTAGTTTTCAAGAGAGCATGATTTGCTTGTGAAGTTTTGTTCTTTAAGCATTTTTACCATGTTGTCTAATGATGCTATATTGTATTATGAATCAGCTGGAGCAGAGGAGCAAGCATTGGATGGCATAGTGATGATAACAGGCCCTATCTCAAACAACGTCACTTTGCAGTGAGTATTCTGTATACAGCCCTTTTTAATATTGAATTCCAAGAGTTCCTATGGTACCCTGGATGAGTTTTGATTTTGCAGCATTTATTTAATGCTGGTTTCATAATAAATGTTTAAAATTTTATTAAATATAACCACCGGCTAATGAAATGCTTGATGGGCACCATACCCAAAAGAAAATGGAAAAAGATGGGTACCAGTAATCCCCATTAATTCCTGTTAATCTGTTATATTATATACTCTTGCTGACAGCTTTTGTCTTCCTTTTGGTACTACCATGATAGGCAGTATGCTATTTAAATAGTTATGGGAAGGATTTCAATGGTGGACTCTTTCACTTCCAGGATGGTGAGCCAACATCAATTATGCCCATGGCTGGAGTGAGTTTTCGCTTTTATGTAATTTTATCTACTGCTAACATTCCCATGGGAAGATAAGTTTTCTAAATTTCATTAGTGAATTATAATATGTTCATTATGATTCAAAGTAGGACATGAGCAGTCTTTCACTGTGTTTATCTTTTGTAAACTTGAGGATGATTGATTTTCTAATTTATTTATTTATTTTCTCAGGATGTTGTGATGTACACAGCTGACCACCGTAACATTCATTCTGTTGATGAGGTATATTCAAGTGCACCATACACCATGTCCTCAGAAAGATGTTGAGAACTTATACGATTCTTATTTAAAATCTATAAACAAAAAAATTGAAGGTTGGCACTGTTTCCTCATTAATGTTGTCTTTGGCATTAATTTAGGTAATGAATTACATACTTGGATAGTTGGATCATGGGAAATCTGAGTCAATACAATCCAGCAGAGAGGATTCCTCTTGATTCAAAAATGTCATCTTTTGACATTTTTCTTTTCCCCTCATTTGTAAACTTTTTTTTAGGTTAGAACCATGCTTGCCCGTAGAATGGTCCTCAATATGATTAGAAATTTAGAATATGCTGAACAGCATCATTTACGCCTTTCCAGTTTCTCAGTATGTTACATTCAAGACATATCTTTGTATAAGCTAAGACTAAACTTCAATTTACTGTTTCCTTTTGTAACCAGAAATCAATTTGTGTTGATGGACAAGGAATAAAGACCTTTTTGTTTCTTTTGGAACAAAGTATGCAGAAGGAAAACTGCCATATGTTCTCTTGATTATTAATAGAGATTGGATTAAATTTCAAGATTGATGTAGGCAACGGTTGTAAATATTTTTTTGAGGACTGAATTGATGTGAAATCATTCTTTCAGGGACCAAAATGGTAGTTCAGTCATCAATATATGGCTATCTTAAATCTTTCTGATATGAAGTTATCTTTGGCAGATAACTGGTGGAGAAAGACTCACACTTGCTTTATGGTTCAGTCGTGATGGTTCCCATGATGAGGATGTGAAGCTTGTCTCTCTTCTTTTACAACACCTATTACATAAGAACATGGCTGATTCATACCTACCTTTGCCTGCATCCAGTAATATGTACTGGTTTTCACAGGACCAAGCTTCCAATTACCAGTTTGGTTTTAATATATGTTGGGCTAGACTGCATGTTCTTGGATATGACATATATATTTCTCAAGACAGTAGCAATGAGTCTGATGTCTCTGAATTACTTGTGAAGCCAGTGTGCTTGGTGAGGGGAAATGAGTTGTTAGACCAGGAATTTGTCAATATTTTGCATGCGCTTCAGGTATTTTAAAGAATCCTATCTAAGTTATATTTTCTGTTAATATTAAGACATCAACTGTATAACAAATGCACATAATTATACATTGAAAGCCTGTAAGAAGTGACCATGGTTTTTGGTCTTCTTTCTGACCCTTTACAAAAATAGGTTTAAAGAATGCCACTAGTACTCATAGTCTTGCAGTGCTAGGCAAAACAAACTAGCTAGAAGTGTAGTTTTCCCAATGTGAAGAATCCTGTCTCATGGTAGATTTAATTGATTTTTTTTTTTAATAAAAGAAGAAATTCATTAAGACAAAGAGAAGATGATTACAAAGAGAAGTGGATTTGATTGATGTAAGCCATCAGTGTGTTGAACAGTCTGGCCATCCATCAATATAGCTACGTAGGAAAATCTTGCAATTTGATGTATGGAGAATGCTTTCTCAGAAGTATAGGGATAACTGCCAACTTGAGTGGAGTACATCAACTAGCACTTTCGACATCTTCTTATTATTAAAAGAACGGAACTTAAATGCAGTACATATTATTGGACTTTTGTTGTCAAAGTTGTCTGGATGTGTTTCTTGTAGTAGTAACTCTAATTCAGCTTGAGATATTCGGGGGGGGGGGGGGGGTCTGAAAGTTAAACAGGCTCCTCCAAGTTTCATCAAGAGACTTTAAAATAGATCTACTTTTTTCTCTTTAATTTCCATTTTATGATGTAATATAGTCTCTTCATTTTTCACTAACCACATTTACTACAGTTGTTTACGCATCACAGATTTCTTGCAATTAATAATCTTGATTTGTTGTGCAATAGTTTGTGGAACTACTCTGACTCAAGTTCTTTGGCTAAACAGGTTGTCCATTTCTATTGTTGGAAAAGATCTGCCTTACATACCAATGTGTTGAATATAGACACCAAGGTAGTAAAACTGTCGGACGTGCAAAGAGAGAAAATCGATGGTCTAAAGTCCCTACTTTTGAACGATGATGATTTGGTATCAAGAGTTTTCTGTAGTATGCCTTCTGAAGAAAATGGTTGCATTTGCTTTGACTGGACAGGAATTGTGGCTGCAGTTGCTGCTTGGAAAGATTACGTGTCGAAGTTAAGCAAACAAATTCATTTGCAGTTGCCTTACTGGAGAATGCATGAATCTATTTATAATGTGCAACTGGGTGAGTGGTAACCATGATCAAGAAATTCAAAGCAACCACTGAAAATTGCGCTTGGGTTTAAGAATTGCAAAAAGGCACTGGTAAAACAACTAGAAAATAGTTTGTGAAGGCTTGCTTTGGTAGCATTATTTGAGTCAATGTGCTTTTGGGAGTTTTCAGACAAAGCTGCCTAGAGAGAGATGAGGAATGCAACTCAAGGATATCTCAAGATTTCACATAAAATTAGATGTTATACATACAAGATGGCTAACAATACAGCATACTGTATGCCTTTGTTTCTCAAATTTATGTAGCATGACTTTGGTACAATATTACAACTACTGCAAGCTCACTAAGACTTTATTCAAATGCCCATTTCTCTTGCTTTTTACTAAAGATAGTGCATTTTTAAGTGCACCAAAATTTCAGCCAGAGTGTTCCATATGTTCATAATATAGAGCTGGTTATTTACATACTTTTAGCTTTATTATATGTAGGCTGCTGGTTTAAGGCCTTTGGATATGCTCCATGTATGCAAAACCTTGCCAAAAGCATCATAGAATACAATGTCTGCCTTGGTTTTGGTGATCTGCACAGACGTGAATCCTTGCCCATCATAATACAACTTCAATTCCTCCGGGTTCCACGGCTTGACATCGCCCCTCCATGCCTTTGATCCACCTCCACTTGTTATATAGTGAATTCCACTACATTGTTTATGCAAACCACGTAAGCTTGAATTTCAGAACAGGGATGAAGGTGTTGATGCTAACCATTTGCAAGTAAGATACGCTTACCTCTCTCTATCAATTATGTGCTCCAAGCAATGGTCATGCCCATTTATGTATGCATCAACATTGTTTGCCTGGAACAATAATGAAGAAACTTATTAGAAATTGTAAATTTTCATGCAATGGCTTTAACCCTTACAAGGGAGTTGAAAGTTTAATATGTTTTAGGCCAATTAATTTGTTAAAAACCTGGTCTGCCTAGTTACACCATATATCATCTTTAATTAGTACTAAGTTTATCAAAAAAAATCTTTAATTAGTACCAAGGGGGGAACTTGGTATTTAGTTTGTAAGATATCTTGGTGTCTTAGATGTACATGTTTGGAATGCCAATATCGTGGCAGTGTAATTGTCATACCTATTTTTAATCAATTTTAGTTGTCATACCAATAAGATGAGTAATCTTAGACACCAGAGCATCTAACATACCAATATGAGAATGACAATGGACCAAATACTCTTATTTGTTAAAGCGTGATTCATTTACCTTTAGGATGGGATCAAGCTGCTGCTCAAGCTCTTGGGTATTACCATGATGCCCAGCACTTTTGATAGTATGATGACCCACCACTATCTTCCATTTTGCCTTAGATTGCGCCAAAGCTGAATCAACATCCTACAGAAAAAGATTCCAAAAACAGTCAAATATTAACCTTCTTGAAGTGCTCATATGTCATGAAATGAAAGGTGTGTTATGCCAGCTAAACTAGTGTCTTTAATATCTAGAAGACTAGAACCCAAGAAGTTTTAGATTTATTTAAAATAAAGTCACAAGTCTCTAAAAAATGTGATAACTGTCAATAAAGTCCCAAGAAATATATATATGTATATATAAGAACTATGTGTGTGTAGAGTTTTATATTGGTATTCATTAATATTTTGACATTTGTACTTTTATTTTAATTATTAAGAAAAAGATATAACAATAAATATTAATTTATCAAAATATCAATGAATGTCAGTGTAAAACTCTTTTACACTGAGATGCATAATAATTAAACTCTTTATTCTTTGTCATGACAATAATTTTGAATTTGTAACCAACCTTCAAGACGGTTGTAAGGTAAGCCTGGCGAGGAAGCACGCCTTTCCAGTCATAGGTATGGTCTTCTGGGTCCGTAAAGTATTTATCTTCGAATGGAGTTGTGTCCACAAAGAAAAATTCCACAATTTCTGTAATAACAATTTAAAAAAAAAAACCAACATCGAAACGTTACAACATCAATTACATCAATTCAAGACATGAATACTTTCATTTATGTAATCATCACAAAACGTTACAACATCAATTACACTAATTCATTTATATTATGATTCCTAAATATAAAAGGGTTTATACCTGCATCAAGAATAAAAGATCTCTGGCAAACCCATCTGCTATCTTTCTCTCTTAGGATGGGGCTTAATTGTGCCTCAACATCACCTCTGTAGTCATGGTTACCCAAAACTGCCACAGTAAAAAGGCAAATCGATTTTTTTAATTAACAAATATATTTATAAAATTGGCACACATGCTGGTAAAGTGTTATACTATTCGTAGTATTTTCAAAGGATATTGAAATTTTATTAACTTACCATTGTACCATATCTTTTGCAAGCTTGGGGCAGTGTAGATATTGACAAATGACTCGTAGAATGCTGGATCATCAACTCCTGTGAGACCATCTTCGTAAAAATTGTCGCCGGTGGAGATCACAAAATCTATGTTTAGTTCCTTCCCCACAATTCCCATCTAAGAAATAAGCAATAAAACAGGAGTTACTATTTGGTAAACCAAATGTTAAAAAAGAAAAAAAAAATCATACAAGCAGTTTAAAAATTATAATCTTGTCATGAACAAATCCAAATTGTATTATCTATATAGTTAAACTTTTTATTTAAGTTATTATTTAATTTTAAAATAATAATAAAAATAAAGTGAACAATCATTCTTGATTATATAATAATGGTTTTAATTTAATTACTCGTTTTCTTTTTATCACTTTTCATGTAAGTCGCAAACACAGTTTCAGTGTCTATAGGGTTATTCAGATAATTTTGTAAAAAACATTAAAAATATATAAAACAAGTCCATTGTATAAAAATATTAAACGCTGCCTAGTGCCTACTGATGCATAAAAAACAAAAACTATAAAAATAAATAAATTATGAAAAGACAATTATAGAACTATAACCGCTTCAAATTCATATTGAAAATGGCCAATCTCGCAGTAACAATGGTTTGCTATGTTTCAACCCATTTGCTTGCTGCAGGTTCGAGACGGCACTCCACCATATTGAAAATGGGATTGGCTAATTTGCAAAATCTAATACTAATTACTAACTATTTACTTATCTCACTTTAGAATAGATTGTATATAATTTTGGAGTCAAAATGCGTCATTAACCACTCAATTTAAAACCCTTTTGAAATGTGGGTGAAAATCCTTGAGATTAAACAGGAGCTGCACCATCCCCAAATGTGTAGAAATAACAGTTGTCTTTAAAAAAAAATTTAATGTATAAGAGTAGAAATTATAAGCTCTTCAACGATACTCCGTAATCAGAGTCGCAATTTCTTAATAACATTTTAGAGCAATGGTCATGATTAGAGTTGCTCAAGACTCCAGTCGACTTGAAAATTCAACCTGAACTAAAGCTATTTGGGTGGGATTTGGACTTTGTAAATTAGATCTAATGAGTTTTTAAGTTGAATTAACATTACACTTTGTATTCGCTCATCTTGGACTAAAGTTACATAATATTTTAAGACTTATACATTTTGAAAATTGAGAATAAATTAATAAATATTTTGACTTAAATTAATATCTTATGCATAACAAAATAATATTTTTATATTAATAATTTTTTATATTAATATAATTTGTTAATTTAGAAATATATATTGTAAAATATCTTATAATTTTAATTTTTATTTCTAAAATTTTATGATTTATTTATACATAATAATGTTTAAATTTATATATTTTAACTAAATTTAGGATTGACTCGGTCCCAATCTAATTATTATTAAACCATGACCAAGTTAAAATTAGATAAAAAATTGACGTAATCGATTCAGAATCCTGTTAGTCCGGTTATGAGCACCCCAATCATAATATTGTCATATTTCTCTGGCTGATTTGTAAGTTCATTTTCTCCACCTGTTTTAGATAATCTACGGTTATTTCCCATTGGTTGTGTATTTTGTTTTCTCTTATGGATTCTCGTAGGTTGATCAGTAAAATATTATCTATCAGTACTTTAAAAAAAAGTTGTAATACTTTAATAATAACTAGTTTAGTTTAATTTGATGACTTTGACCGTAATTAATTTCTTTTACACTAATATCTAATTATATTTTGTTATATTATTAAAAGCATTAGACATATCATATAATTAATATCATAGAGTTAAACTCTTTTAATAATGTGATAATACTTAATTAAATAATTGCATATTTTTTACATTGTCCGTGCATAAAAATAAACTTTTTAAAAAATAATATGCATAATTAATTGTACAAGTGAGATGAAGTGGGTCCATTGAAACTATTTTGTGTTTATGTAGACTGAACACATGTGGGTAAGGTTTATCATAGGCTCTACAGGGGTGAAGTCAATAGTGGATTGCTGATGGAAGGTGATTCCCATTGAGAAAGACCCATTTGGAATATGCTTATATCTATGCCCTTGAATCATCCCAATTGACGTATATGCGTGGGAATATATCCTCCAAAAGATTAAAATAGGGTGGTACAATAACTAGGGTGCTTGGCCATGTCATATTGATGTGCAAGTTGGTTTAGAAACCAGTTGTCTGACATGACTCATTGCCCGAATACAATAGTCTAAGTGGGTTTTATTATATGAAGGGGTTCATGTTTTCAACGGAAATTACAAGAGAAAAAGTTCCTTCAGGGGACAAAGTTTTGGACATTTGGTGGAGGGATGAGTCGATGAGATACTGAAATTCAGTGGGCTAGAGTTTTGGTAAAGAGATGAATCACATTTGTCATGCATCCCAAATTGTGAAAGTCGCAACAAAATGTTGGGGGAAAAGATAGATGATGATACATGTATGTTGCTTGTTTATTTGGAATGCTATAGTAACTGTTTTTCTTAACTAGTGATGCAGACATCAAAGGTCATTATCAGGTAGCTTCTTTGACTTTAATTAGAGCAATGGACGTAGAAACAGATAGGAGGCTATAATAATGACTGATAAAGCAGTCAGTGTTTTATTTTGTACCTAGAAAAAAGTCGGTATATATGCCAAGCATATACTTGGAATATGCTACCGAAAGGAGCTACATCAACAAGGAGCTACGTGTGATAATAGACAAACAATTACAAATACACAACTGGAAAATGTTATTTGCCTTTGGATCTATTTCGAAACTAGCCCAATTTCAAAAAAACCAACGTTTATGCAATTCACAGAAGCTGGAAGTCTGGAAGAATTGTAGCAGTTTGTTACAAACATAAATTTATTTTAACAAAAAAAAAAAGGTTGTCAATTTTTTTTTCATCTGAAAAAATGTCGTAATTTTGAGGGTGGTACATAAAAAGTAGAAGAATATATAATTATAATATTATAATATTTTAAACATATATAACTAGTTACTATTTTTTTTTTGTGTACAACAAAAATTATTATCATTACAGCATAGGTGTGTATGGTAATTAACTAACCAACTCATGACTGATTGGTTAGTAATAGAAATTAACTAATTATAGCCTTAACCTAACGGTCAATGAGGCGAAAGTTAAAGTCTTTTCAATATTTTTTGAACTTGACAAAAAGACACGGGCATCTTTTTCTAATCTGAAAGGTAGATGACAGTTTACTAAAATATGTGCATAGAACTGGTAGCTACCCAACCAATTTTGAACTGCCTCTTGGCACGGGTCTATTAGTTCAACCTATTCTAGGTTTGGCTATTCGAAAGTGAAACTAGTACTAATAAATAAATTTTTGGATTTTTGTAAGTAGAGCAAGTACGGACAAACAAATTAACTAAAGCCTTTCTTTTAAACATTTTGAATTATATCTAAAACCCAAACTGCACTCCATAGCATTTCAAAGCATCATATTGCTTTTGTTTTCAGCAGGGACACATGATTAATAGCTTTATTTTATTATCTTAACCCATCGTTTATCCTTTGGGTAACAGAAGTCTTTAATTTAATTTGGACTAATCACATAGTTATCTCTAATTGTGTTATGTGCATGTGCTGAATGTGCCTGCAAAGATATATATGTTATAAAATTATGCTTTGTAATGATCTATTGTCTATAAGATTGATAACTTCTGCCTAAGAAACACAATGAAAATATATAATTAAGAAGAGGGAGTTGGGGGCTAAACCTGATTGGCGACCAAAGATTGATTGTAAGTTCCTACTCTTCCCCAATCTCCGACGACCAAAAACTTAAGAGGTTGATCTGCTTTTGCAGGGTGTTTGAACCTTTGAAGCTCAGCTATGGAAGGAGTTGCCAATAAGCAGAAGACACTAGCTAAGAAGATAACAAGGAATAGCATGCGTTGGTTTAAAGACGAAGCCATGGCTTTAAGCACCTGAAAGTTCCCACAGAGAGACATTCACAGACAGAGAGAGAGAGAGAGAGAGAGAGTTTTTGTAAGTTCTATGAGAGAAGTTAGAATATATAGAAACGAGAATTTTTATTCATATAATATAAGGTGTCACGAAAAGAATTACTTTCAAGATTCATTAATCCATGGAATCTTGTGATGATATTCTTTTAGACCTACTCATATTCCTATACCCTTTAGAAGGAAGAGAAAAAAAAAATCTGATATTCTTTTATTTTTGGATGTGACTGCCACGTTGAATTCCTTTTTCCTGTACGTTGTAATTGTAAAATAAATTAAAAGGAGAAATTCATTCAATTTTTTTAAAAGAAATATCTTTTCAAATTTATTTATTATTTAATGACAATATAGAGTTTAAATAAATAAACTTTTTGTCTTTGCCCGCCCGTATCCCATTTTAATCGTTTAAATAAATAAATTTGATATATGTATAATCAATATGATAAAAAAACAAATGAATTGATTTTCCAGGAAACTTAGGCTATGTTTGGATTGGTGGTATTGAGTGGGATGGGATGGGATGGGATGGGATGGAGATAGGTTCCATTATTTGGTTGTGTTAAAAAATAATGGAATGGGATGAATTATGATGGATGGATCCCATCATCCCACCTTATAATTTAATTTTCTTCCAATTTGAAGGGTATGGGATGGAATCATGTTTTTAATTATAATTATAATTAAGATTTTCTACATTAACTTAGCAACTTAGGGTTCGATAAGGTATGCTAAAGTTATAATTCTTACCATTCTCCTAAAATATCCAAACATAACTGGGTTCGGATGGTTGCTTTCTTTATACGTAGATGTGGTTTGAGACACATGCTTTAACAAATGACGAAGGGAATGCGCAACTGGATAGGAATCTTACCAAATATATACTCTACGCGGGCGGCTTTTCCGTACACCCATCAGGGGTGCCTATGCCTATAACCCGTTTTCGTGGGTCATTTGATTTATTTTATTAATATTAATTAATTTATCATATTTACGTCTAAGCCATACTTATTTTGTGCTATTTGCATTTAAACCCTGTTATATTAAAATATATTAATATTTTAATATGTTATAATTTTTTATAAGTACATTTTTTGTTATTATTTTTATAGATATAAACACTTCAATACTCTTGGAATATTCATAGGACAAGTTAGGTCAAGTTTGGTTTGACTCGATAATTTGATTGAGTCATTTACTTGGTCTCAAACTTATCATAATCATTTTTCAAAAGTAATCAAACCAAATTGATATATATACATAATGTATAAATTTGAATATTATATATAATTAAGTCATAAAATTATAAATACAAGAAATTAAAATTAAATTATATTTTATAATATATATTTCAAAATAAATAATATAAAAAATATATTATCATATTTATAAAAATTATTAATTTAAATTAAGAATCTTATTATTTATAACTAATTGTAAAAAAAAAAAATATAAGTTCTAAATAATATGTGATATTAAGTTGGATTATGACGACTCAAGATACAACTCGACCCTTAACCCAAAAACACTTTAAATTTAATTTTTAAAATTCAAATCTGTCTCAATTAACTTATAGTCTAGATGAGTTAGTAAGACGGATACGATCTTAAACACCCCTAACAGAATTAGTGGGAATGTGAAAAAAATAATATAACCACACATTTAAGTTCAATTTACAAATATGCAAATTACATGGATCACAATTTGTAATTTCATACAAAAATCCAAACTTACCTATTCCTATGGTAACAGATAATCAAGCATTTTGCCAGATCAATGGTGGAATTCGGTTGGTATATCCATACACACAACCTAAGTTGGTGGATGGAAAACGTCTCCTACCCTAAGCTATTTGACCAGTTGCTCTTTAGATTAAGCAATTATTTAATTGAAAATCTTGATTGTAATTTGGTATTCACAAACCGTTTTGTAGTGGGCACTGGGCAATGTGAACATCCACGCAAGATTTTTTTTTTTAAAGAACCTACCATACTTCATGATATTTGTAAGTTCTCTTCTCTAAATAATAAAAAACAAATATGCATGACGTTGATTCTTTGATTCTTATTTACTTTTAGTACTACACCTTAAAAAATTAAAATAATATGTTATTTTAAATTTATATTACATCGTTATTTCTGTCAGAAATTATGAGAGAAATAGTTGAAATATAAAAAAAAATTAATATTTTAATTATAATTTCATTGTTATTTTCATAGCAAATTGTGATGAGAATAGCAACGGATTTACTGGAAATTTAAGATTGTGTTTGAAATATATAAAAATAAAAATAATTTGATTTGAATTGATTTGATTTAGAAATCAAATTTTATGTTTAAAATTTAAAAAAAATAAAAATTAAATCAATTTTAAAAATCAAATTTTATGTTTAAAATTCATTAAAATAAAAATTAATTTGATTTAATTTTATTATTTTATATTTTAATCATTATGAGAGGTGTTAGAAATAATTACAATAAAATAGCTTATTCATTTCAAATCAAATTAAATCAAATCTTATCAAATTTGATAAAATTTTAAAACAAAAAATTGAAATCTATAAAATTTTAAAAATCAAATTATTTCTTATTTTTTAATATTTCAAACACAAAATTTAATTAAATTTAATTTACAAATTAAATTATTTTTTATTTTTTTACATTTCAAACACACTTATATATTTTGAGCATCCACCCACAGCTGTGAGGGAGATTTTGTTTGATGACGCTAGCGTCTTTAACTTCTTCGTCTTTAGCCTTTGCTTCTTTCCTTTCCTTATAAGAAAAAATAAAAAACAACGGATTAAAAAGTTTATAATTTTTATTTACTTTTATTATAAAAAAATATGATCTTTTTTAATGAGTTAACATAATTTCTTTACGAGTATCGCAAAAAATATTAACTTATTTACACTTAAACTTTAACTAGGGTGGTTTTAGTTTGGATAATATTTTTTCGACCCGGCCCAACAATTAATTAAAAGGGCTTAGATGAGTTAGAACAAACCAATTTACAGCCTGCAAATTGATTTTAGACCCAACTCAACCCGTTGGGTCAATTTTTAAACATGCATGCATGGATTTTTTTTGCGAGCTCACTCATCCTGTTGCTCATCCAAAATAATAATAAATCTTCAAAAATAAAAGTATTATATATGAAGAAACGTTCGACTAAAGCGTATAGAGGAAAAGACCATGCTAGGGTCTTGGATGTTTAGAGTCGGTGAGGAACCCGGATTAGTTATAACTATTTTTTAAATTTAAATAAAAAAATTTAAAATTAAAATAGTAAAACTACATTACACTCTCCGTGTCATCTCGGAGTCCAAAACTCCCATGACTTATACAGAAAAATAGTTCAGACCAAATTAAAAAATAATTAATAATAAATGTTGCTAACGAAAGCACCACACCATCTAATAAGTATTCATTATATACCTTCTGTTTAAAAAAGTTTAGGGTGACTCGAGACTTTGTTCCATTTTAAGATTAACACAAATCATTAACTTGATCTATAGTAGAATGATAGATTGTTTACCTAACCAAAGATTTCAAGATTTGAGCTCAAATCATGTTACTACTATGAGCGAAAAATCAACTGAACCAACCCTTTGACAAGTGTCACAACTAAGATCGCACTAGACTATGAAAAATAACTTTTGAAAATAGAATCAACACTAAAATTTATTTAAGTTAAGAAGACATTGAAAAAAACCCTTTTACAAAGAAAAATTGGCCTTTTGAAAATATATTAAATTCAAGAGTTGATTATGAGTGAGACAAGTATTGACATTCTATACTGTTCATTTTAATTACATTTCCTTAAATTAATTGTATAAATTTTAATACTTTGAAAGTATTTCTTTGACCTATTTTCTGAATAATTTTGTTTTTGCTTTTTTAAATTTTTTTATTTTATCTTCTTTTTTTAAAAGAAAAACTACTAATTAAATCTTATACTTTTATTTTATTTTAACTTTATCTATTTTTTGAATCAGAAAATAACATTACCCAAATCAGAACATAGCAACATAAAAACAAACTAATTGGTGTTTAGATGCATTGGTGCGCCCAAATAAACAAAATCAATATATCAGCAACACAGAGTGGTTTTCACATAAACATCCAGAAATGCACACAGGGAAGCGGCGGAGAGAAATTCTCGGATTGAAGCCGAGTATGTTTTTTGGTTTTAGACGAATTACTTTGTTGTCTTGTGGGTCCCTACTATTTATGGTGTTGTCGGCTAATTATTGGATGTATGTAAAACTCACGTGTTAGGTTTGTGGTCATTCAAGAATTTCTCAGCGGTGGCTGCGAGTTCGTGTGGTTATGGGTTCGAACTGAAGCTTCTGGGATGGTGGGCTGGTTTTTGTCTTAGTGTGTTTTTTATTATTGCAGTGTCTAATGAAGTGAGATGTTTGAGAATGAAAGATATGAGTTGTGGGGTGTGTGCAGTTGAACGGAGTGTAACAAATCATCCAAAATCAAAGGAAAGCCAAGTTCATTCCATATTTTGTAGAGACAGAGTATTGATATTTAAAGTTATAAATAAAGAATAGAAAAGAAATTTTTTACCTCTAAAGCTCCAAGAAATATAGGGCGGAAGGCTATATTGTACCTTTCTTCCTCCTCCAACTCTATGTTTTCTTTCACTGCTCTCAGCTCCGTCTGAAACTTCAAGTAAGTACGAAACCCACCAGAAAAGGTCCATCCCCCAAAAAGACCCCTCTTACTTTGTTATTTCATTTTTTATAAATCCTCCGAAGCGCTAGATGATGGATCGAGCTAGTGGGTATATAGGGGAGAAAATGTTCACATCATAGGGTGGCTTTGCCATACTGCACAATGATTTTGCCCCCGATTTGCACTCCAATGCAGCAGTGCATATTAAATGCCCTCTTTTTTAAAAGTAAAAATAAATAAATAATAATAATAATATAATATTATTATTATTATTATAAAAATATTTTAAATACATTAAAATATATATATTATATATATATTATATATTAATATAAAAAATATTAAATTATAATATATATAATTATAATATTTTTGTGATATTTATAAATAAATTAGATGTATTTTAATTATATAAATGACGAAATTATTATTATTATTATTATTATTATTATTATTATTATTATTTGTTGAGTTTTTTTTCTTTTGTTATCTTGAAATAGAGTAAAGGATTTAGGTTAGGCCACCAACATTTAATAAATGTAGGCTAAGATGAACAATTGGGCTTTCATTCCCTTTCTTTTTATTGTTGTTATAATATTTATTTCTTTTTTGAATTTTTATTTTTGACAAAAATAAAAACAAAGATACGTAAAAGAAAAATAAAATAAGAAAAGCATGCACACAATTAAAGCTTATAAATAGTAAAATGAAGCATGAGTGTGGGACCAGAAGTGAAATGGGCTTATATTTTATTTACTTTCCGTAAAGAAGCGTCTTATTACTAAAATAAAAGCGACCCGTACAAAATTGGATATTTGCAGCAAATATTCATTATATACTTCTGTATATCATAATACATGCACACATAACTATTCTAAATCTCTCTAATAATATGCATATTTCTTGGATATATAACAATATTTGAAATTCAAAAAGAAAAAGATAATTTGACTAGTAATTATTATTATTTTTTTTTTTGTAAAGACCAAGTTCTTCTTGGTCAATATAATAAAACCATCTGTAATAGTAGTAACATAAGCATGAGACTTCTCGTTAGTACTAGTGAACAAGATGGTTGCGGCGATGGAATCTAGGACAGAGGACTCATAGTATATCTCTAAATTTAGCTAAAGCAAAAGACCTTATAACGTAATTCGAATGGGAGTTGATCGCTGGGGTTTCAGACCAAATTAGTGTTATTTTAAAATTTATTTATCAAATTGGGGTAGTTTTGAAATTATTTATTAATTTGGGGTTCTTTTTGACACGCTGGCAAAAGACTTTATATTTTATTTTATTTTTTTGGCTTACGCCATGAAAGAAAGAATCCAATTTACTTTTGCATTCTCTGACATAACTCCGAGTAAAGAAATTGAATACTATTTTAATAAAAAGTGAAAGAAGCAACTTGAGTTGTTTCTTTCCAACACGCTTCCATCGTCAATCACGTCACATGAGAATCAAATTTAATATTATTTTAATTAAAAAGTGAATGAAAATTTTTTTAGATTTAAAAGTGAAAGAAAGCAACTCTAAGTTGCTTTTTCCAGTATATTATTTTAATTTAAAAAGTGAAAGAGCAACTTCAATTTGCTCTTTCCTGCCTATCTATCACGTCAAAACAGAATCAAATTTAATACTATTTTAATTAAAAAGTGAATGAGCAACTGCAAGGTGTTCTTTTTAGATTCTCTCAAGAATCGAATTTATTATTATTTAAATAAAAAAGTGAAAGAGCAACTCCAAATTGCTCTTTACTTGTATTACGTCAAGTATTTGCACGCGTAGAAGAATCAAATTTAATATTATTTTAATAAAAAAGTGAAAGAGCAACTTCAAGTTACTCTTTTTACCAGAATCAAATTTAGTAATATTTTAATTAAAAAGTGAAGAAGCAACTGCAAGTTGCTTTTTTCAGATTCTCCCCGTGGCTAGAAGAATCGAATTTATTATTATTTAAATGAAAAAGTGAAAGAGCAACTCCAAGTTGCTCTTTCCAGATCGTACTTTTAATATTATTTTAATAAAAAAGTGAAAGAGCAACTTGGAGTTGCTCTTTCTAGTCACCTTCGTAAATTTAATTTTGCTCCTCCCTTAACTGATGCTCTCTCTATTTAAATCAACCCAAGTTCACTCTTCCCTTCTCTCTCGCCTCTCACAAATTTTAGTCATTCTTCAATTTCATTCTAAAAATGAGTCAAATTGTTGTTTTCCTTTATTCAAATGGTAGAAAGTTTGAAGGGCCACAAGGGCTAACATTCGAAGGCGACACTAGGCCGATTCAAATTAAACGCGATATCAGTTATCAGATGTTAAAGAGAAAGATTCATGCTAAATTAAACCTTCAGTCTCATTAAATCATTTCTAGTCTTACATATAAATTTTTGATATCTCGAAATGAGAGCAAATATACTGCTCTTGAAATATTTGATGATGAAGATGTTGAGTGCATGATCAACACACTATGACAGTATTGGAATTGTACGTTGATATCGACGTTGTAGGCAGTTCATCATTACATGTACACCATGTTGATGAGAATACAGTTGCACCATGTTGTGGTCAATCTGATGCCTACATTGGGCTTTCAGATGATGATGAAGATTGGAATAGAGACCTAACAATGGTGTCCAGTGAAGATGAAGACGAAGGTGAAATTCCTGATGGTGATTCGTCTGACACTGAAGTTGAGGGTGATTTTGATGCTGTTGGCTTGGCTTCTCCAGTTGTTATGGCTTCTCCAGTTGCATCATCATTACCTGTTAGTGAACTTCCACAACAAACAGGTTAGTGTCCATATAATTTAGTTGGTATATAGTGAAATTATACTTGCCTTTCACTATTTTAAGACATGTACAGGTGAACATTCTATAGAGACTCCATTTTGGACTTCAACTCCACACTATAAATATATTAATTGGAACCACCCCGATCAAGAGACTGGTTTTCCAGGGTTGGATGTGCCCAATTCTTGGCGTGCAAGAGATGAGTTATATGTTGGTTTACGATTTGACAAAAGAAAGAAGTTGTTCAATTGGCTATCAAACATTATTCTATGAAAAGGCATCAGACATTTTTTGTGGTTGAATCAAAACCAACAATTTTATATGTGAAGTGCCCAAAACATGTTGAAGGTTGCTCGTGGCGTATGAGGGCAATTTTAGGAAAAAAGACAAGCAAATGGCAAATTACTAAATGGGGTGGTCGTCACACTTGTATGAATCCAATGCTTTCTCAAGATCATAAGAAGTTGGATTCCAATTTTGTTTGCTCATGTATAGTAGGTATGAACCTCACTCATGTGTGAATTATGTGCTTTTGGAATAACATTTCAATATTTTATAATGTGTGTGTTAGGTATGGTCAACCAAGAACCATCAGTCCCAATTTCTTTGATCAAGGAGAGGATTAGCAGCCAATTTGGATATCAAATCTCATATAGGAAGGCTTGGAAAGCTAAGCAAAAAGCAATTGCAAAGGTGTTCGGTGACTGGGATGAGTCTTTTGCAATCTTACCAAGATGGCTGGAGTATATGCAATTGTTTGCACCGGATTCCATCTACAAAATCGAGACAAATGAAGTTGTCTTCAACAATCAGGTTAATCATCAGTTTCGTAAGTTTCATCGACTATTCTGGACTTTCAAGCAATGTTGTGATGCTTTTAACTTTTGCAAACCGATTATACAAATTGACGGAACCTTCTTATATGGTAAGTATCGTGGTACACTATTAATTGCCACGACACAGGATGGCAATAGTTGTGTTCTGCCAATTGCCTTTGCTATCGTTGAAGGTGAGACCTTGAGTGCTTGGTCGTGGTTCTTGGCAAATATACGCCAACATGTGACAAGAAAGAAAGGTTTATGTTTGATTTCTGATCGACACCAAAGCATAAAATCTGCTGTGAATAATGCACAACTTGGTTGGCAGCCTCCCAATGCATATCATGTATACTGTATACGCCACATTGCCAGCAATTTCAACCATAAGTTCAGGAATGCAAAATTGAAGGAGGACTTATTAAAACTAGGTAAAAATTAATTCCTTATAATGTTTCATTGAGATATATGATTTGTTGCTTTTCAAATTTTTTTTTATTTTAATATAGGTTATACTACTTGTAAGCACCAATTTGAGAGGAACTTGCAAAAATTTCGTCAAATTAGCAATGACATACAGAGGTGGATTGACAATATTTCAAAAGAAAAATGGAGCCAAGCTCATGATGAAGAAGGGCGAAGATATGGACACATGACAACGAACTTGTCAGAAGCTGTAAATAAAGTATTAAAAGGTGCTCGAAATTTGCCAATTACAGCATTGGTGAAGTCCACACATGGTAGAATGGTGGAGTACTTTGTGCAGAGATTAATGCAGGCTAAGTCTCGAGCAAAATGTCAGAGATTCTGTAAGAAATTAATTGAGGCGATCATGAAAAATCAAGAAGATGCGAGTTCCCACCAAGTTCGTAGATATGATATACAATCCACAAGATTTGAAGTTGAAGAGGCATTCAATCCGGTCATGCAAACAGGTGGTCAGACATGGTCAGTGATTCTAAATAGAGGGTATTGCCAGTGTGGGAGATTCCAAGCATATAGATACCCATGCTCTCACGTTATTGTTGCATGTGCTGCCGTCAGTATTGACTTCTACCAGTTTGTGGATCCTGCTTACTCAATACAAAATATTGTGAATGCCTATAGTCCTGAGTGGTGGCCTATTGGAAATGAGGCGAACATTCCAGCCTCTGTGGGGTGGACGTTACTTCCAGATGAGTCAACCCTTCGTGCAAAGGGCCGACCAGTATCAACACGCCTTAGGAACGAAATGGATTGGGTGGAGTCTCAGCCTAGGCAACGATGTGGATACTGTAGACAAGAAGGTCACAATCGACGACTATGCCCTCGCCTCAGTCAAGGACAGAGCTCTCAGCAAGGTGATGATAACGTTGAAGATATTGAAAGTTAGATTAAAGGTTTGTATGTAGTGATGTATTGATCAAGGGGGTTATTAATTGAAATCATATGTATGTTTATTTATATATATATATATATATATATATATATATATATATATATATATATATATATATATATATATAGTCGTATTAATGTAATAATCTAACAATGCTAAATTTGTTATTATAAAAAATTAAAAAAAATAATGGCAAATTCAACTAAGTCCACAACATAATATTAAAGTCTGGTTATATAATAGTAAATACATCAACAGTCATGGGGACCATGTGGAGGTACAGGGGTCAATATACAAACACGACGTCTATCCCTTGCATGGCGATGAGGGTTTCTTCGAAGTCTAGGCTCAACATCATCATCATCATCACTAGGACTGGCAGCATCTATAAATTCTCGATTTAGATCAATACCCGCAGACTCGGGGGAGAAAATAGGTGCATCCTGCATTCGAGCCATCAATGGACCAGGTGCAGTAGGGGTCATGAAATCATATACATATGCCTGAGGTGTACAATCCACTGACGATGGGATGCAAAAAACATCATCTGTCGCTAAAGGGTGTGTAGTGTGGGATGAAGATGCATATGTTGTCGGATCCTGGGATGGACAATAATATGCCTGGGTTGGTGGGGAGTGTGCAATGTGGGATGAAGATACGTATGCTGATGAATCCTGAGATGGGTAATAATATGTCGTCGGCGCATCATGCGACATAGGGTCATATGGTGGTCCATGTGGAACATAATATACTCCATGACCACGCTGTGGGATTGGTGGAAGAGTAAGATATTCTGCAGCCTCACGTCTCCTTCGTCGTTGAAGTCCATGACCTTCCACTCGAGAAGGAGGTATGGTCACATTCACCTCTGGCCTTGCTAATTGTTGTGTCAACTCCGGAGCTGGCATAGCAGGTTTTAATATGCGATCTAACTCATCTAGGGTCGATAACATCTGCTCAGTCTCATGTTTAAGCTCATCCCATGAATAAACTGAATGCTCTTCATCACAAATATGATAATGCATCTTCTCCAAACTATCAGCCTACAATAAAAAATGTAAATTACTTAGTGAATTAAATTTTTAAAAAATATCAACGTAATCAAATAAAGTAACATTAACATTACTTACCATCAAGCCAGTTTGTGCGCCATCCTTAGTAATCCATCGGCGGGTATGCTTACCATACCACCTCATATACTCAGAGTTTGCACCAAGTACTCCCTCCTGAGGGGCATTTGTCAGCACATATACACTTCGGTTTTCCCACATCTGAATGTATTGTGCATGATATTGCAACCAATTTTCAGTATTCTTGCCTCGCAATGTAAGATCATGGAGGTGTTGAGGCTGACAAGGAGGTTCTGGAATATGTTGGCTCATACCAAACTGACGCATCACGCGATCAGGCTGGTGCCACTCAATGATATGGAAGCATATCAACGGGACGACAGCTCTCCAAATTTGATACCCATGCAAGCAAATATATGGAAGTGACATCATCATGTCTGGAGTGTATGGTTCCCACACAATCTACAAAATGTGAATAATCATTATTATAAGTATCATAGCATTAGCACAACATTTATTGAGTTCATGTTAAAGGAGTTTATTACATCTTTTCGCTTCAGCTGATCAAGTTTGTACCGATAGTAGGGCAAGTCTTGCTGAGTTGTTGTAAAAGTCCTACTGCCCAACCACCTGTCCATATGCACATAACTAAACAAACATTAAAAACCTATAATGATTATGTAAAATGTCAATATGGCAAAATACATGTCATGTACCGTGCGCCATAAGGGGTGTCATGCATATAATGCCCTGGTGCCATAGGTGCGATGGATGGGAATCTATCCCATGCCCACAACTGAATCAGGACACATAAACCACAAATCTCCTTACGATTATAATCAGTGGCTTTGCACAACTCACGGTATAGATATGCCAACACTGCTGATCCCCAACTATATTGCCCGACCTCCTCAAAATCCTCCAACAGTGTAAGATACCTTAAAGATACCAATGAGCTAGAGTGGTCAGGAAATAGAAGTCCACCCATCAACCTCAAAATATAAGCCCGGGTAAATCGTTCAAGTTGCACTTGATCACCGATATGATCATTAACATTACTAAAGTTATCATCTAGCCACTTCATTCGGATCCGACCACCCTGTAGTGCATCTTGTGGTGGATATATGCCTAACAACTGGTGCACAAGCAGTTCCCACTGATCCACGGTACGACCAATAACTGCTTTCCCATCTACTCGGAGACCAACTAGGATAGCAACATCCTGTAATGTTATCGTACACTCCCCTGGTGGCATATGAAATGTGTGGGTCTCAGGTCTCCAACGCTCTACCAATGCAGATATCAATGTGCGTTGAATCTGAAAGAATGCAAGCTGTGCAACTCCCAAAAACCTGCCTGTTGTAGATACGGAACAATCTCATTAGGAACCTGCTCTACCCCTTCACGTGTCACTTGTGCCCGTCTAACAAACAAAATCCGATCTTGTTTTCCATTCCAAATATGTTGAGAAATGTGTGTTTCTTGCATCGTTAACAATGATGGATCCTCTCGTTCTGGACGCACAATGCGTGATTGTGAAGATGAACTGGATGCCATATCTAATACCTAATTTGTCAAACATAAATAATTATTATGATGTAATCAATATTTTATTAATTAATTAATTATACAACATGCATAAATAAAAATCAATGTTAGTCTCATTTATTTTTCTCAAAACAGATCAATTATTTTATTTTTGTATTTGTATTTTTTATTTTTTTCATTTTACGTTTTTTCATTTTTTTCATTTTTTTTATTTTTTTTTATTTTTTTTTTTTTTTTATTTTTTTGAACTCTTAGCCTTTGTTTGGATGAGGAGAAAAAAATAAAAGAAATAAAATGAGAAGAAAGAAAATGAAAAGAAGAAAATGAAAAAAAAGTATAAATTTTTTATAATAAAATAAAATTATAAACTATATAAACTATATTTTATATAAACTAAAATTATTTTTATTTTATTTCTTTTTTTTTCTTTTTTATGTCTCTGGTAATATTAGATTTTTTTTGAATTATTTTGAAATGTATGGATATACTCATAGAATATTATGATTAATATCAATATATCACATAAGTGTTTTAGCTAAAACTAGTGTGTAACTGAAATATATTTTAGTAAAGTGTAATTTATAGAGCAAATAAAAAAACATGCATCAGTAAGAAAGAGTGCAATTTATAGAGCAAATAAAAAAACATGCATTAGTAAGAAATAGTGCAATTTATAGAGCAAATAAAAAAACATGCATCAACAAGAGTTTGATGAGAAAAAGAAAGAAAGGAATGGGTCCTTACACTGATGAGTAAGCTTTTCTAAAATTTACTCTTTCTCGTGAAGCACAAGGATAAATTTTTATTTTTATTTCCTAAGAGGAGCAGAGCCAATGTGAAGGAGGAAATAGGAATAAAGAGGAGCAAGCAGGAGAGCAAGCAGGAGAGCAAGCCGGAGAGCGACGTTTTCAAAAGAATGAAGGATCTGTATTTCTAAAAAAAAGGTTAGAAGAAGTTGGTAGAATAATTGGCTTTGACAAAGCCATTTGGTAAAACACCAGAAAAGAGCAATTCTAAATTGCTCTTTCACTACTTTAATATACAAACAACCAATAAGAAGGAGCACGACACGTAGTGACGTAGTCCAACATTTGCTTCTTGAAAAAGCAAATTGTTTTTTTTTAAATACTAAAAACACATGTTAAAAATTTAAAAAATATATAAAAAAGTAATATATCTAATACATTAAAAATTAAAAAAATTACCTTTTATATAAAAAATATTTTAATTTTTTTAATAAATATTTTTAAAGCACTCATTAATTTTTTTATTATTATCTTTTCCTTAAAACAAAACATGAAAACAAAACAAGCATTTTATTGTGAATGTACTGCTTGGGCATCAGCTCACTCGAAAAGCCTGCTTGCATTGCAGGGTCACACATGGCACCCTCTTTCTCTCTCTCTCTCGTTCTGATATGCTGCACTTATTTTTTTTGTGATCGTACGTAAAAGTACGTGTTATGTTTCTTGAACCCAACGTGTTTGGTGATGGGGCTAGTCCACTAGTCTACCCAAGTGGTCCCTCCCCATGAACACAATTGCATAGTGATAGTACCTTATTTGACAAGCACAGTTAATTAGTACTTTCTAAAACAATATCTACCAATTTTTTTCCCTTCAAATTTCGATTCTGTGAACTTTGAAAATATTTTTAATAATCTTATCTTAAATAATAAATATATTTTTTATATTTTATTTAATATTATTTATTATATATATATTTTATTTTTTCTCATTAAATTTAATATTTTTTTAAAAATATTAACAGTATTTATACCTTCAAAATGAGTATAAAATAATCTTTTTTCTTTTAAAAATAATGTAATTTAGTTTGTTCATTTTTCTTTTAGCATAATGTTCAATACCATAGCCGAACATTTAATTCCCAACGAAATCGATAAATGGTGATGTGGTGAGACGAAAGAGAAGGGAATAGTAAACTTGGGTTGATTTAAATAGAGAGAGTATCAATTAAGGGAGGAGCAAAATTAAATTTATGAAGGTGATTAAAAAAAGTAACTTGAAGTTACTCTTTTATTTTTATTAAAATAATATTAAATTTAATTCTTTTACGCGTACAATTTGTAAAGAGCAATTTGGAGTTGCTCTTTCACTTTTTCATTTAAATAATAATAAATTCGATTATGGAGAGAATCTAAAAAAAGCACCTTGCAATTGCTCATTCACTTTTTAATTAAAATAGTATTAAATTTGAATCTGTTTTGATGTGATTGATAGGCAGGAAAGAGCAAATTGAAGTTGCTCTTTCACTTTTTAAATTAAAATAATATTAAATTTGATTCTTCTGCATGTGGGGGACGTGATGTGATTGACAAACTGAAAAGAGCAACTTAGAGTTGCTCTTTCACTTTTTCAGAAATCTAAAAAGAGCAACTTGCAGTTGCTCATTCACTTTTTAATTAAAATAATATTAAATTTGATTCTCATGTGACGTGACTGGAAAGAGCAACTCCAAGTTGCTCTTTCACTTTTTATTAAAATAATATTAAATTTCTTTACTCGGAGTGGATGGGATGTGAGTCAGAGAATCTGCAAAGAGCAACTTGGAGTTACTCTTTGCATGACGTGGCAAAAAATAAAATAAAATATAAAGTCTTTTGCCAGCGTGTCAAACAGAACCCCAAATTAGTAAATAGTTTCAAAACTACCCCAATTTGATAAATAGATTTTAAAATAACACTAATTTGGTCAGAAACCCCTAATCGCTGAGCCCACTCTGACCTCGTTAGGTGAGCCCATGTGGTTTCGAGCTGGAGCTGCCATAACTTATGGCTAGAGTAATGGGAGGGGGCCCCGACATGGAGAACAATAAGGATAATAAACGCTTGGCGAGTGGTAGGGGCAGTGGGCAAGTGCTTGGTGTTGATTAAAATAATAGAAAATAAAATTGACGGATAGTTAAAATTAAAATAGCATAAATAAATAACTTATTAAATATTAGTTGAGGTGTGCAAAAATATTGAGCTTAAGAGTATTTTACCACTACAAGTTAATAACTCGATGCAGATGATCTCATAGTTAGTACTCCCCAGGATACAACAGCCACTTCTTGCTAGCTCTACACTTTAAATAGCAATAGTACAAGAACAACTCGTAAGATAGTTCATGAAAACTCAAAGTAAAAGAATGAAGAAAAAAATGATGTTTTTGATACATCTCTCGTAAAAGCCACCAGCCATAGTATTTATAGAGGTAAGAAAATATGACCGTTTGTTAACAGAATAAAAGTTGTTAGGTTGGATAGAAGAAAGCTTCTACAGCAAGATCACAAATTGAGGGAATCATGCAACAAAAGGATAAGAACAAAAAATTATTTTTGACTTTGAAATAAATATTTTATTAAAATAAATAAATAAAATACAACAATCCCCCACATATTTCAAAGTCAAGAAAGAAAGTTCCCATGAGCTTAAGAATTCAATGCATAAGCACTAGTGTCCTTTTGGACTATGAACTAGCACATTGAGTAAATAAGATATGATTCACAGGAATGTCAGTGAGATTAGTATCTCTATGAACCTCATTCCACTTGCGAATCAGTGATCTCATTACTCACACTGACTTCTCATCCAAAGTTGTTCATCGCAAATTTGTGCTAATAGGCCATGCGCGTGCCTGGTAGTTCATGAATGCTCTAGAGACTATGCCATCATCTCATAGGAGCGACCTCACTCCACACTCATATAGGTGATTTCATCAAGTGTATACTGCACTTTATACATCACCCGTAAGAGATATAAAATTCATTAAAAGCATTTAGCTTATCCTCACATTAAATGCAGTCTAGCACTTCTCATGCTTCTCACATCATAGGAACGGACAAACACAGTGTTAGCAGAACTAACAAGTGACTTGTTATTACCCATATGAACTTTTTTCATGGGATCTCCACTCATAAAAGTTGGGTTACCATCACTGTCTATTTCAAATTGGTTTAAGTCTCATTCCCCTCGATGTGGTATTTATTCATTTTCTACACAGATTTTGTCAGAGGATTGGCCAAATTTCCACTTCACATAATTAATAGATTTAATTCCATCTTTTAGAATATGCTTCACAGAATTATGACGTATACATATATGTCAATTTTCATTATACACAATTTTGTTTGCTCTTACTATTTGTCATTTGGGCAATCACAAACTCTGAAGAATCTATGTCTTAAGGTATCTTCCATAAATAAATATTTGCTAAGAGATTTCTTAGCCACTCAGCCTCAGATCCTACCAAGTTAATAGTAATAAACTATGCCTCTATTGTAGATCTAGCTATACAGGTCTGCTTGGATGACTTCCAAGTGACATCACCTCAATTGAGACTAAAAATAAATCACTTGTGAATTTAATCTTATTTGAATCAATGATTTATTTAGCATTATAATCATCATGTCCACACCTCAAATTCAACACCATGACTCTTAGTCCATAGTCTTATCAATCTCAACTAATCTCATAGTGCAATATGGATATGAAATTCATTCATGCAAACATCATCTAATACTTGATCATGTATATCTAGATCATAATTATTACACTCTATACATATATAATTAACTATGCATGTCACATAACCAAGTTAATAATAACTCAAAAATAACAAGGATATATGAGATACTATGTAAGACATTATATGAAGCATTCAAATGCTCTATTTTAATTTTTAAACTCTACATAAACCATTATAAGGATTATGTGTGTAAATCAATCAATTTATAATGCATGCAAAATCAAGTACATAAAAGGTACCAATATTTAAGCATATTCATATTGTGATGCACCACATTATACATATTTGAGAAAATTCTCACTTGTTATACACACCACATCTAACAGAAAAAAATATCTTTCTAAAAATTATTTCACAAAATTAAAAGTACCACATTATCTCTTCCTTGGTTCAGGTGAAAGAATTTTAGATAGACACCCCCACACTTTAAGATATTTATACCAAGTCATATATTAACACAATCAAACTACTACTATAATATCATTTTCTCATTAAAACCCTCACATATAGAGAGTACATCATATTGATGAAAAACATGTAATCACTTGTAGCATCAATACATGATGAAGCTTCCTCTGGAATTAACAAAGAACTCAAACTAAAACTCATTATTCATATAGAGCACCCATGCATGAAACATTTTCACAAACATGTTCAATGCATACTTTCATTTTTGTCAACTAACAACAATTGTTAAAAAAAATAGCACCTAGCAACACTAAAGGATAATAGACATCCAGCATTCCATTAAACAAACCACATTATCACATTAACTTATAAGTTAAAATGAAATTAACTTTCAAAACCAAAAAAAAATAAAACTAGCAACTCATTTTCAATTTTTACATACCATATTCCTAAGTGTCTGAATAATGCTGCACAAAGGTAAAATGAAAACCAAGGATATGATCAATCATTCAATCATCAATAGCAAGGGCAAAAATTCAAAGGGACTAGTGATTCAGACATTTTATCAAACATATAATAGGCAACTAAAAAACAAAAAAGTAGAACAACAGAATACCCATTCCTTTCACCATATTTATCAATCTTAATAGGAAAATCAACACTACAAACTTGGAAATTGACTACACAAGAACAAATATGAGTTTACGAGTTACCAACTTCATGTCCAAAACTGTATATCAGTTATTCTTATGACCCCAAATCAAGTAATGTCTAACATAGCAGGAATCAGGTTCCACAGACATAAATTAATCCAATCAAACTATAATTATAATTCCAATTCGATCTTTAAAAATAATAGACTTCAATCATATCAACAAACATTGATAACTAACTAAATAAATAAATCCATAAATCCCAAACCTCCAAAGTGCCCTGTTGCTCATTATTTTTGAGCTGCAATTTTTGTAGCTCCTGGATCTGCCTCTGTCCATCAAGTTCTCCGTTGTCATGGCCAAACTCTCTTCGCTCAGCAACAATGCCGCTGTCTGTTTCAAGTACTAACTCCCTAACAAAGACCTCGACGCCTTGATTTCCATCACCAACGACGAGGATCTCGAACACATGATGGTCAAGTACGATCGACTGTGTCGCGCCTCACCTAGACCCAGGTAGTGCCACCATCGGACCCAGTCGCCGGAGCCAGCGCCGCCATGCCATTCAAGTTCGCGCCTCATCCCCTGTTCCAGCGTTTCTCCCCAAGACACCAGATTTGCTCCACCATCTCTTCTCTGCCATAGCCTCCATCACGCAGATCCGCTACAAGACGCTGCTAATGGAACCACTGCTGCATCACAGAACCGATAAAGCCACCACCTTTGTCATCCTTGAGCAACGACAAGAGCATTTGCTCTTTTAGCTTGAATAGGACCCAGAGTGATGCCTATGCTCCTTGCCCCAAATTTCTTGGCCAGGTATCTTGAGCTGCCCCTTATGCCACACCCAACATCAACTATACTATTGGGCCATTTGGTTGGGTCCTCAGAAACACCAGTGAAACGAAGGAACTCCTCGATCATTCGGATCTAAGCAATGTGGTGATCCGAAATAGAAACAGAGGAATTCGGGTTGTAAAACTCGTGGTGCATGTGGTCGCCCCAAATGTCCTCCCATATCCTAGACGACTCGTTGTAGAACTTAGAAATTCCTATTTGCAAAAGCCCCTCCTCCGTATTCTTCACTTGCTGCTCCAAATCCAACACCATCTCCCGTCTCCTGGTTCTTAGATATTGGTTGATTCTCAGTTATCAAAACAAAAATCACCTTATCAAATCCATATGAACTACTCTTAAGATTGTTGATTAAAATAATAAAAAATGAAATTAATGGATAGTTAAAATTAAAATAGTATAAATAAATAACTTATCAGATATTGGCTGAGGCGTGCAAAAGCACTGAGCTTAAGAGTATTTTGCCACCACAAGTTAATAACTCGATGCAGATGGTCTCATAGCTAGTACTCCCCAGGATACAACAGCCACTTATTGCTAGCTCTGCACTTTAAATAGCAAGGGTACAAGAACAACTCGTAGAATAGCTCATGAAAACTCAAAGTAAAAGAATGAAGAGAAAAAATGATGTTTTTGATATATCTCTCATAAAAGCCACCAGCCATAATATTTATAGAGGTAAGAAAATATGACCATTTGTTAATAGAATAAAGGTTGTTAGGTTGGATAGAAGAGAGTTTCAACAGCAATATCACAAATTGAGGGAATCGTGCAACAAAAGGATAAGAACAAAAAATTATTTTTGACTTTGAAATAAATATTTTATTAAAAAAAATAAAATACAACACTTGGTAGGCCAACAAGCCAGTGAACTGGGTAGGGTACTCGACGAAAGGGGGCAGACTGAGCAAGTACAAGAAATTGGCCCTGCTCCACTTTATCAAAAGCAAGGACCACTATAGGAGGTCAAACTAAGGACCTATGGAAGTCGGGGCTCGTCCTCGATCAATATTGGATCAAATAATAAAGGGTTGTAGCATTGACCTCTTTTTTTTTTATTGATTCAAGATAATAGGGGAAAATATTGTAAAGCTCCCTACCGAAACAACAGACACTCTCAATGGATCCTCTGCGCTTTGGGCATACCTTTTCTATGCGTCTTTCTTGTGGTGGGAACAAAACAATACGAAAAGACCTAGCCAATCTACCTAGGGCTCGAGGGCGAGCTTTATTTAAGAGAGAATGGGGAGTGAATCGAAAGGCTTCCTCGTTCTTGGTTTTTTGGGGCTTTCGGGCTCCTCTCGATCTTATTCGTAGTTGGGAAGGGGGAAGGAGTCTCAATCAATGGACATTAATGAACCATCATTGATGGACGTTGCACATGACACGATCAATTCGACTCAAGGTCCGGCGCTAATAGAAGTTGCTTACTCTCCTAGTAGCGAAGGAAAAAGGCAGGGCTTTTTTCGTAGTAATAGTGGGCGGGTTTCATGAGATCTATGCCGGCCGTCGGAATCAAATGAAGGGGTCGAAGGACCATTCGATTCATTAAGGGGCATAGATCTAGGCCTCTTTGTTTGGTCAATCACCAAAGGCGGGGGGGAACCACTATGGGCGAGACCGACCCCCCGGCCTCGATTCTTTTGCATAGTCCGGGGGCCGGCCGCTGCAGAGCTGCGGGGCATAGCGGCGCCCTCGCCTGGCGCCATTCCCGGATCTAGCAGCAGACGGGCGGGCCGGGCCTGAATTCAGACCAGACTCTTCTTTATTTGAGCTGCTCCCACGCACGCAAACCGGAAGATCTCAGTTGTCCTGGACTGGACAAGTACGTAGAGATCTTCGTGGGACCGGGGAGGGAGTCTCAATCGATCTTTTCTAGGATTCCTTATCACGCCACGCACGGAGATCTTTCCATTGATAGAGATAAGAAAGAGGGCTCCCCCCTTGAACAAACTCTTAAAGGTTAGGTTACTACCTGCCTCTATGGAAGATGCGTACTTTGTATTGCCCAGATGTCATATAGATAGAGACTCGGAGTGATAAAAATGAAAACCCTACTCTATGCTACAACAACTGGTGTTTCAAAAGGTTTTGATTGATTCTAAAAGCGCTACAACAAGCTACTTTTTTTTAGGACATATAATAGGGAGGTCTAAGCTTTGAAAGCCTTTAGTACTTTGGTAGGGCGAGTAGCCCTTAAACCAAAAAACAAATTAGAAACTTTTCCTGTATTTTTGCATTTTTGTTTAAGAGAAAAGAAATTGTCTCGTTCGAAAGTTAAAGTATATCACAAGTCTCAATGAAAACTTATATGGTACTTACTACTTACAGATGTGAGTGGTTATATTTTCATTAGTCAAAACTTATTACATGGTACAGTAGTGAAGTTTGCAGGTATTCCACTTGTGCAGGACATTGCCGAAGACATCATAGAAAGCTATTTGAAGCTGAGTTTGAGAAATCTGTACGGACATGAAGCCTTGGCCGTCGTAGTAAAACTTGAGCTCCTCTGGTTTGCTCCATTTCACATCTCCTCTCCATGCCTTCGACCCACCACCACTTGTCAAAAATTGAATTGAACTGCGTTTTATATAGGTTTATATCAATCAATATTAGTTTTGACCACTTTTGTGATCTATTAAAGTTTGGAACTTATACGTATTTGATAGTAATTAATATTGCAGAGACACACATATACAGAGAGAGAGAGAGAGTTGTTTACCTGTCAAGGCTACTCATGTGTTCCAAGCAATGATCATGTCCGTTTATGTACAAATCAACATTATTTGCCTGCAAATTTGATCCAATGTTTACTATGCAAGCTAAGACCGCCAAATTGGACTTATTTGTTTTAGCAGAGATATAATACTACATTATTTAGATTCATTATAGGAACCACAAAATGAAAAAAAATAGCGAATATCACTTAATGCATATCATACATGTATAATAAATTGATTCTAACTTATATGACAGATAGATGACTAATATAGCTATTAGCCTTTTTTTTAAAAATATTGGTATTGCAGCAAAGTGTTGTTTAAGTTAGCTTGATCGTACTGGACTAATTTACTTTTTTGTACTAATTAAAAATAGATTATTCACGTTAAGATTAAGAGATTTATTAAAATATTTCTTATAATTTGATCTAAAAAATATAACGTAATTGGGATTCAAACATGTGATCGTGTGCTTATCCACACATTACATGTTCGTCTACTACTATACCAATCTCTTGTGGTTATATCTATTAGCCTATTATTCAGCATTTTAAATAAAAAATCATTTGCTTAGAATTAGAAATATGTATAGCCCTTTCGGTAACATCACAATTACTTTTTATTTCAATATAGCTTCTATATTTTAGGAACACGTTCCGTGCAAGTATATGCAAATAGAAGCTTCACTTCCAATTTGCTTTGTTTTGGGTAAATTTATTTATTTATTTTAATTTAAGGATTTCTTAGTTAATAACTTGCAAGAAACTTTTTCTTGTTCATATGTTTTGGACGTTTGACACGCAAATTAGTAAAACTTGTTTTAATATTTTTAATTTTTTTTTTATAAAATATGACTAATAATTTCTCGGCAAGGAAAAAGATTCTTTAGGATGAAAACATGGATATTTCTATTCAACGGTAAAAGCCCTTTCTAAGAGTAGTACATTATGTTGAAATTTATCAATCACTTGTAGAAAAGTATTATCGCTTAAGTAATTTTTGTTCAAAATCAGATCTTAATTTATTTTATCTAAGAAAAGCATTAAGTGAGTTACCTGAAGAACTGGAAGGAGATGTACTAGAAGTTCTTGGGTGTCTCCATGATGCCCAGCACTTTTGATTGCATGATGGCCAATCACTATCTTCCAGGTTGCTGTTGATTGTCTTAGTGCCAAATCCACGTCCTTTCCAAAGCCAATGTCAAATATGAATAAGCATAAAATGATTTTCTATCATTTGAAGACAGTAATTAAAACGATATATAGTATTAGCTTATTTCTTGCAATCTAACTTCGAAATTGAAATTATACATTACAATTCCAAATTCCAAATTCCATTTATGATATGCCTCTAGAAAGAAGTTTGATTGCTAATAATAATTAAATAAATTAATAAAATTATTTTCAATTCTTAACCAAAATCTTAAGAATTTGGTTTCGTATTTTTTTAAAAATTATAGGTCACATATTCAAATAAAATCAAAATTAAAAATTAAAAATTTATTTCATAATTTTTATACTGCTCAAATATACGCATTCTAATCTAATTCAATTGTATGAGAATTGATGTTTAGAATTTGATGAGTGTACGAAAATATTTTTTAAATATTTTATTATTGAATTAAAATATTAGAATGTGAATAAAAATTATTGAAATTAATGTATATTTTTAAATTTAGTTTTTATTTATTTTAAAATATTCTTAAATAAATTTTTATATTTAATTTCAAAATTTATAAAAAAAAGTAAAAGTCTAGTCAAATTCAAAGGAGAATTTAATTGAAGTTAAAATAATAGAAGAAGCTGCGTAAATAAATGAATAAATAAATAAATAAAATATATTCTAAACACTATATTTAGATGATAGGTAATGAAAGGAAATGAAGGAAAAAAAAATGAGGAAAAGAAAAATAACTTTTCTTATTTGAGAGTTTTTATGGGGAATTGTAACAACTTGAAAAATATGTTAGGATTGTATATGATTACAGAGGTAGCCTAATACTTACTTAACATGTCTGTATAGTTTTGTGACTTTCTGAGTACGTTTAGGCACTTTGCTGTAACACTATGTGTGAAATATAACTGTTATTTGCTCCAAAAGTTGCTTGAACTATTTAGTTAGTGAAAATAAATGTGAAATGTTTGTTTGCAGGTCACAAATGTGAGAATTGTGTTATAGTTAAAGTTTGAGGTTAATCAGAATTAGTTTGATTTTTTTAAGCATACTAGTTGTGTGTTTTAGTGTCGGATTGACCCCCAGTTGATATGAAAATATCAGTTTATAGTAAAACAAGATTTTTAATGAATTTCAGGATTTATTTTGAATCTGTTGGTAGCTAGGAAATCGGATTTGGTGAAATCTGAGTGTTCTTAGCAGATCGAGATTTTAGTGTTTTTTGGTGAGAAGCCAAAATTGGCTCCTCTATATAAAGTCACTCACGACTGAGAGTGAAAGGAAAACAGAAAACAGAGAAAAGAAAAGAGGAAACGTGAAGAAGGAGAAAGAAGAAGAAAGAGGAGAAATCAAGAGGCAAGCAAGGATTGGAGAGTTTGGATTCATCCTTGGCCATCTTCAAAACCTTGACGTAGGGGGGAACTTGTTTGGATTATTGTATTTCATTTCTTTCATTTTTGGTTCTTGAGAAACTTAATGAATGAATTGAGGTTTAATAAGTGATTTTGTGATTCTTGAGTTGAATCTTGATGGGGATAGATTGGTTGAGTTAGAAAGTGATTTATTAATGTGCAAGGATGAAATTTTCATCATTTGGAAGTCTTAATCCCCATTTAGGTCAGTTTTGGGGGTTTTAGGTCATGGTTGGGGTTTTGATTCATAAGTGTTGAATTAAGTGAAATTGAAGTTGTTTAAGAGTTGTTATGTGTAGTTGGACCTTGTTAGAGGTTGAAAATCACTTGAAATGGGATTTTGAGTGATTGGAAGATAGTTTAGTTCCAATGGAACAGTACCCGTACTGCAGAATTCTACAGATTCTGGTTTCTACAGATGACGCTGCGACGTGGCACTTGGAGTGCCACGGCGTTGGTAAGAACAGGGGATGCGCGCCGCGGCGTTGCACGTGAATGCCACGACGTGGGAAGCTTTTTCTTCCAGTACTTGAACCTGAGACCTGGGCGTAGTGACGTGGCATAGGGTAGGGGTGCACACGGGTCGGGTTGGGTCGGGTTTGGGGGTAAAAATGTCCAAACCAATCAAATAAGGTCGGGGGGATGCGCGGTCGGGTCGTGTGTTAATTTTTTGTGTACGTGAATGCCACGGGTTGGTTCGGGTCGGATGATCGGGTGGTCGGGTGAGAAGCTTTTTTGGTTCCAAGGGTTAGTGATCGGGTTGGTCGGGTTGGTGGTCGGGTTGGATCGACCCATGAATATTTTTCAATAGAACTCAAAAACGAGACCGGGTCGGGTCATCGGGGTTCACGTAGTGATGTGGCATAGGAGGCGTATAACCGCGACGGCCTTAGTGTCGCATAGATACAACTATGAGTTGAGAACAACTATGAGTTGTGTTTGATGTTCTGGATCATTCCAGTGACGCAGTTTTCTTCTTTTATACTTCTTAGTGAGTGATGAGACTCTAATAGGAGTATTAAATGAGGACGTGAATGATTTGATTTATAATAATTTGTGGTGCTAATTATGTGAGATAATTAGTCATGTTTGTACACCAATATTGTGTATTGTGATGAATTGAGGGAATGAGTTTTCCTAAGTGTTGGAATCACTTATGTATGCTTTTTGAAGAGTGATAAGGTACTTTTAGAAGTATTTGATGAAGTGTTGTGAAATGAACTTGAAATACATATAAATCAATTGTGAAACTAATTATGAGAAATAATTAGTAATTATTTTGCATGAGATGTTTGAGAAACATAATGAGGTGTGTAATATCCTTGTTATGTTGTTTGAAGCATAGATTGATGAATAATATCTTCTCTATGTACTTGTTGAATAGATTGATAAATAATATCCTCTCTATTGTTTGTGAAACACATTGAGGTGTGTAATATCATCTTTGTGTTGTTGGAAGCATATTGGAGTGCGTAATATCCTTTCTATATTGTGAGTAATAAGGTGAGTAATATTATTATTATATTGTTGAGTAAGGAGGTGAGTAATATTCTTATTATATTGTTGAGTAAGGAGGTGAATAATATCTTCTTTACTTTGTTTGACCAATGGAGGTGAGTAATATCCTCTGCTTGTTTTGATGGATAGTGTTAGTGAGTCATATCCTCAGTGTGCTTGATAATATACATGATGTATGTTTTGTCTTTTTGAAATGTGTGAGCCTCGTAGATGTGAATGATCTATATTAGGTAAGGTGGATTGTATCCTTCCTAATATAGTATTTTTGAGGATGAATTTCCTTGTTCATTATCGATAATTGTGGAGTTAATGGACTTCACTATCTGGGGGGAAATGATTTCCTCTGTGATAATGATGTTTGTTGGATAGACTTCCAGTGTTTGCTCAAGGTTATGGTTGTGACTTCTATTACTTTATTTAAAACTTATGCATTCATGACATTACCATGAAATTGTAGGTTCCTAAATATGGTATCATACATTATTCATTTTCATACTTAGGATTTTGCATAGGTATAAACACTAGACATAATTTGACATAACATGACTATTGTATGAGTGGTTATTTTCATAACATTATTCATGCATTGCAATTGTATGGGTGATTGCATGTCTCTGAGATGGAGATGTTGTTTACTTCTATGATGAAGTGTTATTTTGATAATTGTTAATATTGTTTGAATGAGTATATATGTTTATGCATATGCTGATATTGAAATACTTCTACTGAGATATGTTTGTTGTGACTTCTATTACTTTATTCAAGACTTATGCATTCATGACATTACCATGAAATTGTAAGTTCCTAAATATGGTATCATACATTATTCATTTTCATACTTAGGATTTTGCATAGATATAAACACTAGACATAATTTGACATAACACGACGATTGTATGAGCGGTTATTTTCATAACATTATTCATGCATTGCAATTGTATGAGCGATTGCGTGTCTCTGAGATGGAGATGTTGTTTACTTCTATGATGAAGTGTTATTTTGATAATTGTTAATATTGTTTGAATGAGTATATATGTTTATGCTTATGCTGATATTGAAATACTTCTACTGAGATATGTTTTCTCACCCTAATTATGTTGCCATGTAAATTCAGGTCCGAGATCTTCAAAAAGAAAGAAGAAGTTGTGTGTAGATTAGTATAGTTATAGGCTTATATATTTTGCTAGATCTTGTTGTAAAAGCTTATGTATTACAATATGCCTTTGAGGTAATGAGGTATATGTATAGCTGTTCATTCGTGGCTCATATTTTCTATATAATGTTGGTATGTTATATTAGAAATTACATAACTGTTGTAAATAATATGCTTGAATTTAATCACTGTGATATACTTTAATTATATTATAGTTATTAAATTTAAGATGTTATAAAAATAATTTCATATATTTTTTTTTAAATGCTTAATTTTTATTTTTTAAAAATTAAAATGAAATTGAAAAAACATATAAGTAATAAAATTTTATTTTATTTCGTTATTAATCTTTTAAAGTGTATGATAATTATATTTTATTTTATTTATTATTATTATTATTATTTTATTTTATTAATAAAAAAATATTTAAACACAAGATAAAATATGCTGACTGCTTATAAAAAGAAGGAGAATGAAGCAAAGTGTCTGCAGCATCGTGCATAGTGTACAGCGCCGTGAAGAAAAGAAGCAGATTGGAGAAAAGAGAAATAGGGGCTCGCCGCACGAAGAAAGAGCAAAGAAACAGTGGAGCGCTGCACAAAGAGAAAAGCTGAATTGTTGTTCAACACGTTACTCGAGAAAGAAGAAAAGGATGTTGCAGCCCTTGAGATATTTGTCAAAAAAAATTTAGTGTGATAATTTTATTGTATTTTAATTTTATTATTTTTTATTAATTTTTTATAATAAGAGAATAACAAAATTTTGATTGTTTTAATATTATTATATAAATTATTTTTATTTAATTTTAGGATTTAATATTTAATAATTTTATTTTTTATTATATTATATAAATAAATTTTAAGATAAATTTATTTATATTTTTTTATATTTTATAATTTATTTATGTTATCTGAATATTAATAATAATTATTGAATGTCAATTATAGTATTATATTAAAGATATATTTGATAATTTATTATTAATTAAATTTTTTTCTCATATATTTAATTATTATTTTTAATACTTTTATTGATAGATATTTTATGATCATATTTGTCATTAAATATTTATAAGATAAATTATTTGAGTATAATAATTTAATATAATTAATATTAAAATTAATCTTAATAAATTTTAAACTTTAATCGTCTTACATATAATATAAAATAAATTTATTTATTTTATTTTACTTAATTTTACATTTAAATTATTCTTTTAATTTATTGTGAAATCTACACCTCAAAACTATATTAGAATTACGCTACCATTTTACTTCCCCCCATAACTAGTAGATGATGTATGTCATATTGAAATATATTTTGCTACAACTTGGATTTTTTCCTACTCCATCTTTTTTGTAAAGAAAAAAATTCCGATTCGACCAATATATCTACATTTACAAATAAAATTCATTAGTTTATTTCTATTGAAAATTTCACATGTTCTCTCACAAAATTATATTTTTCATTACTCAAACAATATAATTATCCAATATAAGTTTTTATTATCCATAAGAGTTTATTTGGCATGCAATTAGTCCCACTCTTCTTATTTGATAAGGATCAATACAATTCAAAATAAGAAACTACTAATAATCATCCTATGGCAAAAAAAAAAATTGCTAATAATAATCAAAATAGGAATTTGTTCAAAAGCAACAATTTATAATATTATTCTTGTTTTAATATAATTAAATTTAAATTTTAAAAATATCTGATAATTATAATTTTGTGTGAATTATCAAGACAAAAGCTAGATATACGAAATCAAGTTATTCCTTTTAATACAATATTTTAAAAATTAAATTAAAAATTAAATCGATAAAACTTTTAGGTCTGTGATTTGAATAATTTAATTGATTAAATTTATGATCAATTAATGATTAAATCATGATTAAATAAAAAATGTTCAAATAAAAAATAAAATTAATTCATCATCTAATCAATTAAACCAATTTCAATTTTTAAAACATTGCTTTGATGATGAGATATATGAAACGAAGTACAAGAGATGCCGTACAAAAAAAAAGTATATTTATCTGATGAAATTACCTTGAGAAGTTCAGAAAGGTAACGGTTCCTGGGTAATACGCCTCTCCAATCATAGCCATGGCCCTCTGTATCAATGAAGTATTTTTTGACAAAAGGGGATGTGTCTACAAAGAAAAAGTCTACATTTTCTGCCAGCAAATTAAATAATGTTAAGTTACCTCAATAAGTTTTAATAATAACGACCGAATATATCAATAAGTATAAAATTCTACTGGGTAGTTGAAATTGAAATTCTTATAACTTCTTGGCTGTTTCTGGAAAATGAAAATTAACAATTTTTCTTCTGAAAACTGAAAACTCTAAAACTGAAATTAAAGTGATTTGAATACCTGAATTGACAATATATGATCTGAAGCAAATCCATCTAATGTCCTTATATCTAAGGATGGGGCTCATTTGTGCCTTGGCATTTCCTCTGTAGTCATGATTTCCCAAAACTTCACGAAACCAAAAGTAAAACAAAAATGAAACCAACAATATCAATAATAATTTTCTTTTATCAATTTCTATTAAGAGGTGGGAATGATTTTGTAATCTATAGTTATAAAGTCCTATTTAAAAATTTCCTTACCATTGTACCATTTCTTCTGCAAGCTAGGTGCTGTGTAGATTTTGGTGAATGATTGTTCAAAGGCTGGATCATGCACTCCAGTTAATCCATTGTCGTAGAAGTTATCCCCCGTGGAGATCACAAAATCAATATCCAATTTCTCTCCAATTACACCCATCTACAAATTATTAAAAATATAATTGAGCTGCATATGAAAAAAAATGAAGCTACACACTCGGATGGCACATAAGCCAGCCAGGTAGCCCGGATGCATAAAAAAATGAGAAAATGTTTTTTTTTACATCTAAAATATACACATTATATTTATATTTATCTCATATTTTTATGAGATATACAATAAATTTGTAAAAAAATTAAAAAAAATTAAAATATTTTAATTAAACAAATAACGAAGTTAAAAAAAAAAAAAACGAGTTTCATTTTATGAGTGGAGTCCACCTAAGTGGGATCTACTATGACACCTCTCGATTATAATTAATCCCGTCACTTCTGTTTCTGTTCCTGTGGGGTACAAAGCTTTTTCCTATGAAAAATTCCAAGATAATCAACTAACAAAAACAACATTATTTTTGGGAAATAATTTTTGTCAATCTAAATATTGTATGTTTATCATATATTTATATAAGAAATATTAAATTAAATTATATATTATTATAATTTTTTTATAGAATACAAAATAAATTTATAAAAAATTAAATAAAAATTAAAATATTTTGATTGGACGAATAATCTACTGTTATTTTTGTATTCTTTGAAGGGTATCAGAAAGTTATTTATACAATATTTTTTTACAAGCTAAATAGCCAATAGGATACAAATAGCAGTATCTCATATTTTATATACTGTGCTGAAAATTTGTTGAATGCAACAGCTATAGCCAGATTTGTCTCTTCTATTTCTATAGCCTTATTCTATTTCTATTTTCCAATTAAGAGTATGTTTTGGGAACGATTAAATTCGTTTACAATAGCTTTTTTTTAAAAAATTGTTATAACAGTATTTTTTTTACATGTTTAATAAAATTAATTTTAATTTTTATATAAAATTTAATATATTATAATTTTTTTATAATATTAAAAGTTAAAATTATGATTTTAAATTATAAATTATTTTTTATACTTTAATATGTAAATATTATTTTATTTTAATAAAATAATTTTTTAATTATTTTATATTTATTTTCATAATGTAATATATAAAAATAATTTTTTATACTATTTAAATAAAATAAATTAATTTAAAATTATTTTTAATTAATATATTTAAATATAAAACTAATTTTATTATAATTAATTATAATATATAAAAAATATTATATAATAATTAACTATTAAAATAATCAAATTTTTACAATTATATTCACTGACCGGATATGAACTCAGTCATAAGCAAATTTGTCTGTAGTAAAATATAGTTACATGTCACTCTCGGTGTTTATTTTTTTCAAATATAAAAATAGCTTACAACTACTACTTCCATCAGAGAATTTCGCTTGCCAAAGAAAAGCAAAATCGTAATAAAATTGGAATTATGCTATTCGGAGCAAAGAACTTTATTAGATGTGTCTTGCTGTTATTGGTTTCTTCATATAACAACGCTACCTGGTGGAAGCATGTTTATTCTCACAAGTTTTCAGCAATTTTTGAATAAAAAGATAACAACTTTCCCTTTGATAGTGTGCCAGTTTTCATTTACAACTTTATGTAATGGCCGATGACATTCTGGAGAAATTTTTAACTTTATAATGTATATCCACTCAAATTAATAATTGATATGTGCATTAAGATATTCTTTTGAAAATATATACATTTTAAATATAACTCAAACAACCTTTTTTAAAAAAAAAAAGAAAAAAGAAAAACTGATTCTGTGATATACTTGTTTTCCATGTTTTAATTGAGAGTTAACATTCAACGATCCGATTTGAGACAATCACAAAGAATATGAAAGGAAAATTGTTGTGAGAGATTTACCTGAAAAGCGACTAGAGATTGGTTATAGGCTCCTCTTCTTCCCCAGTCTCCAACCACCAAGAAGCTCAGAGACCCATCAGCTTTGGGCGCATGTTGGAGACTCTGAAGCTCTGCTTTGGAAGAAACAAAACACAAACTCAGAATAGCAATGAAAAAGAGGAAGACAGAACTGGGTTTGCTTCTATGGGTGGCCATGGTTATGGCCTGGCTAGAAATTGAGAACCAAAACGAAGGTAGAGGAAGCTTTGCTTAATTGTTTGGTTTTCGAATCTTGAAGGGAAAGGCAACCTTTTTTTATATGGTTTTTAACTTTTGATAATTGGGTAGGTTGGTTTAGTTGAAATCAAATTAGTGACCAAATCTAGAATAAAATACACACAGAAATCAAGAGAGTTTCTTGGTTTTGCCTCCTCTTCTCTTGGTCTTATAATTCGAGAGAGTCTCAATTACACTAAATGTTACCTTCTAATGACATATTATCATATTATTATAAGTGTTTAACTTTCTAAATAATTATTACATATAATAGTCAAACATTTTTAATTTAAAAATAGACTTTAATTAATTAGATGATAACGTAAAAAAGTTTACACTCACAGTTAATCAAAATTAAATATATCATTTAACTAACGTATTATTCAACACTACTTGCCTGTATTTTTATATTTTGTTAAGATTTTTTTTATGATTCTATATTTTGTTAAGATAAAAATAAATGATAATTAAAATTGTTTGAATTTTTTTATCTTTAAATCTTTAAATGGATAATAAATTTAATTATAGTCTTATTTTTTATATTTATCTTTGAATCTTCAAAAACCTTTTTATATTTATCTTTCAATCTTTTAAATAAATAATTTAAAGAGTAATTAATAATGATAATTTTTTATATACCTAAAAAATAATGGTAGTTTTTTTTTAAAATAAAATAATGATAATTAAAAAAAAATTGGACATCAAAGTAGAAAATCTCTTGTATAGGTTATGTATATATTGTTATATTATTGAAAGACTTCGACAATGATAACAACACACTAAAAGGTTTAACTGTTTTAGTAATATAACAAAACATAATTAAATAATATTTACACTAATAATGAATTAAAACTAAGCTTTACAATAATTTATTTATCATTGAATTATCATTAAATTATAATTACTTATTTTTTATATCTAACACCATAAAAAGTTTACATGAGTGTAATAATTTTTTTGATTTGTATAAAGTGTCAAAGGCTTGTGCATATATGCATATGCAAACACCATTAACAACCATGTAAATGAATTAATTATACACTTATGAGTTTTTTATATGATGATTATTTAAAAAATTCATTATCAAATTCAAAGTATACATTATAGGTATCATGTTATAAAATCTTATATTAATTACAATTTATTTTTAACTCCATCGACTTGTCTTAAAATTAGCATACAATATAATTTTCAATGAAGTAAAAATATTTATTCCTTGATCACATAATTATAGTTATTTAATTAAATTTTACAAAATTTAGTATGTACAGTTAATATGCTAAGCAAGTATGTTCTAACTATTTAGTGCATAAGATAGATACAGAGAGTTGAGCGAAATTTTAGGATGTGAAAATTGATTTTATGGTAACGTTTTGAATAATAATCTTGGATGAATTTTGCATGAGATTTAACTGCCCAGTAAAAAGACAAAGGCATAAGGATTTTCTTACATATAATGATACACTTCAACCTATGCTAAAACTAAAGATGAATTAAGGATTAGAGAAGCATGGTATATATATTTACACATAAAACTTTTTATATAATTTCAAAAAAAGTTGTGAATTGTATGTGTGGATTGTGAAGTTGAACTAAAAAAAGAGGAAGGAGAGATATCAGTGTTGGCCATACTTACTAGTAAGTTCAAATGTAAACTAAGAAAGGTGGTCTATAATTTTCTAATCCTTCTGATCATATTACCCATTGTTTATGTTAAATGTTTGAAACTAAAGACATTCTATGTGAATATATAACTTTTTTTTTCTTATTCTTAATTAGAACAATGCAGTAATGCTCTAACTAGATAGATCAAATTGACAACTAATAAACCCATTAATTTTAATGTTGATGGAAATGTAGTGGTGTTTCGTTCTCTACTTGAGGGGTAGATCTGGGACAACCTGAGGTTGTCGAAGGCTTTCGTGTTAGTTGGCAATGGCGGCTCCTAGTTAGAGACAATGGTAGAATACTTGTAAAAGACACTCTAATACTAAATTAGACTTATTTGAACTAGAAAGGAATAAGAGAGTAAAGGTAAAAAAAAGTGAATAAGCATAAGATATCTCTAAGTATGTCCTTATATAAAGGATGAGGCCTCTGAACCTTAGATGAAGAGTCATATGTAAGTTGTTGGACTTAGACCCAATAGAACATATCGGTCTAATTGGATAGATGTTCTATAAATTGGAAAATAAGAAGAAGCTAAAGGCACTATTTTAGATGCATGCATATATAATCTAAAAGAAGTGATTTAAGTGGTAAGGAAGTTGAGTTTAACGGTTGAAAAACTTTTATAATATTAATAGTTTAAATCCACAAAGAGCAATTTCAGTACCTTGAGCAAATGCTAGTCTTCCACCCATAGGTGAATGTGTGAAAACATTATATGACAAAAAAAAAAAGCATATAGCTGAACAAAACGAAAAACTGCTTCTTCAACTTAATGAACTATTTAGTATTGAGATTTGAAAAGCAACTAATTGAGATTAAGAGATATTTTTTGCAAAGAAAGTGTTGGTATTAAAAATAACACTTTTCGATTTACAAAAACATTATAAAACATTTTAAAGCTAATTTAACTTATTAGGTTAAATTTCGATCCATACAATCAAATATTGCCAATTCAATTAAGATATTTAAAACAGTTTAACAAGTTAATTGAAGGCTGTGAAGAAATTCTTGAAGACATGTTTTGACTAGTTAAAGGGAGAAAATTTCTCAAAGTAATACCAGAGATCGAAGCAGTGAATGGGGTTAACACTTAGGAAAATTTCAAGATTGCAAGGAAAGTTTTCAAGTTCAAGAACATCTAAAAGTATATTCAAAATAGTTATACTTAATTCAAAATTCAAATTCAAATGTTCGAATTTAAATTTAGGAGGTTATTAACAATTGAGTCTGTAATATTAAGATAAGAAAATCTTTGCTGTTAGTTTAAAAAGTTATTTTTAACAAAGACACTTATCATGATCTTGTCAGAATAATGGTTAACACCATTATCTATAAATTCTAAGGGGTAGAGATATTTAGGGTGATTAGAAAATTACTTACACATTTCTCTAAACACATCCAAAGTCACTTTGACGCAGACGAATACACACGAGACTAGTCAAATATGTCTTCTACCTTGTTTTCTTTATGTAATCTTTCCTTTACAATGCAATTTTAAAACAATTTATTTCTATTTCCTTTCAAACTCTCTCATCTATTGATCAAGTGATTCTCATCATTTGTTTTCCTTTACTTTTATGTAAGCTTTCTTTTCTGCATTACTTCTGTTTAATTGCTTTTCATTTAAGTTTTCTTTATTTCTCTACATCTTTATTTCTTTTCCTTTGCTATTTTCAATTCATTGCTTATTATACATTACTCTTTATTTACTTATTTTCTTTTAAACTTCAGTCGAATTTATTCTTGTACAAGTTAATTGTTATTATTTACTTGTTCTTTTTATTTGATTGCATTACTTTTTCGGTTTGTAAAGATTATTTTGCAAGTTAATGTTTGTTCTTTATATTATCATTTTCAATTACTATTTACATTATTTGTATTTATTGCTTTCAGATTATATGCATTCTCTTAAGTATTAATTTATCTTTCGATTATCACTTTATCATTTGCTCACTTTTACTCTAATATTTCACATTTTCTTATTAAACTTGAAACAAGTTTATGATATTCTTCTGAATTCATAAATCACCAAGTACGAGTCTATAAATTTTTTTTTTCAGAATGATAATAGTAATCAAATTTGTTATTTGATAAAATTTTCAGTCAACAGCAAGAAAAAGGTAAGAGTCGTTTATTGGATCTTAGATTCTCAAATATCTTAACCCACCTCAATTTTCTAATACTAAAAAGAAGCGACAAATGAATTAAGGGGGGACAGGAGAAGGCTATTGAACTACACGAAAAGAAAACCACTTTGTAAGGCTGGCAAGCAATATGTGTATAATGATGTTTTTAGTGGAGGTCGATATAAGAGATACACCAACCTCATGGCGCTAGTTGAGGATCCTTATCTTTCCTTTGTATTGGAACGGATAGATGAAGGCAGAGCAGAATTTTTATATTGAGAGGGGGCCAACTTCTAATCTTTATTTTATTTGAGGGGCAAATCTAAAATTATAAGTTATAAAGAAAACTTTTGAAGGTTTGGACTTTGGAGTCATGGCCCTTAATTATGAGCCCCTTCGATCCATCCTCGCGGATAGACTCGTAAAGTATCATTTTTTACAGAGAAATTCTTACATCTTTCATAGTAAGAAAAATGGATCTAAACCATTTATTTTAAGAAAGAAAAGGAGAGAGAAATGAAGAGTGAAAAGAAGATCCTCCTAGAGTAAGAAAAATTCTTATTCCATAAAAATTTCCTTTTTAAAACTTAATTCAAAGAGGAGTTAAGTGGAGGCCAGGTGCCCCTAACAGAATCCACACCTTGGAAGGAATGTGGGGTTATGTGGTTGTTGGATCAGCCCTCCTCAGCAGGCAAGAACTGACATTAACACAGAAGGCTTAGGGTGAAGGAGACGCCATAGGAGATGGGACAGTATTCCCTCAAAAATCTCTTATTCCATAAGCAGCTAGGAATCTTTCTTATTTAGCTCATAATGAATATCCCTAGATGTATTCAAAACAAAGTGATGGATGACACAACGGAGAATACATCTGCCTGAACGCATCCAAAGCAAACACAGTGATGGCCTCACCATCTTACCATTGAGACTCACATAGTAGTGATGAATTATTGTGTCTATCCAAGATGCTTCAGATTATATATATATATATATATATATATATATATATATATGTGTGTGTTCAGACATTCACCTTCCAATATTTTATACTACCCAACCTATACTCTCTCATAACTCCTTATAAGGGATTGAACCCTGTTTATCCTATTAATTCTCTCTCTCATGACCATATTGGCTATCCTATCACAAGCCATCCAGGAAACTGCATTCCTCACCTTCGTGACTTCGTCGCCACACCTTTTGGGTCCACTTTGACCGTGTGTAATGTACACTTCATGTTAACAAATTCAACACTCAAAATGGGCAATGACAGAAAATTTGAAAAATACAAAGACATGAAACATTATACATATTCAATAAAAATTATATAAAAATATGTAAATTACGATTTATTTAAGTATTTAAACACTACGAACTCAAATAGAGACATACTGAAAATAAACTTACTATGTATTAAAACATATTTAATAAGTGCAAAATACAAAAATTAAATTATAATATGTGTTTTAGGGTCTTGTAATGTTAACTTGGTATCACAAATGCCGACTGTATGGTACATGTCTAACGTTGACATGCTATTTTTTTTTGGTCCATGATTCAGAACTTCTACATCCCTGTAGATGGTCAAGATATCTAACCCAAAAAGAAGTGGGAAAACCAAGCTCTAAATGCTCACGGTTGTTTGCATAGACCTGCAGTTCCCTGCTTTAAACTGTGTAAGTTCTCTATGCAATAATTGATTCTCAAGGATTCAGATCAATCAAAGAACTATACTTAGTTAAATTCCAAGAACCCATCATACACTGGCGTCATCAACAATGAAACTTCTGTCAATAGCATAATCCACAAAACTGTAGAGAGGAAAGACTCGCTCCCCATACGTCTCAAATCCATCCAATTCTTCCTTAGCTTTTGCTCTAAGCTCTTCAGCAACCTCTACTGCTTTCTCGACCCCATAAACCTCCACATAACTCTTCCCCTTGTTTTTCCTGTCATTACCTCCCTCAGCTTTCAATCTCTCTTCCAAAATATCGTCCACAATCGCATACAATACCCCAACAGCTCTCCCATACCTCCTCAGTCTCTCTATCTCATTATCTTCAGCACCAGCCAACAATCCTCCACATACAGCAGAACACTCCCCCATTTCACCAAACTTTTTTTCTTGTATAAATCCAACTGAATTCGGCCCTCCTTCAAGGTCAAGGAACTGCCCTGCAGCCATTCCAGTGGAGCCTACAGAGCGGGCTATCTCAGCAATCACACGAAGGAGGTAGGGCTCAGGCACAAGGTTAGAGGGAGTATGTGAAACAATGTGACGAAATCCGAGGGGAAAGAGTGCATCACCTGCGAGAATTGCCATGTCAACACCATAGACAGTGTGGTTCGAGGGCTGGCCACGGCGTGAGGGGGAGTCATCCATGCAGGGGAGGTCATCATGTATCAATGAAGCCGCATGAACCTGTTTGCAACTACAATATAAGATCAACAATTCATTTATACCCATGTATGCTTAAAATACTCAGGAACTCGTTCAGTTTAATATCATTATTTTTTTAATGTAGTACATATCATTAGAGCTAAATGGCCTTACTGAAGACATGGTTATATGAAAGCACATAATGACGTCGTTTAATTCATGTAGCCGACCTTACCTAGTGGGAAAAGATTTTAGCTGTTGTTTTCATTAATCTCATTTTGTGTCCCATAAGGAGTTCCAAACATACAAATTGAAAGAAACTATTTTGTTCAAGAGCAATGCAAATAAAGGTATTTTTATAACCAAAGATTCTTAACAGTTCGTCTAAAGCTCAATTTAGCTACTATTTTATGCAGATACGGCTAGCTAAAGATGGAATCCAAAACAGTTATTTATATGAACAAAACAACATTCCTGCGACTAAACATGCAACTAATCTGACTGTAAATTTGCAATAAACCAAAAATGAAAAGAAAAAGGAAGTCCAGTGAAAGGCCACCTCTTTTATGGTAGTGAAATAGTAACAAATTTATTTGATTGATAAAATTCTAGTACCTTCTCAACAACAAAAGAAAACTTGTGACAATGATAAATCCATCTTTCTCAAATGTCTAAACATCAAAAGTCAATTTTTTTTATAAAAAAATTACAATAGAATCAAAATGAGTGACAGGGTATAGATTCTATAGAATGAAGATTACCATTTCGAGGGCGCAGGCAGTGGGGAAGGCGGCGAGGCGGCTGCCCCCAAAGAGTTCACAGGCAGAGATACACATAACAGGCGGGGCTCGCTTGGCACCTTCGGCGAGGACTGAATACCTCATGGCTTCGTATATCAATGGAGGGAACTGAACTGGAATAGCTTCGTTGAGCTTCTCATTGATCTGCACCATTAGGGAAGTCCAATATGTCTTCAAATCAAAGTGAGCAGCTTTTGATCGAGTGGAAATGAAGGAAGGAGAAGATGCAGCCATAGAGCAGCGAATCGGAAGGATAAGGTTTGGGGACTTTCGGAGGTGGCAGATGTGTGAAGAGGGCAATGCAGCAATTGCAAAGGGAGCCATCCTTAACTCTATATGAAAAAGAAGATAGAACAAAGAAAAGAAAACATGTTACCAAATGCATTCAGATGGCATAGTAAAACATTAGGCATTGAGCCATTCCAATTTCACACACAAGCACAAACAGTCTATGATCTACAATTTTTAACAATTTCAACCTCACAGAATATCATCTTTCAGGGCAATCAACCATTTCTATCTTAAGCCAAATACCCATCACCCAAAAATTGTAAATAGCACAAAATCAGTATTAAGGAAAGAAAAGAAAAGAAAAGAAAAGAAAATTACCAATTATTCAATCAGACCCCATGAGAAAAAAAACAAAGCATTAAGCCCCAGATTCATAAAATTATAACTATGAATGGCACAGTTAGAATTAGGGGCAAAGAGAGCAACAGAGTTCAGAATGCAAAGCATCAAAGAGAAATTAGATTGGAACAAGATCAAGTCAGAGTAAACTAGAAATGGAAACCACTGAACATGTAATGTAAGTGACCCAGATCAGAAATTTAGCAGAGAGAGATGAGTTGTGATGCATTACCCATGTGAAATTGGAGGCAAGTAGTAAGGTTTGGGTGACAATGGCGGCGTTGTGATAAGGTTAGTGGTGGGGTGTGGTGTGACTACACTATCCGCAATGGTGCTTTACAAGAGTACTCTTATATTTTATATACACTTATTTTCTCATTTTATTTAATATTATTTATTATATATATATATATTTATAATTTTTTTTACTTAATCACATACTTAAAAAATGTATAATTAATATTTTTCTTTTCAAAATGATAAGGTGGTGGTGCTTTGTTTTGCTAGACTTTTTTTTTAAAAAAAAATATATAAAAACTTTTTAAACTTTGATTTTAATATAAATCACATCTATAAATTTTAAATTTTTTTAATTAATTTTAAAACTTTAATTAGCATCACAAAAGATCTTTTTACTTAATTTAAATATGTTAATTCACTAATAGTAATATTACATAATTTTTTTATTTATATTAATATTAATTTTGAATTATTTATTAATTTATTTATTAAAAATTAATTTTAAATATATTTTATTTCTTATAAAATAAAATTAAAACAGTTTTTCAAAACAAAGTTTGTTTTTATTTATTTTATAATAACAAAATGTTTTTATAATTAAATTTTAATAAATTAATTAATAAATAATCTAAAAATAATATTAAGATGAATAAAATATTGTTATATAAAATTTATCATTAATAAATTAACATATTTAAATTAAATAAAAGAATAACATTAATTAAAGGAAAATGTTAAATGTTGCGAAAAAAGTTTTCTCGAAATGCATTGTAAATAAATCGTGACATTTATAATAGTTTAACAATATATATTATTAATATTAAAATTAAGTTTTTATTATATTTAATACAAATAATTTTATGATTTATTAATTAATTTTTTAAAATAAATTAATTAGCAAATTTTTTATTTTGCGATGCTAGTTAAATAAAAATATTAAAAAAAATAACTAAATTAAGACAATTGAAGGATAGTTACATTAAATTTCAATTTAAAATACTTTAAAATTATTTTAATTATCTTATGTTAAAAGCTTAGCTACGTCTCCCTATTAAGTCATTGTCCTAAGGGGTCCACGGTTGAAAAAGTTAAGAAAAGAGTAAGAACACGTAATGTCATACAGTGGCTGAAAATGAGAGGCTTGACACAACCCACGATCCAATTTGTGTGAAGGAAATACGTTGTGGGTCCAAATGAAAAAGTGTACTGTCATAGCCCATTAATTGAGGAAGCAATATGTATGGTGAGGCGGTTGAATTGGAAAGGGAGAGAAAAGTTATAAAATGAGAAGACGTGGGTAGGGGGGAGGGATTTAGAGCGTCGCACGAAAATCAAAAAATGAAAGTGGTCAGATTGTGCATGCGGCACGAGGTGAAAGAAAAGAAGGCTAACGCAGCAGGCACAAACGTAGCTATGAGAAAATTTTTATTTTTATGGATTTTTCTTTTTTTTTTGATATTTTTATTATAAGTAGTTAATTTTATTTTTTAAGATTAAGATAAAATTTTAATTTTTATTTTAGATGATTTAATTTTATTTGAGATATTTTTTTATAATTACATAATATTGATGATTATAAATTTTTTAATTGTTATTTAATTTAATATTTATTAATTATTTTGTAGTCAATTAATAAATTTAAATTAATATCTTTTAATTACATATTTAATTTTTGTAGTTTTAAGTATGAGTTGTGTAATAATATTTATTATTTTTGTGATCTAAGAATTAAATAGTTTATACTCTGTTAATTAATTTATGTCATAATTTGAATAGATCATATTATTAGATAAATTATGTCATTAATTAGATTTCAATAAATTTTAATAGTGATTAAAGCTTATAGTTGTAGACACTTCATAGAACAAGATTAGTTTTCATTCAAATTAAATTCATCTTTATATGATTAGTGGTGGATTCAAGATCCTAAAATTATTCTTTAATTATTTTTGTATTCTAATTTGACTCTTTTTATTTAGATTTATTATTTAATTTAGCACGTAATTTATATTTTTAGTTTAATTAAATAAAATAAAAATATCTTTTTTAAAATTAATTTTGGAAGATATTAGATTTTAGTTAATTTTATAACTCTCTATGAATACAACATCTTTATATTTACTAAATATTACATTAATCTTATGTACTTGCAAGTAAAATATAATTTTATTACTTGAAAATTCTCTATAAGACACATTGTTAGTGTATATCAGACTCCAAAAGTGTCTTTTGCTCGAGAAATATTTGTATAAATTTTATTTATATAAGTTATATGAATTAAATTAATCAATAAGTAATATATTGTCATTTTTAATATAAAATAATTATGTAATACAAAAATTTATAAAATTATTAAGTGTTAATTAGTTTAATCTGTATAACTAAATAAATAAGGTCTACCTAAATATTTATTTTTTTACACCTATCATGTTTATTTATGCATTCACCTTATTGGTCAATCCTCTTCCGTAACTATTTTTTGTGTAATACCACTTGCAAGAAATAACGTTTTTGTTAATTAGAGTTTAGAGACTAATTATAAATTTTTTAAAGTTAATGATGTTTATTTATAAAAGAGTTAAAGTTTAAGAAGTTATATACTCTTCTCTTTTTAAATTTTTGTTTGTTTTTTAAATTAAATTCTGTATGTAAAATTATCATGAAAGGAAATTTTTTTGTATACGAAAGGAAAATTTCTTACAAATGAAGCGTTTGGATAATTTTTGAACAAGAAATTATATTAATTTTTTTAAAAAAAATTCAAGAAGATATTCCTTTTAGTTTAAAAAAAAAAGTAATAAATTTGGTTTTTCTTTTCTTTTCTTAAAGTTTATTCAATGCTTTTTAATTAAAAAAAAAACAGAAAGGCTGAAAAAAAAGAACCGGTAATCTTACAACAAGTGGAGTGGGCTTGTGATATGTTTGGTACTTTGGTCTTTAATCTAAGTCAAAGCATGGAAAGAGAGAGAGAGAGTATGCGTAGGCTATTTGTTCTTTGAGATATATTTGAGAGTTTAAAGACGATAAAAATGAGTTATTTATAATAAAATAGAATAAAAATTAAAGGATAAAATAAAATAAAATACATTACTTAATTGTTCAGAAGTTTAATGAATTTAATAAGGGAGAAAATAGATTATCTCAATTATTTTTTCTTTGATCTCAAATTAGAAGAACAAAAAATAAAAGATTTGATGAAAAGAAAATGACTCATTAACTTTCTCCTATTATTTCTGTCTTATTTAAAATAACTCTTAAATATACTTTTATTAAATTTTATTATTTCATTCTATATCATTCTTTTTATTATCATCTTCTCAAATATAAATAAAAATATAAAATTTTAAGTAAGATAAGAAAGGGATTATTATTCCATTTTTTCTTATTAAATAACTCTTAATCATACTATTTTAAAATTTGACTATTATATTTCTGGTCACTTCCTCTATTTTCATCATTCCAAAAAATAGCCTTAGAACTTATCAACAGAAAAGCTGCAATGTTTAATTGTTGGGTAACGTTTTTATTATATACTTCATTTTATATAATTCATATAATTCTTGCTATCACTCTTTATATTTTTTTAAATTTATTTTTCATCTTTATTTTTGTTTAAATTTAATTTTCATATATTACCAGTGTAAAATTTTATGCTTACATTTAATGATATATCATTATATTATTTAATAAATTTGATATTCCATATAGTTGTTAATCTATTAAATAATATGTTAACACATAATTAAATAATAATATAAAATATCTTACACTAATAATATATTAAAATTAAACTATTTTCCCAATAAAAAAATTAAATAAACTCTTTCATTTTTTTTCCTTCCTTTTATCGCATTTTTGTTCTGGCCAGTGTCCATAACGCGAACAAGACAATGCAAACGATAAGGTCGATAAAGTCAAAGCTGTTATCTAGAAATCCTTGTTTTTGTTTAGATATAAAAGGAAACAGATCCTCAGTTTCAAGCTTTCATGATCTTATCCCAATCCCCTCCCATTCAGATACAGCCACACAGAGACAGAACTTCAAATAGCGTAGGCCAAGAGGGAGAAGTTGGTGTATAAGATAATAAACAATGCTACTTCTTTTGGTTAAAAAATAATGAATTCTTCTTCTTAAAAGGAAAAAATAATAATACATCCATCAATATCAATAATTCTTATTTTATCATCTATGAAAAATCTTTCGTGGAACTTTCCGGGAAATCAACTGTGTTAACCGGTTTAGTCGTATTAACTATTACTTTATTTTTTAAAAAAAGTTTAGAAATCAATCAAAGTAAAAAATAAAAACAATCATATGAATGATTTTCATTGTTGATTTTATATGCTACCAACCTACCGTGATTTTGTAGTTACACAATCTGAACTCGGAGTCTATGACCGTCGCGGAACAAAAGCAAACCACAAGTTAGTCTAAATCACACAAATCTCCAAACCTATAATTCATGCAGACATCCTAGAGTAAGAGTAATAACAATAACCACTATAGAGACTCAAAACATATTTCAATATCAAGAATGTCATTCTTTCAAATCTTAGCAATAACAAATCCAAAATTGTAACTAACCAAATCAATTGTACTATTTGAAATCTTGCTTACAAAAATAATAGAACAACTCTAAGATCCATAATACTTTAAGATCAATAATTCATAATATTTTCCAACCAAAATTAATAACAAAATAAAATAAATTCTCAAATATGCCCACACGAATACTGTGTTGGGCTCACCAATAATAATTATACTAGACTCCTTGATCAAATTGGAGGAGTTGAACTGAAACCATCTCCTTTCTTTTATTTGAAAAACACATCACAATTTGGATGAGTTATGATTTATTGAACAATTATTACCTACTATAATAGAAATAAGATAAGTAGGACACGGGTTTTAGTTATCAAGTAAAATAACCAATCAAATAAAATAATTTTTAATAGAAGAATTCTATCAAATCATTAAAAATACATACCAAACAATATAACAAACGGTTGAATGAAACAATTTCCAATGATTCAACAAATAAACTATCACCAATTAAAAACACAAATCCACGTGAAAAAATTCACTAGGCAGAATTAAACAAAATGAGCACATAGCTCAAGGGTAAATTAGCAATATGATAAGCCCATGGCTTGAATTGACAAGCATTAAGCTCAAAATCATTACCAACCCACATGTGTTGATATACACACAAAGTCAACATATATTCCAGTAGCTAAGACCTAATTCAAACTTAGGTGTACTGATATTAACATTTACTGTTATTAGATATGGTGTTTTAACAAGGTTTTTTCTCAAAAATATAATTTATAAAATTATATAGCAATAAGCCTTTCTTGAAAATAAAATTCCAATGGAACAAAATAAAGACCAAATTTATGAAAATTAACTATTTCATAGAAAACGATTTCCATCATTAGAAAACCCACTTTATAAAATTCACCTTTTATTCTATAGGCATGACAATTTTCTATAGCAATTTCCAGCAAAGCTAATAATAATATGTATAACAATTACCATCATTGGTACAAAATTATTATCTATAACGTTTACCATCTTTGATCTAAAACCAATATTAAAGTATTTTAAGGTAACCAAAAGTATTAGCTCAAAACAATATACCACATAAATAGTTACTTTTTAAAAAAATTTGCTTGTCCAAAGAGTCCTAAGGCTCTAGAACATTTAAAAATTCAATAACAAAATGAATTCAAAATTCATAAATTCAAATAGACATATAATAAGTAAGAATTACTCATAGTACGTGTAGATTCCCAACGGAGTCTTTTCTTAAAAATTTGCATAATTTGATTGGACGTTCTTGTACCGTTCTTTAACAATGGAAATACCAATTATGCATAATACCATAAAAATTGCCTAATTAACTTTCTTAAATTCAAAATAAATCCTAATTGGCATTGTCCTAAATTCACCATCCAACTCACAAAGTATGAAATTTTACTAATAAAATTGATTACTTAAGTTTTTGAGTTATGGGTTTACCAAAAAGCCAAAGAAACGAATTCAATGAGTAGGTAGCCTTCACTATTCTCAAATTGTAATCTTTAACCCAAGAAAATCACACTTAATGTATGTGTAAGAGAAAGGGAAAAATAAATAGTGCTTGAAAATTTTAACAAAATCTCAAAAGAATAAGAAAAGGATACTCACAATTGAATGAGAATGGAGCAAGAATGAAAGAAAATATGGAGGATTTGACCAGAAAAAGCCGAAAATCATGAACGTATGATAGAAGAGTGGTTTTGATATTGAAAGGAATGCAAAATTATGGATTTGCCATTAAATCAAAGAAATACCCAACTCCCTTTTTTTTCTTTAATATTTAGTGGAACAGTGTATTACCTTCTTCCCTCCTTAAACAAAATTTGTCCTCGAATTTTAATTTACTACTAACCTCATATGTCAAATAAGTGTGGGCACTCACTACAAGAAATTAATCAATTTGCTATGAAAAAATCCATAGCTAATCAAGTTAACTACGAATTAGTTACGGATTGGTCCATTGTCAAATTCTCGTAGCTAATTAGTTACCAAAAATTTTCGTAACTAATCCGTAGTTAAATTTTAAATTTTCATAGCTAATTTGTAGCTAATCTATAACTAATTTTTGTTCAGAAATTCCTTTCCATAGCTAATTAGCTACGAAATATTCCGTAATTAATTTTCGTAGCAAGTTTGTAACAAATCCGTAACTATGTTGTTTCTAAATCCGTAACAATTCCATAACTATTTCCTATCTATTCTGTTGCTAAATCCATAGTAATTCTGTAACAATTTCCTAATTATTGTTTTGCTTAATCCCTAGCAATTCCATAGCTATTTCCTAGCTAAATCCATAGTAATTCCGTAGCTATTTCCTAGTTAAAATTCGTAGCAATTCTATAACTATTTCCTAACTATTCTGAAGCTAATCCAAATTAATTTTATAATGATAATTAGTGCATTTTAAAATTATACTTGTATAAATATTTCAATCCAAACAAAAAAATCCAAAAAATAAGTTGTGCAAAACAACAAAATATTATAATTGTATTAATAAATTCAAAACATGTTCTACAAAGAAAGCATAACTAATCTAAGTTAATTAATACAAATAGTTTAAAACAAGTTAATCTCATTATCAATAAACACAACTAATCAACTCAAGTTAGCCCCATCATCATCAACTTCATGATCCTCCCCCACTGCGTCGCCTTGTGATGGTGCCTGCGACACAACACTTCCTGCTTGGGAGCCAACAATCCTTAAGATAGGCTCCAACACAGACGCCAGCTACGTTTGAACAACAAACACCAACTACGTTTGAACAAAGAAAGTCACCGCTTCATTAATAACTTCCTTTATGGCTTCTTGTGTCGAAGCAGCGTTGGAGGAACCAATAACCTGTGAGGATGAAGCAAAGCTAGATCTACGAATGTCAATATCTAAGTTATGACTCATGCCATGAATCTGTCCCTTCTTGTTGGGACCTGTCACCTCCAACCACACCTCCTGATCAACCATAGGATGCATTGAAGAGTCTTCTCCATACTTCTCTAACATTTTGGTGTCATAAAAGTCCTGAAACAAAAAATATAGAAAAATTTATCAAAATAATCAACAACTTAACAAATGTGATTAGTTTTAATTTTAAAGACACTTACAATGAAGTTCTTTAAGCACTGAGTGACATATTCTCAATTTTTCCTCTTATGAACACTTTCATACAAATATATGAAAGGGACTAAAAGCTTCAGCTCTGCCTTCTGTAATCAACATCAATTAGAATATAAAATTCTAAAATCTTTATTATATTTATAGTATTATTATAGTACAAGTGAGTTATATTATTGTATAATTATAGTGCTGCTATGTGAAGCCAAAATGAACTTGAGGAAAATTTGTTGGGGCATACAAATGCTCATCAAACATAGTAACAGCACAAGGCCCTGATGTGGAAGTCCAACCATGCTGCTTGCAGAGCCTTCTACATCTCTAAGAAAGAAACAAATCAATTTAATAAGTTGAGTTAGAAATATTTAACCCATAAGATCTCTAATTGAATATTTATAAAATACTCTGAAGCATGGGTACTCCTCCCAGGGAGGAGTACCAGTACCTGGTACGTACTGAGTATGGGTACGTGTCGGGTACGCATTGGTACGTACTCATTTTTTTAAGAGTTTAGGTATGGCTGGGGTGCGGCTAGGTACGGTTGGGTACAACTCCACCAATGGCTGGGTACGACCACCAAATTTATGCCAAAACACGATCATTTCATCAAAATGGGTATTCTGTTTGAAGTTTTTAACCTTAACCCATTCGAAGAGACGACCATCGACCACTCATTCTCCTCTTTACTTTTACCTTGGTGCAGCATTGCAAGGACCCATCGACTGCAGCTCCACGATTGGCGACTGCAGCTCGAACGACCGACGACCTCGCATGACCCAGATCGGTACCCAACTTCGGCGACCTCGCGTGACCCAACTTCGACACCAGACGATCGCTCTCATCTTTGCTTCTATACTGAGCGGCGCTCCAACGACCGATGACTGTTCTTCTCTCTGCTTATTCCAAATGTTTTCACAATGCTCTCTTAGTTTTGGTGGTGTTGAGTCTGGCAATGGGTTAGAGGTAGTGGCACAGCCTCTTCTGCTTCTTTGTGTATTTTAATTTTTATGTTATATTTTCATATTTATTGTGTGAGATTTTAATTTTTTTGATGTATATATTATTTATTATATATATATATGATGTACCCATACCCTAATTTTTTGAAAATTTTCGTACCTCATACCTGTATCCGTACCGGATACCGATACTCGTACCCATGTAACATAAATAAAATATGAAATCTTATATAGAAGACAACATGTTTATAACGTCATTCATCATTTTCATTAAATATTGTTTATGACTTTGCTCTAATTAAAAGATTCTTCATAAATAACTTTGTGTGAATAGGTTAAGCAAACTCAGAAGATTATCAAATAAAAAATTTTGAAGCATTGAATACATTTGCTTCAGAAAATACTAATGTCATCATTAACTTTGTCACATCCCATCCACCTGGATCAAAATAACTTTTCTCAAGCTTGGATTTTAATTATATTCGAGCAAAAGAATTAAAAAAAAATTATGATTGTAACTTATAGTTGTTGATTTGCTTTGTAAATAGTCCTTGATTAGTTTATTGTACTAAGATGCACTCATAGTATTAATAAGATGGACAGTGTGTACACAAAGCACATAATTTCTCTCAAATATTCTCTATTTCAACAGTAGTCATGTCACATATTCTAGATACCTAGAAACTAAGCACGATAGATTGTCATGATAGTAAGCAAAAAGTCTAACAATTCATCTCCATCCGCATTCCATACTCAGTTTGCACATAACAAAGAGAACTGTGACATCAGAACTATGACATTTGTGAAGTCCAATTTCATATATATTTGTCTATGGCTACTATTTCCTTCCATAAGTCAAAATGGATAATATATTTTGAAACACTTGGAATGCATTAAAAACACACTTAGAAAGGGTTAAAAATTTATTTTAAGTTGTTACCTTAAAAAGGTTGAGTGAGTTACCTTCACTTTATCATCATTAATATGGGAAAGTAAAGCATATTATAAGGTTATGATCACGTTAGTCACGTGTAACTTAATGACTTAATGCACACAATTAATTGGCTCTTTGAGAATTTTACCCAGTCCAGGGTTTCCATAGTTAGGTAAGATTTTATCCCAGATTAACTAGAACAATCTAGAGCATAACCAGAGCATCCACCATTGGCACGGACCCTAACGAGTCATATTTCACCATTTTGGGCTGCTTTAGCCATAGGTCAATATTGACTGTCTCGTTCGTTAAGAATTCTGCTGCTTTTGTTCTCTCTCACACTAACCATTTTGGTAAAGAGGCGAAGTCTAAGAGAGCTTAGCGCCTTGATTTCATTCTGCTTTGAATACAAAGGATGGTCCTGATATGCTAATATGCTATTGTATTCAAGTTTATAGCCGAGAGTCCAAGACCATTGCCACCTAAACCTAAGCACCAGAACCAAATCTGTAAATGAAACTTATCAAGCTATGAGGCGTGGTGCTAGCCCTTTCCATTAAGAATTAATTAATTGTAATACTAGCCCAAAGTAGTGGCAAGATATTACATATATATTTAGTTATCTGTCTTGGGTGGTTTCTTAAAACAAGTCCCAAATCCAAACAGTCTAAGGCAAAATAAAAAACCCTTTCAATTCCAAAGCGATGTAACCAAAAGTTGTACATTTCACAGTTCACCTGTTATTAAGATATGCGTTAGACCCTCAAAATCCAGTCTCCTAGGGGTATCATTATACTGAAGTATAATATACTCATGCTTTGTAGCTCACTGCTACATCTAACAAATTAAAGGACCACTAAACCATGGTCACAACGAACTCTGTCCAAAGGACAATATCAAACCTGTTTTGATATAAGCCACTTAATGATTAAGTCAACAATGGAGAGAGAGAGAGACTGAAACATCCTAGGAAAGTGAGACAATACATTAGAAAAGAAAAATATAATGATCTCCAAAAATGTAAGTACATCATAGAAAAGAAAAATAAAACCTCAGAAGACAGAGATGTATAGCACACAAAGATATAAGATCTCTTACACATTTCTGTTTTCCCATTTGTGAAATCAATTCTTGGCCTTGACAGAATTATTCTCTTTGATTCTTGCTCGGTTGTCCAGCTTAACAAAGCGTTTTAGATGTTCATAAAGGAGTGTTTCAATATTTTTCCTTCTTAATTCACTTAATGCTGATCCAATTTCATATATATTTGTCTATGGCTACTATTTCCTTCCATAAGTCAAGTGAAACCAATAGTACTCATCCAAATTCCCCCCAGAACCAGAAGTAAAACAAAAAAAAAAAATTGAGAGAGAAACCAATAGTAGAGCTATAATTGTTGGGTTTGTGTTGTTGATAAAATTTATGTATGTTGTTGCATGAGGTTCTGCTATTATTGGAGGGTCTTATGGAATGATAGAAGTGATAGGATTAGAGTGAGCTCAAGGTGTTTGATGTTTTTGCCATGTTGAGCTTTGGTTGCTAATGATGGTGGAAATTGATGGGTCTTGAGAAGGGTTCGGTGGTTAGATTCTTTATGCCTTTTGTTTTACTATGGATTATGCTTAATGCCTCAAAAATAGTAGCAATAATATTTTAAAAAATGGCTGAAGTTAGCCCCAAATATTGTTTATGTTACTATATTGATTAGCTATGTTGAACAACATGATGAAGTTATGCTAAGCACAGCAACATTAACCTGATCCATGCGTGTATCATTAGTCACAATTTTTGAAGTGGACTTTGGTATACTCATTTTTCTTTTTCTTTTCTTCTTATTTATTTCGCTTTTATTTGTACTTATATTTATATTTTTTTTTTCTTGGCTTTACATTACCTTGTTCAGCTAAAGGGGCCACTTTCACCAGCTGAGCTAGTGGAGATTCTACAAAGAACATTGGAAGAGCAAGGGCTGGCTTCTGGAAGTGCTAAAGCTAAGCAGGAAGAAAAGATCTGACCAGACCGTAGGCTTAGAGAAGAACAAGACGCTGCATATCTTATGGCAAAACAAGATACAAGAATTTACTCAGAACCATTTCTTAGCTTATGCACTGACCTTGAAGGAAGAGAAAAGAAAGTACAAAGAGTGGGAAAGGCATGAAGCCTCCTTGTATTTGTAACGGCTGCAAGCTGAAACTAAAAAACAAAAAAGAAAAAAAAGAAAAAAGAAGATCATAAAAGGTGTGGCATGGCATCAAATCTCGAAAGTGTTTCATCTTCTCCTAGGTGCTGTACATTCTCTGAAAAGATGGGAAGAAAAATAAAGTAACGTGCATACATGCAAAAAAAACCAACAATCTCCTATAAAATTCTAATGACCCTCAAACCGTTGTTGCCCCTTGGAACTCTATATCAATATGTGATTCCTAATTTGACTTACCACTCTTTCATATTGTATTGGCATAACATAATAATAAAAACTTTCTACACAACACCGCCACTTTCCTCCAAAATTTTCTATGTTCCAGTAGCTCACAGACATAGGCTGCATATATAGGCCAGGCCACAGACGTTGTACACGAGATAAAATGCTCATGCTGCTATAGTTAATTATTTGTGGGGGTGTGAGTATTTTTAAGTCCAAAGGACCTTTATTTTGGCTCACTTCGTGGTCCCAACAGGAACAATAAGAGATGTTTGAATTTTACCCTACTCCAAGTTCTTGGCAGGACAGGTCGTAAGATTGCTTGTATAAATCCCCTTTCCAGTGGCCACAAAGGAGCTTTAACTCCTTCCCAAGTTGAATTACTGTGACAGAACGGGACCTAAAGCAGACTCACCAGTTCACTAAGACAACACACACAGCACAGCAGGGACAAGAGGCATAAAGGGCACACACACAAAAAAAAAAAAATAATGTATTCCATTTCTTAGTTCTGTGTTTAATTTCTCAGTATCTGTTATGTCTGGAAGTTTCTCTATATTGATTACTCATTTCTTAGATCGTTAGATATTTCTGTTCTGATTAAATTGGGAAAAAGAACTTTGCTTGGTTCTGAATTCTGATTTGTTTTCAACCTCACTATGATTAAAATAGATTCGTTCAATCAGAAGAGTTGAAGCAGTTTATTGCAACTACTTGTATTCCATCACAAATTGAATTGAAGATGGTAGGGAGTACTTTGTTGGTTGTATGGAAGTTTTATTCTTTTTATTATAATGGGAAAGAAGAATATTTCTTTTCTGCACATATTATGATAAATTCATAATTGCGAAGAAAAATGTTGAGGGAGATAATAAGCATGATTAAAAATATATATTTCTGCTATATTCTGGCATGTTTTAGTTTTTAGACTTGGACTTTCCAGTGTGTGTTTATCATTTTTTGAAAAATTACTTTACCGTATAACATCTCTCTGAATTGGTCCCATGTGCATTTTAAGATGCATGAATCAAATTAGTTTTTATCAGAATGACATGCTGGATTGATTTGATGATACTAATTGCATCAATTGTTAAAGTTTCTAGTCTTCTATCAATATATATAATATCACCTGATTAATTATATTGTTAGATGTTAGTTATCAATCTGGGGAAACTGTTGTGTTGGACTCATTAATTGTTTTGTACCTGTTGGACTTTTGTTTTAAGTTTACCCTGACAAAGAAAATGGGAGCCTCTGGTGGAACTGATATATTTTTTATTTTGAATGCAGATATATCAGCATCAACACAAGAAGTAAATGAGCTGCCCTGCGATGGCTCAGTTGCTTTCCAACACTCTTTATTACAAATGTTTCTTTCCTTATTATGCTTTCAATGTTTTGGGTGGCCATGACAATGAAGGTACACTATTTCTAGCTTTCTATGCTTATTCATGTCCCATTTTTTATTTGCTTATAGCCTTCAACCTGAAATAGGAAAGGGATGTGTCTTCACATATGATGCTAATGGTTCCTATGAGAGGGTTGGATATAGCTCTCAGGGTTCTGAGTCAATAAACAATAAAAACTTGCCAATGCCATTAATCAACTAATTAGAGAATTGTGAAAAGGACTAATAGCCTAACTGTTACACATTGTCCTCAAGAAAGGCGTCTTTAGTGCCTCCAAAAGGTCCAAAGTGTGAAAAAATTAAAGAATGTGTTAGACACAATCAGCTAAAGGAAAATGAATACTAATTTTGTTGGCTTGTCAGTAATGCTTGTACTCCACTTCGCTAAATAAATGTTGAGGGTCGCTAACCAGTAGCATACGTTCTCCCTCAATTTGACCATCTATCTTTGTCATATTCTTTTGTTATTATAGTATCTTTTCCTGGCTACACAAATGCTTGATTTTGTTATAACTACGTGCAATTATGCTATACATTTACCTTCTTCCAACTATGCTATATTCCAGAATTATGACTATCTGCAAAAGTAGGGAGCTATATAACTCTTATTCAAGGATATACTTTCATACATTTTAGGTTGTGATATAGCAGCCAGCTTATATTTGTAACTATAAGACTTTAGAACGATATAATTAATAGATAAAGAGTTTTATTTTCACAAATAGATTAAGAGCTGAGAGATTAGGAGCTTAAATCAGAGAGACAGAGAAGGAAGATAGAGCAAAAAAAAAAAAGCCAAAACAGAGTCATGTGATAGCAGATGATAGCTGCCTTCAAAAAGCATGAGAAAACACATCTCCAACGCAAAATCTAAAACGCAGGAAGAAATGGTTGCAGAAGAATTCAGTAAAAACTAAAGTGTGTTATGTGGGTGGAGAGAAATCAGTAAAAAGAGGCGCACCTGGAGCAGCCAGCGGCGAATACGAAAAACAGACAAAGGCCAAAGGCAAACGAATTGAACATAAAGAAAAGGAAGAAAATAAGGAATCACGAGAGCCGTATCTACACCCTTCAACTAAGCATGCATACATAGTCAGGGCCCATTATGATTGCAAGGGTATGCAAATTACTAAAACAGAACCAAAGTCAAACAGAGCACAATACACAAAACCAACCACAATAAAGTATCCAAACAGAGCAACCACTCCACTGAAAACAAACAGAACCAAATAAAACATTAAAAAGCGTTAACTAGAACCAAAGTTTGAGTCACTGCAAGTTAAACCAGGAAATTCAAACCAGCAAATACTCACCTACCCACCCAGCAAGTTCTAACCAGCAAGTCACAACCAAGCTCGAACCACCACCCAATCAAAGTCGCAAGCACAGATTGAACTTGCAGGCTCACAGCAAGCAAGGAAGAACACACACGAACCAGCAAGCAATAATCGTCACACTAGGGTTTGAGTGAGAGAATGAGGTAGAATGGGAGTTTGCAGGTACATATATGTATGGCAAGCAATAACATTATAAGAAGGAAGGGATGAGGTGACGGACGTAAGTGGGAGGGAGGGAGGGAGGGAGGGAGGGAGGGGCGCGCGCGGAGGAGGGATTTGAGATTTGGGAGCATTCAAAATTTAGTTAGGAAATTTTAATCCGTTAACTATGGATTAACTACTAAAATTTTCTGCAGTTAAATTTGGTTACAAATTTATAAAATTATTGTAGTGACTTCTCGTACATAGTTGTTTCAGGTTCCCAATTTGTTTGTCCACCAAATGTTGTTGGCCAAACAAACTTGACTGAAACAATATCTTTTGAGTATAAACGCTTTACTTTTCTATCTACTATGGCCACCAGTTGCTCCATATAACTAAGGCATTAATCAAGTTGAACCGCTTGATGTTGTATGATAAGAGAAGGGTCACATGCATTTCCAAAGCATAAAAATATGAATGATGGGATGAATTCCCGAAATATCAAGTGTAATGGCTAAACGATAAGCTACTTTCCTAACTCTCTCAAGAATTTCAAAAAGTTCTATGAACCATGGGCTTAATTTACCCTTCAAGCCAAACCTTAAGATACCATTCATAAGAGAAACACATAGAAACACATGATCTCTCACACCAAATTCCAAAGGATCGCGTCTACGATCTGAATAAGATTTTTGTCGACTTTGAGCTGTCACTAATCGATCACGAATTAATCAAACTTTCTCATTAGCTTTTTGAATTAAATATGGTCCCAAAAGTTTAGATTTGGCAACCTCAAACCAATCGATCGATAATCTACAATGTCTCCTATATAACACCTCAAAATGTGCCATTTGGATGTTAGATAGATAACATTATTATAGGCAAACTCCATAAAAGGCAATTGCTGGTTCCAGCTCCCTCCAAGGTCTAGAATGCAAGCACAAAGCATTTCCTTTAGGATTAGAATGGTTCCCTCTGACTAACTAGCTAATATGAGGATAGAAAGTGGTACTTAAATCTAAACAGGTTCCTAAGGCTGTTTGGAAATATCTTCAAAACTGAGAACTAAATCATGGTCCTTGATTAGAGATAATAGATATTGGGACTTCATGCAATGATACTATCTCATCCAAGTATAGCTTTGCATATTGAGACGCTATATAAGTGGTCTTCACAAAAAAAAAAGTGTAGACTTAGTCAACCGATCTACAGTTACCTAAACCGAGTCATGACCCCTAAAGGTCCTAGGCAAAATTGTCACAAAGTCCATAGTTATTCTCTCATACTTCCATTCAAGTATTTCTATTTGTTGTAGTAACCATGCTAGTTTTTTATGCTCTGCCTTCACCTGTTGGCACACCAAACATTTAGATACCAACTTTGCTACATTTTTCTTCACTCCTTCCCACCAATGAAGTTCTTTCAAGTCATGATACATCTTTGTGGAACCAGGATTGATAGTATAGAAGGAATGATGAGCCCATTCTAATACTTTTTTTCTCAAATCATTAGCATTTGGAACACATAACCGAGAGCCAAACCACAACACACCTTTGAAATTGATATTAAAATCAGAAACCTTGCCTTTCTTAATCTCTTTAATGATACTTACCAAATGTGGATCTTGACCTTGTACTACCTTAACACTATCCATCAAGGTTGAATGGAGTTATACATGAGCTAACAAAGGTCATGTATCTGTGGCTTCAAACTGTACCCCATTATCCATCATTTTTTGAAACTCTTTTACTATTGGTCTTTTAACCTTTACTATATGAACTAGACTGCCCATAGACTTTTTACTCAAAGCATTTGCGACAACTTTCTTCTTTCCAGGGTGATAGAGAATAGTGCAATCAAATCTATAAGAAATTCCATCCACCTCGTCTATTAGAGGTTAAGATCTTTCTGCTCAAATATGTATTTGAGATTCTTCTGGTCTGTACAAATTCCACTTGTCTCTCTATACAAATAATGATTCCATATGTTAAGTGCAAAGACAACCATTACCATTTCTAAGTCATGTGTGGGCTAGTTTTGTACATATCTCTTTGGATGTCTAGAAGTGTAGGCAATGACTTTGCTATGCTACATCAAAACACAACTCAAACCCACTCTAGATGCATCACGAAATACAATATATCCATTTGTACTGGATGGTAAAACCAATACAATAGCTGAATTCAAAAGGGACTTAAGCTTTTGAAAGCTTTCTTCACTTGCAACTGATTGGGACTTCACATACTTCTGTGTCAATCTTGTCAAATGAGTCACTATCTTAGAGAAATCCTTAAAAAAACAACAATAGTATTTGGCAAACCCAAAAAGCTACGAATTTTAGTAGTCGAGGTTGGTCTTAGCCAATGTTCCACTACTTCTACCTTCGTTAGGTCTGCCTTTATACCATCCTTGGACATAACATGTTTAAGAAAGGTTACATTATCTAGCCAAAATTCACGCTTGGAGAATTTCGCATAGAACTTATGGTTTCTCAAGGTCTGTAAAATTATCCTCAAGTGTTATTCATTTTTTTCCTTACATTGAGTGTAAATCAAAATATCAGCTATGAACACTATGACAAACTGAATAAGGAATGGTTTGAAAACCTTGTTCATCAAATCCATGAAAGTTAATGGGGCACTCATCAGACCAAAGAACATTATTAGAAATTCATAGTGTCCATAACGAGTTCTAATTGTTGTCTTAGGGATATCTTCCTTTCTAATCTTCAATTGGTGATAACTGATCAAAGGTTTATCGTAGAATAGCATTATGCACCTTGCAATTGATCAAACAGATCATCGATCAGAGGAAGAGAGTACTTGTTGTGTACAGTCACCTTGTTTAACTGTTTATAGTCTACACATACTTGCATCGATCCATCTTTCTTTTTAACAAAAAGAATAGGAGCACCCTAAGGAAAAGTGCTTGGACAGATGAAACCTTTCTCTAACAAGTCTTGCAATTGATTCTTCAATTTTTGTAATTCTGCAAGTGCCATGCAGTAAAAGGTATAGAAATTGGCTGAGTATTGGAAATCACATCAATATGGAATTCAATTTCCCTATCTGGAGGTAACTCAGGAAGTTCTTCTGGAAATTATTCCAGGAATTAGGAAACTATTGGAACTTTTTATAGATTTTCTTATTGTAATAAGGTGTCCTTTACCATTGCTAAATATTTGTCGCATCCCTTTCTCAGCAATCGCCTAGCTCCCAAGGAAGAAATTAAGTTATAAGTAGCCAAGCTACAATCACCCTATACATGAAATGTCTATCTACTTCGAATATCAAATTGTACTACCATGGCAGTCTATAGTGGCATAGCAAGAAACTAACTAATTCATGCCTAAGATTACATCAAAGTCCATCATGCTAACACAATAAAATTTGCTAATATCTCACTACCATTAACAAATATTTCACATGCTTTGTACACACTAACAAGAATAGATTCCCCTACTGGCATAGCCATAAGAAATGAGTGGTCAAGCAGTGTAGGTTCTTTACCAAATCGAGTAGCAAAAATATGGGGACATATATGAATGGGTGGAGCCGGGATCAAATAGAACATGTGCATCATATTAGCATATAGAGAGTATAATTGTAACCACCACATTTGATGCTTGAGCATCTTGTAGAGTTAAAGCAAAAACATGAGCTTGACCTCTTCCTGCTTGCCCTGTACTTCCCCTACCTATTTGAGAAGGAACTTGTCTCAAAGGTTGAGTTGCAGTAAGCTGAGGCGGCAATGCTGGTGGTAGTGTTGCTTGACTAGCACCCTGTAGTTGGGGACAATTACTTATCTTATGGCCAAATTCTCCACACCAAAAAACAAGCATCACTTTCCTTACAACACTGATTAGCATAAAAATTCCCATAAGTCTTACAAGGGACTCTAACAAGACCAAACTGTGCAATATCTTGTTGGTTTCTTCTTTCAGACTTTTATTTTTATGAATCTTTCAGCTGGCCTTGGGGCTTAGACCCTTTTGCATACTTACTATTACCTTGCCCACTATAAGAGCCTTCAATCTTAGGCTTCTTGAATTTTTGTTGTGCCTCACGATCCCTCATCTCTCTCTTTTCAATCCTCTTGCAACAATTTACTACTGCTACATATGTCAGAAAATATGTGGTTTGTACGGCCACTATTCTATACAAGGGTTTTACTAAATCATCTATGAAATTATTGATCATATCCCTTTCAATAGAGGCAATATGTGGTGCATAACGAGAGAGCAAAGTGAAGTGATAATCATAATCATTCACTGTCATATATAATGTCTGTTGATACCCAATTTTGTCCGTGAATTTTCTTTTTTACGTTTGTTCATAGACTAATAATCCTGTGATAATTGATGCTTAATTGCTTTATTTTATACTTTTTATGAAAAATAAAATAAAAAAACAAAAAATATATAAAACATAAAAAATAGAAAAAATACAACAAAATGCGCAAAGATACTTGTTTTTTTTTTTTTTTTCTCATTTTTTAGGTGAAAACCCATCTTCTTTCTTTTCTTTCTCTTTTGTCACACACTGCACCTTACACAAGGTGCAGCTTTTGCACCCCACTTCACACACAGAGCACGTATGCATTTTTCTTTTCTTTTCTTTCTTCTCTTGTTTATTCCTACTCCCATGCCACCCACTCCTTCCTCACATGGCAGCACACACCCACTCTTTCCTCAGATGGCAGCGCACACCCATTCCTTCCTCACATGGCAGCACGCACACACCCACTCCTTCTTCACGCGGGAGACCTGCACACACCTACTGTTAAATAATCAGCTTCATCCATCTTCACAAGGGCTTGAGACTTCACTCCCGAACCTTCACCTTCAACCTCACAGAGGACCAACTTCAAGGCCTTCAGGATCTCTCCATCGTGAATCACTTCTCCTAACCAACACCACCGTGAGCACTCACCTCCAAACCACCACCGTGAGCGAAGCCAACCTCCATCCACCCAACAAAGATCCATCTCAAAAAAAAAAAAAAACCTCACCATCTCAAGCACCATCCCTCCTCCCATCATCATCCTTCCTTGAACCACCACTCCATCTTCCAAAAACTCCACCCCTCGGTCACCACCAATCACCCTCCCCACTCACGTTTGGGACCTCACCTCCGAACCTCCTTCAACTCCTCACCACCTCTCCATTCTCATCTCCTTCGCCACCACAAGACCACTTCATCACCAACTAACCTCGCCTCCCAACCTCTCCATTCACGTCCTCTTTCTCCTATCTTCCACGTCCAACCACCCATTTACCATCACCACCGTGTCCTCCCATGAACCGCCCAACACCATAACAGCCTCCATCATTCACCTCTCAACCTCCACGCCAAGACCACCACCCTTCACTTCCATCTTCACGTAACCACCCAAACCCCTTGCCATCCTTCTCCTCCCAACCACCAACACCTTTCATCTCCACCCATCTCCTAAAACCACCCTCCATCTTCACCTATCTTGAACCTCCACATCACAACCACTACCATTCACGTGAAGCCAGCAGCACCTCCACCATCTCCTCATCAAACCAGCCACTACGTCTAACCCATCTCACCTCCCATCCACAACCGAGTCAACTCAGCAATCACTACCCTTCACATTCACTCTCAGGAGAATTCCCTTCATCATCCTTCACCATAACTCACCACCTTCATCTCCATAACCTTCATCCACACCACAACACCACATAACAACCTCCACTCCAACGTCCCAACCGTAACCACCCTGCCAACTTCATCACTCTCAAACCAACCTCCATCCAAGCCACCATGCAAGACCCTCCCATGCACACGTAAACCTCTCCTCATCTTCCATCTCCACGTGAAACCACTACACCCCAAACCTTCATCTCCTCCATCCAACTAAGTCAACTCGGTCACCTTCAAACACCTCACCCCCCGCAACACCAGACCACCCACCACGCACCACCATGAGCTCGTCGCTGTCACCCACCAAAGCCTAACAACACATCGTGCTCTGTCTGTGCCTGCAACGCTCCCAACCAAACTTCCCATCCATGCGTTTTTTCTTTTTTTCCTCATAGAAACAGAGGCGTCGTTCCTCTGCTTTTTTTCTGCTAAAAAGGGAAGGTGAGTTTTATTCTTTTGTGTTATATTTGCTGTTTTTAATTTAAAAAAAAGGAGAAAGAGATATCTTAATGCTTTAGATTTTAATAATTTTTTTTTCTTTTTCTCATTTTACGCATATTCAATAGCATGACATAGTGTTAATGTTATTTTTGGTTGTTAGTGGATATTTCTTGTTTAGTATGTAAAATAAAAAAAATAATAATAATAATAATAAAAAAATAAAAAATAGAGGAAAATCTAAAAATAAAATATTTTTTTTGTTTAAAGTTATTCGATGGGTGATGTTTATATTTAGTCTTGCCTTTATTATTATTTATTTAGATCATAAAAAAAATTTTATGTTTGTTTTATTTGTTTTCGTGCATTTCTTGAAAAAGATAATAATAAAATAAAAAAATAAAAAAAATAAAAATCTTTTAATCAATGCAATGACCAATGATGATGATTGAATAGCGAATGCTATCTTCATTATCTTTTGGATCATAAGGGTTTATTGAGTAGCCTAGTGCTAACTTGAATCCTGTGCAAGAATGGATTCGCTTTCAAATAATTTTTTTTAATTAAAATCAATTAACCCACACTTGTTTTATAAAGAACTACGTGACTTTGAATTCTCAATTACACCAAGAGATACGTAGGAGCAGAAATTCATTTCTGTCAAGCCAAAAAAAAAAATTTCATAATTTGGTTGTTTCTTTTATTTCTTTTCAAAAATAAAAAATAAAAAAATAAAAAAAATAATTACAAAGTCTCTTATTAAAATGGGTTAAAATAAATATATTTAAAATTATTAAAATTTGCATAACTAACCTAAGGTACCGTTCATGGAACGGACAGTGTAGGGTGCTAATACCTTCCCTACTTGTAATCGACTCCCGAATCCAAACTCATTTTTAAAAGACTAGTTTGCTTGATTAAAGGGTTTTTCTAATGTTTTCCCAATTTAAATAAATATTGGTGGCGACTCCATTGATTTTGATATTTTTCGGTCGTCCCGTCGCATCCCATTGACAATTTACTCCACTAATCGGGATACTTAGAGAGTCAGGCCTATTGTTGTTAGTTGTGTAAATTTTTAATAATCTTTTATTTATTTATTTTATCCTCTTTGTCTTTGTTTTTGTTTTCTTATTTGTTTGTAAATATATTTTATTTAGTACTTTTATGTAAATATCTGATAACATGCATATGGTGACTTGTATATATATTTTGTACTTAATTGTTAAAACCCTAGGGTAGACGATTGCTGGCTGGCTATTGTATATATGTTTTGCAGGTTGGGGGTAGTTTTATCTTTTAAGTTTTTGTACAGGTTTGTATGCTCCTTCACACACGTCACTGATCACTTACCTCACACACTTTTGGGCTCTATACCTTGAGTCTGTGCGAACCCGAGGTGTAGGAGGGGTCTCGACTTTTGTTATTGAGGAGCTTTATGCTCACTTGACATTTGTTGAGACACCACTCAGATTGTTACCAGTATCATGGACTAGTCACATTAAGAGGGTTTATCCCTACTTGTGATTAATTCATGAACTGGGTCCTTATCTTTTGAGATGGGGGCAATCTGGGGACCATGACTTTTTAGAAGATAGATCTGTCCTAAAAAACCTTGCACTGATAGAATGAACATAATGACCTCGAAAGTTAGAGTCATCCATCTCCTTAGGTTACACCTGATTAGGACACAAATGGAGCATACTTTTCTTTTTATCTGTCTTTTCCCCATGTCATTCATCTTCGCATTCTTTTTGGAAAAAAAAAAATTCAACAAAAAAATGATACATCATATAGCATTTTCATTCCTAGCATTTTTTTTCTCATTATTCATCTACCTCTCATGTTATTCATTCTTACTTTTTTTTTAAAAAAAAGAGGTACATCATTTTACATTTTCATTACATTATCATGACAATCCTAGCATCAAAAAAGCAAAAAAAAAAAAAAACATCATCTTGCATTTTCATAACATTCCTAACAAAAAAAAAACATCATCCTGTATTTTCATAGCATTCTTAGCATTCAAAAACAAAAGAAAAATATACAATATCTTGCATTTTCATAGCATTCTTAGCATAAAAAAAAAGAGATACATTATCTTGCATTTGCATTACATCCCCATAAAAAATATCATCTTACATTGTCATCGCATTCCTAACTCTAAAAAAGAAAAGAAAAAAGATGCATCATTTTGCATTACCATGACATTCATAGCGTTCTTTTTAAAAATAAAAAAATAAAAAATTTCATTTGCATAATACTTTGCATGCATGTATGTTGCCAATTTTGTTCAGTCAATATTGATAATTGCATATTCACATCATGTTTTACCAAGCGAAAAAGTGGACACTATAACGAAAAATTGCTTCCGCGACACCCTTACAGGACTCGTTCTCAAGCAAGGATCATGGACAAAATAGATCAAACTCAAGAGTTGAAGGATGAGGTGAATCAGCTCAGAGAACAAGTGTCCAAGATGATGGAGATGCTACAGTCCATGGAAAATAGAAGGAGCCCAAATGGGAATCCTTCAGTGGCAAACGAAGGACATCTGACCACACCTCCTCACCTGTTTGGTTTCTCTCTAACCCTTCTGCAATACCAAGGCTTCAATCCTCAAGGAGTTGTGATGCCAATCACTACTCAACCCTCAGTCACCAGTTCTCAAGAAATCCAAGTGCCACCCTTCCCTCCTTATGGCTTCCATCCCAGCTATGTACCATCATTAACCACCAATTCCCCTGGTAATAGCATGCAAGCAGTGACACCAAAGGCAAACCTGCTGAACAATACCCAAACTCAAGTCACTCGGCTGAATGCTAATGAAACCCCGCCAATACAACACTCATTCCCTTTCTTCATCCCACCATATGGCTTCCCTTCCAGCTTTGTAGCACCATGGGTTGCTAATTCCCCTGACAGTGGCATGCCTGCTTCAAACTCATTGAGCACAACCCAACCATACGCCCATTACCCAGGTACCAATAGAACTCCACCAGTACAACATTTTGTCCCCACTGTCATGCCTCAATACCCATTGAATTCTTTTGCTGAAAATCCTCAGTTCAAAAAGAGGTTTGAAACTTTGGAAGAGAGAATACGGGTCATTGAAAGAGCAGGTTGTTATGGCCTCAAGGATGCTACTGAGCTTTGTCTTGTTCCTGACGTTGTCATTCCCCCAAAGTTTAAGGTCCCAGATTTTGATAAATATAAGGGGATTACTTGTCCAAAGAATCACTTGACAATGTACATTCGCAAGATGGCTTCATAAGCTCACGATGATAAACTGTTAATCCATTTCTTCCAAGACAGCTTTAATTAGGGCAACTTTGAATTAGTACACACATCTTGAGCGTGTCCACATAAAGAGTTTCAAGGATTTAGCTGATGCCTTTGTAAAGCAGTATAAATACAACATTGACATGGCACCAGATAGAATGCAACTACAAAGCATGTCTAAAAAAGATGGTGAGACCTTCAAGGAATATGCTCAGAGGTGGAGGGAAATAACTGCACAAGTAAAACCCCCTTTGTCAGATAAAGAGATGGTTGTTATGTTCACTAATACACTACATGCGTCATTCTATGATCATATGATTGGGAATGTGTCGTCGAATTTTTCAGATATCGTGATAATTGGTGAAAGGATTGAAAGCGAAATGAAAAAGGAAAGATTACATCAAATGAATGACGGGCAGACAAGTATGGAAAATGTTGAACCGACTGAGGGTGGACTTCAAGTCGAATGAGTTAAATGGGGCTTCAGAAAAACTCATGGATGACAACGGTTACCTAAATAGTAAATCACCAAGCATTGTCAGAGGTTTCTACACATGCCTATCTGCAATAGGAACGAATGCCTATAATGGTTGATCAGGGGCAACCTTAGAAAGTTCAACAAGGTGATGATTCATTTTTCTAACAATTGAGAATGAACCATATCTTGGAGTCCTCCAGCACTAGAGAATTTCTGAGCGACTGGTATTCTGATTTGTTTACTAAGTTGTTACCATGAATGATGATTGTACTAACGTCATGCTTATTCAATCGTTAAGACCATTCGAGTTTTTGAACTTATGTAAAATTTCTTGAAGCATTAATGTGATGGATTTGTGTGGATCTCAGCATACCTTGTTTTCTTTTCCCATGTTCTTGGCACTCATGTTCTTGTCAGATCCCTTTTGTCATTCTTTTATGCTTTTTATTTGCTTTCGTTTGATTCATATCCTATTGGACTCTCATTGTGAAAACTGTTTGTGGTCATGAGACCCATGAGTGCAGGTGTTCTTTGCACACAAAAAAAAAAAAAAAAAAAAAAAAAATAAAAATCAAAAAAAAAGAAAAAAGAAAAAAAAGAGCAAATAAATAATCACTTGGTGGGTATTATCATTTTGTCTCAAATTTAAATTTTTTAAAAATGAGCAATCAAGATTTGAAATGAAGATTGACTATATTTCTCTTTCTCTCACAAGAATTCATCTTGCCATTATCCCTTATTGTCCTATTTTGAGCTTGAAAGTTTTCTTCAATAAACCCTGGACAAGGATCACCCCTACACTAGGGGATGACACAAAATAAAGGTTGTTTATCATGGTGATTATTTTGAAGTATAAAAGAAAAAAGAAGAAAAGGCGAAAGAGGCGAAAAGCAAAAGGAATTGACAAAGTTCAAGTTTGAACAAGAACAAAAAAAATGAACAACAACAAGAGAAAAATGTGCTTGAAAGTGCAAAAGCAATTGACAAGGTTCAAGTTTGAACAAGGATCCTTGGTCCCACTTAACCTTTAAACACTTGTTTGAGCCTTATACCTTTCATTTCATAACCCCTAACCTTGGTCACATTACAAGCCTTAAAAAGTCCATTTTGATCAATGAAAGGTCGTTTTCATTTTCATCAACTTTAATTTTGAGACAAAAAGTTTATGCACTGCTGAATTTTTAATCCTTGCTCTTAAAAAAAATCAAAAAAAAAATAACAAAATTGTTAGGCTGAAGACCCACAAGGGCGGTTTAAAAAAAAGGGACTTACATTAGGACAAATTGTTGCCGTGTTCAAGCTGGCTCTACACTGGGGCATGTTTTCTTTTGGATCAATCTGGCTCTACATTGGGGCAAGTCTCTACCTTGCTCAATTTGGCCCTACACTGGGGCAAATCTTCTAGTTCAACTAGCTCTACATTGGGACAAGTCTCTACCATGTTCAATTCAGTTCTAAATTGGGACAGTTTACTTTGTCTTATTTGGCCTTACGCAAAAAAAAAAAATTTCCTCACTAGGACAATTTTTGTTATCAAATGGCCTACACTGGGGCATCTTTGTTATCAAAGGACATACCTGAGTCAAATTCATTTGATACCATACACAGGGGCATATCTTTGTAGATACCTGATAAAACAATGGTCATGATGTCTAGTTGTCAAGTAAAGATCAATCACACCTAAGCCGGGGCAAAATAAAAATAAAAAAATAAAAAAAAAACCTCTTGACTTTCATACTATTCCATTTCTTATGTTTTTATCCTTTGTAAATGTCCATTGTGTCAAAAAGCTTCTCAGTTAGTAAATATCTTTCTTGGTGTACTTTTGAATCCATGCATATCTGGTACATGATGCTTCAAGTTGGTGAACATGAACACAATAGTACAATTCAACCATCTAATGGTAGCTTCTTGTTGAACAACTCAAGTCAAAGGAACTCTAAAGTTTCAATCGATGAAAAGAATGACATCCTCAATGGATAATTCAGATTGAAGTGTGTCCGTTAGAAATAAGAACCTTTGGGGAAAGGAAGTTCCAAGCTTCTACACAGACCATATCTAATGAAGGAAGATTTCAATAAATCAACAATGATCCCCTTTGAATATGGGTTTGGCAAAGGCCCACCGCATAAAGTTTTCTGGCTCAAGGCTCTTTAAGAGTATTGATAAGAAAAAAGGGATGACCATACAAATCATAAGGCCAATCAACGAATTTTGCTGTTCAATCGCGATTCTGCTGTGGGAAAAAGTCCTTAAGGGTTGCGGAACCAAAGCTCCGATGTGAAAAAAAAAAACAAAAACAAAAATTTGCTTACTCAATTTGTTCATAAGAATTCTTACAATAGGGCATTCATTGCATCATGCATCATTTCTTGCATCATATGCACCGTCCTCAAGTACCACATTCATTGTATCCATTACATCATGCACCATCTCTGGCATCACATGCATTTACAAAATCATTGTCTTTTCATTTTCGGGTCCCCGCACCGATTGTTTTTTAACTCCCGGGTCCCCGCACCCATTGTCTTTAATTTCTGGGTCCCCGCACCCATTGTCTTTTTAGTTTTTGGGTCCCCGCACCCATTGTCTTTTTAATTTTTGGATCCCCGCACCCATTGTCTTTTTCATTCTCGGGTCCCCGCACCCATTGTCTTTTAACTCCCGGGTCTCCGCACCCGTTGTCTTTAATTTTCGGGTCCCCGCACCCATTGTCTTTAAGTTTCTGGGTCCCCACACCCATCGTCTTTTCATTTTCGGGTCCCCGCACCCATTGTCTTTAATTTTCGGGTCCCCGCACCCATTGTCTTTTAGTGTCCGGGTCCTCGCACCCATTGCCTTTTCGCGGGTTATCGTTGGTTCAAAGGACTTCTAATAAAATTCAAAAAAAAGGAAAAGGAAAAGGAAAAAGAAAAGGAAAAGAGAGAAGAAAGAGAGGTTGAATTTTTTTTTTTAAAAAAAAGAAGAGCAAACACAGATCAGACAAAAAATAAAAAACAACAAAGATTATCTGCCCTCGGGTCCTCGCACCCATTGTCTTTAGGTTTTCGGGTCCCCGTACCCATCGTCTTTAAGTTTCCGGGTCCCCGCACCCATTGTCTTTTAGTTTTCGGGTCTCCGCACCCATTGCCTTTTCTTTCACGATTTGTCGTTGGTTCAAAGGACTTTTAATAAAATTCAAAAAAAGAGGAAAAGGAAAAGGAAAAAGAAAAGGAAAAGAGAGAAGAAAGAGAGGTTGAATTTTTTTTTTTAAAAAAAAGAAGAGCAAACACAGATCAGACAAAAAAAAAAAAACAAAGATTATCTGCCCTCGGGTCCTCGCACCCATCGTCTTTAAGTTTCCGGGTCCCCACACCCATTGTCTTTTAGTTTTCGGGTCTTTCACCCATTGCCTTTTATTTCTCTGGTCTCTGCACCATTGCTTTCAGAGCAAGTCAGGGCCTTATGCCCATTGCCTTCAACTTTTCCATTTAGCTTCGATGGGCAGCCTACCCCACAAGCTGTTTGCTTTTTACCTTTCTGTCAGGCTTCGATGGGCACCCTACCCCACAAGCTGTTTGATTACCTTTCCGTCCGGCTTCGATGGGCACCCTACCCCACAAGCTGTTTGTTTACCTTTCCGTCCGGCTTCGATGGGCACCCTACCCCACAAGCTATTTGTTGTTTACCTTTCTGTCCAGCTTCGATGGGTACCCTACTCCACAAGCTGTTTGCTTTTACCTTATGTTGTTAAGCTTCAAAGAGGATACCCGACTCATGAAGCTTTGTACCTTTTCTATTTCCAAGCTTCACGGGATACCCGACTTCGCAAGCTTTGTGCCTTTCTGTTGTCAAACTTCGGCGGATACCCGACTCCGCAAGCTTTGTGTTTTTCTTTTAAGTTTTTGGTCATGCTTCGACGGATACCCGACTCCGCAAGCTTTTTACTTTTTCATCAAGCTTCATGGACAAAATTGAATCAACTCCTTTGCTTTCCATTTATCTTCAACGTAAAGCAAAGGGGGGGAGCTGTTGATACCTAATTTTGTCCGTGAATTTTCTTTTTTACGTTTGTTCATAGACTAATAATCCTGTGATAATTGATGCTTAATTGCTTTATTTTATACTTTTTATGAAAAATAAAATAAAAAACAAAAAATATATAAAACATAAAAAATAGAAAAAATACAACAAAATGCGCAGCATACTTGTTTTTTTTTCTGCCTTTAGGTGAAAACCCATCTTCTTTCTTTTCTTTCTCTTTTGTCACACACTGCACCTTACACAAGGTGCAGCTTTTGCACCCCACTTCACACACAGAGCACGTATGCATTTTTCTTTTCTTTTCTTTCTTCTCTTGTTTATTCCTACTCCCATGCCACCCACTCCTTCCTCACATGGCAGCACACACCCACTTTTTCCTCAGATGGCAGCGCACACCCATTCCTTCCTCACATGGCAGCACGCACACACCCACTACTTCTTCACGCGGGAGACCTGCACACACCCATTATTAAATAATCAGCTTCATCCATCTTCACGGGGGGCTTGAGACTTCACTCCCGAACCTTCACCTTCAACCTCACAGAGGACCAACTTCAAGGCCTTCAGGATCTCTCCACCGTGAATCACTTCTCCTAACCAACACCACCGTGAGCACTCACCTCCAAACCACCACCGTGAGCGAAGCCAACCTCCATCCACCCAGCAGACATCCATCTCAAAAAAAAAAAAAAAAACCTCACCATCTCAAGCACCATCCTTCCTCCCATCATCATCCTTCCTTGAACCACCACTCCATCTTCCAAAAACTCCACCCCTCGGTCACCACCAATCACCCTCCCCACTCACGTTTGGGACCTCACCTCCGAACCTCCTTCAACTCCTCACCACCTCTCCATTCTCATCTCCTTCGCCACCACAAGACCACTTCATCACCAACTAACCCGCCTCCCAACCTCTCCATTCACGTCATCTTTCTCCTATCTTCCACGTCCAACCACCCATTTACCATCACCACCGTGTCCTCCCATGAACCGCCCAACACCATAACAGACCTCCATCTTTCACCTCTCAACCTCCACGCCGAGACCACCACCCTTCACTTCCATCTTCACGTAACCACCCAAACCCCTTGCCATCCTTCTCCTCCCAACCACCAACACCTTTCATCTCCACCCATCTCCTAAAACCACCCTCCATCTTCACCTATCTTGAACCTCCACATCACAACCACTACCATTCACGTGAAGCCAAGCAGACCCCCCACCATCTCCTCATCAAACCACCACTACGTCTAACCCATCTCACCTCCCATCCACAACCGAGTCAACTCAAAGAATCACTACCCTTCACATTCACTCTCGGAGAATTCCCTTCATCATCCTTCACCATAACTCACCACCTTCATCTCCATAACCTTCATCCACACCACAACACCACATAACAACCTCCACTCCAACGTCCCAACCGTAACCACCACCGCCAACTTCATCACTCTCAAACCAACCTCCATCCAAGCCACCATGCAAGACCCTCCCATGCACACGTAAACCTCTCCTCATCTTCCATCTCCACGTGAAACCACTACACCCCAAACCTTCATCTCCTCCATCCAACCGAGTCAACTCGGTCACCTTCAACCACCTCACCCCCCGCAACACCAGACCACCCACCACGCACCACCATGAGCTCGTCGCTGTCACCCACCAAAGCCTAACAACACATCGTGCTCTGTCTGCGCCTGCAACGCTCCCAACCAAACTTCCCATCCATGCGTTTTTTCTTTTTTTCCTCATAAAAACAGAGGCGTCGTTCCTCTGCTTTTTTCTGCTAAAAAGGGAAGGTGAGTTTTATTCTTTTGTGTTATATTTGCTGTTTTTAATTAAAAAAAAAGAGAAAGAGATATTTTAATGCTTTAGATTTTAATAATTTTTTTCTTTTTCTCATTTTACACATATTCAATAGCATGACAGGGTGTTAATGTTATTTTTGGTTGTTAGTGGATATTTCTTGTTTAGTATGTAAAAATAAAATAATAAAATATAAAAAAATAAAAAAATGGAGGAAAATCTAAAAATAAAATATTTTTTTTGTTTAAAGTTATTCGATGGGTGATGTTTATATTTAGTCTTGCCTTTATTATTATTTATTTAGATTATAAAAAAAAATTTATGTTTGTTTATTTGTTTTCATGCATTTCTTGAAAAAGATAATAATAAAATAAAAAAATAAAAAAATAAAAATCTTTTAATCAATGCACTGACCAATGATGATGATTGAATAGCGAATGCTATCTTCATTATCTTTTGGATCATAAAGGTTTATTGAGTAACCTAGTGCTAACTTGAATCCTATGCAAGAATGGATTCGCTTTCAAATAATTTTTTTTAATTAAAATCAATTAACCCACACTTGTTTTATAAAGAACTACGTGACTTTGAGTTCTCCATTGCACCAGGAGATACGTAGGAGCAGAAATCCATTTCTGTCAAGCCAAAAAAAAATTTTTTTTTTTCATAATTTGGTTGTTTCTTTTATTTCTTTTCAAAAATAAAAAATAAAAAAATAAAAAAATAATTACAAAGTCTCTTATTAAAAGGGGTTAAAATAAATATATTTGAGATTATTAAAATTTGCACAACTAACCTAAGGTACCGTTCATGGAACGGGCAGTGTAGGGTGCTAATACCTTCCCTACCTGTAATCGACTCCCGAATCCAAACTCATTTTCAAAAGACTAGTTTGCTTGATTAAAGGGTTTTTCTAATGTTTTCCTAATTTAAATAAATATTGGTGGCGACTCCATTGATTTTGATATTTTTCGGTCGTCCCGTCGCGATCCCGATTGCGACAATGTCTATTTCAACTCCTAAAATTCTTGAATCCTATCATCCCTGTCATTCTCTTAAAAGAAGCGATCCATGAATAGAGTCTTGAGCTCATCCTAAGTCAATGGTGGAGATGTTGCTAGTTGCCCCTTCAATATGGTCTCATACTAGGTTTATGTCATATCTTCAAGTTTGAACCCAATTAGCTCTATAGTCCTCTAGCTGGGAAAGCCAAGAGCTCTACACACCCTCTCTACACCATCTAGAAAGTGTTGTGAATCCTCGGTACCTCTCACAAAAAAAGGTGGGTTCAGCTTCATAAATTTTTTGTGCAACACATTGATGCCTTTATCTATACAAGGTTATGAGCTTCCCGGATTTACCGGAGTTATATTGCCATGAGGCTAATCAACACAACTTCCTTGGTTACCCATCATATTAGCCAACCTCTTTATGTTTTGGATCGCTCCTTCTAGCCTTGTTTCTAATCGACTTATACTTTCTGTAGTAAGGGAGGTAATTTATTCCTAGTGGCTTCATGCCTAGCTTGTCCAGATGGTTTGTCACCCTTACCGCGGCCTCGAGTAACGCAAGTTGATCACCTAACATGTTTATAAGTTGGGGCCTTATTTATCGGTATTCCTCTACTGGTAGAGTGAGTTCTAGGTGGCATCTTCACGTAAAAAAGGCAATATAAAAGTTAAAATGCAAACAAAATAACTTTTATAATCAAGGAAACACAGTGACTCAGAATTTTTGAAAAAATTGGTAAACATCCTAATAATCCTCTAATAGCGTCTCAATTGTGAGTATGGCCGGGTACATAGCCATAATTGAAATTCTATCAAAGGATACTTGCTCCACTCTTCACTGGACAAAACTAAGTCTTTGATAACAACTTTGTCACAACCCAAACTAAAGGTCCATGATCGACATGTAACAAAGGCAAGCCACAGACTAGTCGAAGTCACACAAGCCTCCAAACCTTCAATTCTTACAGATATCCTACGACAATAACAATAACCACTGCAGTGCCTCAAAACATACTACAATACCAAGAATGTCATACTTTTTAGATTTTAAAAATAACAAATTCAAACTTGCAACTAGCCAAACATGACCAAATCAACTATACTATTTGAAATACTGCTTACAGAAATAATGGAGCAACTCTAAGATCAATAATCCATAATGTTTTCAAATCAAAATTAATAACAAAATAAAATAAATTCTTAAATCTTCTCACATGAACAATTTGTTAGGCTCACCAATAGTAATTGTAGTAGACTTCTCGATCAAACTGAAGGAGTAGAATTGGAAACTATCTCATTTCTTTTATCTAAAAAATGCATCACAATTTAGTTGAGTCATAACTCAGTGAATAATTACTACCTGTTATAACAGAAATAAGACAAGTGAGGCACAAGTTTTCCTTATCAAGTAAAAAATCCAATTAAATAAAATAATTTTCAATAGAGCAATTCAATCAAATCATTAAAAATCCATACCAAAAAATATAACAAATAGTTAAGAGACATAATTTCCAATGATTTAACAAATAAAGTATTACCATTTAAATATGCAAATCCATATAAGAGAATCACTAGGCAAAACTAAATAAAACAAGTACACAACTCATGGATAAATTAACAATTTGACAAGTTAGGCTTGAACTAATGAACATTAAACTCGAAATCATTACCAATCTCTATGTGTTGACTTACACACTGAGCCAACATATACCATACTAACTAAGACCTGATTCAACTATAAGTGCACCAAAGTTAATATTTACTGTTGTTGGATATAGTATTTTAACAAGAACTTCTCCCAAAAATATAATTTATAAAATTATATAATAATAAGTCTTTCATGAAAATAAATTTTTAATGAAACAAAATAAATATCAAATTTCTAAAAATTAAAGGTGTGTTTGGTTTTGACTTTTTAAAACATTTCTTATTTCCATTTTCAATTTTCATTTCTAAATTTTCACTTTTTAAAAATATGTTTGGTTTGGTTTGATACTTTCATTTTCAATGTGTTTTCAGTATGAGGTCAACAGTGAGAATCACTCCAACGACGGGGGCGAGGCATTGGAGTGGAGCTTGAAGTGGTCGCTGAAGAGGATGGTGGTGAAGACGAGAGCAAATTTCCGGGAATGCTGCGGTGGGTGATGAGGAAATGGCCACCAAAGTCGGATCTAGATGCTCCACACGAGCCATCCTCGTAAGTCGTGCATCACAGAGGCCTCGCAGCAACGCCAAGATGTCTGAGTGGTGCCGGGTTTGTGGGTGGTGGCCAGTGGAACACCACCCTGTGGATGGGGGGGGGGGTGGTGGCTAATGGAACCCCATCCCATGGAAGGAGATTCCGGCCTTCAGAGGGGAGGAAGAAAAGAAATGGAATAAAAGAAAAAAAAACGTAAAAGATGTGTTTAATTGCAAAAGTGCCATCGGGCGTTTTCAGAAACAGTGGAAACGAGATTTTTTCGTTTTCAAAATTTTCATAACTGTGATGAGCTCCATTTCCTGAAACTGAAAATAAAAATAATTAACCAAACATGCTTTCTCTGATTCTCTCTTATTTTCTATTTTTTGTGAAAATAAAAACAAAAAATGTGCAAACCAGACAGGCCCTAATTGTTTCAAAGAGAACAATTTCCACCATTAAAAAACTCAATGAAATTCACCTTTTTTTCCATCAGCATAGCAATCTTTTATAACAATTTCCACCATTGACCTCAAAGCCAATATCTATAACAATTACATCATTGGTACAAAATTATTATCTCAACGTTTACCATTTTTGATCTAAAACTAATATTAAAATATTTCAAAATAACTAAATTTATTAGACAACATCAATAATGATTTTTCTAAAAAATTTATTTGTCTCAAAAGTTCCTAAGGCTTTACCACATTTAAAATTCAATAACATAATTAATTCAAAATTAATAAATTCAAATAGAAAGTAAGATTCACTCACAGTACGTGTCAATTTTCAATTGAATCTTTTCTTTCCAAAATTTTGCACAATTTGATTGGAGGTTCTTTGTATCGTTCTTTAACTATAGAAATATTAATAATGCATCAATCAATTAGATATCATTAAAATAAACTAATTTACTTTTTTAAATTCCAAATAAAACTTAATTGATATGATCCTAAATTCATCATCCAACCTGTAAACTATGAGACTATATTAATAAAATTAATTACTTTAAATTTTTGAATTATAGGTTTACCTTAAATAATCAAATAAATAAGTTTTAATGAGTGGATAACCTTCACTCTTCTCCAATAACAACTCTTAACTTAAGAAAATAATTCCAAATGTAGATGAAAAAAAAAAGAAAAAGTAAATAGTATTTAAAAATTTCAATAAAATTTCAAAAGCAGGAAAAAAAACTCAAAATTAGAAGGAAACGTAGAAAAATGAAAGAAAATATCGCAAGAAAGATTTGACGAGAAAAAGCGAAAGCCATGAACTTATGAGTGATTGTGCTATTGAAAGGAATACAAAATTACAGAATTGTCATTAAAACAAAAGAATATTTAACTCCCTTTTTTCTTTCTTTAATTTTTAGTGGAACGGCGCGTTATATAAATTAAGATTTGTATCTCAAAAGATGATTTTTCATGCATATTGTTGCAGTGTAAGGCCCATTTAGAGAAAAGTAATAGAGAAAATATGACAACGAGAATTAACGTGGTTTGGTAATTTGCCTACGTCCACGGTCGAAGAGCAATGAGAAAAATTTCACTATAACAAAAGAGGATTATTACAAGTTCACTCAGTGTTTTACTCAGTTCCCAACACCCAATTACACCCAAAATTACTCTCACTCAAGCCTCTCTTAAACTCATAAGTCTTTCTCACACTATTAAAACTCTCTCTCACTTTAGAACAAGAGAATGAAGAGAAATATTAAGAAGAGAGAACTCCTAGAGCTTGGAGTTTTTGGTGTGTCTTGGTAAGACCTTAAGCATGACTATTTATAGCTAAATTCCATGATCAAGATGTGGTCTAAAATCTTCTAAAATTTATATATAATTTCATAATGGCCATTCATTAAGCTTTCTCCATTATTAGTGTGGCATAATGATGAGTGCTTGGTAGCCCTTTGTCCACTAATTATTACAAATCTCCACCTTGGTCAAAGACTCCATAGCTTTTCTTCTCGTCATGTTTCATGTCCATTAGAGTCTCTGAACTCTAATCAAGTCCAGACAATGTCTGAACTTGGTTGTCGGAACTGATTTCGTCATCATGTCTGGCGAGTTATCTGCCGTGGGTATCTTCTCAACTCTAACAATTTCTCTTTCCACGATATCTCTGATAAAGTACATTCTGACGTCGATATGCTTAGTTCTTTCGTGATACATAGGATTCTTTGTTAGATGTATAGCACTTTGACTATCACAGTAGATGGTTGTTTCTTCTAGTTGTATACCCAACTCTTTAATCAGTCCTCTCACCCAAATAGCTTCCTTCCCACTTTCATTGTTGCGATGTACTTTGACAAAGCAACAATTGATTGTATCGTTGCTTTCCAACTAATAGTACAACCGCACAGTGTAAAGACATACCCAGTGAGTGATCTTTGCTTATCTAGATCTCCGGCATAGTTTGAGTCAACGTATTCGGTGATCTTGCTCTCGACGTCTTTGATTTTTTTATACACTAGGCCTATATTCGTGGTACCTTTCAGGTAGCGCAAAATCCACTTTACAGCTTTCCAGTGAACTTTACCAGGACTTGCCATATACCTGCTTACCATGCTTACTGCTTGTGCAATATCTGGTCTAGTGCATATCATGACATACACGAGACTGCCAACTGCACTAGCATAAGGTACATCTAACATCTCCTTCTTTTCACCCTCAGTTTGTGGTGAAAAGGCTGCTGAAAGTTTGAAATGGGCCGCCAATGGCATAGTGACAGGTTTAGCATTTTGCATGCCAAAACGTTCCAACACTTTCTCAATATACTTCTTTTGTGATAGAAAGAGCATCCCTGCTTTTCTATCCCTAAGTGAATCTCCATTCCCTTTCTTTGCAGTACTAAATCCTTCATTTCAAACTCTGAGCTCAATTGAGCTTTCAAGTTCTTTATTTCAGACATGTTCTTACAAGCGATCAACATGTCATCAACGTACAGGAGCAAATAGATGAATGACTCATCTGCAAGCTTCTTGTAGTAGAGACAACTATCATGCTCACTTCTGCAGTAGTCATTTCCAAGCATAAAGGTGTCAAACCGCTTGTACCATTGTCTGGGAGACTGTTTTAGGCCATATAAAGATTTCTTCAATAAGTAAACATGGTCTTCCTTCCCTTGGACTTCAAATCCCTCAGGTTGCTTCATATAGATTTGTTCCTCCAGCTCGCCATGCAAGAATGCTGTCTTGACATCTAACTGCTCAAGTTCTAGATCAAATTGAGCTACGATGGCAAGTAGGATGCGAATAGAGCTATGTTTTACCACGAGAGAGAAGACTTCATTAAAATCAATACCTTCTCTTTGTGTAAAACCTTTAGCCACTAATCGCGCTTTGAATCTTGCATCTTCAATTCTAGGGATTCCTTCATTCTTCTTGAAGACCCATTTGCATCCAACAATCTTTTGAGTCTTCGGCCTTTCAACAAGAACCCAAGTATGATTCTTATGAAGAGATTCAATTTCTTCTGTCATTGCAACAGTCCACTGAGAAGCTTCTTTGCTGCTGATAGCTTCTTGGTATGACTGAGGCTCACAATTGTTGATATTATCAGCAACATTTAGAGCATATGCTACCAAGTCAGCATAGCCATACCTCGAAGGAGGTTTTATCTCTCTTCTTTGCCTGTCTCTAGCTAACTGATAGTGCTGCAATTGTTGTGTGTCTGAATCCTCAAGTGAGGTTTGTTCTTCTTCTTCTTTTGAACTTGATCCAACGAGGTTTCTTTGGAAGACTCCACCTCAAGCTCCACCTTCTTCGAGATATTAGGATCTTTGTTTTCATTTGATGACTCTTTATGAGGCTTTAGCATTTCAGCTTCATTAAAGGTAACATCCCTGCTAATAATGAATTTTCTTTTCTCTGGAAACCATAACTTATATCCTTTCACACCGTCAGGATATCCAAGAAAAATGCATTTCAATGCTCTTGCATCAAGTTTTCCTTCTTTGATATGAGCATATGCAGGACAACCAAATATCCTTAAATTTTCATAATTGGCAGGAGTACCTGACCACATCTCTTCTGGAGTTTTGAAACCAATGGCCGTTGATGGACATTTGTTGATCAAGTAACAGGCTGTATTGATAGCTTCAGCCTAAAATGCTTTTGGTAATCCAGCATTTGACAGCATACATCTAGTTCTTTCAAGTAAAGTTCTGTTCATTCGCTCTGCAAGTCCATTCTGTTGTGGAGTGTGCCTCACTGTATGGTGTCTAACGATACCATTATCCTTGCAAAACTTTTCAAATTCTCCTCTACAAAACTCCAAACCGTTGTCAGTTCTCAGTCGCTTGATCTGCCTTCCAGTCTGCTTTTCGATCAAGGTTTTCCAATGTTTGAACTTGACAAATACTTCATTTTTATGTTTCAAAATGAAGATGCAAACCTTTCTTGAATAATCATCAATGAAGGTTAACATATATCTGCCATCACCGTAAGAAGGTACTTGGGAAGGACCCCACAAGTCAGAATGTATATAATCCAACGTGCCTTTTGTTCGATGAACTGCAATGTTGAATTTTATCCGACACTGTTTTTCGAATACACAATCTATCTTCCCAACTTGTTGACCACAGTAATCCTTGCTCGCTCAACTCGCTGCTAGACCTCTCTCACCGACATGCCCCATTCGCAAATGCCATAACTTGGTGACATCGAATCATATGTGAGGAGACAATTTACACTGTAATTGTGCTTCCTTGTAGCACATAGAGACTATTCTCTTTCTTTCCCTTCATCACAATCAGAGCGCCTTTAGAGATTCTTATAGCTCCACCTTCACCTTTGTAGCTATAACCTTTTGAATCTAGCGTTCCCAAGGAAATCAATTTTTTCTTCAATTCTGGAACATGCCTTACATCCGTCAATGTCCTCATGATTCCGTCGAACATCTTGATTCTAACTGTGCCAATGCCGACGACCTTACAGGGAGCATTATTTCCTAGAAGGACCTTGCCCCCATCTAAGGGTTGGTAAGTGGTAAACTAATCCTTATTGGGACACATGTGGTATGAGCATCCAGAATCAAGAATCCACTCATCTTTTGAGTCATGACCTGAGACTATGAGAGCATCTACACTGTCGTAGCCATCTGCTACAGCCGCACTTCCAGATTTAGAGATCTTCTCCTTTCCTTTGCGCTCTGGATAATTTTTTCTTATATGCCCTTCTTTGTGACAGTGGAAGCATTTAAATTTTCTAGGTTTCGCTTTGGATTTTGACCTAGATTTGCCTCTGTCACTATTTTGATCTCGTTTCTCTGTTCTTCCTCTAACAAAGAAACCTTCACCCGAGCCTTCAGATTTTGAATCTGATACTCTTTTCTTCAGTTCTTTCGAGTGCAACGCAACCTTGACTTCCTCCAAGGTAAGATCTTCTCGACCATACATCATGGTGTCGATAAAGTGCTCGTAAGAACGTGGAAGGGAACATAGTAGAAGAATTGCTTGATCTTCATCATCGATTTTAACATCAATATTCTTTAGATCAAGAATAATTCTGTTAAATTCGTCCAGGTGCTCTTTTATAGGCTTTCCTTCCTGCATTTGAAGAGTATATATTCTTTTCTTCAAATACAGTCTATTGGTGAGCAACTTCGTCATGTACAGGCTTTCCAGCTTCAGCCATAATGAAGCAACTGTATTTTCTTCTGACACTTCTCGTAGAACTTCATATCCTAAGCACAACAAAATTGCACTGTGTGCTTTTTCCAAGATCTCGCTTTTCTCGATGTCGGTTAGATTTTGTGGCAGCTTGTCTCTACCTTCCAAGGCTTTGCCCAAGCCTTGATGAACCAGTAGCTCTTTCATCTTCAGCCGCCAGAGACAGAAATCATTTTCTCTATTGAATTTCTCCAAATCAAATTTAGCACTCGCCATGATGACCGTATAGTGACGTGCAGTGAACAAGATCAGATATCTTTGGAACAATGCCGTAGTCCGTGAACGGTACACCAGGTAAGTTCCCAGGAAAGAGAGGTGGTGTCTGTAACACACTTAAATACCAAGTCTTTCCTTAGCCAGAACTTTCCTAGACATGCACTTTCACACTACCACACTTTTCCAGGAACAAGAATAATTCTTTTTTGATGTGGAAGATCAGACAATACTGCAACTACAGAGCATACTAAGAATTTTCTTATAAATTCGGTACCTTATCCGAGAGCTTTGAGAGCTCTGATACCAGTTTGTTGCAGTGTAAGGCCCATTTAGAGAAAAGTAATAGAGAAAATATGACAACAAGAATTAACGTGGTTCGGCAATTTGCCTACGAGCAACGAGAAAAATTTCATTATGACAAAAGAGGATTATTACAAGCTCACTCAATGTTTCACTCAGTTCCCAGCACCCAATTATACCCAAAATTACTCTCACTCAAGCCTCTCTTAAACTCACAAGTCTTTCTCACACTATTAGAACTCTCTCACGCTTTAGAACAAGAGAATGAAGAGAAATATTAAGAAGAGAGAACTCCTAGAGCTTAGAGTTTTTGGTGTGTCTTGGTAAGGCCTTAAGCATAACTATTTATAGCTAAATTCCATGACCAAAATGTTGTCTAAAATCTTCTAAAATTTCAGCCACAATTAGTGGCTTCATAATGGCCATTCATTAAGCTTTCTCCATTATTAGTGTGGCATAATGATGAGTGCTTGGTGGCCCTTATGTCCACTAATTATTACACATATAATGTTCAAATATATATATATATATGGAGTGTATTAAATGAGATAAATATTTATTGTAAAAAGTAAGAATAGTGAATTTTAATTATTAGATCTTACATGAATGATTTTAAAATTAGAACATAAATATATGTGACTTTTTTAAATAATCACATAATTTTTAAATAATTTTTAATTTTGGTTATTTATATATAATTATATGATCAAAATTTACTCATTTTATTTTTTTACAATAAATACTCTTCTAACTTTATATGTTATATATATATATATATAGTTTATGCTACCATTATTTGCTAATTTATTTTATTTTATTGATTTATAAAATTAAAACTCTTTTTAAATTAAAAGTATTAGTTTTATAATGGCAATGATATCATTTTGAGATTATATAAACACCATATTTCCAAATGGATCCCACGCATTTTGCTACTTTCGCTTCTCCAGTTGTACACATGGATGATTGGCACTAAACGCCGCTCAATGTTCTTCGAATCTTATGGGCATTGCCAATACCTTTTTTTGTCCTTGTCATCTTCCTCACAAAGCCATAATATAGAGAGGTCACCACACCCTTCTCTCAAAATCCACCCAAAGCTTTCTTTTCTCTATTTCTCCAACCTCACCATGCGCCTGTTTATTTTCATTGCTACCATAACCCTGTGTTTGGTTGCTTCCTCGGCAGTGCTTCAGCGGTTTGAACAAGCACCTAAGCCAGATGGGTCTTTGAGCTTCTTGGTGATTGGAGATTGGGGAAGAAGAGGAGCTTACAACCAATCTGCAGTAGCAGTTCAGGTAATTATACGTCAACCACAAACAATGCAAGTGGATTATGTCTATATGATCTTTGATCATTTATAGTGAATTAATTAAAAACCTCTAGCTAGTTGATCACTAGTGGCCACCACCTTGTACTGGAGAGAAACTTCTCTTACTTTAGGGAGGAATAAATCTTCTGCCCCCATTTTTTTTTCCCACTTCAATTAAAAGTTGATAACTCAGTGGAAAAAAGAAACTCTTTATTAATTGGAAATTATTTCTTTCTCAATTGATAGTTTTTTTTTGCTTAATTGTGTATTTTAAATTGGAGAGACAGGAAATAAAATAAGACATAAGAAAAAAATTCGTTAAAAGTGAGTTTATTTATAAAGTGAATAAATAAATGTATATATATTTAAATTATTTAATAGATTAAAATCTTTAGATATTATATTAAATTAATAATAGATACAATTTTACTTGTTTACTTAAAAATAAACTTACTTTTAAAAAGTCTTATCCAAAAACTAGTGACAAGAAATTTAAAACCCTATAGAGAGTAACAAAAGGCAATGAAGTTTCACACCCTTTGGAGGGTAACAAAAGCCAATGAAGTTTCACATTCTTCACCTACTCCTAGACACGCATTTGATTAATATGCACCAACTAATTTCTGGTGCATATATATATTAGGAGATATAAATCTTAGATTTATTAATTAAAAATTCAACAGTTAAAATTAGTTATTTAAAATTTTATATATTTTAATTAATAACACTTAAATTTACACATAGATTTAGTCAAATTATTTTTTATAAATAATTATATATACAAAAAATTTATATATTTTAACTAATAATATTTATATACATTTAAATGTGTACATAGATCCTACTAAATAAAAAAAAAATATGCATTAATACACCAGAACCCACTTAATTCATATTAACCTTCTCCGCTAAACACATCATTTCCCTTCACATGCTCTTCCTTGTTATGTAAAGTGGGTGTGTATTATTGCATGAAGATTCTTCACATACTTTCTATCCAAAAAGTTATAATAATCAAGCATCAAAAAGAAAAAAATATAATAATCGGCCAATAATGCAGCCTATGCATGCGTGACTAGTTCTTATTTGGACCGAGCCGTCTAGGTCAGTATTATGATGATTATTTTTTTATTGTATATTGCAAAACCAAGTGACTTGTCGATTGGAACAAATCATATTTGAGAAATCACGTGAATATACAAATCTAGCTCAATCTTCAAGTTATTTTTATAATCAGGTGATTGGATATGGGCTACTTATATATTTTAACTTTCAATTTATTTATTTTTTATTTTGTAACGGGTGATGCTAAGTTTAAATGCATCTTATGAAAAAGAAAATAGGTAAAACTTAGGTTTATTTATTTATATTTATTCTATTAATTAAGTTAAGATATGTGTATTTTTTTAAAATAAATAATAAGAAAAAATATATTAATAAATATATATTATAATTTAATTAATGAAATAAATGTAATAAATATAAAAAATAAACTTAAATTTTTTCCAAACAAAAAAAGAAAGATGAAAAGTAATGATGATGTTGGTTGTTGGAGGTGTAATCCTCTATCCTGTCTGTCCTGTCTTAGTATTTGCATTTAAAAGAAAAATCAGTTAGTAAAAATATAATAAACACTTTGGCATTATACATTGCACGTAAACTAAAATATTCTTTAGTAAAAAGTATAGGAGAAGTATATATTTAGGGTTTTTTATTTCAATATTGTTACTTTTTTTATTATTTGCTTTTTCATGCTAACTTACCTTTTTTTCATGTCTCAAAATACACTATTTTTAAATATGCTTAGAAAATAATATAGATGAAGACAACCTCTTACTTATACAGAAAATGTTATTTTTAAATAATGTTGTCATTAAATAATATTCAAAAGTTGTTATGGGTGAAGTGATTCCTATAAAGAAAATGTTGTCTTTTTTAAATATTATGCAAGAAATTAAAAAGTATAGGAGAAGTATATATTTAGGGTTTTTATTTCAATATTGTTACTTTTTTTTTATTATTTGCTTTTTCATGCTAACTTACCTTTTTTTCATGTCTCAAAATACACTATTTTTAAATATGCTTAGAAAATAATATAGATGAAGACAACCTCTTACTTATACAGAAAATGTTATTTTTAAATAATGTTGTCATTAAATAATATTCAAAAGTTGTTATGGGTGAAGTGATTCCTATAAAGAAAATGTTGTCTTTTTTAAATATTATGCAAGAAATTAAACCTCCCTTCACAATGGCGATTTCTAAACTACAAGCTAAAAAGAAAATTTAAATATACAACTATGAAACCATTTTCATTCACGACGACTTTTGAACATATTAAAAAAATAACACATGTTTGTCCATAAAACAAAAGTGAAGCAACATGAAAATAAAAAAAAGTATGAATATTGAAATAAAAAACTCGAAGTATTTAGTGTTTCAAAAATAGTTATTATAAAATTTAACTTATAAATTAACTTAGATAATAATACAGTTACATTTTATAAAAAATACTATTTATATCTTTGATATTTATGTCATTTTAAAGATTTTATTTTATTTTATCAGTCGCTTTAAAAAATTAATAAAACATTAATTAATTTTTTTAATTTTATCTTTATATTTTGATATTTCTATTAAGCAGACTGAAAAAAATATTAATAAAGGAAGATGATAATTTAATTAAATGTAGTTATATTTTTTTAAAATAAAAAATATTTAATACAAAAAAAAAAATAAATTAGAAGTCAATTTATAGAATGCTCGAACGCCCGTCCACTCATGCTGTTGTCTCTCAAAACAATTAAAACAATAAGAAAGAAAAATTCAAAATCCTCATATCTAAAAAAAAAAAAAAACTGACGAAATCAAAAGGCTCTAAACCTCCAGCCTTTGAGTGTTTAACAGTAAAACCCAAAAATTAGATCTGTGTTGAATCTGTATTCAATTTTTGTCTCTGTGCATGTTTAATTGTTTATTAACCCTTTAAACAATTTGTAGTGCCCTTATCTCAACAAACAATGGTCAATTTCTCATCTGTCTTTTTGCCTCAGTTCTAATAATTTATTCTGGAAACTAATGAATTGTGTTTTAATAGATGGGTGTTGTAGGAGAGCAATTGGACATCGATTTTGTGATTTCCACTGGCGATAATTTTTATGACGATGGCTTGACAGACACAGATGATCCAGCCTTTGACCACTCATTCACCAAAATCTACACTGCTCCCAGCTTGCAGAAACAATGGTACAATGGTGAGAGTTCAAATTCATTAATTTAAATTTCATATGCATATGGGGAGTAGAGTTATGAGAGGAATGTTTTTAATTTAGAATTTTGCTATTTTAAAAAAAATTATAATAATATCTTTTAGGATTTTGTTAAAGGATGTTTAAAGGTACTGGTTAAGGATTTAAAATATAATTTTTTTATGAAGAGTAAAGTATTTATTATGTTAAAATTAAAAAATCTCTACTTTTTATGTATAATTTTTTATTTTGAATTCTTTAACAAGTGTTCTTAGGGCACTTATTAGAAAAATCATATTTTTAATATTAAATAAAAAATATTAAATAAAAAAGTAAATACACTTAATGTCTTGAAAATATAAAAATTATTTAATATTTTTTATTTGGTAAATAAGAGAATTATTAGGAGGATTAATTTTTTTATTTTTGAGTTTTGTTATATTATCCTAAAATATTATTCTAATAATTCTCCTAATATTTAATTACGAAAATATTAAATAAAAAAATGTAAATAATCTCTTCATTTTTTATTATCTATTTTTAAAGGTTTTAGCACAAGACTTAAGGACACCATTAAATAACCTCAAATTAAGTGAAATATAAGTTGATATGATTAAATTATCTTTTCTCACTTCTTTAAGAAATTGTAAAAGTTAATTAATTTGTGTACTTATTAAATTTAGTAGAGATAATAAAAGATGAGATAAAATTAAAAAAAAATAATTAATACATTCTTAAAATTCTCAAATGACAGGTAAATTAAAATAAAATAAGTTTTTTAAAAAGATAAATAAAAAGAAACAAATAAGTATATTCAATGTTTTGAGAATATAAAAAATATTTAATATTTTATTTATTTAATAAATAAGAAAATTATTAAGAAGATTGTTTATGAAGATTTAGAATTATTTTTATTTTTTAAGTAAAAACGATATATCTAAAACTGATATTTTAATGTCTCTTTCTTAATTTTGTTGAAATTGTTTAATGTTATGGTTATGCAGTTTTGGGTAACCATGACTATAGGGGTGATGTTGAGGCACAGCTGAGTCCTGTCCTCACAAATCTTGATAAGAGATGGGTTTGCTTGAGATCTTATGTTGTCAATGCAGGTGAAAAGAAGCTTAATTTTTTCCTTCTTAATTTTGATCTATAGAGCATAAAATATTAAATGAGAGTACTAATGAATTGATGTAATTGTCACATCTGTTGTTTCAGAAGTTGCAGAGTTTTTCTTTGTAGATACGACTCCATTTGTGGACAAGTACTTCACAGAACCTAAGGACCATGTTTATGATTGGAGAGATATATTGCCTAGAAAACAATACATTTCTAACCTCCTCAAGGTTTTAATCACTAATCATTTCTCAGAAAAGCAATATGTAAAACCATCACTATTTTTTTTTAAATATCATACCATGGACAATTTTGTATAATTTGCAATAAATAAATAAGTAAAACAAAAAAATATAAACTAAAATGTAAAACACTTGCTAAGAAACATGGATCTTCTAAAGCATTTGTACCTTGTATAATGCATTAACCTTTAGATTTTCTATGTATATTGGTTAATTATTGTACATTTAATTTCAACAGGATGTGGATTTGGCTTTAAAACAATCAAATGCAAAGTGGAAGATTGTGGTGGGTCACCATACAATCAAAAGTGCCGGGCATCACGGTGTTACGGTAGAGCTTGTAAAGCAACTTCTGCCAATTCTTGAGGTAACTTTACTGTTTTCATATTTTATATAAGAGACATTTTTCTAATCCATTGAGGAGTGGTTGAAGAAATGATCTCAATCCTTAATTATGCTCAAATAAAAGTGGCCTTGTTCTCCAAATTTGAAACTCCTCTAGTCCCCACATGTCTCTGCACACTGTCCAAAATTCAATTGCTGTAAACGAAATGAAAATTTCCTCCTTTTTTTTTAATGGTAGGGTTATTTAAAAATGGGTTCCAACTTATGCCTAAACTGGTATTGAACACACGGTGCAAATATGAAACAATATTTTTGTTGTTTGCTGTGGATGGAACCCGCAGAACAGTGTGACACTTGTCTAAGTAGTACCACTATATTTATACAACAAGAGTAATTCTTAAGTAAATACGATTTATCATAAGTATTTAAATTATTATTTGATATATAGAATGTGGTAGAGACCATAATAAAATTATACTAATTTTTAATAATATTTTTATACATGCTCAAATAATAATTTAAGTATTTAAAAATAACGTGATAGATCGTATGTGTCTACTTAAAATTTTTTCTATATAATAATATTATATATATATTTATATACATACATCACTTCAAAATATGTACAATTTTTATTATTTAATTATAATTAACCACATATTTTTTATACAATTATATTCTAATTTTAATATTTTACCACAAATTTTTAATGTGAAGAGATATATTGCTAAATAATATGTTGGAAGCATTATTCTATTTACATCGGACAGATGTTTTGTAAGGCAATAATAGCATTTTTTTTTCGGTGAATATTTTAAGGCGGCTATAATTGCGTTTTTTAGGTGAGTATTTTCAAGCTATAATAGATTCCATCAACAGCTAAGTGCCAAATTTATTTTCAGGCAAACAATGTTGATCTTTTCATAAATGGACACGATCACTGCCTACAGCACGTAAGCAGTCTTGACAGGTTTGTTACTAATATTCAACTGATGCGCATAATTGCATATACATGTCACATGTCACATGTCACATGTTATTTCATCTAAAAGTGAACGTGAAAAAATATACTATATGATAGATATGATAATGAAACAAATTAATCACACGAGATAAAGCAATACATTATATATTGAATCAAACAAGCAAAATCATATAGTGAAAATTGAATTTAACCCTTAAATATATACATGAATTTCAGTGCAATTCAATTTTTGACTAGCGGTGGTGGCTCAAAGGCCTGGAGGGGTGATGTGAACTGGCGGAAGCCAGGAGAGATGAAGTTATATTACGATGGCCAGGGATTCATGTCTGTGCAGGTTACTGAAACTCAAGTTGATATAGCTTTCTACGATGTCTTTGGCAATGTTCTACACAAATGGAACACATCCAAACAGCTTCACTCATTCTTCTAAACAAGTTCAAATGCAGTTATATATAAAACAAAAGAAGTCACAGGGATAAGATGCAGAGGGGCGTAGAAACAAGAAAAAGCATTTGCTGTGAATCATTAACTAGCTCATTTGGTATTGCTTCAGACTTAACACTGATTGCCTATAGTGACCTGTTGCAAAATATTTACTTACTAGCTGTTTATTCGCAGTTTGCACCGATATATGTATGTTGATGTCTGTAGTTATTGTTGTTGAAAAGATAATGTTGAATGAAATTGGTTAATGTTGGAAAAAGTTAATGCCTTTTTTAAAAAAAAAGGTTTTCTAAAAAAGATTTTAATTAAAAATAATTTTAAATACAAAATAAATTAATTTAAATACTACGTCAATTTATATACATATAAGTAAAATGTTGTATGCTCAATGTTTTGATTTGTGTTATTTAATGACGCATCACATGCAGTTAATAATTGTGTATTTATTCTTAAGGATGCTCCGATTTGCCAATGGTACTAGGAATTTCACCACTTAGTTGATTGTCATATAAGATCAGCTTCTCCAACTTTGTGAGGTTGCACATGGAATGGACCCCACCAGCTCGTTGGAGTTCAGGTGAAGTGGTGGGGTTTCTTGGGGATGATGAAGATAAGAGTTCCGTGGTGGGGTTCATTTCTGGTTTGGTTGCTGTGGGTTAGCATGATGGTGGTGTGCAGGGGCCATAGGCCCATCAAAGCAAATAACATATTACATAAGACTCTTTAATAAATACAACAATATCTAATGTTACAGCCTATATCAGGTAAAAAAGTGTGGAGTTTGGGTACTCCACTCTTTTGATAGAGTATGGGAAACGCGTCCTATTCTTAATAGTAGAAATTACAGAGAATGTGAGGTTATTTATTTTTAGGGTACCATATCATCATTTTATCCATTTGAGAGTATGTGGCATTATATACATGTACGAGTCAACTTCAGTTATATGTATATTCATACATTAAACAAAACTGAACTATATTCAATATATATTAGTCGGCTCTTAAAATTGAGCATAAAATTAAAATTTAAAATTAAAATTAAATTCTTAATTTTAATTTTTATACTTAAAATAATATTTTAATTGAAATTATAATTTTATAAATTAATTCCATAAAATCGAAAAATAACTAAATTAAACGTTTCTCAATTCTTAAACTATATCTTAAAATTATCAATTCAATAACTTAAAAATTTAACTCTCTCTCTCCATATTTATTTATAAATAATCATATTTATTGAGATTCTATATTTATATAGAAAATTATTTTTATATTTATATAAAAATTATTATAATAACTATTTGTTTTTTTTAAAACAAATTCATGAAAATTTTCTTTATGAAAAAAATGACTATTATATTATAAAAATATTATTGTATGAATATTTTTATTAATTTTAATTTTTGTAAATAATTTTTTAATGTTTTAGATCATACCATTAAACAATAAAATTATAATTGAATTTAGAATTATAATTTTTTATTTTAATTCTTTAACAACCCCAAAACATAGAATTTAAGATTCTAAAACCAATTCTAATTCTGAAAGAATTGGAATTGAAATTAAAATTTTATGTTTTAATTTTAATTCCGCTATCTAAACGGACCGTAGTGAAGATAGAAATCAATAGGAATATTTTTTGACAGTACTTTGGTAATTTGTTCAGTTCCTTTCCTAATTAGACTATAATTAAAAAATGTCACTTAAAATTCATGTATACCATAAAAAAAGTGAGGAAAAATAAATGACGCAATAATATGAGAAGTAATTAGGTTCTAAAATACAACGATACACGAAATGCAGAGAAGATAAAGGGAAAGAAAAATGATCATAAAAGAAGTAAAGTGGTTTAAACGATTATACATTTGATCAGATAATTGGAAATATGGGATGTGGGTGATCATGATGAGATTCTTCTATTCATTGATAACATACACTATTCAAATGCATTGTTTAAGCCAATGAACCCTGCAAGAATTTATAAAAACTATTTTTACATCCTGATCTTATAAACTTAGATGAAGTTGAAAAGTCTTGTGATCATACTCCTATGGCTTGAGTAAAATGACCAAACTTTAGAGAGAGGAAGACATTAGTATGACAATTTAAAAGAAACACATTTGAATTGATACATCTTCACTAATAATGAGTTTTGCATGTGGATTGTGTATCACTAAATAATTTACCATATCTGGCCTCTTCAACGCCTTAAGTAAAACTCACTCCCACAGGTTTGATGGCATGAAGAAGGTCATGGGTTTGAGACTCAATAGCATAGCATGGAGCCGAGGCAATGAAACCCATGCCCTAATCCTTGGCCTTGGTTGGAAGGCTTGTAGGTTTAATGCAATTGACCAATACGGGGAAGAAGGGCTCATGACACCCTTTTAGGTTCTCTTGATAGAAGTTATGCTTAAAGTGTGGGCTTCTTTCAGAATGCCCAAAAAGAATCTCACAACCACCTGTGTGAATATATGAGTCCGGATTTGACCTATATATACACACAAGTCTGGATAATCTGCAGCTGCACCTCTTGTAGTTTGTGATCCAAGGATTGGAAGTTATTAAACCATGTTTATTTTTAATATTTTATCATGGAAAACAAATTTAGAAGGATGAGATCTCTCTCCAAGTTTCTGAAAACTACAGAGGATCCCAATATGTGAATATACTTACATAGCATGTTGTATGGAGGACTCTAACACACTCATAAAAATTGTTGAGAGTATATATACTCTCATTTTATCACCTGCAATTACCCATTTTAAAGATATTCTAAAAAAGCCCTTATTATTATTTGTATTTGTATTTTTTTTTTTTTTTTATTTTTTTACATTTTGGTCCTTCCTTCATCCCCATTTACTACAAAAATCCGCTAAATTGTGGTGATTTTTTTTTTTTACAATTTGCGGTTCTTTTTAACCACCACAAATTAAATTACGATGATTTTAAAAAATGTTGTATTTACGTTTGCCACAATATATTGCGCCGGTTGTTCAGCAACTCCCACAACAATGATTAATTTGCGGTGATTTTAAACCCCCACAATTTGCAGCATTTTTTTTTAATTTGTAGCGATTTTAAACCTCAACTATCTATTTGCTTGAATCTATTTACCAAACAATTTGCGATGGTTTTTTTTTCTCAATTTGCGGCGGTTTTTAACCTCAACTATTTATCTGCCTGATTCTGTTTACCAAAAAATTGCAGAGGTTGAAAATCGCTACTATTTGATTGTTGTAAACAACGTTTTTGACTTTCTTGTTCATCTGATAAAATTTAAAAAAAAAATTTACTGCATATTTAATTTTTAATTCTAATAACATTTAGAATGCATAATCAAAACAATTAATTGTATAAAACTGCTGATATAAATGTGAATCAAATTGCATTAAAAATATTCATAGTAACATAAACCACACAAGTTCGAATCCATAATAAGCTAAATAAATTCATCTATTGTAACCTAAACTTACAACTTAAAATCTTTAATAACCTAAGTAGTGCCATAATAAATGAACATAAAAAATCAACACTAAATATGTTGTTAGTGGTTTGTGTTGCTACCACCAGATGATCTTCTTGCATCCAATGACGTAGTAGGTTCACTTGAAGCATCACCTGACTGAAATAGAAAAGATACTTGGTAAGAAACTACAAAGAGATAAATAGAATCATGAAGTAATGAATTAATGTGCATAAGAGTAATGAAAAGTAATGGGCCCCACAGTTTGCTTAATTTGAAAGCAAATAATGGCAGCAAAGAATTGAATAAAGGAATTAAAGCCCATTGTAGTCCAAGTAAAATGGTATAAATTGAATAATTGCTCTATGGTATAAATTGTGCATTCCTTCTAATACTTCAAGTTTTTCACAAGTCATATGACACTCTTCAAAGAAATAACAAGCCTACACCCAATCATAAACCTAAACTGAAGATAGAACTGATCATTGATTTAGTGAGAGCTTGATTCTAAAGCTTTTTTCAGCAGAAAAACACTAAGCTCTAAGTCTTTAATTAAGCAATAGCACACACTCAAAATTGACCAGCACACAAACAGGAACTTAGATCATTCTACCCAGCAGAACAAAGGAGTTTGACCTCCTTTTGAATTTGGCATTCAAGCTGCCCATAACCAGGATAGAACAATAGAAATGATCATATAAAACTAGAGTGTATAACTAACAAATCAATCATAACAAGCAAAAAATGTCAGTCTGCAAAACATTAAAGACAACATATGATGACTTAGCAACTAAGGGTTTAACAAGGAAAGACTTAATCCAACTATAAATGAAATCAATCAATAAATTTTCACACACTCCAAAAAACCCCTCAAACTCTCAAATCCAAATAATTTACAGATAGATCACAATTTAAGAGTCCAAGGCCATAACCAGTAGGAGCCTTCCAAATCCAATCAAGAGTCTCACTAAAATACTTTACCTCTGGTTGAGGAGCAAAGAAGTCAGCCAATTCTTCAGGGATGCTTCCTTCCTTTATTATCATGTACGCCTTAAGTGCATTCTCCAGTCGGAGGTACCTCTCTTGCCATTGGGTAAATGATGATGATATAGTAGTCTCAGCTGAAGAATGGCTCACATTACTTAGTCGAAGTTTAGTATTTTTGAATGTATTAGTAGGAGTTGCTCCCATACCCATGGTTCGTACTCTCCTTGCAGAGTGCTCTTCCCTAAACACTTTACCAATAGCATCATTAGGGGAAATTTCAGATTCATCATTAGTGCTTTGAGTCATAATCTGCTCAATTGCTTCCTACAAGCATGCAACGTTATCAATTACAAAATTATCAAGATTTAAATATAGAAGATTAGAAAACAAGATAATTAACTTAATATTATAAAGACACCCAGACTAAACTTACCACTTTATCCATTGCAGCGGTACTTACAAATGATCCATCTTTTTTTGTGTGAGTTATTTTATACATTTTTCCTCGACTAACTTTCTATTCAATTTCTAGCAACTAAGATAGAAAGAAGTTTAAAAAATAAAAATAAAAATAGACATTAACATTGTAAAATAGTAATAAGGATCATGTTAGTGTAACTACCATCTCATTCTTCCTTCTTGAATTAGGTTTAGAACCACCAGTATGTGAAATTTTTTGCTTGCTTCGAATTTCTTTATTTCTTCTACAAAGCTCCTATAAACAAAGCAATTAAATATTCATATAGAAATGAAATAAACCGATCAAAGTACAACAACATCTTACTTGTGTTAATGCCTTTAGACGATAATGAACAAAAGCAACCCATTGATCTCTCTGTATACCTCTTGGCACATTACTTATGATTTCATCTCTTGTCATAGATGTGTCATAGAAATCATTCCACAATTTTTGCCTATGTGCAGCCTACTTATCCCCAATACTAGCATTGCAATATTGTTTTGCAATGCCTTCAGTAGTCCTAAAAAAAATCGAGGCTTTAAATAAAAAATAAAGTAAGGTAAGTTATGCATTTACACGCAACCATGAAATCTAGTAGCAACAAAAAGATATGTGTAATTATGTTTATACCTTTATGATTGTTTCAAAACAATCGTTAAAATAATCTTTAGGTGTCGATATAGGAAATGTTGCTGACCACCACTCAAAGTGAATTGGAAACAACTTGCAATCTATTGCCAATGTTCCACAATATCCAGCAAGTAGGCCTTGTGCTTCACCATATGCTACGTCGTACTCATCAAAGTTCACAATAATGCGTTCCCCACTCCATAAGTCGTTGACTTCCTTAACCTTGAGCTTGATTTTCTTGATAGCTCATTCTGAGTCTTTAACAAGAAAATAAGTCATCAAAAAAAATAAAAAACAAAAACTTCACAAAGTTACCAATGTTATATAATCTCAAAGTTACTCAACCATAAACATATAATGCATATACCTATCGCCTCCACAGTCCAATGCTGTGTAGACTTACGTCCAGCACAACATGAAGATGTTGTTGAATTAAAAGGTTGAGTTGGAACTTGTTCTGGGATTTCAACTATTGGTGAAGAATTTACTAGAGCATGTTGGGGGGGTTGAATTATTGGTAAAGGATTTACTAGACCATGTGGTGGGGCATGAGCTGATGGGGTCTCTATAGGAGTTTTTGGCTGAGCATGAATTGATGGTGAAGAATGTACTGGAGCCCGTGTTGGAGAATAAGCATGATGTTGTGGTTGAGGTGCTGACTTTAATGAATTCTGAAAATGTTTACTCTTTGTCATGACTGCATATTTATGAGAAAATAAAGACATTAGAGATGAAATGTACATTAAATGTTTATAATTATATTTCTAAATATGCATTAAAGACAAATAAATGACATAATCATAGCTTTAATTATGTAAAACCATTACCTTTAGATAAAGCACCATATTGCTAAATTACCAACATTATATAATCACATTTTTAATCAAACATGTGTGCCTCTGTTGCCAAGTTAGTAGGAACATTTGCATCAACTACATCATCGTTGAGATGATTTATAGCCAATTGCATATACTCATCATCACGGCCAAAAAATTGCTCAAGTTCTTGCTCTTGGTATGGCTCATTCTCGTATATTTCCTCTTCTACTTCTTCTCCCATTTCAAACAAATCTCTTGGCTTCAAATGTACAACAACACTCCATATTAACCACATCATCTACATAGTACACCATTTGTGCTTGAGATGCCTTAATGTAAGGTTTATGGTCTTCATGTTTACCAGTATGAATCAATCTATCAAAATTAACACAATTAAAATTTCAAGGATCCTTTTTATACCCTCTATCTCGAGTATTATCAGCTCATTTACATTTGAAAAGAGTAACCGTGAATAGACCACAATAGTTAATTTCAATGATATCTTCTAACTTCTCATAATATGGCAAGTCTGTTTGCCTTAAGTTCCCATCAACACTATTCGCAACACAAGATGTGTTAGAGGTTAAGAAAACTCCACTGAAGTCATCTTTATGTTTTGCCTAAATTCACTACTTGAAATAATTATATTACAATCAATGCACATGACTACTCTATTTCAATTGTATAACTACAAACCATATAAATTTTATCTCATTTACTCACTCCAAAATGGCTTGATTATTGCACAATTCAGAATCACATATCGGTGAGCTTGTAGTTTCTGCATCTGAGTTAAAGTAAACATTGAGGAAGCTTTTACTGGTTTACTAAATCGGGGGAAGATAGAGGACATTTAAGAAGGCTCGTTGTCATTTGGGTCATCACGAACACATGTAGGTCATCACGAACACATGTAGGTCTGTTGAACCTTGTTTCTATATCCTCTATGTACCGAGAACAAAAAGTAAGAGAATCTTCAACTAAGTAACCTTCAGCTATGGAACCTTCAGGTTGTGCCTTATTCTGTACATGTGACTTTAAATGACCTAATTCTCTACAAAAATAATGGATAATTAGTGTAAACAACATTTTAAGTGACTTAAACAAAAATGACCTTAAATTAAAAGTAGCAATCTTTTACCTCTCCACATGATACATAGACCGATAATGCACTGGACCTCCGAGCTTTGCTTCCTCTATTAGATGCATAGTTAAATGAACCATGACTATGAAGAATGATGGAGGGAATAACATCTCCAGGTGGCAAAGTGTAACCACAATGCGATCTTGGAGCCTATCAAGGTCTGAAGGATTCAAGCTTTTACCCCAAAGGACTCTAAAAAATGAGCAGAAGTCCACCAAGACTATAGTAACATGGTTTGGCAACACATTATAAATTGCTAAGGGTAGCAATTGCTCCATAATAATATGGCAATCATGAATTTCTAACCCAAAAATCTTTTTTTATACCTCATCAACATATCTAGAAATGTTACTTGAGTAGCCATCTGGTACTATTATATTCTTCAAAGTTGTGAGAAATAACTTTTTGGTATCACGTGTTAGTGAAAATAAAGCAAGGTGATATGTTCCATTATCATTTGGCCAATGATCATGCCTTATGTCCATTTCTCTTAGATCCTTTCAAGCATTAAGATTGTCTTTTGATTTAGGTTTCTCATGGAGCAAAGTATATATGATATTGTCACATACATTTTTTTCAATGTGCATAAAATCTAGATTATGATGCAATGAGTTAGATTCCCAATATGGAAGGTCAAAGAATATACTTCTCTTGTTCCATTGCTTAGTTGCTTGTCTAGATATTTTCCTTCTACCATCCAACTCTGCTCCTCTCCTAAATGTAACATTAAAATTTTTCACTTGCCTCAAAATATCAGATCTTGATAATTTTAATCATGGATTCCGTTCCTCTATGCTTCCATCAAAGTGAATTCGATTTAATCTAAATCAATGATTTCTTCCCAAAAAATGTTGATGACCCATAAAGCACTACTTTTTACTATAAGGAAACGACAAGGTTCCGTGTCAAAGTTACAAGTTGGATAAGCCAAACCAGTATATGTGTTCCATCCAGATAGGATAACTAGCCCAAGAAAGTCACTAATTGTCCATATAAGAGTTGCACATATTCAAAATGTTTCATTCCATGATGAATCAAAGGTTTCCACACCATCATTCCATAGATCACGTAACTCCTTCACAAGGGGTTGTAAGTACACATCTATATTATTTTTGGGCATTTGCTTGCCCGGAATGATCATTGATAGGATGAAGGAAGTGTGCTTCATACACATTCAAGGAGGAAGATTATATGGAATCAAGAACACTGGCCAAATGCTATAGGTAGAATTCATGGTTCCAAAAGGATTGAAACCATCACTAGCAAGGCCCAAGCGAACATTTCGAGGATCTAAAGCAAATTCAGAGTGTGTTAGATCAAATGTCTTCCATGCCTCACCATCTCTTGGATGCTTTATCAACCTATCTTTGTTATTCTGATCCAAAACATACCATGTCATATGCTTAGCAGTCTTATGACACATAAATAATCTTTGCAACCTTGGTTTCAATGGAAAGTAATGCAAAATCTTTGCAGCTTCTTCTTCTTCTTAGGGTTCCATCTAGATGTACCACAATGTGTACATGTTTATTGCTTGTTTTTTGGATCACCATCCAAGTATAACATACAATCATTTGAACATGCATCTATCTTGATGTAGTCAAGACCAAGTTTGCCAATGGTTTTCTTGGCCTCATAAAAAGAAGGAGGCAACTTTGCTGCTTCAAATGCATCTCTCAACAAATTTAGTATCATAGCCATTACCTTGTCACTTAATCCACATAAGATCTTTATATGATATAATTTTATTACAAATTATAGTTTTGTATACTTGCTCCCTTCATACAATGTTTGATTTCTATATTTGAGAAATTCATAAAAATTACTATCCTCCTTAGGCCCCTCATTTAATATTTCATCTGCATCTAGTGGTTATGGCATGCCTACATCTGTGCCTTGGTGCTTATAGTGCCCAAATACATCATTAATCATCGTCTCTATTGGATTTTCAGAGTGCAATGTCTCTTGCATAACATCTACATTTCTAGAAGACTCTAATACTTGTTTCTCACCATGAAGATTCCATATAACATAGTTTTTGGGGAATGGTTTCCAAAGTAAGTGATCTTGGACTACATATCTAGTTTGCCATTTCTGGAACCCACACTTTGGACATGGACATCGTATTGTATCCTCAACGGCCCCATTCTCAAATGCAAAATTAGGGAAGTTACTTAAACCAATTGAGTATTCAATTATGTTCCTTGGCTTTGCAATCCAAGATTTGTCCATCTACAAGTATTAACTTCACGCACAACTTCAGAAAATAATGAAAACGATGGCTGAATAAGATAAATTACATTCACAAAGCAAACAAATATAAAGAGAACTTAACAGTGAAAATTGTAACTAACTTGAAAAAAAATTAGAATGAAGGAGTGATGAAAGATAACTCACTTCAAAGCAAGCAAGGGAAGATAGAACAATTTGTTGATATTGTACCTCCACTTGTGAATCTGAAACAACCAACCAAAATAAAGGAAGATAGAATTACCTAATCAAAATACAAACCAAAATATCTAACCATAAGCATGCAGATAAGACTCATAATTAAACCAAACAGACCCTTGATTAACAAAATTTTAATTTTAAAATTCTCATGCTTGAAAACCTTAGGTCTGAGATTTTCAACAGCAAACAGAACAACACTCAGAAATCCATATCTAACCATAAACAAACAAAAAATAGAAACAAGGCTCTATTAATTAATACTTAACAGAATCAACCATTTACAGTCATTGAGTTAGACAAGAGTTCATCATGTTTTTCTTGACACATAACTTGTGGACTTCCATGCTAATTCATAACACAACCAAAATTTATCCTGCATTCTCTAATCACATATGCCCTTTTATACTCGTAAACCAAAGTTTAACCTATTTAGTTATTCCCATAGTGACACACTAACAAAAAAAATGAATTATTGTATCAAAATCATAAATACAGACTAATCCAAACTAAAATCACAAAAAATAAGACTAATCCTATTCCCTGAGGCTAGTCAGATCACCAAATGTCTCTGGAAGTTCATTAAGGTCACTGAAGTTACCAAACAACTCACAAATAACACATAACAGAGAACAAAAAAAGAGGTCTTTTGGAGTGAGTTCCTATGTCATGGCCTGAGTTTCACTTGGGGTGTTTTGATCTGTTAGGATATATGGTGATTATGCAATGGAGAATGACATTTCATTCTAATGAGTATTTGTTTAGTTTTGAAGGGGGGTATCTGTTTAGCTCCTCATTTAATAAAACTGTCCATGTATGGTCCTTGCAGGTGGCACTCTTAAAACACAATTACCTGATAATATTCTACTAGTGCTTTCTAAATAACATAATCTCATTAATAATCTTGGCATGAGGACACCATCATTATTGTTTCAGTAAATGCAACATAATTAGAAATTTCCTTTGATATTTTCCAATAAATAGTTCTTCAGGTGTTTTTTTTTCTATGTGACATCAGTTAGTAAATACCTTATGATAAATGTTTAATTCTAATAGATAAATCAATAAAGGGAAAAAGTAAAATTATAACAAAAACCATGCTGTAGCATTCTGGAGAAGCCAACGCAAGTGGGGTTTTCTGATTTGGCTTTCAAAAAAGTTACTTATAGAGGCTGGGTCTCATGCGCAGGTGGAGAAGCCAACGCAAGTGGAGAAGTCAACTCGTCATGTTGCTGGGGCTCATGTGCAGGTGACGTAAAGTAGAGGCAAGGGCTCGTGTTGGCCAGATCCGGGTGGAGGCGCGATGGTGGAGCAGGTTTCACGGCGGCTGGCCAGAGGCTACGACTCATGTTTCGACTGGACCTGCGACAACGAGAATAGAGGGGGTTTTGCAATGTTGGTTTCAAATGGTGGAGAGGTTTCACGACAACAGTGCGTAAGAATCTGCGAGAGTGAGAGGGAGATCTAGGGCGAGAGAGTGAGAGGAGAGGAGAAGCAGAGAGAGAGAGATGGGTGGTAGGGTGGGAGAATGAGAGGCAAAAATCATCGAGAATATAAAAATCAGTCTTTTTTTATTTGCGGGGGTTAATAATCTCCACTGAAAGGCAAAAAAATCTCACAATTTGTGTTAATTTGTGCCGTTTGATAGCCCTCGCAAAAAAATTACCCCAATTTAGCACATTTTTTGTAGTGATTTCTCAAGATTCCACCTCATCTACATTGGAAAACCTTGTATTTTTTCAGTTAAGGCAGCTATAGCAAAGGTTATCGAAGGTGGGAGGAAAAGGGAGAGTCTTTGTAGGGAGGTGGATAAATACTTGAAAGCTAGAATTAATTTTCTAATTTAGAAATGTTTGTGATGACCTCTTCATTAAGTTTCCAGTAACTCATCCTCACCATCCATTTTTTTAATTAATTAATCAATGGTTCTGCATATACATTGCATCCATGCTCACACTATTTTTATGAGTATTTAAGACAAGTTATTGTTGTATAGGGAACGTCATCAATGCTCCTAAAAAATTTGGGTGCATCTATACACCAAGCATGGGAAATCATTGATTAATTAATTAAACGAAGTGATGAAGGATAGCCATGACCCAACACGTCATAAATGATTTTACAGCATCCTAGAGTTTTAAACAATCGGGCTACATGTGACCCAAGTCATCTTCTTCTTCCATGAGGATGCCCCTTTAGTGTTCTCCGTAAATTCTTTACTTGACATTACCCTAGAAGAATGACCAAAATCATTAGAAAATTTTAAATGGTTTGATGGGGAAGATGAACTTGGAACTTTAACCCATTCTAAATGGTCCTAGAATGTTAAGCACCATTTCACTTAAAGGAAAAAAAAAAGAAAAACTTTGGGATGGTTTGTATTAATGGCATTTTGGAAATTTTATACACCTTTAATATCAAAACCTCCATTTTCCCATCAGACTTCATTATCTGTGCCTTTTCATCTGTTGTTGTGATTCTTCCTCTTCCTTTTCTTTCGTTCTTATTACATTCCATTCTAGTTGTAAGTATTTATTTTATCCATTTTATTATTCTGTTTGATATTCTGTTGAAATTTTCAAGTACTATTTTATTTTCCTTTTCTTTTACACCTACTCTTAGAATGATTTTTTGGGTTAGGAATTGCGGTTTAAGTGGTGTTTACCCACTATTTGGAATTTATTTCTTTGACTCTTTAAGGTAAACACAAATCTAAAAACTTAAGTAATTAATTTTATTAGTACAATTTCATAGTTTGTGGCTTTGATGGTGAATTTAGAGCAATGTCAAATTAAGATTTATTTTAGATTTAGCAATGTATATTAGGCAATTTTTATTATATCTAATTGATTTATGCATTGTTAGTATTTTTGGGAAAAGATCCAACTGAAAATCGACACGTACAGTGAGTAGTTCCTACTTGTTATGCACCTATTTATACTCTGTCAATTTTAAATTGATTTTAACTATTGTATTTGAATATAGTAAAGCATTAGGAACTCTTGGGACAAGCAGAGTTGTTAGAAAACTCATAATGGCTTTTGAAGACAAATATGGAGGATCATTCTTTTTACAAATACTTTTGATTATTGTGAAATATTTTATATTGGCTTTGGACCAAAGATGACAAATGTTATAGTCTAACAATTTTGTATCAATGATGGTAACTGCTATAGACATTAGCTTTGAGCCAATGATGGAAATTGTTATAGATGATTGTTTTACTCATGAAAAAAGGTAATTAAATTTATTTGAATTTTCTAATGTTAGAAAGTGTTCTCCATGAAACGAGTTTACTTGAATATATCTATTTTTTTTTTTGTTCTCTATGAAATAAGTTTATTTTTATATATTAGATCTTTATTTGTCCACTTGATTTTTATTTTCTTAAAGTACATATTTTTCTTAGAATTGTTTTCTTTAGAAGAAGACCTTGTTAGACTTTATATCTAACAACATTGAATGTTAGCCTTGGTACACCTAGGATTCGATTAGGCCCTAGCTAGTAGGGTATATGATGACTTTGTGTGTAGGCTAGCACGCATAGGTTAGTTATGCTTTCGAGCTAGACGCTCGTCAGTTCAAGCCTTGGGCTTATCAGATGATTAGTTTACTCACGAGCTGTGTGCTCATTCTATTTTAGTTCTGCCTGGTGGATTCTCCCACATGGATTGCATTTTAAATGGTTACAATTTATCTATTGAATGAATGAAAGTCGTTTCCCATAACTATTATGTTTTTCAGTATGAATTTCTAATGATTGGACTTGAATTGTTTTATTGAGAAATTATTTTTTTATATGATATTTTTACTTGTCTATAAAAGACTTGTGACTCGCTTGTCCTGTTTATGTTATAGTAGGTAATAATTGTTCATTGTGTCACGACTCATTCTAATCGTGATTTTATTTTTCACATAAATTAAAGGAAATGAAATAGCTTCCAATTTTACTCCTCCAGTTTGATCGAGGAGACTAGTACAATTACTATTGGTGAGCCTAACACATTGCTCGTGTGTGCATATTTGAGAGTTTATTTTATTTTATTATTAACTTTGGTTTGAAAACATTATGAAATATTGATCATATAGTTACTGCATTATTTCCGCAAGCAATATTTTATATAGATAGTAGAGTTTTAATTGATATTTTGATAAATTACAATTATTGGTTTTGGTCATTTATGAATGTTGATAGTATAACATTTTGATATTAAATTATATATGTTTTGAAGGCCGATAATGATTACCGTGGTTCTTTTGAGAATCTGTATGACCTACAGTTTAAAGCCTTATGTGGCTTAGGCTTACTTATAGGTTGCTTGTGTCATACTATCAAATAAACACAATGGTGGAATAATTTTCTAATAATTCCATTCATCGTAATTGTACAATATATATAGTACAAACATTAACAAGGAAAGAATAAAAGATTACAGAGAAATATCCTACAACTACGGAATAAAAACAAAAATAGATTACACAATTAAGGATATTGACCAAATTAAATATTGACTAAATCATATCCTTGATCTTAACATCAAATATTGACCAAATCATATCCTTAATTTTAGCACTCCCCTTCAAGTTAGAGCATGTATATCGCACATGCCTAACTTGTCTAAAGAGTGACCGGAAATATTGTTAGCAACAACTTTGGTAAGGACATTGGCTAGTTGGTCTTCAGACTTCACAAACGAAAAAACAATGATTCTGGCTTCAAGTTTTTCCTTAATGAAGTGACTATCAATTTCCACATGCTTTGTCCGATCATGTTGGACTAGATTATGAGCAATCTCTATAGTAAAAGTGTTATCACAATACAACTTCATTACCTCCTGAGAATGAACTCCCAAATCCTTAAGCAAGTTCATCAACCATAGTAACTCACATATTCCAAAAGCCATGCCTCTATATTCAACTTCTGCACTTGACCTTGTTACCACTGGTTGTTTTGAACTCCTCCAAGTCACAAGGTTGCCCCCTACAAAATTAAAGTATCCTGACGTAGGTTTTCTATCGTCAGATGAACTAGCCCAATCTACATTAGTGTAACCTTTTACTTTCAAGTGATTATTCTTGTTGAACAATAAGCCCTTTCCTAGAACAGACTTTAAATATTGCAATGTGCGTTCCACAGCATCCATGTGAGGTTTATGAGGATCATGCATAAACTGGCTCTCTACGCATACTGAATAAGCAATGTCTGCATAGTATGAGACAAATAAATTAATTTTCCCACAAGTCTCTGCTACTTTGCTTTATCGGTAGAAGTTGCATGCAAACATTCAAACAACTTATGATTTTGTTCAATAGGGGTATTTGCAGGCTTACATCTAAGCATACCTGTTTCAGTTAACAAATCAAGAATGCATTTTCATTGAGATAAGAAAATACCATTCTTTGAGCGGGCTACCTCGATTCCAAGAAAGTATTTTAAATCTCCAAGTTGTTTTATTTCAAACTCTAAGGTCAAATGTCATTGTAAGCTCTCAATTTCTTCTTGATCATCTCCTGTCACCACCATGTCATCAACGT